>CM076735.1:5296608-5894780 GCA_038501795.1 Pseudopleuronectes americanus
CCTCCTCCACGTTAGTTGATGGGACATGGACCAAATTTGATTACGTTTGGGTTCTATTGGTTATATCATGTTATAAAATGGGAGGTAATTTAATGATCTAAAAGCTAAGGTTGTTGTCTATCTTCAGTCTATGCTCTGTAACAGCATTTACTTTGTTCCAGCAGGACTGCATCTGGACACCAGTTCCTCTCAACGCTTCCCTGGCAGAGAAATCTAAACCTCAAGCCTTCATCCCCAAACCTCAAACACTGTTCACTATCAAGCTGTTGTAAAATAATTCAAAGATGTACATTTGTGAGGATGGGAAACCATAGCCTCATCTGAGGTCTTGTTTGTTCAAATCAAAGTGCTGAGATGTGTGCATGTGTGTTTCCAAAAAGTAATTTCAAAAGTGTTTTGTAATGTATTTTTTTTTCTCTTCTGTAAATATCTGCTGATTCATCCATCTCAAGCTATTATCAAGTAGTTTTTCTTGTCATTCACATATCAAGCCGTTTTCAGACATGAACTCAAGAGGATGTCTGTAGAGTTGGGTCTGGACTTTCTCCGGAGTTTACTTTTCACACATAAACAATGGAGTAGGAGATTCTCTGCTCAGATGTGTTCACAACTACAAAAATGTCCAGATTGTTCAGGTGAGGTGCAAGCATTCAGATTGGTTACATGTGTACATGAAGGAAGTAAAATTATAATTAACCTGGAAATAATAAACGCTTTTAAGAATTTAAAGTTTTCAAAATTTGACTTTGCACCATCGACTGTACACAATGTCTGGCACAAAAACTATACAACCTGCTTTTACACAGACAGAGCGCCCAGCTCATTCCCAACAGGCAGGTTTAGAACGGGCACTGCACAAGTTAATTCCAGCCTCATTGGATATTTACGGAAATTAAAGAGCTCATTACAAAATTTGCTACATGCACAGTGTCACCTACATCCATCATTTTGATCAAATCTTTCCTCTATTAAAAACATACATGCCATCTACTGTGTTATAACCTAAAAGTGAATATTATCTGATACAGTGAAATAGTTTGCAGTATTTCAGCAGAATATATTGTGAAAAAAGGCCTCAGGTTAACTGATGGAAGTGGGAGGTAGAAGAAAGAAGTTTGGATGGAGGTACTGTGAATCTGGCTCTGATCCTCTGAGACGAGCTGGGCGTCCAGCAGAGCCGAGGGAGATCTGGAGCCTGGGAAGCTGGAAGCATCACTGCAGGCTGGTGAGTGCTGGGACCGCACATCATCATACGTACACACACACGCATACACACAAGCCGATACCTCTATCTCACACAGACAAAAACACACGCATACACCTCTGTTTCACACCATGTTCTTGCAAATCTGAAGCTGCTGAATATGTCCACTATGGTTCACTTATTTAATTCATTTTTTGATTACAAACAATGTAGAAAAAATTATTTTGCTTAATTTGCCAGATAATGATTTTTACAATTCTATTGAAAATAAGTGTTGTACACATACACACACTCATGCATCACATACACACAGGTTCAAACAGACAAGACAATGTGTCTGTGTCTGGTTTATGTTAAGAATGATAATAAGATTGAATTGTTGTGAATGAAATCAAAATGACTACAAAGGAAGATAATTGATAACAAACAAATAAAATAATATAATATATATCCTGTTCAGCACAATGTGTTCTCACGTGACCTGTTGAGGGATTCAAATTTCTCAATATATATATATATATTGTAAAACTGAGCAATATTACCTAATATGTTATTTTCAAACCTCTTTGGTGCCAGCTTAGTTCAAATGAGGGAGTTTCAATGTTGGCTCAAGCTGAATGATCAAACACTCCAGGGTTTGAAATGTGCCAATCACACTCAGAATGAGCGACACTCTGGTATGGGTTCTCACTCAGTGACTGACTGAAAGTTAGAGTAAAAAAAGTCTCACGAGTCTAAATTAGATGGACGGATACACTTCACCTCTGAAGAGGAATAAAAAGATGAAGATGAAAAGCAGAGGAAGAGTTATTTTTATCTCCCAGAACGAGGAGAGAAGGAAATGCAGCACACTGAATAGTTGTGTTTTTAATTCAGCGTCTGCATGCTGTGGATGACCCGGTCTATGCAGCCGACGTTGGCCGTGTCCTCCAACGGCAGCTTAAACCATTTCAACCAAACCAAAATGAGACTCCTGGTTTACCTCCAGTGTCACCAGCTTGTCCAGCCGTTACCACGTCGCCTAGCAACAAAGCCACGGACAAAAATGATGCTCGGTTGATTCAAAATGTTGAAAACATTCGGCTTTAATTCAAAAAAATTATTTGCCACACGTTTTCTGCCATTACCTCTTTGAAAAACAATTTGTTACTGAAGCACAATGAATCATGGGATATGTTCGGCCGGAAAGGATCCAACCAGTGGAGCAGCCGGCAGAATTGGTCCTGGTTAAGGTTAGTAGCAGTGACTAGTCGTCCATTTAGAGTGGAAGTTGATGCAATGTCCTAACAAAGATGACTGCACTATCTCAACATCTGATTGTATCAGTCTCTTTCTGTCCATTATGGTGAAACATTAAAGAGCCAAGACCCACAGCTTCTCCTTATTTTCATCCAAACACTTCTCTTCCTGCTCACAAGTACAGAGTTTTGTGTCATACAATTGTCTAATAACACAACGCTAGTAGAAGAAAAAAATATAAATCCTCTTCTAATTGTTAACTGTTTCCAAATTCGACTATTTTCAATTCACTCTAATTCTCTGTGTAAAGATGAGGAGCGCTATGAGCACTTAATACATGTTGCACATATCTATTAAGTACACATCATATTTAAGTACTTGAGTGACATTAGTGTACAACAGAGTACACAGTCAAAAGGAACAGGTTAGGAAGGAGTACTGCAAATCAGGCTGGTGCAAAAAATAGATTTATCGGTGCAAAATATTTCATGAAAAGTGCTGTTGATCCACAGGATGAGTAAAGTAGCAGCAGATGTGGGGTTATAGCAGCATTTACAGTAAAACGCTTAATTTTGATGGCTGCTAATTTTATACAGTATAGTCATTCCACCCTTTACCTCAAGAGCAGCACAACATGTGTTAAATACAACAAAATAATAGAAAAGTGACTTTAATTGCGTGAACATGTTGCTGGACGTGTGCCGGCTGACACTGGGTGTACTGCGCATTGATTTTTGTTTAGCTCTTGTGGGAATCTCTTAAACAACAAAGACTATCTGCTGCGAGAAGCCTTTCAGGGATTTAATCATTGAATGATTTTTTTCTCAGCCTAGTGTCCATGCATGCTGATCAATAGTGTGTGTGTGTGTGTGTGTGTGTGTGTGTTTGTAGTATGTGAGTAATTGGAAATCAGCATCCCAGCAGTGTCTTTAGCAAACGGTGAACAGGAGCAGCTGTGAAGCGCTGATATGAGGATGGAACTGATTCAGTTGTTTAAAGACTCCTGTAAAGTGACAAGTATATTTATATGCATGCAGTAATGTGTAGTTTAAACACACATGCATGCTACCGTGCAGTGAATGTGCAAGCGTTTACTGCACACCACAAACTGTCGGAGCATGAATGTGCAACTTAGTTCAGGACACAGTTACAAGAAGTTAGAAAATGCTTTGACCACTTCAACCTTTTTTGTGTTACATGGCTAGAATTGTTGTCACTCTGTTACATGAAGGTGTTTGTATACGTTTGTACAGTTAAGCCTATAGTTCAATGAGTTATTTTTGTTTGCTTACCAACGGTTACTATGTTACAGTCAAAGTTGAGGGGTGTGGCTTATTGTTGCATCAGAGTTTCCATAGATCTATTAGTCCCATTATATTCCTTTAACCTCCTTTGATACAATTCCTTTAACCCCCTCTGCATCAGTTCCTTTAACTCCCTTTAACCTCTAATGCATCAATTCCTTTAACCCCCTATGCATCAGTTCCTTTAACTCCCTTTAACCCCCTCTGCATCAGTTCCTTTAACTCCCTTTAACCCCCTATGCATCAATTCCTTTAGCCCCCTAGGCATCAATTCCTTTAACGCCCTTTGCTTCAATTCCTAGTACCCCCTTCGCTTCCTTGAAGAATCAGTCAGTAACAACCAGCCAGTTGGTAAAACGTGATTTTTCATGCAAAACACACTTCGAACAGCGAAAACAACAATCACAATGGAGTTCATTCAGAAAGTGAAACAAATGGACATAAATGCAGAGACTGTCTGCCCGTATTTTGACAACTGTTTTACAAAGCTCACTGCAGAGCAGTGGGAGATGTTAAAGACATGCACACCAGATGAAGGTACAACATGTATGTTGGCAGAACTTCTGCTGAACTTCATGACGTCAGTTTCAGATGCCATTGTAAAGCGACGTCCCAGTTCACCCGTGTCTGAGGATGAAGTTCGTTTCATTCTGGGCGACACTCTCAACAAAAGGCTCTCACCAGGCAGCAAAACAACGTCTGAGAGTTTGGAGAAGCTCACAGACTTGGTTGTAGAGGAGGTGACGAAGACTGTCAACTCCACCTTGTCTGCAAGCTCCTTCTGTGAGAGCTCTGGGAAGCCGATACCAACCCGCATCTTTAACCCCGCTAAAGTCCAGACGATGATCCGTTATGCCTGTGAGGTGTTAAAGACAGACGCACGAACCAAACGATCGATCAACGGTCATTCGCGCAAGCAAAGTCGGGCCATCTCCTCAAAGGACCCTTCAGATGATCCCATTCTGGTGGGTAGGACGTCTTCAAGCTCCTCCTCTACACGAGACAGCTCCAAGTCAGGTAGTTCCTCAGAGGGAGGTTCACCTACAAGCAGCGTGGATAGTGTGAAGAGGCTTGCCCAGGAAACCATCAATAATAGTTTGACTGACATCACAGACTTCTTTGATGAGTTAAAAGACAGCCTCTCTCTCCATTCATCGGTTTCTCCTGAGATTGTTATGGCTTTAGAAGAAATTATTGAGTCAATCAGTGAGGAGAGAACAAATGGAAAGGAATCTCCAGAGCCAAACTTCTCAATCGGAATGAGAAAGATTGAAAGGCTTTTCATGAAGACGTTTGCCACAGCAGGGACGCTCAAAATACTATCACAGGTCGGGAAAAAATTCAATAAGAATCCAAAAGTCGCTAGCTGGAAGGTGCAACAGATATTGATTGATCGTATTGATGCTGTGCTTCTTGAGAAGGAGAAACCAGGAGGTGGAAATGAAAGTTCTAAATTCCAAACACTCAAGAAGCCTCCATCTGAAAAGGTTCTTGTTGTCACAAAACAGCTTTCCGATCTGATCTATTCCCGCTTCGCACCTGATAGGAATTCAGTCATGAGTTCAGGTCCAGTTAAGAAGAATGGTGTTCCTACTTCACACAGGGGCATGTATTCAGACATTCAGACCAGGGTGTTTTGTTTACTGTGCTTGATAAGCTGGTGGCTGAACAACCAGGTTAACCGCCACACAAACAGAGTGTCAGACGCTTTACTGACCATTAACTCATCACAGTCATTATCTTCAGAAGACAGCAGCGGAGGAAAGAGAAGACCGAAGCAGTCTTCATCTTCAGAAGATAGCAGCGGAGGGAAGAGTAGACAGAAGCAGTCTTCATCTTCAGAAGATAGCAGCGGAGGGAAGAGAAGACCGAAGCAGTCTTCATCTTCAGAAGACAGCAGCGGAGGGAAGAAAGGATCGAGGCTGTCTTCATCTTCAGAAGACAGCAGCGGAGGGAAGAGAAGACTGAAGCAGTCCTTATCTTCAGAAGACAGCAGCGGAGGGAAGAGAAGACCGAAGCAGTCTTCATCTTCAGAAGACACTAGCGGAGGGAAGACAAGACCAAAGCAGTCTTCATCTTCAGAAGACAGCAGCGGAGGGAAGAAGGGATCTCAGAAGTCATCATCTTCAGAGGACAGATTAAAAAAGTATGTCAGTGTTCTCTCGGACAAGCTCGTCACACACATGTATACAAAGGCAAATGTGACCTTTACTGATCAGGACACAAGGCGCCATCTGCAGGAGAGAATCTGGGAAGAGGTGAAAGACATCGACCCAACTCTCATCCCTAAAATAATCCTTGACGAGGCCATTTTCAAGAAGCTGTGTAGGAAGTGGCCTTGTACAGAGATGCTGTTGTGTTCCCTTCTTGGAAGAGAGCCAGAACTTGAGTTATCAATAAGCTCAATGTTGAGAAGACACATGTGCAAAAAGCCTGGCTTCTTCTCCTCTTTGAGAGCAGGCATCTCTTCCTTCTTCAAGAGATAATAGGTGGATGATGTCACTCCGTTTGCGTCACTTTTAAGAATTTTCAGTCCAGGGATTTATCCGGCCTGACCTAGCTTTAACTAAGTCTAAAGTTTCCCATTGGGTTTTCTCAGGGTGCTCCTGTTATCCCCACATTTATAAAAATGAATAAAATGTTCTAAAATGGAAATATTTGTTCTCAGTATTTAATAGGAATTCCTAAATCACATTGTGTCCTTACGTCTTGTCACTGGTGAAAGACATTAAGGAGTTGGTGAGGGTTGAAGTTGGTGCCTCTCTGTCTGGCGCATCTGAGTTAGATATGAAAGTCGCTAAGCATAGACACTACAATGTACTGTTTGTTGGTTGTCCCTTTATCTATAACCTGACCTTGGCACTGCAAGAAAGAAGAATCTGTGTAATTAGACAGGTACTGTTATCCTGTACAGATATAATAAACACTATACATAATGTATAATGGTATATAAAGCAATGTGTGAGGATGGTTTGCAAGTATATTCATTAAATCTGATAACATGTTAACAGAGGTGGAGAAAGCTGCTGTGGTCTCCCTCACACTTCTTTTGCCAATTTCTCAGCAGAAGAAGGGTAAACCCAGTTTAAAAGAGGTTTATTCAGCAAGTTAGTGAGGCTCAGGCCAGAATTGCTATTATTAACAATTAATTACACATCCAACCTGTATGGAGAGCCAGAGTATGGCCAGGAGCAAATCTCCATACATATATATTAATAAACACAAGGCTGACAAGTAGCACTTTCGTTTTCACTAATGTAAATGACAGACATGTCAGGCCTCAGGAAAAGTAGCCACTGTCACAATTTAGTGGGTAATGGGGATTTAAACAAATAAATAAACAACTTCAATTCACGATATAACTAACCAGAGGCATTTCAGACATGTCCTTAAAATGATATTGTCAATTAAAAGTATGAACAAACCCTTTAGGATGTGTGTATATTGTTTCCTATTCTATTTGACGTATCCACAAACTTGTTTCCATATATCACCTTAATTTTCCCATTTTATAAAAGTCTACATGTCATTTGACAAACAGAGCATTTTGATATCGTCTTAATGGGCATACTCTTTTCAGAAATGTGCACTTACCTGGTGAAATTAGGACGAGAAACCAACTGAAGTCGGTCTTAAAAAGACCATAAACATGTTTTGTGAGTCCCCCAGAACCTTGACCTTTAACCTTTGACCACCAAAATCAAATCAGGTCATCCTTGATTCAAAGTTAATGTTTGTACCAAATTTGAAGCAATACTCTTTCAGCATTCACACCAATTGGACGAATGGACCACGTGAACAAATATCGCCCTCAGGCAACTGGCTGTCTGCAAATTTATGTAATTTGTTGATATTATTGTAACGTTTGAAATTCCCCAAAAAGTGCTTGTGACATTCGTCCATTATAATATTGGTACAAATAAACAGACAGGTCGGCTTGACAACGCGTAAAAGTACAACCCCATCACTATCTTCCCTACCAATTAGGGAACAAGTAAATAGGATAAAATGACAGCCGGTATCATGATCAAAGGCTTCTTTTTTTTTCACCAGCATCACAACAGTAATGACGTAGATTTGAGATGTGTGTATGTAAAAATATTTGTATGATGTTCCCTAGTGTATCACTGCTTTCATATCTGTGTGCGTCTTCTGTGTGGTGCACTACAATATTTGTTCTTCTTGACAGTACAACATCAAACTGTCACATGAAAAGACCTTGTCCCATTCAAACCTTTGTGTATCACAGATAGCGGGATCACTGTCGGCCTTACTCAGCGTCATGAAGGTTGATTCTTTTCTCTCTTAGCAAAGGAACAGATGAAACAGAATGCAACTGTTCTCCTCATGCAGCTGCTCCAACCTCACCCATTGTCTCCTGCTCAAAACATGAAGGACAGTGGCAGTGTGTGGCCCATTTAGAATTATAATGCATAAAATGTCTGAGTTCAAAATCCAGACGATAGTGTATTTATTTACTGTTATTGATGGGGCTATCTGCTTTCCTTCCTTCCTTCCCTATTTCCTTCCCTTATTCCTTTGGCTCCTCTCACAGGTCACGCATCGAGAGCTCGATTCAACACCCATGGAGTCAGTCACCACAGGTCACATCATTACGAGCACAACAGAAACATCACAAAACACTAGGTGTGTTGGACTTCATGTTGCTGGGTGCAGTGCTTACTGAAGGTGATGCATGCTGGTTTGACAACAACGCCTGCTGGTTAGAAATGTTTACTGGATTTTTTTCTTTATCCAGTGCTGCAGAATATGGAGACTGACAAGAGGAATGAAAGAATGAGAGAGGGTGAGGGATGGAAAGCTCTGGACTCTCCATCTCTTTATCATCCAGATGCTCTGCAGCCTTCACCCTGAGGCTCTGCTCCTAATGGATTCCCACTATAGGCCCTATAGGGAAACAGCAGTGAGTGCAGCAGTGGCCTTGAATGTTCATGGATGTGGTCGGAGGCTCCGTATGCCACTCGAATGCATTCATGGGCTAAAGTTCCAACTATTAATCTGCAGGCAGCCCTTCATATAACAGGATGCGGGAAGAAAGATGAACTGAAAAGGCAGGAGGAGGAAAAGGGAGAATCGCTGAAAGAAGAGAGGGGAGAGGTGGAGTTTACTTCTGAAAATGTGGAGAAATTACTTTTCCTTTTCTTCAACCGTGTGTCTGTGTCAAGCGTCTGTTTCTCCACAGCGACTCTATCCTCAGCTAGTGAAGCCATTTGTACACACAAACACACACACACACAGACCTGCATGAGTGCACATAGATTTGCGTCATGCATACACATCACACAAACACTGTTCCCATGCATACATATTACAACTACACACACAGGCTCCAGATGTAAATGCATCCGGCCTGCCAGATGGCCGAGGAGCCTTCGTCCCCCTAATGTGCACGACACACTTTCATGATACATATTCTGCTCTTATATCTCTCTCTCTCTCCCTCTCCGTTCTAATCAAAGCAGTCTGGCATGGCGAGGGGAGTGGCGGGTAACGGCTGGAAAATCACAGCTGGAGGTGAGTTCAGAGGAGAGACGGGCCGCGACTACAAAGCAACGGCTCCATTTTTGGGGAGAAAGTGAGCTCCATTAGGCGCCCCCGATGTTTTTCAGTTCCATTATCTCCTTTCATTTGCCGCCGCTGCCCCCGTCCTCATTCGCGTCATTATCTAACGTTCACTATTCCATCCCCGCTGCGAGTGTGTGCACCTTTTTGCACCTCACTTTAAGAACTTTCAGAGCCGTGCACTGTCAGGAGACGAGGAGCTTTCCACAAAGCACCACGCTAACTTTTAAAACCCACATCATATTTCTGCTTTGTGTACATGGAAGCTCGGCTATGAAGTTTTTTACCTTACACAAATTGGTCCATAATCTAACATAAACGTAAGCATTCATGCAAAATCTCAAGATTATGTTGTAGCCTTCACACCACGACCACACAGCAGTGACATACACATGAACACAATCCTTAAACAGGCAAACCACTAATCACAAACCCCTTCATGTAATGCAAAAATATGACTATGATGTTATTCCACCTGCGTTGAATATTGTTATTCTCTTTATTAACCACTACCTGTTTGTAGTTTGTTTTGCAACCTTTAACTCCAGCCCCATTTACCGTCATTTTGATCTGTACACACACACACACACAAAGCATGCAGACCTGAATATAGTTACAGAAATTGTTAATTGTTGAATGTCGCACACTAGTGAATACTGTAACTTCTTCTTAGCAGAACTCAAAGTCCTTCAACCTTGACTGTGCTTTTGCTTTGGTTGAAGTTATGAATTTAATTTATTAATGAGAGTTTCAAATTGCAAGCTGAATCAGTGTAATAGCTACTTCTCCCTCCATTTTCAAGGGTGCTGCCCTCAAGGTGACTAAGATATTGTTAAATATTAATATTCTTATGTCTAACTATAACACCTACACAGCCCAACGAAATTGGTGAATGAATAAATGCACCAGACTCAGATATATTTCTCCAGATTAATCATTTTGGACGTTTTCAAAGACTCTTGGATTTCTTGTGGACTTTTATTCTGAATTGGATATCGTTTTTTAATTATTTCTTACCCTTCTTTGTGCGTCTCTGCCTCAGTTAATCTATTGTGACCCCTTGTGTTGTCCTTTGCTATCTTCTTATCTCATTACTTCCTGGTCCTCCTGTGTCTTAATGTCGGTTTCTTCTCCTCCATCCCTTTTGATCGTCTGCACCTCTTCCTCATGTGTTTCAATTGTGTTCAGTTGTCCCTGCAACATTCCCTATGTATATAGTCTGAGTGTGTTCTAATAGTCCAATTTGCTGAAATACTCCCGGATCATTTCACTTATGTCCCTTCAACCTCCTCCGGGAGATCTAATGAACATTTCCAAGCAAGGTGAAATATAACCCCTCCAGTGTTTTTAAATCAGGGTCTCCTACATCAGGAAAGGGAGAGACGCCCAGGAGACATCTTTTATCAGATATCTGAACCACCTCAACTGACCAGCAACTCCCTGATGACTGAGCTCCTCACTGTGTCCAGTCACCACACAGAGGGAACTCATCACCGTTTGCACCTGAGACCTTGTTCATTGAACCGTTTCAGACGAGTGCTCTTACCCGGATGTTGTCGAAGGAGGCTTTGTTAGTGACGTCATACAGAAGGAGAAGAGCTGCGGAGAGAGAGAGAGAAGAAAAGACACACATTTGAAATTTGACTGACAGTCATTGAAGAAACTTATTATTATCATACTGTATTATAGATAATTTATATATCATAATGTGATGGTATCACAAAGTTGCTGCAGTGGTCTCGATAGTGCAGCCAGCAATTCCTCACATTAGACCGGACATTTTTTTTTCTACAAAATGTGTGTTTTGGGATCTATTTGCTTTGGAGAGGAGGATACCTAAGAAGATCCAGGTCCTGCTGCAAACCTCCTGAATCAAGAACAATGAAGAAATCAAAATTAAAAAATAAAACGCATGAGTGGTTTCACAAAAAGACAATAACTCAAGTGAATGTTTAAAATGAAAGGACATTTTTTGTAAAATCACTGTGGATGGACCCCCACACGACAATGAAAAAATTACATTTAGAGATTTGTAAAGAAAGGTAAGGGTAAACAATCCACTAATTATTTTCAGTACTCAGCAGCACCAAGCATCATTCAGTTTTGACAAAATCTAGTTTAAAAACAAAAAGATGAGTAGAACAGTTATATTCTCATTTCAATACACTTTGCAGATGGTCATTAAATATTTATAGTTTTGAAGTTCAGCTGGAGCTTTTGGTTCTTACACAGGAGAAAATGCCCAAAGAAATTCTCCAGTACTTGAGGAAAGTGCTGAGCTGTTCAGCACAGCGTTAGCATTGCACCTGACAACATCACCACACATGTGAATACTAATTACAGTGCTGCCATACATGAGAACATCACCTCAGGTGTTTTGCAGCACGAACCGGAGGGGGGTGCACAATAAAGCTCTTCTCAGACAGAAAAAGTCATTACACCTGTGAGGGCAATCGCAGCTCATTTTCTCAGCTGGATCAACCTTCACTTTAGAGAATTAGCCGAAGCTAATGAGCTCTGCAGCACCTCTCCTCCTCCTCCACCTAATGCATCTGGTCCCTCCAGCCATCTCCTCATTCACTTACATCTCACCCCATCCTCATTCCTACACTGTTCCACCCCTCAGCCACGGCAGCATTTTCACCAATCTACCAAAGATTAGGTCCTGCATTCGTTTATTGCAGCCGGACAAGTCCATGAAGGGTGTTTAATGACTTGTAATTACTGTGGTCTGTCTCTGTCACACTCAGAAAACACAGGGAGAGGGAGAGAAAAGATGATGGTGGAAAGAAAAAAGAACAAAATAGAGAAGGAGGCGCCACCGTTGCTTCCCTTCAACGTCCTTAATCCAATTATATCTTCTGCGCGACAAACAAAGGCAGAGAACTTTCTCACAGCAGTGGAGCGTTTCGTCATATGCATCGGGGCTGCAAACTAGTCTGCATTAGACAGAAATAACGAAGTTGAAAGACGGAGGAGGCCAGGCCACAGGAAGTGCGTAAATAGTGAGGGGGGGGGAGGAGAAGAGCTTCAAACAGGCAAGGATGAGAAGATGAGACAAGATGACTAAAATACAGACGTATGCTGACGCACCTATAACCTCCAGGGAAAGGAAGAGGATGACGGCAGGTATGTTTACAGGAGAGAGGCTTTCCTGTTGCCTTATTGGCTGCCGGACCTGACAAGTTCAACAAAGTAATGAAGCATCATGCTGGGTAAAAAACAGTAAAAATAATGATTCTACTTACTTAAATATACTTATTTTTACAAGCCAAATACACTGTCTGCTTATCCGAAGTTAGCTCGACCACAACCAGGAAACATTAAGACAGAAGTGTTGCATTGTTCAGATTCTTTGTGTGAATATGTAGAATCTGTAGGTGAGGCTTTGGGGCCTGAAGCCTTCTGGTTTCTGTTCCTAGTTTGACCAATCGTGTTTGACAGTCAGGTCTCATAGTTCAGCTGCAGTTGTGCCACACAGCGCAGTTCTCTCGGTCACTCTGTTAAGTGTGAGCGTGACCTTTTATGCATGTGCATGTGCACACACGTTACCGCCATACATTGAATTAGTTCTGTGGGAAACATTGTTGACATGAGCAAAAGTTGACTAATACGTTGGCCATACATATGTCAACCACATCTCAGGACAGATCAGAAAATGCACATGTAATTAGTCTTTGTAATGCTTATATAATCAATTAGCTTTTTAATATACAATCTTGGCTCAATCCGTTATTGTCAGAAATACAATAAAAGACTAACTTCCACCTCAAGTCATGACCCATGTGCTGACGGCCAGCGTGCCAGTATTCCAAACCACATGACCTTTTACCTGATTTGACTTGGTAAAACACAACCACTCTTCACTATCATACAGCTCCTGCACGAACGCCTGAGCAGGAAGAGACGGAGTTTGATGGAGTCAAGTGATCCATAAAGAGCACAGCCATCCATCACCTCTCGGATGATAATCTTTCGCGTCAGTAAACACTGACTGACCTTGGCTGCTTTCCTCCCCTTCAAAATAAGTGACATAAACATGCATTGCACATCCACATTTGCATATAAATGCATAACATGTTGAATTTTCACAAGAATGATGGAAAAAAATCACATTGTCCACAAGTACTTGACAAAAGCCCAGTGCAGTTTTACTTATTACATATACAGTAGGTCTAACGTCAAGCATCTTTTAAAGTTTTTATGGTATTATCTTGATTTGAGTGACAGCACAAAAATAGGTATAATATAATATACGTATTTATATGTATAATATAAGGATGGGATATTGAGCACAACAGTTGGACTGTTTAAAATGGTTCATGGGCGGTCATCATTATGCTCCTGGTTGCTGGGAAGTTTGTGGTTCTAACATATGCCTTCAAGAAACACTGCAGGAAAAAATGTGAAAGAAACAACAAAATTAAATGCGCTTTGTAATATGGTTATTACCATTTTATGGGGTCTTATATTTCTACTACCGCAAAATTTCACTCTATATTTATTTGACAGATTTATTTATTTAATTAGAAGATTTACAAATGCTATGTTTTGTCAACCAGAATATACAAATTAAAAAACACATTGACCAGCAACAACACTAAAAGGCTGCTGACTCCTCCCTTTCCTCCATGTTGTCACTAATTGTCACCAACATATTGATGCCACCTCTTCTCCCTCTCTTGTCTGGTTTATCTGGATTCTTAGCAAAAAAGCTAAACAATAAAATGTCTTATAATTCCCCTCAAATGCATTATAAAGAGTCTGTTTTCAAATGTAAAGAATAGAAAGTTCAGATATTTTTTGTTAAAATGTAGGTAGTAAAGAAAGATACCTAAAAAATCTACTTAAATAAAGTAAAAATACTTTGTTGTGTGCCACCTCTGTATATGAAGCTACAGCCATGACAGTCACATATACGCTTACATGCTTCTATTTCTACTGAAGTAAAGCATATAAAAGCTATCTATATTATTCCATTAGGTATTAATGCAGTTTTTCTGAGGTATGACAGGTCTCTAGTTTAGACACGTGGCTTCTGAAGTGCCTTTTACTGACTGAGCTGATTTGCATGCACACTGAGCAGTGCCAGGACTTCTCCATCAGCCTGCAAATTGCAGCCACTCAGTGCCAACGGTCGCCACTCTGGCCCATTACTGCCTGGAAAATTAAAAGCATGCTGGCGATAACTGCACGTTGAGGACCCCTGCAAATAAAAACAATGTATGTGTGTGTGTTTGTGTGTGTGTGACGAGCTTTGCTTCATCCCATCTGGAAAGTTGTTGCCCCAGCAGCGATGTTTCTGTTTCAAACGAATGAGAGGCCTTGTGCGAAATTGCTCCCAGCGCCTGCTCCTTCCATCGCCTTCATTATTCCTCAGACAGCTCCAGCAGCAGTTGTCATCTCTACCTCCTCTTCTGTCTAACATCCCTCTCTCCACGGCATCTATTTCAGATGGGGGTGGACCCAACACCGTGACGTGCGATTTCTGAATTCCGCTGGCATGGCCTTTTCAAAGAAATGTTTAGTAGGAATGAACATGTGAAGTGTGTGGAATAAGAGAGCTCGAGGACGGTGAAATGAGCAAAGGTATTATAGTTTATAGAATAAGTTCAGAATAAGCAGGCAGACACACACAAACACACACACACATCCTTTTGAGCTCCCTCCTCTAAACCCACCTCACACACATCCCTAAGAATAAAGCCTCAAATATGTCTTGAGTGTGACCTCGCACATCTGTCTGAAAATGCGTGTGTGTGCGTGCGTGTGTGCGTGTGTGTGTTTGAGCTTGATGATGGATTGCACAGCTCATGGCTTTTCCCTTTAATGGAGCAATATCCTTGCTGTTTGTTTCCCCCTGCTGTTTCCCTCTTCTTCATCCTCCTCCCTCCTGCCCTCTCACTCCTCTTTTTCCATTGATTTTTAATTTTCATCTCGTACTTTCTCCGCTCAACTCTCGATCGCTGTTCCCCTCGTGCAGTCCATCCTCCCGTTTTAGTCGGGATTTGTGTCGCCCCCACACAGGTTTGCCGCTGATTGAGGCCCACACTCTCTCATTAGTGAAGAAAGCAGTAACTCAAGGAGTTGGAGCAGAGGGAATAAAAGATGAAGCAGGCGGGACGGAATGAGGCAGAGCAAAGAAATAATGAGGCAATGACACTGATTTGATAAGAAATTTATTTTGCTTCTGTCCGTCCTAGAGTTTTCATGTCTCTACGTCTGTCCTCTGCTGGGACAAAAAGTTGGAGGCTTTTCAGCAGCTTTTGGGAGAGTACCGACCATTAGATGTGAAAACACCAGAGTCAGCACCATGTTTTCAGACGGAGGTATACAGCGATATGTCTCGACTTCCTCCCGCAATCCAGAAATTAACATAATGTCCCCAATCGCCGCCATCTTGCAATGTGGAGCCAGAGTCTCACAGGTAGAGAGGTTGTGTCGATCCACATGCTCGGCCAATGAAAAGTCAGTCTCAATCCTGACATTTCACGACATTTTCAAAGCATTAAAATAAGTAATTGAAAGCTAATTTACTGGAAAGATTAGCACTTGAATATACATCAGTGTGATAAGAACTACCTAAACTGCATTTCATGTGTACTTTTACATTTTAGTTGGGTCCGTGTCCCATCAATTAACAGCATTACAGCAACCAGCCACTTGGTGGCGATCCAGAAACTTTGGCTTATTTTGGCGGAGCTGTCATGTTGTCAAGTTTCATACATGACGGTGGTGCAAATCAGAAAAAAAGGGGCAGATTTTGTTGCACCTTCTCTGCAGCACTTTTTATTAATTGAATTTAATCAATGGTGGTATCAGGATGCACAAAGATACAACAGAGTACAGGTACAAACACTACTGCAGCTGAAACTATGAGGCCCTATGGACGACAGTGTGTGTAAGTAAGGGACAAATAAGGCTGCACAAAGCCATCGAATGCAGCACTGGAGCAAACCCCCTGAAATCCTGTTACCTCGAGAAGTGTAAAAAGAGTGTTGAATTATTCAACTGTGGGCAGTGCTGCCGCACACAATTCATGAAAATCACTGCTTTCACATGATGTGAAAGGGCATTAGCTCCCAGAGCAGCCTTCTAGTTTCCTATTTGTAAGAACATGTACTTCTTCTTTCACACATTACCTAGTTATTGCTCTTAAGTACTTTACATTCCGCCATGAGCTGCATGTTACAGCCCCTGCTGCGGTTATGTTTTTTTTAAATACTGGAGAGGTGTGCCTCATAGTTTGAAAACCTCTGAAATAAACCAATTCATCGAGGCATTGCAATAACAACAAGATGCTCACTGGGAAAAGCAGTAGTCGGCTGCATGGTGAGCAGCCATCGCTTATGGAAAGCTGTGTGGGAACGTTGGTTTGGCACTCGACTTCACCCCCCCTGCTCTACCCGTGGATAACAAAGAGAACGATGGTCATTACATGGAAATGAAGCCCGTGAAGCACCTCGTGCTGGACAGCACAGCCCCAACAACTCCTTCACACATATACAGAGCCATCATCCGCAATGCACCCATTGTTGCATGAAATGTATTACCTCTATCATTTTTTTTTCTTCGTTTATATGATGTTGGCTTATTTTTCTGTGCGATAAGGTAAGAGGAATAAGGACTTTCATTCGGAGCTCCAATGTCCATCATTCACTAATGTGACATGTTAGAAAAGCTTGTTACAGACGTAATCTTCGTAATCTTCGAAGTAAGATGCATTTAGGAGCGTTTGCGAGTAGTCTGATAATCCTGGGAACAAATATTCCGAGAGATTTTTAGAGGATTCTTAAAAGCAATAAAAGCAATTGATCAGAGGGTTAACAGTAGAGATGCTGCTGATTATGTAATTTATCTTCTACATTCAGTGCCTGCAAGTTAGTTGTTACAGAAGATCAGAGTAACTCTTCTTGCTTTCCTGTGCCTCTTCATCACAGTGCAAGGCTTTTTTGAAAGCTCTACCACGAGTCCACTCTAACCTTAAATTCACCCTGTACTCTCCACATTAGTTTTGTCTCCAGAGTGCTTTCCGGCCTCGGCCGACCCAGAGGTCGATGAAGGTTAGTTGTTTGTTTGAACCGGCCTGACTCCTCTGCTCCTCTGGACCTCTTCTTTTCCTTTTTTAATTTGATGAATTACTTTCTCTTTTTGCTCAGTTTCAACAGTGTTCTGTTGCATTTCTATCCCTCCCTCTCCTGTCCCTCCAGGTACTCGTCTCCCTCCATGAACCTGCTTGCCTCTCTATTAACCCCCCGTGAGTTCGCTACATGCTGTGGAAATGACAAACTGTCAGCTCATCTGGGACGGAGAGATGGAGAAAAAACAGTCTGCAGCTGGTTTCCGGACCCAGCTGGACTTTTGCGGCGCCGTCTTACACCAGATGGGGCTGGCAGATTGCACTGAGCTCACAGCAACCATCAAGTCAGTGTCTGGATCTTCTTGGTCTCTCTCATTTATGGCTTAATAAAGGTTGAAATCCAGGCCTGCGATGAATAAAACATCAATGGTTGCCCAGGGAGCAGAGTCACACTTTGAGAAATTCTCAACTCTGTGACTTGGTTGCACCGACGCCCCGAGCAAAGAGGCTTGAGTCCTCCGGCAGGAAACGCAGGTTCAGTTCCAACGCGACCCCTCGCTGCTTTTCTTCCCTCATTCTCTCTCCCCATTTCATGCTTGCACCACTCTGTCAATGAAGGTGGTTCCAGGGATGGTAATGTCAAGCTGTCTGAATCATTTAAACAGCTACTGGGCGTATTGCAGCAAAGTGTAGTAAAGGATGGTCCTTCTTCACAGAAAGTGAATCCTTAAGAGATTTTTTCAAACTTGACTTGTCTTTAAAGATCATCAAAACTTTCCTCTGCCTTAACGAGTGTGGTAACATTTATGAAAAATATCCATGTTTCCATCTATAGCACCATCACCAAGTTAAAAATGTACTTTGTCCAGTACTTTGGTTTATGAGCAACTACCTTAATCATGTTTTCACCATCCTAGTTCAACACATTTGCGTCCTACTATTTGGTTAGCACTATACTTGCAAAATATCAGCATATTAGTTTTTCACTCTCAGCATATGAGTTAATTAGCACTTAAATCAGAGCACTGCATAGCTTATGAGCAGCCTGTTTATTAGAATGATGATGAAAAGTGAAGCCAAAGGGATGTGATAGCCACCTAGTGGCCGGCTGCAGTATAGGTGGATTAACCCTACCTCCACCATGTCAGTCGATAAGAATGGACCAAATTAAACGGTACATGTAAATGTATCTTTGTTGTTCATCTTTATATTTGTGCTGGGGTTTAAAAAGACCTTCAAACCCTCCCACTCATTTGAATTTGTGAAGAGCATTGACGTCACGGCAGAAGAAGTGAAGTCTGACTCAGATGTCATCTGACTGTGCTCTGCGTTGGATGCAAGCGCACTTTCCTTTTGAATCTCTTTGTTCGTGAAAGGCTGTATTTCTAAAATGGATGTGCCAGATCCAAAGTGGAGGTACTGTAATTGTCAAGTTTTTTTTTAGACCGGACGAGCTCCATCCTACCTTGCACTGCTCAGAAACTAGGCTCAGCCCTCAAACTGTCCGATGTTTAGATTTCAAAGCACGAGTCATGAAAAACTGTCCACTAGTTCATAGGAATCGACAGCTTTCATGACAGCTGCGTTCAGGCTGCACTCTCTCTCCTGGTCCTGCCTGTCGGGCTGGATGAGCTTTATTTTAGAGTCAGTAGCAGACGAGCAAAGTGAGAGGAGCAGCTTTGAGTCTCCCCGGATGCCTTGTTAAAGATCAGCGAGGGTTAACTGTTGCACTGACAGAGCAGGATACCGCCGGGCAGCTGGCCAACCTTACACACACCCCCACACACACACACACTCACATTTAATGATTCAGAAAAATACATAGATAGCAAGAACACAAATGCTATTTCTTTCATACCTACAACCATTAAAATAGGTCTCCACACGTACCACAACATGGCAGTCACACACTCGTACATATACATTGAAAATATATAAGAATTAAACTCAACCACCCACTGCGATCTTATTTTGTTTGCTGCAGAACAAATTTGTGGTCACGATAAGACCTGTGTGTTCCCCAACACCTGCTCATTCAGGTTGTCCTAAGGGACACTGCTATTTGTACTCAGTGGGGTTGTTATACACATGCATTACACACACACACACACACACACACAGCACAGCGCAATACCTGTCTATTCTCCAACTGTGTGAGAGGCAGGCTAATTTTTCAACCCAGTGGTTAGCTTCCCACCGAAGGCAACCTGCACATCACAGAGCCTTTGGCAAAGTCCTATGGACACACACACAAATGCATGCACACACGCAAATGCGCACGTACACACATCACAAACACATATCGCTCTATGAAAATCAACCCGCAGTTTTTTTTTCTATCCAGGGGACAGGGAAAGGAAAGAGAAACACTGTCATTCATATATTTGACGAAAACAAAGACAAGACGCACGAATGAGAACAATTATTCTGCAAGAGGCGGAAAATAACAAAATCGAGAGGAGAACGTCAGTCACAGTCCAACAGTCCCTCACATTAACAAACAGTTAAGATTCCTACCGTGAGCGTCGCGGTAGTAGGCATGTGTGACACTCCGGAAACGCTCCTGACCAGCGGTGTCCCATATCTACAAAGGAAGATCAAAGAGGAAGACATCTCCATCATTATCAAGCACAGCAATGACCATAATGTTGAGCATCTCTCTGTGAAACTGAATTTATTTGCTTGACCCCTCTCCTATGCAACATGCATGTTACAGAGGTGAGCAGGGAACTGTAAACAGTAGGCACTTCATTATCATTTTTTAACAAACAATACGAAAAAAGGATGGACTTCAAACGCTTTTGTTGGCATGTCTGCGAAGCTCCCATCAGGAGCAACCAAGTGTTAACTCCAAGGCCAAAGTGAGCATATCATTGACTCCATTAGCAGTATAATATGCTACTACTAACTAGCTTTACATTGCTGTAAAAGGATAAAGCAGCTTGTTAACATTTCTTTTTCATGGATCATTAATTTGGATAGTTAATATTGCAATGACATTTACCCAGTTTTTTTTTATATCAAATAGCTTATTAAAACAAAATACACTTGAACAAACATTAGTGTGATAACAACTACCTCAAATGACAGAAACCACTTTTGAGACATTTGACGTTTAGTTTTGGTCCATATCCCATCCGCTACCGTGAGAACATAGGATTCGTTATCTAAACTAAAGCCAGCCACCAGGTGGCAATCCTCACTTTTGAGGAGTAGTCATGTTGTTTATGATCAGTCTATGGTTGAATACATTAAATAACCAGAGATATGTATTAAAGGTCCAATGTCTAGAATTAATCTACAGCAGAAATGATATATAATCATGTTCTCATTACTGTATAATCAACTAGATCTTAAATTTCTGTGTTTTATTACCTTAGAATGGACCCTTTACATAAATGTCTATATCATATAAAAAATCCATCCCACACACTGAACCTCTAATCCGACTTGCCTCATTGGCTAGCTTCCTGGTTGCTGCTGATAAAATCTGCCAATCAATGTCTAGAAATGAAAAGCTGCTGATCTCAAAACGGATTTAGAAAATACAACGGTAAATCAGCTGATGTTGTCACTGTGATCTGCGTGCGTGTCATGTGAGAACAAAAAGCCTGAACAGTCTTTACCACGTATAGAACAATAGAACAGGCCGCTGATAAGCCACATTTTGATCGTAACCTGGAGTCAATTCCACCGGCACCAGATTTATTCATCTGGGCTTTGTGTCGCAGGATATTACAGTGGCAGAGTCATTACAAAGATAATGAGAGAGACAATGATGAGACTGGATGCTACAAAGGACATTTTCATATCTCACCCTGTGTTAGTCCTCTTGCTGCTTTACACTAATTCACAGGTTTTACACTCCCCAGCATATGTCTCCCTGATTCTGCTCCCATTTCTACACTGGCATATGTTTGTCCTCTTTCCTTGCCTTGTGCTTGCTCAAATGATATTTGTTTTCAATTTAAAATCAGTAAGATATAATGAGAATAATGCTTCCTAATATGAAAAGGTGAAGAATACAGATAAAAATCTAATTGTCAGAAAAGATTTACACACAAATATTACAATCCTCGATCTGAGAGTTTGTCATGGAGTCTTTGTCTGTGTGTCTTTGCAGGTGCGTTAACAGTAAAAATTAAAAATAAAATATCTGATTTGAATAAAATTTGAAGAGATGATGGGTTATCTAACTTGTTGGCCCAATAGGATCTTTCGTGGGAGGCAAATACTAAAGAGGTTTCATCTTTTTGTATCACATTTTCTAGCTGATGAAATCCACAGTGCACTACCAACCCTGGATTAGATAATTACACTTCAGTTTCCGTGTTCACGTCAGACCAGTTTAGACTCTTCTATTGGTATGAACAGAGAATAAAACCAGAATTACACCATCGCCAACCACTGCAGTTTCAGTCTAAATAGAAAAATGTCCACACTGTTATTGTCACCATGACCTTTGACTCTGTTCAGTAATCTTTGAGTTCTCAGCAGGTCAAAATTTGAAGAATATCAAAATGTTGATATCATGGACAAGAAGCCAACAACATGTTTTGTGAGAACACTGTGACTTAACTGTTGACCATCCAAATCTAATCAGTTAATCCATGAGTCTAAGTGAACATTTGTGGCAAATTTGAAAGGGATTCTCTCGAGGGGTTCTTAAGATGCAATGTTCACAAGGCAACAATATAGTTTTGTTAAGGCACGTGTCCTTGACCGTTTACCTCCAAAGTCTAATCAGGTCTGTATCTTTTTGCTGATATATTACACGCACGAGAACATGAGCTTTACCTTTTCCATTTGACCACCATAATCAGTTCATCTTTAAGTCCACCTGGACCTTGTGTACCAAAAATTCCCTTGAGGTGTCAATTAGAGGCTGCGTTCACAAGAACAAAAATATATTTTGTAAGGTCAAAGTGGCGTTGACCTTTAATCTTTGAACACCAAAATCAAGTAAGTTCTTTGTTGAGTTGAGCTGCATTTTCTTTGATATTTTGTTCACAATAATTAAACGGACGGACGGATGGACAACCCAGAAACAAAGTAATATCCAGACCATTCTGTGCTTCATTAAAAAATGTATAATATGGTGTAAAACTATGTTTAACTATCTAATATCCTGCAAGTTTCATTAAAGTTGAATCTAAGGTGTCTCCTGAAATATCACATTTCACTGATAAGACTGATGGATGAACACAGACCGATCAGGAAATTAAAGGAGGGGAGGAGAGAGTGAGGGATGTGTAATTGAGGTAAAAAACTCATCAGACAATATTTAATGCTGTTTTTTTCACAGACTTGATTCATCAGCATCTCCACCTGTCTTGTGTCTCCTGCAGATAAACTTGCAGACTGGATAATCTGATGGAAAGTCAGTTATCCACTCCAGTGTCTTCAGTCAGACTAATTGACTGATATAAATTAAACAGGGCCTCATCAAGTCTTCATTGAGCCTCTTCATTCTCCCACAGTAAGAAATAAAGATGGGAAACAGTCGTTGAGGAATTATATTAAAAAGAACACATATTCATAGAGGTATATTTTGTTCTTACCTGCAGTTTGACCTTCACAGCGTCAATGCTCATAACTTTATTCTGAAAGACAAGAGGAAAGGAAAACAAATTGTAAATATAATTGGAAATCTGCAGATATGGAAAGAAAAGGGAACGGGAACAGGAGGAGAAAACTCAAAAAACTGACACTTCACACAAGTGAGTTAAATCAGCAATTTAAACAAAAACAGCAGCATGATGATTTCAGCCACTGATTTAGTGGACGCCACCTTTCTCGAAGGAAATGGAATTTGGAAAGTGAATGGTGGGTGTGTGATTGTGTGTTTGTGCGCCTTTGTGATTTATTACTGTTGCCTTTTTGACCACAGTTGGTGTAATAAGTGCTTGGCCTCTGCCTTGAGCCTCTCTTTTATCTCTCTGATGATAGCACCCTGTACTATCTATGGTTCTATGGCAATGTACCACACACACACACAAACACACACCTTTTGTTATGATGAATATCTTTGTTTCAGAGCGTTGCATCATTTACGAACACGTGGCTTCCAGGCATTTTGCATAGTGCAGCTCACACACACAATATGTATGCACAAGGAAACGTATTTGATTTAGGCCTATTTTTGAAGTTGATGGTCACCAGTTGCAGCAGCCCCTACCTGATTGACTATTCCACTACACAGGGAGTAGATCTTACTCTGCCATCTATCATTACAGGGGATGTAATTATACTGGCAAACAAGATGGATGAGTACACCGCCTTGGTCAGCACCCAGTGGGGATATCTGCACGGCAATGCAACGTGTTCTGCGGTTATTTTCATTGCCTTTTAAAATACTCTTATCACGTTGTGTAACGCTCGAAATCCAACACACTTCTCTGTCCACCACATACTTGCTGGGATGCTACAGCTGTGTCTGTGTCTCTGTGATGATAACCCCATGGGCTCCTATTGCATTTGTGCCCTGGGGGACATTGCGGTAGTGGTTCTGAATGAATATGTCCTAAAGGAGCACACACACACCAATGTTCCTTCTTTCATGAGACCATGGAATTTGGTATTCAGTGTTGTGTTTGAGGTCTCTGTGGGGCACTAAATGAAGACCTTGGGGGATCTCTCTGACTGAATAAGCAGATTCAACAGCACTTTTGAACTGGGAGAGGAAATCTGAAATTAAAGCATTGGCCGATCTCCTCATCCATAGCTTAGCATAGTAATTATATAACCCCTGTAAATCTGGCACCATTATTATGGTATGTTTGTATTGAGAAAGCAGAAACTGTAGCAGCTGCAGCAAAAGAACTGGAATCTACCCACCTGCCCAATAATGGAAGAAAGCTGTTCCACACGGAGAAGTGAGCACTCAAACAAGCATGTTGAATATTACTCTGTATTACTGGCCAGGTTGACGTTGATTACTCTATAAAACTGAGACTTTAATCATAGGCTGGAGAAACCCTGCAGGAAACCAGTTTCCCAATTGGCTCAGAATATGGTTTTTGTATGAGTAAGTGAATGTCAGCTGATCGCATCCTCCTAATTTATTTGGCCACTCTACTTAACGCCTCATCATCTGCACCAGGTTGCATTCATGTACCGATCTCTGCTTTGGTGCTGGCAGCTTCGATATCGTTAGCATTCTCAAAAGCATACTTTGCCTCATTCTTAATGCATTTCATCCATATTGCATGGGGGATATTGTGAGTTATAGTTAATTTACCCTTCAAATGGAGCATCTATCTGAGATATTTCTATTTGGCTCTCCAATACTCATATTTTCACTACAGAACTCCCTGCCTGAGCTTCTGAGACTTGCAGAATCAGTAGCGTCTTAAACAATATTTTTTTTAACTTAGGGCTACTGCACACTAGAGGATTTACCCCTTCCAACAATCATGGGGGTGCACGTTCCCAACTGGAGGCAAGGCGAAGCCAAT
This sequence comes from Pseudopleuronectes americanus, assembly GCA_038501795.1. Classification (NCBI taxonomy): domain Eukaryota; kingdom Metazoa; phylum Chordata; class Actinopteri; order Pleuronectiformes; family Pleuronectidae; genus Pseudopleuronectes; species Pseudopleuronectes americanus. The sequence goes on from CM076735.1 coordinate 5,321,476, forward strand.
TATCCGCCCAAATAATTCAGAAGAATGAGGGGTTTACAAAATAATCGTAATGCTACCAATTGAGTCTGAGCCTCCCTGAACTCTAATTGTAAATATCAATGATTGACAGAACACAAAACGTCAGTCAACTTCAACCGTGCAAGTTATCCACACTCTTCACACAGGAAATTAAGGGGATCTAACTTAGATTGTATTCGTTTTTTAATAAACTAAGACACAAACTCAGACATAAAACAAGCAAAAGGCAGCATGTTGTTATTGGACATTAAACTTGAATGTAATTACACATTAAATGCAGCCATCCCAACCATTGCTACTCCACTTTAGCTCCACTAGTGCAGATGTTTCCAGGCTTTCAACTCATACAAGTCACTGAAGGTTTGTTGTTAAATTCAGTTGATGTGATCCGTTAATGCACCAACCACAGCTGAACGACTTTGTTCATGTCTGGTAGGTGCAGCGCTCACAGAGATCGGAGCCAGCGTGTTACAGTGACACGGGGTGTTACTAATGTTTCACTTTACACTAGAGTGGAGATGTTCGCAGCATTGTGTGTAGGCCGGGTGTTTACATAACTGTGAGTCCACCACATCCTGCAGAGTGTTCTGGCGTTGATGTGAAATCTATCAGAGGCGAGCAGTTGGAAATATGTGAAGCAGTTTCCATGGAGAAATCAAAGAATGAACCAAAAAAATCACTTCTTTCCTAATGTGGTTTTCGTACGACTCCTAAGATGCAACAGTGTTTCAAATGTGGTGTGACTGTTGAGGTCGCTGCATTGACTGCAAACTGGGCTGTGATACAGGCTTTGGTTGCTGTTACTAACTTAACCCTATCAAGTCCTAAGCTCTCTCCACACGATTACTGGGAGAAATCCTAGTGGGACACTTCATGTGTTGCGGCAGTGGACAAATTAAAAATCTCCTTGTGTCTGCTGTCCACAGAGCAATGCAGCTTTCTGCCATCAGTTAATGCCTGCGCCTGAATGCCATCCCATAAAATGATAACGATGGTCATGGAGACCTTGACATTTGACCACCAGAATCTAACCAGTTGTGAACATTTTTGAGTAAAATCTAAAGATATATTCCCTCAAGGCGAACAAGATATATCATGTTCACGAGCGTGGGACGGAAGGACGCACAGCCCCAGAACATAAATAAAGTTCAAACTGAAAGTGTGACCGACAAACACACACACTCCGCTCTTTGGACATAAACAATAATCTGCATGGCCGGACTGCTAATGATTTTTCAATAACCTGAGACTCTGATTGCATTTCAACTCCCCTCCTCTTCTCTCCTCTCCATTTCTCTCATTGTCCCCCCTGACCTCTTCTCTTCCTCACTCTCTTTCTCGGTGCGTCTCACTCTCCCGTCCCCACACTCTAAGTGAGGAGAGAGACCAGAGGAGAGGGAAGTCTAGCGAAGTGCAACAAGGAGTTTGACTAGTTTAAAAGGAGATGGCAAAACAGTTTACCGAGTCTGAGTTCACGGGATCATCTCTGTGATCTCAGTTTTATAAACAAATGTGTTCAATGGGAATGATTGTGACACAGCATATAGACACCTTCAACCCCATCCAACTGATTATCCACTAATAATTACAAGGAAAAGGTGTCCTTGTACTGCGTGGTTGTGATTGAGAAGATTTGATTTACAGTGGTCGAAAGAATATAAAACATTTGGCATTTGTCCAAACCAAACATGCAATTTCTAAGACATGATGAGACATTCTAGAGCCACTTAACATTTAGTGTTTATTTTTTGTTTATCTCTTTCCCTAAAAATTAATAAAACAACCTAAATATGAATTCAGTGTTAAAAGCTGAAACCAAAGAGTCTTGTGTGTCTGTGTGTGTGTATGTGTACTAGCTGATAAGAATGGCAGTGCTAAAGTGGAAGATTTTGAAATGGGCTTTGGCAGACAGACAACTTTTAGGTTTCACTGTAGATGCCCGAGGACTATGCACACAAACACCGACACACTAACAATTATTAATTGTATATGCAAATGACAGTGAAAGAGGACGACTAAAAGACAAATGACAAACAAAAGCTGGACATATTAATTATTACAACACCACAATACTTGACAGTTATTAAATCCCATTAGGATGATACACACAAGCAGATAATAAATACACAAATACCTGCAGACAGTGTTGAGCTGTTGACAAACCACCATTAATATTCAACAGCAGCCATAATATTAATACCGCTCTAAGCTATCTGTCAATCAACCTGCCAATCTGACCTGACTTTGATTATATATATAATGCAATAGTGCACATTCTGAGCAAGCGTCTGTCTAGTAGCAATCGGAAAAGTAGAGAGGTCCCACCAATACAGGCGCTCGACCAATCCTGACAAACACTTGGACAAATGTCATTGGGAAAAAATACCTAAAATGACACAAACAGTATTTGAGAACACGGAAAAGGCAGGGTTTATGACCTATGCTGCAGCCAGCCAACAGGGGGCAATCTTGGTATTTCGGCTTTAGTTTTTAGGGAGCAATCAGGTCATTTCTTTTTTTAAGATTTTTGTTTAAGAAAGCTGCTTTACTGTACAGATGAATTGACCAATCACGACATGGCTGCTCACACTGCAGACAAAGAAGCAGACAGAACTATTGAATGGTTTTGCCCATTAACAATTTTGGAAAAATGTATTCAATCAGACAACCATGTCTTCAATTACGCTGACAAAGAAAGACGAAAACAAACTGAGATGGAGGAAGGAGAAAATATGTTAATGACTCCAATGTCATTAAAACCCGGGACCAACAGATCTGTCAACAACTGCATCAAGTCTGGTGGTCAACTTATAAGAACTGTAACTTTTACGTTTTACTACCAATTTACCTGCAGATAATTTTCTGAAAGTGCTCATACAAATTCGTCAAATGTACAAAACCCAAGCTATTTCTATATATTACTGTTATACAAAACAAAACCACTTGTATCTTCAAATTTGATAAGTTAGATCCAAAGAGGTCATTTTAACACAACTGACAAAGTAGAAGTACTAACTTTCTGATTAATTGATAAATCTTTTAGCTCTGATGGTCACAACTGTTGCAATAAAGTGCGCTTTTCCACAGTGTAGACAGCCGTATTGTTTTGTTTGGTCAAATGTTGGTGAGATGGATGGATGCTAGAGACCGAGAAAGGCACAGGAAGCTAATCTGGTGTAAAACCATTTTATTTGAAGAAACCTCTAACTGCAAGGGAGTCCATGGTTCCTACAAGGCTAATTTCCCACTTTTTCATCATATTCCATATGCCTATAATGAGATCAGATACAAGAGTTTAATTAACTAGTGAACACATCCCAAATTGCTTAAGAAGATTCCCAACTGGGTGAAACTGGTCCTGTTTTATACTCTGCACAGAAACAAGAGAATAAAAATATCAATGAATACATGGTCTCTCACACTGTGAGGACGGTAATGTCTACCATAAAGGAGAGTTTGTTCTGTTAATGGATTCCTTGTCGCTTCAGTGCTCATAAAAATACAATGTAACTGTAACCTGAGGTGGCAGATGGCTGTTTACACGCCATGTGTTGTAACCATCTGTAAAGCTTTGGAGAAAAATGTTTGGAAAAGGACAAGCGCATCCAAAGTAATACTTTGCGATGTCATCCAATCACCTTAGGTCTATCATGCAGATGTAGGACAGGGGAGGACAACTGTCCTTGACGCCCACAGCAGGACACTGATTGGTCAGAACCACTTTGGCCACGAGTGCATCAGGTGGAGCCTGAGGAGGTAGATTCTCACTCACTGGAAAGCCAGCTGCCTCGCAAAGTTATCGTCACTGTATCTTTTCTAATCCATCAGTTCCTTGCAGACGGAAAATCGCAACATTTTCCCTCAAGCCCTATTTAGACCCAAAATTAAAAATGTTGCGTTAGCTCATTAACCTAGTGGTGAGGCTGCAGAATGCAACCGCTTTAAAATACCCCTCTCCTTACCTGTCTTTTCCCGAGAGGGTGGGAGGACCTTCATTGGTGGAACATGATGGACTGTTGGGGAAGTCTTTATGGTTCGTTGTGCCCTTTCAATCTTTAAGGTGATGGCTTGATTGATATTTTATTCTGACTCAAACATTTGGGGTCAACGTTTGCCAGATACAAGGTGTCAACCTGTCTATCCATTTTTATCCTTTCATCTCAAATGGCATACCAGGTTATTTGAATGTAATGGAGCAATCATTCATGTTATCAGTACCCCACATGCGCTGTGTAAATGGCCTCATTTCTAAAATGTTTAGCAGGAGAAATAACCAATTCATCCAATGTTTAATCTGTAGAAATATAAGATGTGTTCTTTGGCTGTTATAAGTGATCAAAATCTATAGTCCTCAAAATCCCACAAACCTTCCTGTTGCTCTTAAATCTATCTGGCAAAAACTTTTTCACCTTGTATATATATACACACACACACACGTCTTGTGTGAGCTCCTCAAACAGAAGGAGCACCCTGCCATGTTAGCTCAGCAGTCTGGAAGGAAATGGACTTGAATTTGTTCTGGATAAGAAGCCAACACAGCCCATGATTCAGATAAAATAAAGATAAAGGCACCATGTGAAATGTGTTGGAGGCATTTGATATAAGACGTATATTTGTTTCCTGGTTTATCATTAATGCCGGCAGGAATTAACTTGTGATGTTTTGCCCTGACGGGTTGGAATTGCACATCCAAGAGGTCCCATGTTGTTATTGGAATTATTTTCCATTCGACTCTCTTGTTTGAGATTGAATCTTTCTTTCGCATTAAGATGTGTTTAAAGAGATAATCACTCACTTGTTTCCATGAGACATGATTTTAGCCAAGCAGGAGATAATATTGTTTGATGAGAAATGTTGGTTGGCTGGTCATTCTGTCCAGACCTTAGTTTCAGGTGTTGGTGGGATCAACATGCATCTTTGGACAGACCTTCATAGCCCCAAATCCCAATCCTCATGACTTTGAATGCGAAACATGACAAATATTGGGTCTCTTGATATGATGAAGGTATTCATGGTTCCCGGATGATGAATCCTGCTCAAATTGGGGATTCCCAGTCTTTTCCTGTAGTGCAACCAGCAGCTGAAATATCTATAACATAAACTGGTCCAGGTTGGTTTTCAATGGCTGGATATAAAAGTCACTGATGTGGAAAGTGAAGCCAAAGTCACTCAATTGCCCCCTGGTGGCTTGCTGCACTATAGGTTATTAACTGTTCCTCCTCCATATTAGTGGATGGGACATGACTCAAACTAAAGTCAGAGTTTAAATCAAATACATCCAGTAAGTTTGCTGAGACCAACTCAAGCATGTATATCCACACAACCTCACTATCGCTGCTCCATCACTGACAAAGTTTTTTTAAAATATATTTTGACTTCATATCTGGATAGTGAGAGACAGTGATGACACATCGTCTATCTTTAAATGTTTGAACATTAAACCTGCTATAAAAAGCACATTGGCAACATCATTAAAAGCATGTGGCCAGTCCTAGGTTAGCTTTTAGCTATAGGCATCAATGTTCACCTTCCGATTCGAGACTCCGAGCTCTTGTTTTTATTAAGTTTGAATGCACTTGCATGTTCTTAAGTCACTTTGGGGAAAAACGTGTCTGCCATTTGAATGAACTGTAACAGAGCAGCTGATCTCTCTGGAGACTAGTCTTCCTGCTCCAAGGTTAAATCCACTGAGGAGACGGAAGTGTTTTGAAAGAAAGAAAATGTGGAGGTTTTCAGCTCAGAGAATAAATCAAAATGAAAGCTGAGGATTTCTGCATGACGTTTGTGTTTTGGCGAAACGTATATGCGAGAAGTGAATAAAGGCTGAAAACCAGGTGAGTTTACTTAGTCCCGTTACATCGCAGACAGTCTTGCTGAATCTGTTGGCTTGAAAGACATTTCCTCTCCTCTTCCCTCATCATTTCATCCTCAGTGGTTTGGCACAGACATGGCTCACACCCTGTATTTGGCAAGAAGATAAACTAATCCTGGATTTGTCACCCTCTGCAACCCTCTCTCTTTCCCCCTTTTTTTTTACTCATCTTATTATAAAAGCACCCCACGACCAGCTTCCCTTTCAAAACTTCATCTTCCTTCCTCCCCTCCTCACCCTCCTCTGTCTCGTTCCCTCGTATTCTGCTCTGGCTTGACCTTTGTGATTTCTGCGCAGCTCGCTCTGTCGATCAAGTCTTAAAATATTTAACCGCGTGCTCCTTTTCCCCCTCCCATTTCCCTTTTTGTCATCCTTCTCTTCCCATATTAGTATCAATGTCTTACTGCTCCTCACACTGACTATTCCCCATCTCGCTGATGGTTTGTATAGCCAGGGACCCATGAGAGATTTCTCTCCTTCTCTTTCTTTCTATGGCCTGTCACAACTTTTAGTAAAGATTTCGATTTGTGGGCAGCCAGCCACAGAGAGTTTGACTTGGCCACTTTAAAACGTGTCTGTTCCACTTGTCTTCTCTTTCCATCCCAGGAGAAGGCTCCAACACTACTTGAACCTGTACTTTTTTCAGAGGGTTCCCTGGGGATATCATTCCTGGTGAACGAATCTGAATGGAGATTTGTATCATTATATTCCCTACCTGCTAATTTTAATGAGGTGCTGTTGAGTTTAATGGTCCTCCACTGCCTTTGTTATGGAGAGAAGGATTATTTATTTTTCTTCTTTTCTTCTCCTTCGCAGCAGTCCTCATACATGCTGTGGGTATTGAGCATGTAATCACTGGGGGATGTTTTGTTTTTCATGATCACAGATACTTAATCACACAATTTTATCATAATACATATCATTACACTCTTCTTCATATTACCACCCGGTCCAAGGACGTTATTCTGTCATTAGCAAAATTAGGAGGAACACATTTTTCTATTTATTTTTTGTAGTTTTTACGGTTTATCAACTCACAAAAAACGTTTTAGCTTTGGTTCTAAAGAGGCTAGTGATAACAATCATTTGAAGATTGCCAATAAATATATATATATATATATATATAAACTAGCTCCTGTGACTTTAACAGTAGAGAGACGAAGCCAAAACAATAAAGCTGTATTGGTGATTATTTTTCATTATAAGAATAAAAACAATTACTGCACTGCGATTGTACGCCTCTGCCAAGCAGGGTAATTTCCATCTGCATATTTCTACATATTTTTCCAGATTCATATTAGGTCTGTGAAATCATGAAATAAAAAATCAGGCCAAAAAACTATTTTGACCGCTTGATGCCCATAATCTGGTTAGTTATCAGTGATCAGTAATCAGTTCATCCATAATTCCAAGTGAATTGTGCCAGAGGTAATGAAATTCTCTACTCGTAGTACTTAAATATCAGATTCACAGGAAAATAAGATTGCTGCGACCTTGACCTTTGACCTCCAGGCCACCAGATAGTAATCAATTCATCTTTGAGTCCGAATGATTGCTTGTACCATATTTGAAGAAATTCCCTCGAGCTGAAAGTTAAGATATCAAGTTCAAGAAAAACATTACATACTTTGTGAGGCCAGCGTGAACTTGACCTTTGGCTACCAACTTCTTATCAGTTCAACCTTGAGTCCAAGTGAATATTTGAGCCAAATTAAATAAATTCCCTCAAGGCATTCTTGAGATATCGTGTTCACGTGAATGGGACGGACGACCCGAAAAACATGTGCAAAGGCATAGAAAATATTGATTAGAGCAGCTTTAAATATTCACTGAACTTGGACAAACATAATTGAATGAACCTGTTGTTCAGAAGTGTGCTGAATCCGATGAATTATCAAGGATTAAAGAGCTTGTGTTAGGGCATTACAATAGACTTTGCAGACTGCCTGGATTTAAGGGTGCAGCATGTAAAGCCCGGATAAACCAGTCAATCCTTTCCCAGACAAGATAGCATTACCCAAACAATAAGCTGGAAATCCTATTAGGGCATGTCGCTTTCTCCCAACAAGTCATTCTGGGCTTTAAAACTTCTGCTTGAACCCAAGTGTTGTATCTCTGTGTTTTTAAAAAGGAAGCAGCTAGAGCAACATCTTCTAGTTTAAGTAGTCTAGCAGCAATGTGTGATACTGCAGCATTTTCCAGAGGATTTAATATTGTCAACAAAAGACGTTGTGTATCTGTGTTTTGATGAAGATGTGGGAATTTGCTGAAGGTTGCTGTTTTATAGATGCAGTCGTCCTTTGCTTTTCTATGTAAAAGGGAACATGCACCTGATAACCAAAAGCTGGACCGGAGGGTAAATTTGTTTAACTTCCTCACTGTTGTTGTTGTTGCCTTATACTTCATCCTTTCCGCCTTTATTTTCTTCGTAACTGGCGTTTTTTAGATTATTGTGATTACAGAGCGACGCTGACATTTATTATTGCACTTTCGGCAGATGGAAAAAGGGAGAGTGAGGGGGAGGAAAAGAAAGGCGTGTGCGTGTGTGTGTGGGGGGGAGATATGAAAGGAGAGAAGATGGAAAACAGAGTCTTGGGCATCTGAAAATCTTTTTTTGTGCGTACAGTCATGCTTTTTTTTGTTGCTTCTTTGTGTACTTGTGAGCGTATATGGAATTTGCCTCTGTTTGTGTTTCAGTGTATGTGTGTCAGTCACTTAACCCCCCCACCACCACCACCCTTCTGCTCTGCTGCTCATCCTGCTCTCTCCAGGGCAGGTACTGGTTCACTGAGATAGAGGATGATCACACAGTTGAAATAGACTGGAATTCAGAGCAGCACTATTCATTTCCAAAGATTCTCTTTAAAGTCCTTCAGGGTTTTTATGGAGAAGGAGTTCATCAAGGAACATCCTGAGGACCTCTTACATTCGCTGAAACAAGTGTCTCTTTTGTCCTTTGTCACTTATCAAGAATGACCTCACAGTTTGGGTGTAATACTAGTTTCATTAAACTTTTGTTAGATGGTATACAGACAGCAAGAGGGTGACTGAACGATTTTTGCGAGACATTAATTCACAACAATAAGGTGTTTTCCTCTTGTGACAGTATTTCTTTATTGACAATCACAATATGGCAAGGTGCCACTCATTTAATACCCTGATGTTGCACAGTTCAATGAACCGTGTGGTACTGTCACACAAGACAGTCACCGAGAGAAACAACCACGTTTTAATTCATAGCAGCTGCAATAAATCTTCACAGATGTTGTGTGTCTAAACCAAACCGCAAACAATAGAGGTGTCACATTATAATAAAATTGATTTAAACTAAATTCAAATCATGCTGGCCTTTTTCAATGTTGACACGTTGGTTAAGAAACGTTCTTGTTGTGGTTTAACTGTTTAATTCAGCACTTGTCTTGTCTTGATGACCTCTCAAAGTGCTTTGCGGTACAGCTTTGTAATTCACCTGCCCATTTACACACATTTTGTATGTATTCAAGACAGTTTATGCAGTATTGCAGTATATTCTTACAACAGTTAATACTGTTGATTTATCTGAAATAAAACTAACACCAGTGTCATGTCCTAAAAAGAGAGCGTTTATTGTATTTAAGGCACAGCGTTGCTACGGGCGTAGATCACCAAAACAGTGATTATGCAGAGCACTATGAGGGTCGTGTGTTGGCCTCGAAATAGCTACAAAACAAAGCAAACTATTTCCAGCCCTGTGCTGATGTGCTTGTCAGAGCGTTCAGCTCCAGTCGTCATTATTCAAATCAAACGCCCTCATTTATTTATTCTGTGTTTTGAAAAATCACTTGCTTTTGCCGCGGGAGGTTTGTAAATCATTGCTGACATGGGCAATGTTACCAGCAGATAAAAAATAATCAATGCTCACTTTTATTCACCGTCAAAATCATAGTTAATGCTTTGGTGGTCTGGTTCAATCATAACATGGAAAGAGGATGATATTGCAGAACACCAGACCCAGTATTGCTGTCTGTATAATGTGTTATTATAGGAGAGAGGAAGAGGCAATAAAGTGGAAATATTTAATTATCTTGTCATCCCCCTGCCTTGGTGTTCTCCTCTGTAATAAATGCAAACTTCTCTTCAAACTGTCTGTGAGAGGCCAGTTCCTGCTACCTGATCCATTTATTTTAGGATAGCAGTCTCAAAGGACGTCATATCTTGACGTGGTGGTCTTTGAGGTACAACTAAATTCATCAACTTGGTGGGCAGCAGCCTAACATCCAGTCAACCTGAAAGTGGAATGAAACCATACGCAGAAAGTTGCTCTCAACAGAGTGAAATAATAACAGTGATTAAAACATGCTGTTTACTCTGCTGTGAAAGTAGACACAGAATAACTGCACCTGGTGTTTGGTAGATATTTATTTTCTACTTTATAAAAAGGTGCACAGACTCATGGATATGAGCACAAACAGCGGATCATAACAAGCGGCATTTATTGCACTTCTGTCCATCCTTGGAGAGGGATCCTTCACATGTGGCTCTCACTGATGTTTCTACATTCTTATTATTGTGTGGTTTTTTCTTAACTCTTGTTAATGGTTAAGGGCAGCAGTGTTAATTTCGTTGACGAAAACGATAACGAAAAATATTCGTTAACGACCCTTTTCCCATGACTAAGACGAGACGAAGACGTAACGAAAACGGATCTTTGAAAATAAAAACTAAGACTAAATCTATTTTAACTTTCGTTGACGAGACGAGTAGAAAATGTTGGTGGTTGACTAAGTCACAATAATTTTTAAAACATCATCGTATCAGGCCGTCATGAAGTATCAGGAGCGGGCGAGTGAGTGTGTGTCTGTGTGTGTGTGAGTGGTCCCGAGGCTCCGCCCCCTGTCCCCGCGCATTCGCTCAGAGAGACACAGTGAGATCATAGCTTGTTCACGTGAATCAGCCTCTCAGTGACTGACTTAACTATGGAAACAGTGAAAACACAGAGTTTCTCTGGTCTCAGCTGATCAGAGATCAGCTCCGCAGCCTCTTGATCAGAGCAGAAGCTGCAGTTGGTTTCTACCGAGCTTCAGTTTCTGTGTTCGCCTCCAGTCTGACCTGCTCTCCCTTTTTGTTTTCACATTTAAAACTAAATATATATGTTTAAGCTATTAGGCTGCAGCTATAAGTTTTTATAGAAAAGGAGTTTAATGTGGCTATTAAATTAGACTAAAACTAGACTAAACTGGAATTAGTTTTCGTCGACTGAAACTAGACTAAAACTAAGAAGGATAAAAATGACTAAATGTGACTAAAACTAATATGCATTTTCGTCAAAAGACTAAGACTAAATCAAAAATAACTGCCAAAATTAACACTGAAGGGCAGAGGATGAAACAACTTGTTAAAGCCCTATGAGACAAATTGTGATTTGTGAATATGGGCTATACAAATAAAATTTGATTGATATAGACAGAATGGAGTAACACCATCGGAAATTGTGGGGTGGCAGTGTAGTGAAAAACGGAAGGGAAACAATGATAGGACGTGTGCAACTAATTTCAACAATGGTGGGACTCTTTGAATAGAGACTTTGAAAGTTGGTAAGATACTACACTCACTTTGTCACAGGGACTTTCTAAAAGGTACAGTGTCACAACCTCCTCCACCGACGTCATGTTTGTTGTAACTACAAACTCTACTCTGTTCCAACTCTAACAACCGTGCCAGCAAATAAGAATGCACCGAAGTATGTGAGAAGTGATGTTTACATCATTTGATACTGACATATCTCTTTTCGAACATAAAGGTAATGAGCCTGCAACAAATTATTGATTATCATCAACAAATCAACTATGACAAATGACCATTTCCTTGCAATTTAATTGAACAGCTTCCAAATGTCTTCATTAGCTGCTTTACAAGATTCACTACCCAGTGATGTATTGTCTCTGCCATGTTATATTACGGAAGTAAAACATAACACACAGACTAAATTCATGTTCACTACCACAAGACTGAGAGCTTAAGGACAGTGCACACCCACCTACACCTGTGACCTGCACCCATTGGACAGTGGTAGCTCTCATCACACTGTATCCATGTCCCTATTCTATTTGAAATGGGACCATCTTTTACTAAATGAACATCATGCTGTCTTAAAGAACTTGCCAATTGTTTTTTGTAACCAGTGGCGTCGCCCTCTGCTGGTCATTTGACAGAATACAGGTTTCAGGTGCTTCCGCATTGGCTTCACTTCCGGACCTGGAATCTATATATATATTTTCTGTATATATATATATATATGATTCATTATAAACCTAGACAGTCAGTAATGTATAATCATGCTTCAAGCTTAACATGTAGTTTCAGAATACCTAAAAGACAAAAACACAGAAAAACCTGAGACTATATTTTCACTTATGTAAGTTGGAATAAATTAAAAACAATTGTTGTCCAAAACAATATTTAAATGACTCGTATGCCACAAGAGTTCCACATTGAAGTGTGTATACGTGGGTTTATGTGTGAGGGTATACGCTAGTAGAAATGAAATATAACCCTGCTACAGCCTTCAGCAGAGTGTTGTACACAGCCATTATTTGTAAATATCATTATTATGGAATTAAAAATGATTCATATGGTTTGGACAGGCAGAAGCAGAGAGGGGTGCTGCAATTCTTCCACAGCAGACACCTCATAGGAACATTAATTGATCACGGAGGTACCGCCTTGCCCTTCCACCACTTTCAAGAAAACGATTTATGTGAGAAGGGGTTGATCTATGACATGCAAAGGGTAGGAAGGAGGAATTCTCAGTTCTTCTGACTTCGTATTTAAGTATGTGTTAATACATGCTGGTTGTATTCAGTATCTAATTCCAATATATATAAAAATGTCTATTTGTTGAACTTAATCAGTTATTCCTCTGAGCCCCTTACAGATCAGAAATGCAGAAGGAAAATTCAAAGCAGGTTTGCTGATTTATGATACAGCACATCTTTTTAAAGTCTGAACCATCTGCCTGAGCCAGTTTATGAATATGCATGACTGTGTTGTGCGGATCGCTTACGATCACGGTGTGTTTCTAAAATAGCGTACACACTTGGTGTGGTTAGGTAGAAATGCGGTCTCTAAAGAAGTGTCTAGTTGATCCTCTGAATTTGCAATGAGAAAAAGGCACTGAAGGCTCCCTGAAGGTGTTTTGCTCCATTAGACCTCCATGCAAACCGCTAAACAAATGACAGGCTCTTGCAAATGTATGTGGACTGTGATGAAGTCAGGATTTCTTCTTTAAGGTCAATGGGAGCTTCCTATCAGCTTTGAATACATATGTAGGCAAAAGGATACAAAAGCTTGAGGGGTGTTCGGAACCTTACAATTGCTGCAAAATGCTGATCTGACGTAAATGCAGCACTGCCTATATCATCTTGATTTGCTTTTTCACAAGAACCCTCGACACAGTATAGGTGTGTAATGAAAGTACCCATTGTTCAGACTAGTCTATTCATTAGACTTCCTTCAGAAGGGTGCTTGAATCAGATAGTAGAGCAGATACTGAATAGCCCTTTCTCCGAAGTTTGTCTGACTTTTAACTTTTCAATCAAAATCAATTAAGTGTGAAAATAAAGTCACATAATGTAGTTAAATGAAACTGTATTCACACTGCGCTTTTCTCATCAACCACTCAAAGCTCTTTACATTTCAAGTCACATTCATTCACACTGCGCTTTTTCGGTCTCACACCATTCACGCTCTGACGGAACACAGATCAGGAGCCTAAGGACACTTCGGCATACAGACTGGAGGAGCCGGGGATCAAACCGCCAACCTTGGTTAGTTGACACAGTCCGCCATTTGATCAAGTTAAAGTCAACTGTGTCAGAAGGCAACAAATGAAGAGCCACCTCAGAACTACAGGGAACACGTCTAGTGTCACAAATCCAATGTACCTGCCACGTTGCAGGTGTTTAGCCAGAACCAACACATGCACATGCTGGGCCTGGCTAAACACCAAACGCTAAAATACAGAGGGTCAGTCCCTCAGCTGGGAGTGTTATATATGAAGTGTGACTCCAGAGCTCATTCTACTCAGTGAGACAAAGAGGTTTTCACACATTCGCCATAACCCAATGTAAAAGAAAAAAAAATACCTCAATTTTGATCTGCCATATTTACATACATTCTGTCTACATGTTTGAAAAATAATTCAATGCATTTCAGAGAGTTATGTTCAGTAGAGCTAATTATCAAATGAGGCTCAAACAGTAAGAGACGTGTTTAAGGAGGAAGAGGAAGAAGCAGGAGGATCTCGGCCAGTTTTCCAGCTTTGTTCATTTGAAAAAAGTAAAAGGCAATGATTTACAATGAAAGTAACATTTTTGAGCTATCGACTGTAATTTATTTAATATCTCCATCTGCTTTAGAGGCAGAGAAATGTTTATGCAAATGTTGGCAACTCTTATGACTCTTCAAACAATGCTTCGGTTTAGAGGCTGCTTGTATTCAGCTGTCTTAGGTCTTAATATAGGTTCATTATTAACTTGAGAATCCATTAGCATTACTTACTGTACCATTATGAACACACTGTTAAGAAGTATGAGGGACCCTGATTGGCTAATGGCTGTTATAATGGTACATTTTAGTTTAAGAGTGCATAACAGAAGTCACTTAAAAAAGCATTATAAAGTGCGTCAGTCTGTTTAAACTAAGCGCTTACGTTAAAGCTGTGTGTGTAATAATAATCATAATAATAGATTAAAACATCTAATGTCTCTGTGATGCTTCCATGAAAACCCATCAAGTTATACAGAATGTGTGAAATTGCCTTCAATCCCATTTACACGATAATTGAACTCCTGTTTGGACAGACATTAGGGATTTCTTTGTTTGGATGAAAGGAAGAGTTATTAAAAAATGACAATATCAAATATTGCTGCACCTAAAAGGCTGATGCTCTGTTACCGCTTTCACAAAAACAAAAACGTATTCTGGTTTGAAGCCATTGTAATTTGCAAAAAACTAATGAAGGGAATTGTCGTGCGAAGCTGTGCACTGGTGAGACAAAGCGACAAATTCATTTGAGATCAAGCGAGGTGGAGCGAGAACGGAATAATTCTGTGTTGTTATTTCTCATAACTGTGACGGACTGAGGCCAATTTTGTCCGTTGGAAATGAAAAGGAGTTTGTTAACATGATTTTGTCCGTCTATCTTGCATCAATACACACACACACACACTTACACACCATATTCCTCCCCCAGTAACATCATCTGTCATTTCCGAGCAGCGTTGCCAGATAATGCCGCGCACTGACACTGCTGTTTTCAAATCAAAAAGCAATCCTCTTGATTTATCCTATGACACCATCTCTACTATAAAACTTCTAATTATAAATCTCATCTTCACCAGGGACGAGGATAACCTGAGGGTTAAGCAGCAGACGTCTGATTTATTTATGAAAACACGTTTGAACAACTTGATCAAAGATGGTACGAAGCCAGTATAAATATAAACTCACAGAGGGGGCGGGTGAAGGGGTACTCCGGCTGACACGGTGAATGTGTCATTGAGTGGGACAGCAGCTATCACACGTGCATTTGTTTAATATCTATGGAGAAGAAACAGGTTGAATCTCTAACTCCTCCCTAAGTTGTTAAAATACTTACATTTCCTTTATATTTTAAAGGAGACGGTAACAGGGAAGTAGCTGGTAGTTGAAATTAAAGTCTATTGTTTACAGAGAAATGAGGCAAACAAAAGAAAAGAGGTCCTTGGAGTGTTGCTCAAACAATCCCACTGAGAGCCTCCAGACTTAAAATAACAAAAGTAAAGAAAAACTTAAGTATTACATTTTACCCTCGTTGCAAAAATTCTAAAATGTGTCCTTAAAGAAAACTAGAATCGAGCCAAAACGCACGTTGGATCATTTTATGTGTGATATTTTTTCGTTTCCCTTGGACATAAATAAGTCCTCCATGTGAAATGTTGTGTCAAAATGTAAAAAGCATCTTGCTCCAGTGGAGCTGTTCTGCGGCCGTCAGCAGAGGACTGTGATTGAACTGGAATGCTTCCAAATCTGAGTGCACTGAGCTGGGAGAGTGGAAGCAAAGGATTTTTTTTGAATGCCAACCCAGAATGAATACGGTCCTCGAACCCATCTGTAAAACGTGTGCCCACATGCAGATTTCAGTCCTGGTTTGATGTGTGGCTGCAGCAACAACAACAAATAAAACCCTCGCCTCCTCCAGCCGATGACCTCAGTCAATCCGGAGGCTCGAGAGCACCTGAAAGCCGCCGAGCGAGCAGAAGCATTTTCCACTTCGTTACCATGGTTACTGGTCCATAACAACAGTCTCCCGGGAGCCCGGCGAGCTCTCGAGGAGTCACGTGACAGGAGAAAAGTAAAAAACTGAGCAGACCTGCAAACCTTTGACTAACACAGGATCTGTCTCCAGGTCCCCGGGTTCCAGCGGCCCCACTTCACTGTGGGGTCAAGTTATATAACAGCTGTAATTTACCAGAGGAGCAAAGTTAATTCAAATGAAAAACCAACAGCAGAGAGGATTAGGAATGAAAGGAAGAGGAGAGGAAATGATGGGTTATATAACAGAGCAGAAAATGCAGCTTTGACTTTCCACTGTTCCTAATGTTGTTTTCATCCTGTGGCAGCTTATTAGCACGAGTGTGCTTCATCATATTGCTTATTCATGAACACTGACGCGCGGCTGCATGTGGCTCATATCCAGATCATGCTGCAGGAGAAGAGCAGACCTTAACTCTGTAAGGTGTTTTTTTACATTTTTGATGGTGGTTAAATTGTTCATACGTATATAGTGCATATAAATTGTTTTATTTATATTGTATACCATACCTGCCTATAAACTTAAAACAGTCTATAAATGAATAATATGAGTTTATCTCCTTATTCTAATGCACATATACTGTTCACATCCTGTGTCACTGCACTTTATCCAAATATCTCTACAAATTTCCATCTTGAGTTAAAGGTGTATATTGTGTACACGTTCTGGATTTTTATTTAATTTAACTTTCATTGCCTATTTTGTTCTATTATTATAATTTAACCTTTTCCCTTATCTACCTTATTCTTACTATCTGTGACTGTAACAAGTCATTTAACAGAGTGCCGGATCAATAAACCTTGTCTTATCTTATCTTAACCTTTATTATGGTTTGAGATTTTTATCACTTGTGCAAATATGAGGGTTCACCAGAAGAAAACGAATGATTGCAACAAAAAAGAAGGCAGCACAGACTTTTATCAACACTCAACAATTTTTCAACTTTTTTTGTAACGTCTATAACTCAATATTTCCACCAAAGAGCTTTTTCGATTACAGATTGTCATGAAACTCTTTTTTTCTGTTAAATGTCGGGTGTAATTGGTACCACCGGTTTAGTCACGAAACTCGAGGGGAAAATGTCCACACTGTGTCATCCCTAATGCAGATCTGATTAAAAATCGGAATCTGGTCAATTTAAATGGGTTTTATAAGGGGGCTGATGGGCCTCAGCGTTCTGCTGGGCGCCATTCTAGTTGATATTTAAAATCGTACGTACCCTTTCAATAATGTTCAGGTGGAGTGCCTACCCCACAGCCGTCTGACAGAACTGCTGTGTTACGTAAACTGACAAAGTCATTATGTCAAGGTTGATGCGAGTAGAAAATGAATACCTCAGGTAAAAAGGCAGCTGGATATATGCACATAGAGAAACACAGATGTAAAGTGAAGCCCTACAGATATGAGTGATTCATCCCAGACAAAATAAAGCAAAACAATGCACTGATGAGGTGAGTGAACGTGTGGGAAACAGTTTCTGCCACCGTGCGTGCACCTTTAACCCTTTTTTTTCATATTGTGGATCGCCTCTGGTGTACCTGTGTAGACCGTTACTATGACAACCAATTTTCTGTCCAATGTGTCTGGTGTCCAGTGGTAGTATTTCAAAGCAGACAGTCAAGCATAAAGATGAGATGTTTGTTTTTATGAGATTTTTTTTTCTTTCTGATTTGCCTGCAGGCTGAAGATAGCTGCAGCCTCATTAAGATTCACAGCAAAGGGGTGTCCAAGGATCGATGGACGGCGTCTGGGAGCCTGAAGAGCCACCGAGGGACCGCAATCCTCATCAGTCTTCGGCTGACTGATTGCAGTCCTTCCATCCGGATTGTCACACAGCGTGATAGATAGGGCTTAATGCATGTGCCTGTCCTAAAATTCATACAAGTACAGGTACAGAGCCGAGCAAAGATTCACATTGATAAAGATTGAATTTGTAAAAAATGAAAGGAACTGATTTAATTACTGGGACAGTGGACGTGAGTAGTAGATTACATCTCCCACCGATAGTGCGGCCAACTCTAAAATTAACACAATTCCCATGAACACAGTTTGCTCCCACTCTTATAAAAGGAGTGTGAATCACAAGCTTGACACTCACGGCAACATTCGAGTCTTGAATTCCAATAAGCTGAGGGGCCAGCAGCCAGGCTATTCCAGGAAGAATAAGAAACAAGACGTAAAGTGAACTCTTAAACCTCCTCAATCTCTTGATAAACTAATGAACTCCCCTCCGCGTTGTGCACCTTTTAAAATAAATCACTGCATTGTCAGTACCTTGAGATTTTTAACTAGGATAGTGGTAAGTCTTGTGTGCGGAGGGGCATCATGTAACAGCACTCCAGAACATTTCATAAAAGTCTGACTAACAGACTGATGAATGGTCAGGGGCGAAAACATATCCTCCCTGAAACAAGTAAAAAATAAATATTCAACTGGTAAACCTTCGGATACTTTCAGAGCAGCCTGACAAAAACATAGTTTCCTCTCCATCTTCACAGAGGAGTTTGAACATGCTGACAGAGATTTCACTATTATCATCAGGTTTTCAGGTGTGTGGCAAGGTTGAGTTGGATTTCTCTCCAAATCAAAACATGGCTCACAAAGTAAAATGGAGAGCACAGGATGATTCTTCTCTTGCCTGCAGTTTTAGCAGGATGTAGTTTCCTCTTCATCTTTAGTGAACAGCAAATGTTCAGCAAAATATTACCATTAACTGCCACATGTTGATTTTCTCCTTTTATTTATGTCAGGATATTGGAATTGATTTCTGTCGTGACCATTCACTCCATCCAGCGTCTACCACCACCACAAACTCTCTGAGGCAAAGAAAGAGTAATTGGAAGAAAACCTGCTCTGAATATTTAGAAAATAATTTCTGAAGGTACATAATTGGGAGAAGGAAGTCAGAGGGCATTTCTACACCTGCCACTCTGTTAGACCCATTGATGAGAGCTAATGCTCTAATACACATATTGCACCTTTAACTTGTTCTAATGTGGGGTTTAAAGAACAGTATAGTGCCTTCTGAGCCATTTTATTGAAAAACAAATATATATATACCAAAAACTTTTGTAATAGTTCAACTTGCAAATAGATTCTCAGTGAAGATTTTCCCTAAATGTGGCACAAACCAGCTTTTTCCTACATCTGTTCCTCCCTGAGTCAGTGGCTGGTCGTCGTATGTACACAATAACAAACCAAGTCACATGACAAAGCTCTAAAGGGCATGAGGGTGGTCAACATTGTCCTCCTGTCATGCTCTGGCAGGCTGCTGCTGCTCCTTCCACCCACACACCCACCCACCCACCCACCCACCCACCCACCCACCCACCCACACACACACACACACACACACACCACACACACACACACACACACACACACACACACACACACACACACACACACACACACACACACACACACACACACACACACACACACACACACACACACACACACACACACACACACACACACACACACACACACACAGTCAGAAAACGATCTACGTCAGTCCATGCTGTGCAGAAGATCAATGATTAACCGGTCAGGTGCACGGCTGCATCAATTCAAGCTGAGTGAATAGGTGGTGAAGGGAGAAAGAAGCAAACAATGGATGTGAGTGATAACACACACACACACACACACACATCAAGCAAAGAAACGGGAAGAGGCTCAGACACACCCTGCTTGTCCTCCGTCATAGAAACAGATACATCTCACCAGCACATCTTCACCATATCTCCCAGGTAAAGACAGAAAGGAAAAAGAGACGAGGGAAGTGCTTGAAGTTTGATTTCTGACTCAAATCATTTCATTCAGCCAGAAAGAAATATAAATAGATGAAAACCTCAGGGAAGAAATTAGGATGCGCGTATTTTTTCTTTTGGATACGCATACTTCTATTCCTCCTTATCTTTCCTGTAGGAGGTCACATTGTTGCACAATCCTGATTGTTGTCAACTTTTAACCGAAGTGCAGTGTTTTACCTTATTCACAACATTCCCATCCCAGTATGTTCCCAGTGCTTTTTTGAAAGAGCCGACACAGTAAGGCAGGAGCACAACTTTGTGTGTAGCCCCACATTCACAGTACGACAAACATCAAACCAACACAGATATGTGATTATTTCCCACAGAGCCGAACGCCTGGGTAAATTGGCCCGATGTGTGAACAGATAACAAGCTTGTTTTGCTTCACTGCTGATATGAGTTAGCTTCTTGCAGGGCTCACAGCAGTCAGAAAAACGGTGAAGAAAATCCACCAACCAAGTAACTTAGCAACATGACAGCAAACTGAACTTCCCATGCATAACTTTGAAAACCAACAGCAACAAATGAATTAGCTTAGCAATTAGCTATGGTGAACTTAACATGTTCAGAGAAGAGAGTGACGGACTAGCCCTAATTAAATTAATTGTGGAATAGTATTCACTGAAATTACTTTTATTATTAATGTAAAACAAAGTAGAATTGAAGTGTTTCAACACACCGACATGGATCATTTGTATACGTACATACTGCTTTTGGGTGACACCATAAATAACCAACAAATCATTGTTAATTATCTGCTCCCACTGTCACCCTCCAGAACCAGGGAAGTTCATGCTGGAGGCAAAGCATCAGTCACATTCAGTAGATTTAATGAATAGACACAGAGATTCCAGTCGCTCGTCTGTCAATCAAACCACGCCGATTTCAGATCCCGGGGCTGTTGAGGTTTTTGGATGTGAACGTTCTCTGTTCTGGTTTCTCGGTTTGTTTTTTTCCAGCTGCAAGGGCTTTCTTTTATGAATATTAACATAAGACGATCATCTATTTTTACCTCTGGTTCCGATGTGAAAATAATGCTTTCATCCCCAAAACAACGTAGTGCTGTTCGACTCTGTATTTTCCACCACTGTTTTGCTCCAGGAAAAGCAGCTCTTGATCCAAAAAGCTGTTTCCTTGTTTAGTGATTTTACTTTTGCTCCGTCTGCTGATTGACATGTTGCTTAAGAGAATGTCAATCCAGGAGAGGAATAGATAACATGCACCTAATTGCAAAACACACAATTATGTCTGCACCAGGAGCATCAATTAACACATCCTAGGACCTCATGCTGCATCCACAATGTGTGTTTCAGCTCAGCACTCCTCTTTTCGACTGTTACACGAGCTCTGTAAGTTTCTCTGGATGACAGCATCGAGCCTGAGAACACCTCCTCGGGGAAGGTTCTTGCCAAAGAGCTGTGTCAGATTCTGCAGTTCTAGGGATCTTGCTTGGGGGAGCGGCAAGATGGTAAAAGACTGAAACAGGTCACTGCTTCTGGTCTGCGGCCGGGACACAAAGTGTGGCTGCTCTTTACTGGCACTCCAACCCCTTGTTTGCAATTCCCCTCCCGAGGGCACCATGAGCAGAAAATGGGTTTGCCATTAGCAGTATAAATTCAGATTAGCCCATCAATAAATAACCTCACTCTAAATTAACTTTTTTAATTTAGCTTAATTTAGTTTAAATGTGTTGTGTCTCATAGGGACTGAAAGAGTGTAAACACATTTCAAGTTCCATCCTCATTTAGAACGGAAACAACAGGACCAGAACATTGACCATTACAGCTTTGTTGTTACAGCGCAAAACTCTTTTAGGGAAACAATTCTCTTTTTAATCAAAGAATAAAATCCAGAAGTGTGCTTCAATGAATGTCTGGTGTCCCTCGTGGTCCATTTTCCACTAACTTTAAGTGGTTTCAAACATACAGGTCAGAGGAGGTATTACTCAGCCTCTGAAAAGAGCTGTGTTAAGTATGCAGGTAACTTTCAAAAGTATGAGAACCCAGACAGTATGTGAATAGATGAGGCCACTTCGGGCAATGATGTGATGATTCTGGCCTTCCTGTGGCCCTGAAGAAAATTTATGTAAAATAGCAAATAGGGCCCAACTATCCCTAAGAAGATTTGGCGCTTTTTGGGCAAACATGCACTGCTCTCTTCAAGGTGTAATCTGGATGTCAACCTAAAGTGGCCTGCGTGGTAAATGGTGAATATGGCCCAAATAGCTGAAAACAAATTTGGGGCCACACACCACATGGAGCTGATCTGCGGAAACTATTCTGCTATGGGGGAAAACAAGGCACTTACCCTGAAGTCGATGCCCACAGTAGAGATGAAGCTCCCGGCTAGAAAGGCGCCATCTTTGAAGCGGACCAGCAGACAGGTCTTCCCCACACCTGAATCCCCCACCAACATCACCTGAGACACACACACAGGTAGAGGAAGAAAGACCTCAGCTGAAATCGTGTACACACATACACAGGAACGCACCTACACACACTTCAGAGTTGCCCATATACAGGAGAAATGGATTCAATTATTAATATCATTCATAGATCAATATATTCACTCCGTTCACTTTTGTATCATCTGATAATGTTTGTGTCTCCGACCACTGACCCAAGAACTGTATGCACTAATGCTCATCTAATCTGATATTTAAAGATTCTGGCAGCACTACTTGCTAATATGAAAGGTCACTGTGTTGCTGAGATGAGATGTGATATTCGAGACTCTGTTAAATCTGAGCGTGTTAAGCAAAGGCAGAGTTGGGCAGTGATTTTTGGCAGCGCTGCAGGGAATAAAGCAGAATAATATAAATCAGAAAGGAAGGCGCACATTCACTTATTTGGTTGTGAGAGGCCAGAGAGCCCAGGCCCAGTGTTGAATTGTGTTTACCCGTCGAGATGTGTTGTTCCCAGTTGCCCCCCCGAGCATGTTCCTGTGTACGGTCTAGCTCTATGTGCAGTGCACACACACACACTGTCCGGCTCTGCATTATTTATCCCTCTTTTACAAGTTCACTTACTATTGCTTATGCCCAGTTCTGCACTCAAGTGTTGGCTCGTGTGAAAAGACAATCTGCACAGACATAACTTAGTAGAGGCAGCCACCAGAGTGGGCCACTGGAAGAAATGAACCGAGTCCATCTTCTTCACAATGAATAGAACCGAATGTGATTTAGAAGCAAACCACAAGTTGATCAGATGACACTTTGTATCCTTTGAGCTGAAACACTTTATCTGAACTAATGAATTATTGAATTCACTGAGAAACAACAAGTACAGATCTATCTGCCAAATGGACCGCTTGGCTCTCTGGATAAGGCTTGGGAAGGATCCAGTATATAAACAGCCCTGTTGAACAGCTCATCATCCAACCTTAGATTTCTACCATGTTTCTCTATGTTTAACTAAGTTTAAGAAATTATTTATTGTTACTATCCTTGAAAGTAATTTTTTGCCACAACTGCAAGTTTCCCTGCCACCTACTGACTCAACACGGGCATAACTTGACATGAGGCGACGTGAGCAACAAATCAAAACAGAAATAAATTACGTGCAGTGATTAAGTCAGTCTGTGAACTTAAGATCTCATTTGAATCTACACTGATCTCATCAAATCCATCGTGGTGACAGCGACCTTTAATCCCTGACACCGTGGGGGGGGGCAGAATTATCACCAGCTGCCAGCCAGATGATGGACATTTGCATATGCTCAATGTAGATCATCATTTGTGTTCATAATCTCCGATTCATAATGGATTATTGTCATGTGTCATATGTTATTATCTCTGTCACGTATTATGCTGGATGGACAATGGGGCTTCAACTAATTTTAAATCTATCAGGGATTTCTTCATTATGTGATGTATTCAAACAAAACAATCCAAATCTCAAAGACATGAATCTAGTATGATACTTAACATGATGGAACTCTGTCTGCAACACTATGGTGTTAACTTACTCCAAAAGAGACATGCAGTTTGTCATGTGTAGGTTCCAAGCAAGCTTTAAAGGGATAGTTCACCCCAAAATGAAAATTGATTCATTATCTACTCTCCACTATGCCGATGGAGGGGTGGGTGAAATGTTTGAATAGACAGATGACTTTTGGAGCTATGGGTGTCAAAATCCAATACAATTGATATAAATAGTTATAAATTCTTCACACATAAAAAGAAACAACAGAAAAAACAACAATTTTTAACCCTGAGGCTCCAGAAGGGTTTGCTAGAATTGAACCCTTCACCCACCCCTCCATCGGCATAGTGGTGAGAAGATGAGTGCATTTTCATTTGTAGCTGCTAATTTCAGACATGCACCAGACATTCTCCAAAGGGGGCTTATTTGTGAGTCCAAGTGAGAGCCTCTGGACTTTCTCCGGCCAGCCCCCCCCCCATTTCACCGTGAGCGGGTGGTTGTGTTAATGGTGTTTCCAACCAAGACAGACGCAAAAAAAGATAAAAATGCAAAAACAAAGTAAATATCTGCATGAAAAAGTGTTTTTCACTTACGAGACACCAACAAAGGTGTGTCGATGTGCTGTCAATAAAAACACCTGATCTCCACTGCAGAATGAAAACCTTACATCCTGCGTCTGCCTGACAACGGTTCTATAGACTTGATCTCAGCACCCCCCACTGTCACTGACCTCCAATATTCCTGGTAACAATCTTATAAAATATATATAAGTCAAAGAGAAAGATAAGTCAAGTTTTAAAATTGTATGCAATACTTTATTTACTCAATTTAACTTATATGATCAAGTGTCAGATAGAAAGTCCACTAGTATCTTTCTCTTCTTGGCAGGAATGGGCTTCCATACAGTCATCTGAAAACATGACCATATGCTTCTTAACTTTGTAAACATACTGGTCAACAACACTATACTGGCTTCACTCATTTCTTAAATTCAGCATCTGGCATCGAACAGTCGTTTTATTGGAGAAAAATAAATCTTGGAACTCTGCAAATTAAGAATCAAACTCAGTTGACAGGAGATAAGAATCTTTCTTTGGATCTCAATGTTCTGACCTCGCCGCTGCAGGGATCGCACCTGTGGACATGTTGGAAACCTGTTCCTAGAGTCTCTCAGCTCACCTTGAAGGCGATGTCGTAAAACTCTCCGCTGTTGCTGATGGACGGTCTGCTGGGGTAAACCAGTCCGGAGGACGGAGCGGCAGCGGCGGCCAGACCTTTCCCCGTCCTCCCGCCGCTGTTGCTCGGCGACGCCTTGGGGCTCTTGGCGACCCCTTTGCCTTTCACCCCCTTCTTCCTGGACATGGCCCCGATGACCTGTTCGAGCCCCGGGGAGAGGAGAAAAAAGCGAAGAGGAGAAGTGTGGAGGAGCCGGGCGATCTGATCAGGCTGCTGTTACTTTTCCCTGTTGCGATCGGAGGCGCGACGAGGCGAATAGAAGTTCACCTGTGCGTCAAAAGCATGACTGTGCGTAAAGCGCAGATCGGTCGCGGGCACGGTGAGGAGACTGTTGGGCTGAGCCAGCTGTGGTCCCGGTGCAGCAGCTGGATGAACGTGAGGGTCTGGTTCACTATGCAAACAGCTCCTCTCCTCCCTCCCTGGTGTTGTGATGATGGGAGCGCACAGAGCCATGGTGCGTCCAGAGAGAAACTCCACCCTAAAGCACAAATAACATCATACTTCCACATTGGTCAGTGGCTAAACCTTTACATGGAGACCAATATTCCGATATGAACCAGATGAAATAATCGGAATAAACCATATTAAAATTGTTTTCTGATGAGCTTAAAGGGATTGTTCACTGAAAAATGAAAATGCACTACTCCCCACTATACCGATGGAGGGGTGGGTGAGGTGTTTGGGTCCATAAAATGCTTTTGGAGTTAAACAGCTCTGCAACCAAATTCCACTGTCATCCAACTTGGACTCAAAACAGCATCATTGACACCTATGTTTTTAGCCTGTTGGGGGAGTAAGGTGCCTTGCTCAGGGGCACTAGACAGGGTAGGGAGAGTCCTCTTGGATTTTTGGACAGATCAATCCAGGTTCGTCTTTTGTTGTTTCTCCGTGGAGTCGAACCAGACACGAACCAGAGACCTTTTTTGCCCATAGTCCAAGTTTCTGCCACTAGTCCACCGCGGAGCCAAGTTCACGTTCGAACTGGGATATAAGCTCTCGCCCAAGGGTACACGTGGAATGTGCTGACGCATTGCTTGTATGGATATTGTGGATGACACCACAGGAGCAGTACAGAGGCATTTTTTAATTTTTTTTCCTAATGTTTTTTTCAATCAGTCCCTGGTTACTTCACTTGTATTGGATGCCGGGGGTCGGAGGAATTCTTTAAACTGAAACAACAGGCAACAACAGAAGCAGTGTGCTCTGCCTCGTCTTCTTCTCCTCGCTGCTTCCCACCATGCATTGCACCTTTTGCAAACAGAAACGATGTACGTGTTTATTTGCATACAGTGTGGGGGAAGTGGGATGCGATCACAAGACACGTAGGGCCACGTTTCGATGTCAGGTGTGAACGGGTACACGAATACACACGCGGCAATTGGAATCCCACACGATACAAACTCTGTTACGTGAGGATGTGAATAGTGTCACCTCTATATCGCGACTGTGAGGAGTCTGGATCCAATTGTGCAACGTGGAGCTGTTGGTATCCAGGATATTTTGGCTTCATTTTTGGACGGTGGGAGGAAGTGAAGATGCGTCACGATCTTTAAATACAGTCTATGGTCCATACCAGCTGTCATTTTCCAACACGTTTGTATTAATAATCACCTCGAAAGACTGGGGCCCAATTTAGAGCTGGAGAAGTGATAAGACCTAAGTTCTGTTTTTTTTTGAGGGGGGTTATTTTAAAAGTGCAGTTTTGGTAATGGCACATATTCAGTGTGTGACCGCCTGTGACAGGAAGCTTCACATTTTCTCCACAGACACTTTCGCAATTCAAGGCTGGCTTCACTAAGCCATACAGATTCCACAGTATTATCACTCACCTCCTTCTGGTATGGGACAGAGTTGCAGCAAATGTGGGACTTCAGCATGAAACACGGTGCATGGTTTACATTATGGCTTTTTACTTTTATTCAGAGCAGCTCCAAAGCAAAAACACTCCCGCTGGCGAAGGGAAACATCGGTGCTCGAGAAATTTTTAAAGGAGAGAGTTGAGGTGAATGAGAGGGCAGCAAGTTTTGAAACCACGATGGAAGCCAAGAGGGGAAAAGGTGAATTGTCATGGAAGCAACAAGAACTCCAAAAATATTTTTCACTTTTATACATTATACTTAAATCATTATTTGAACAATGTAACAGTGCACAAACTCTACCTCCACCAAGGCCCAACAGGCAAACCTGGGAATTTAAAAAGTACTTTTACATTCATGAAAACAAACTGAAAGAATTGATGAAAAAAACAATACCGTGGGAATACTCTTTATTGTCCTGGGATTTTTTTTAAAAGTTGTATTTCAGCCCCCTACATTGATCACCTGTGTATTTGATTGAATTTGATGTCACAGTTGGTAAGACACTGTACAGAATGACAGGCATGCTCTCCGCTGTAACTGTAAAAACCCATTATAACATTACCTAATCAAACAAAGCTTTTGCAATAACTCACGGCTTACTATGTTTACAGGTAGCCCCCAGTGATGGATGTAGCCATTAATCATGAACCATGCCTCATTGAAAAGAAGGAATAAAAATAGGGTTAAATGTGACTAACCAACCAACAAAGAGTTACTGGTGAACACATAACCTCCTTGGCGTATGTAATGGTGATTTCACTTCCACCCCTGTGATGATACAGATTCTAAATCATTTGATGTAATGAAGAAAGGATGATCTGTCCTCTTACTCACTTCCCGTGACGTACATAAATGTCCCACACTAGGATTTTCTGTCTATTTCAATCTATAAACGTCCTTTAAATAGAGAGTTTTGAACCTGAACAGTTCCCAGTACAACCAGGAGGTGCTCGACATCTCCACTTCAGTCATTTTTCCATCCATGCATCTCTGACGTGATTCACCTACTTTTTCATGTCCAGACTTTCTCAGCAGGGAATTGTACCAACAACCCACATCCTTTGGGTCACAAGTCTTTGAACATCACTGCCGCCCCCACTTTAATATTATATCACAGACTGGGAGGATGTGAGGAGCCAAACTGGAGCTGGGGAGACGCGACAGACACATGTCTCTGCTGCCTCGTTACACAATCTGAGCGCTAAAATAGACCCGTCGCGTAATCGGCACGTTCACAATTAAAGTCGCATAACACGGCTGTGAGAAGCGACTCTGCTGGGAGATTTATCCGTCTGTCCAAAAGCGGTGAACACAGCAAACAGGATGCAGATGCATTCGGTGGTGAGACTATTAAAAACCGCCATGCTGTGTAGTGCATTGTCAAAACCAATGAGCTGCGAAGAACAGGAAGAGCCCAGACACCATCCATCAGCACTGTAATAACCGAGTTCCTATACATCTACAGACACACCGATGGGACAAGCGCATTATCTTCTACCTACAGTCCACCCCATTAATATTAGGAAAGCGTCTGCTCTGCAGGCTTTGTGCCGCAGCACATTTGAATTATGGTAAAGGAATGGATAGTAAAATATAATGACATTCGGTAGAGCACATACATCCACCAAGGCCCAACAGTTCCCTCAAATTCGATCAAGCTGCACCACATTGCACACACTCATAGAGTACCCAGTCAATATGCCGGATTTCTTCATTGAGATCCATGAAGTCAACGCCATGGCTGAGTATTTCCACTTCAATTCCTCGGTCACATGTTCCCAAAATTTGCAGTGGCTAAACTTCATCTCCCGGTCACTTTGAATCTTTGCGAGCGAGAAGGGAGAATACAACAGTGGTGGTGGTGTGGTGAAGCAAATCCTTAGTGTGGCTACATGTGGCGGTGAACTTTGACCTTTAATACTGGCCTGCTTTCATGCATGTGGAAAATGGATTTGAACAGGCAGGTTTGTGATGTCACAAACCTAAGAAACCAATCCTGTCAACTTGTGGGTCTCTCTGAATGTATGTGATTTTTAAAAGGTTTAACCTGAGCAAGGTCATGCAGCTGTTAAAGTACATTTTATAAGTAGTATTTTTTTTTAATCAATGATTTTGGATTGGTTCTCGGCATCGGCACATAATAAAAGTCCAGGTATCAGAAACTACACTGGGAACAGAACGATGATAACAGAGCATCTTTAACTAAAGGGAGACAGTACTTATCTAAGAAGCAAGCACGTTAACTACAGTGTATCTTAACAATTACACACCCACTGTGATACACAAACAGACACAAATCACTCTTGTGTTCTTTTTTAGTAGCACAGCCAGATGGTTCCTTGTGGATCTGGATCTTCAATTCATCACCATCTCACACAAACGGCTTCATAAATGTCTCTCACTCTCCCTGCAGACCGTGATATGTGGCACCAGAGCCATTCACGCGCTGCACGTACTGAATGAGTGAGCGTCTCGGGCAGCTCTTTGACAAATGTCTTCGGATGAATGCAAACACATGGAAAAGGCTCAGTCAATACAATTGAAAGACACACAGAAGTTAGAGAAGATTTTGATTAATTATGCAGCCAAAATGGAGTATAAGTAATGAATTTAGCAGCACCACGATAGAGGAAAATAAAACATTGAAGTCACTATTTCAGAAATGAATGATACAATATAAAACGAATGATGGTATTGGCTGAATAGATCCAAGGGATGTCAGTCAGTCAGAAAAAAGCTAGGAATTTTGGAGAGTAAAGAAAAAAGTAGGTAGAAGTCCAGATGGCAGCGATTAGATTGAGGAACAGCTCCATCTAATGACATCTCTATGTTATTACAACTCCTGCAGAAGCCAAAGAACCCAAGCCAGTAGCAATGTGGTGATGTCAGTTCCATAGAGACAACCCCAAACCTGCAGATCTGCTCCAGGAGTAACATTTTCAATGTTATCTTTATATTTGGAGAAAAACTGCATATATTTTTAATTTTCAATTCTTACTCTGTTAATGCATACAAGGGTCAGAGCAAATATCAACAGCATTACAGACTGTGCACAAACATTTGATGTTATAAATACAAGAGAACAAATGTGACCTGAGAGCTGTTTATTTTAAGAAAGCCAAAAGTGGGATTAAAAGGCTCACTGTTGGGGTGAAACTGTACAACAAGACCAATATGAAGTTGTTTTTTTAAAAAGAACAATTTGCAAAACTATTTTGAGGGTTGTTGTTTAATACTGGGAGTACACTTTTTAATGGCTGTATTGTAAAGTGCTAAATAAATAAAGTTGCCTTTATTATTATGATTTTACGATTGCAAATCAAATCCCATGTATTCCTCAGTAAATCCCAGTTTCGCTGACCCTGTTCGGAACCTGAAGTTATGCCAACCATTTAATTACATTTTAATTACAAAAATCATCACATTATTTGGGAATAAATGTCAGGATGCTTGATTTGAGAAATGTATTTATTTAGCAAGTCTCCATGACAAAACTGAAAAACCTGACGAGTCCTTTGATTCCCCAGCAGCGTTGTCCTGAAACTGACCTCAGTCACACATCAGCGTGTGTCCTCCTCCGTTTCCCTTTATGTGCTGATTATCTGAGGTGGAGTCTTTACGTCTTCTTTGATGGTATATGTGGGTGGGGCCAGTTCCTGGACTGGAAGTAGCCCCTGAGTCCCTCCAGGTCCAGGGGAGGGAAGTAAGCTCCGATGCGTTTCCTCAGCCACCACTTCCCCTCCGCTGCGCTGGCACTGCCCGGCCGGCTGAACTTATACCTGAAGTGTTCCCCTCGCACCCACCTGAGAGGGACCAGGACACAGGGGAGTGAGGGTCGAGGAGACTTAAAGCAAAACTCTACAACGTCTTTAGCTTCAAAACTACTTTGATGGTACCTTTGCATCCTCTGCCCTCTGCTGGTTGAGATGCCACATTACCTTTGTACTCATGGTGTCTGTTTTTCCTTGTTCTCAGGTGAACTGTGTTTGGCTGATCAAGAGGAAACTATTAGAGGAGGAGCAGGAAGTGTGTCTGCTGTTGCAGCAGCGGCAGCTTGCTGTTCAGCATGTTGTGTTGTTTATTTTGTTTCCTTTTTTTCTCTGATGGATCCGGTAGTCAAGTTTTCGTGGCTTTCCAACACTCCACAGGCGCAAAAATTAGAAAAACGTAAAGAATGCATGTAGAAGACGCAGGCGCTTCAAGAGTTTGTGGTGATAAGAGCAGACGCAAGTGTTGATGTGCTGTAAACAAAAACACCCGATTACCACAGGAGAATGAATACGTTCCTTCCTGCCTCTCCCTGATGCATCGCCCTTCACCTTGAAGATTTCTATGTTGTGAACACCTCTGAGTGGAGAATCTCCTTCTGCGTTGTGTGAAAGCCAAACTCTAGAGAAAGTCCAGACCCGATTTCCTGGACATCCTCCAGTGGTCACGTCTGAAAACGTCTAGGGTGAAGACAAACATCCTCGACAAACCCCCAAACTGAACACCAGGAGTTAAACATGTATGTGGCCTCTCAACCAGCAGGGGGCAGAGTATGAAACAGGAATAGGCAGGATGTTTCCTCTTCAATACCCAATTCTCACCCTGACAGTCTGTTCATGTTCTATGTAACTTAGGTGAGTGGCAACGATCTCCTGTGACAAACGTGGAACTGACAGGTCAGACTCAGGTCCAGGAAATACAAGCGTAATACTGAACTGTAGATCAAACTTAGAAGTCATTATAAAACAGTGTTTATCTCCTATATTCCCCTCATCCCTCCCTCCCACACCAAAGGATTAGAGAGAATGCATTAATTGCACAAGGACTTTAAACGTCCACTGACTTCCTGTTAAGTTAACACTGCTCTCTTTTTTTAATGTGTCTTATCATCTTTATAATCTGATATCCACCCTGATCTGTAGAGAACGGCATTTTCCAGCGATGGAAGTGACCGATTAAACTGAATCTGAATCAATAATAAAGATTGCACAGTGGAAAGATGCAGAGCTCTGAACTGAGTTACCTGGGGGGGTCTCTGCCATGGAAGGGGTTTTGGTCGAGCAGGGAGAGGACGGTGCCGTCGTTGGAGAGCAGACGTCCGGCGATGTGGATCACCCACTCACTCTGCTCGTACGTCTGCACAGAGAGTAAAGAAAGAGGGATAGCTGATGAACAGATGAAGGCTCACATTATAACCAGTGCCTCATAGTGAGAAGACGGTGGAGTAAGCACAAATAATTACTGCCCCCTACTGTCTACACAAAGCAGATTTGTTGTTCAAAAAACATAAAGAATCAAGGTGTGCAAACCTGGAAGGCAGCAAACCACATGAGCCAGTCCAGCCGGTAATGGTATGGTGATATGAGGCACGGTCTCTGGTAAACATCCCCTGGTTTGCACAGGAACTGGTACTCTTCCCAAACTGCATCAGGGTCCTTGGGATCAGGACTTAGAGTGCCCTGGAAAATCACTTCGGTACGCTCCTTGGTGATGCTGGAGCAAACAAAACAGGATTAAATAGTAATTAAAGCTGCAATACAAGGGGTCAGGGTTGATTTCTACACATGTAGGACTCAGAACATGTATAAGAGAAGAGACCAATCAGTGTAATCCCCCGTTCCCTTTTAAAAGCAAGGTGGAGGATTTTCCAGGCAGGAAGAGAGAAGACTACTCTACAGTTTAATCAAACGAGATGAGTTTGAACAATAAACATTAATTCAGTCTTTTTTTAATTGTCTTTCAAAATCAGTTTAATTTTAGGTTTAATTTCAGTATTTTTTCAGGTGTTTTAAAGCCACGTCTCACCCTGTGACCTCTGACCCCCAGCAGCCCCTAACCGTACCTGCCAAAGGCCCCGTAGGTGTTGACGATGCGCAGCGGGTCAAAGGAGGTGTTCATCACCTGCCGGGAGCTCAACAGGTTCATCACCACTGGGACGCTCAGGCAGCCAATCAGAATGCCCAAACAGATGTTCACCACCCGGCGTATCCACATACCTGACGCATACACACAAACAAACAAGCAAATAAACAGGAGACAAAGAATAAAACATGAAATAAAGCCAAGAAAATATGCAAAATCAGGCTCCATCAAGACTTATATTCAGACCAGAGGGAAACTGATTATGGGTTTGTTTGTGTTTCACAGATCAACTTCATCTATTACACGCACATTCTAAAACACTCTGAGCCAAACTTGTCATTATTGCTCCCTTTCAGCATAAATGAGCTGCTACAATGATGTTTACTAAAGAAACAACAAATCAAACAAACAGCAAAGAAGACGACAACAATAAACAACAAACAGTAAAAAAAAGGTAAAACCACTTAAATAAATAAACCTCTTCATCCCCCCCCCTCCTAGATCAGCCCCTGCTTGTGAGCTTTCATAAGAATGAGTAGATTTTTTACCACTGCTGAGAAGTCTCCTTTCTTTACTGCTGGACAATTCTGACATTAAAACAACAATCCGTCAAGGTGTGCAGCTCGCTTTTAAAGGGAATAGAGGACGGATATGATTGTTCTCCTGCAGCCAAAACACCGGAATGATTCCCTTCCAGACGAATCACAACCCTTTTGAGCCATGCGCACGCCACCGGGACCTTTTTTCTCCCCTGTTCAACCCGCAAAAGTAGATTTGGGCAAGATCTAAATGTACCTTAGACCGTACATCGTTAAAATAGAGCCCGGTGTGAGTGACCACTATAACACTTGTGGAAAAGCTTTGGCCAGTTAGATCATAGGGCGCTGGGTATTGACGAACGTTGGCTGAGTCTCCATCAGTTCCTTCCTACCTGTGACTGCCCTGATTATCCCGTGCATGGTAAAGACATCAACGTAATCCACCTCAAACCTATTACACTAAAACGGCCTTTTTGGGTCTGTTCAAGTGATTAAAGCTTGCTCACACTAAAAAGGTACAAACCTATTTTTTATTCAGCATCCTCCAATAAATTAGTCACTAATGGGTCCAACGAGACCAATTACTGAGAGGCCTCTCTCACTCTTTTACGACATTTGAAACGGTGTGTGCTGTAAAAATGTAAGCGACATCACATTTAATTCCGGTAAACTATATGTCATACTTTTCCCAGCTACTCAGCTGTCAAAGTGTTAATCCCTTTTCTTCCCATAATTCCCTCTCCACCATGAATAGATCCTCTTCTCAAACCATTAGTGATACAAGCCAGAAATACCTTTGGTGGGTTTGTGGGTGCGTCCGGCTGCATCGTCATTCTGTATCGCCAGCACCACCTCTTTGGCTCCGCATCCGGAGCGAAACATGAAGCCAAGGGATGCGTCGTCGAAACAGGCCAGACTGGGAACAATGGTGAGCCAGTTTAGGAAACTAAGGTTCCCGCTCAGGATCAGAACCGCCTACAGCACAGACGATAAAGCAGAGAGAAAATACATAAAGCTAGCACAGTATGTCGGGAGAAGTGCCTACATAATACTTCAAAATGTTTTCATTATAAGATAAGTTTACATCATAAGAGGTGCTTCACTTTGGTAGGACAAAGGATCCAGAGGACATGCAAGTACTGAGCCTACCCTGTTTATAAAGATGGATGACATTACAGGTCCCTAATAGTGAAGCCAAATAATCTTGATCGCCCACCCGTGGTATCTCAGAGTGTGTCCGCTGCAGAGCTGCTATGTCAGTTATCTGATATGATCACTGTATTTCCTAGAATGAATGTAGGTCTATGTTCTTAACTAAATACCAGGAAGCTAAGCTATTTAGCCGTCCTACAATAACAATAACAGCTTTGTTATTATGATATAAATAGCATAGCATCATATAACCAGTTAAAACCAAATTTACCGGAATAACAAGCAGTTAAACAAACATCAGTGTGATAAGAACTACCTAAAATGTCCCATTCACTGATATTCAGGAGGTTGGTTTAATGACCTTTGCTGCAGCCAGCCACCAGGTGGTGATCAAGACACTGTGGCTTCGCTTTTTGAATCATAAACCCTGTTGGTCTACTGCATCACCTGGAAAAGGATCTGGATCGATCCATTGACCATGCACATCCGCCTGCCCAGGAAGATGAAGAGAGGCACAACAAGCTCGACGAAGTGGTTGGACAGCGTCTCGAAGCGATGGAACCACCAGGGGGAGCGGTGCATGTAGTAGGACAAGGGGTTTGGAACTGGCTGGGTCTGTAAATAAATGGAACAGAGGAGGAGAACAGGGGAAGCAGATTCATTGAAGTCAGTATTATGTTACAGGGTATATGTCAGGAGATGGTTTGACCACATAATCAAGAGTTTGAATCAACTAGTGCAGTGCCTGTTCTCAACCTGCCTGTTTCCAGTGGGATGCTCACTTGGCCTTTTACTGACGCTCTGGAGCTTCTTCAGAATAAGTTCTTGTCATTAGTCAGTCCTCCTCTAATAGCTCAAGAATATAGTGTCACTTTTTTTTATTGCTTGTGTGCTGGACTTTGTGTACAGAGCTTTTCGTCCAAATCGCAGGAAATTCAACGCTGGATTTCCTACGGTTATGAAAACCCGTCAATCCCAATGCAGATAAATAAGGGACTGCTTGATATATGTTCCACAGACAGACATCATAAAATGTGATTAAAGACGAATGTCTGATTTGTTTCAGTATTTGCAACCAAACATTTCCTCTGCTTTACTTTGGCACTAATTCCTTGTCTCAGCCCAGGTTAGGGAGCAATTTTCTGATGCCACATGTTCTAAATAAAGATGGAACTTTATTTAAATAAAGGAAACCCCACCTACACACAAAAAACACTCAAGGGCCCATACAGAGCTGTGTTTGTGTACGTATGATTAAGAGTGTGTGTGTGTGTGTGTGTTAGGTGGTCGCACACTGACGTGTAATGGCTGAACAACAGTGTCGGCTGAGGTGGTGAAAAATAAATACAGCACAGAAATAGGTGGGTTAAAAAGAAAACGGAAAAGATTGTTGGCACGCTAGTC
Organism: Pseudopleuronectes americanus; assembly: GCA_038501795.1. Taxonomy (NCBI): domain Eukaryota; kingdom Metazoa; phylum Chordata; class Actinopteri; order Pleuronectiformes; family Pleuronectidae; genus Pseudopleuronectes; species Pseudopleuronectes americanus. Next base: position 5,357,477 of record CM076735.1, read on the forward strand.
TATACTCTCATTGTTTTCCTGGAATGGAAGAGAAAAAAAGCAAGGGGGGGGGGTTGTTATTCAACCTATAGCAAACCAAAACACCTCTGGAAATCCAAGGGCAAGGAGCCTGCAACCTCAGACAACCAAACAACCCCACCTGGCCTGCAAACTAGCTGCGTAACAACAAACAAACCAAAGCAAACAAAACGGCAACGGCCGAAACGCGCCTACGCAGCCCCCTGAGAGTCAGGAGACCTGCAGTTTCTCTCAGGGCTGAAAGGGAGCAGTGTGTCAGAGGGGGGTTAATAAGGCTTCACCTGGCGCCAGTGGCTTCTTGCGTGTGTGTGTGTGTGTGTGTGTGTCCATTGCCAGTATGGCCGTTGACAGTTGAGAACGGAGCAGGTCACATAGAAAATGGACCTTTTAAGTATGATTTGTTAGGTGACGTACATTTTCTAATACACTCGATTTAATTACATTTTTAAGAGCACAGAAGAGTGGTCACCATGTATTTCTCCCATTCCAGGGTTTAATTCAAAGCTTAAAATCGTGATTATGCCAATTTTAGAGACCAAGCTAGTGCTAGCATGAGAATCAACAGCAAAGCCCTCCCTCTCCCTACTCTGTGAGGCTCTTGGAGGTGGAGAGAAATAAGCCTGCCATAGAGACATTTTCCAGATCCTACAACTGGCTTAAAGCCTGATGGGAGAGGAGGAGTATACCTGCAGTCTAGTGTAATCCAGGAGCTCCCACCTGACTTTAACACCCTCTGATTGGTTAGATCACTCAAATAAGTTTACAAGGTCTTATCTTTGCACTGCTGGTGGCTGATCATGAGTCTGGGGCAAAGACGCCTTTGACTGCACCATATTAAGAAATGTTGGATATTAGTTATGGGGCTTTTTTAAACCAAAAAATATGAGGAACTACATTTACTCCCCTGCCAACCATTGAGGTTTCCGTCTACATATATTATTTTCCAGGCGCAGAAGCCCCCTGTGACCTTTGACACCTGAAATCTTAATGGAAACTAGTTCAATTTCAAAGATATTCCATTAAGGCAGATTATCATGTTCAAGAGGCAAAAACGTATTTTTGAGAGGCCACCTTGACCTTTGACCCTCGAACGCCAAGACACAATCAGAAGACATTCTCTCAAGATGTGCCTGAGATGTTCACAAGACCAAACACAGGTTTTGTAAGGTCACAGTGATCTTGACCTTTGACCTACGAGTTCTTCCGTGAGACCAAATTACTGTTTCTACCAAATATGTACAAAGTTGTTCCTGAGATAGTGTTCACACGAATGGGACCGACTGACAACCAGGAGTTATCTAATGAAGAAGCATGAACATCCACTCTAATGACTGCTAACATTAGCTTGCATGTATTGATCTCTACGATGATGGCTTTTATTGTGAATCCATACATTCATCTTATTAAAAGGTAAATCTGATCTATTTTCAGGCTCTTAACACTCATCAGCAGCTCTCTACATCTTGAACTGTTGCACATGTTGAAAAGTTTTTCCCAGACTGGGTACAAAGGAAGGAAACCTGATAGCTCCAATTCATATTTGAGGTATATTATTCCTAATTTACTTCCATATGTCACACACATTATCTTCTTACACTGAACTCGCCATCCAGCCCCACAGCAGCCAGAGTATTTCAGCATGGAAGGCATTCCCATTTTATCTTTGACAGTGTCAGTGTCTATATTTTATTTTAATGGGTCTGTCAGCTCCAGTCATGGTAAATGGTCTCTATCTATAAAGGGCTTTTTCTACTCTTGTTGACCATTCAAAAGCTTTACCATTAACACGCACATTGAGTGTATCTAAGCAGCACTTTCCCTATGACACAGACGTTTTGGGGTTCAGAATCTTGCCCAAGGACACTTCGGTATGTGGAATGGGGGAGACAGGGATCTAAATGGTTTGGGGGATACCTGCTCTACCACCTGAGCCACAGTCGCCAAGCTAGCTACATAGGAGCCAGTGGATTCCTTTCTATGGTAATTAGAGAAGGCGGCCCTCTGCAGCCTCCTCACACAGAGCAGGGCAGGTCAGAGCGTTCCACAGGGGAAAAACAAACAAACTGGATTTGCAGAACCTCGTGCTCCGTGTACTCTGTCTGCTGAAACCCACGACAGCGGTTACTGTAATGTGCTGCCGCGGTTTGGTTTCAGCCGTCTTGTCATCAGTCAGCAGACAAAGTAATTGTTGTACATCTGGATCAGTGCTAAGACGATCAGAATGACAAGGAGAGTCGACCTTTGGGAAACTCAAAAAACAAGACTTTTAGAGAAACGGCCACAAGAATGAGTTTTTGGTGAAATGTTTGGTTCTCAGGGTTTATTGATGTGGCGTTGCGAACAATCTGAGTTTCTCTTGTTTTCTTTCTGACTGCTCATGATTGCCAGCCTCCTACTTCACTGCTGTTGCATCTGGAAATGTCAGAACTGTGCGTTTGTGTGCAAGGTTTTTCCCAGGAAGAATGACACAGACACACACGTACTTAAAATACTCCAAAATTCACAAACACACATACACACCTCGTAGTGGTAGTCCATACAGGTGAGGTCTCTCCAGCATTGGTCCCCTCTGATTTTAATGAGACCCTGGAAAGACAGAAAACAGAGATTTGTTTTTTTACAACAGGGAATATAAGCAAGACAAATAAATAAAGAAAATAACTAGAAAAACAGCACTGTGGCTATATGCATCCGCCAACCAGTTCAGTTTCTATCTGGGTATTGTTTTCTTTCAGGAGACAGGTAAAGGTCATGGTGACTGTAATCAGTTGATATTCAAGTCCAAGTGACAACTGATCAAAACTTGAAGAAATTCACTTTTCTGGAGATATCAGATTCAAGAGACATGTTTTGTGAGGCCACCTTCAAGTTGCCCTTGGAGCTTTGACCAATCAGATCAGGTGATCACTGAGTCCAAGTACATGTTTGTGCCCAATGTGAGATGATTCTCGCACTGCGGATATATCGTGTTCACAAGGCAAAAATGTGCCTTGGTTTGAGGACACGGTGACCTTGACCTTTGACCACCTAAATGTCATCATACAGGTCAAGCTGAGTGATAGCAGCCTGGATTCAGGAGAAAGAGTTGTTGGCCTTGTGTGTTGCTGCCTGCATTTAGAACCTGTTCATGCCTTGGTGAAGGTCCTTGACTGAAAGCTTACAATTCAAACAGATATATTAATGTAATGTACAAACATAATTGATGTGTTGTGTGTGTGTGTGTAGTACACTGGCCCCTTGAGAGCCTCCAGCCGTGCTTGCGGCTCTGTAAGACAGCTCTGAGGCCCAGCTGTGCTGTGTTTAGCATGTTACGTAGCACATTACAAAGTGGAGAGTCACACTTCAGGATCAAATCTGAAAGAACAAATCTAATTTGCTCCGCTGTCTGAACACATCATTAGCTTTCCTCGACCTTCAGCGCTCTCAGTAACAGCTCACAGATGTGTGGCTCTGGAAATTAGCGCATATAAATCCAACTATACAAAGCTGTACCTCACTGGACGGGAGATACCACTCTAAGAATAAAACGAGAAAAAGAAAAATTAAAAAAAATCTTAGATGGAACACTTTCTGTGGGCAAAAAGTTGTTGATACGGACAGCAAGTAATGGTATTTATTCCGCTTTATTCATATGTCAGCATATAAGCAGGTTATTGAAGGTCAGTGCACAAAAAGATAAAGTAAATTAAACCAAAATATGTCTCAATATGTCTGTGTGTATATTCCTTTCATAGAACAGGAAATGAAAGACCAGCAGATTATAGAGAAACATATCCTCAGCCCCGTGCTTGTTTTTCACCCGACACATCCAGGCCACGAGACTGTCAATACAGACACTTCAGCCCGTCATGTGGTCGCCATGGAATGTGGAATAAATGAACCGCTAACCCCTTCAAACCAGATTCAGCGGAACCAGGACATTTCATGCCGATTATGAGCTCGGCTGCAGCTGCTGCGTCAGAAGATGTTGCCGATAATCCAACTCAATCATGAGATCCTGAAATGTCATTAAATGCAACCTGAGATTCAGAGCTCCGATATAAACAGAGCAGTCAGCAGAGTGTCAAGAGCCCTGGGGAAATGATTCAACAGGCTTCCTCGAGGAAAACCACCAAGACTAAACTGACAGTTTCTACCGATTTAGTTTCTACACACATATAATCATCTAAAAACTTAAATAAACTTGAAAAACTTGTATGTAATAAAAGTTAGTTGTGATTTGTGGACAGGTTTCTACTCATTTAAATGAAATATACAGGAAGGCTTCGATTCCATCACCAGAAATTTGGCACGTGTTACCAGAAGGTTTTTAAAGTTCTAAATAAACAAGTGAGGCAGAGACCACAAGTCTCCACACACAAATTTTGATACACTGAAACGTTGATGAAAAATGCATGCGACGTGAAGTACACTCCATCATTTTAAATGTGAGGGATTGGCCAGCAACAGTTCTACCCTGTATCCCAACAGGGTAGAAAAGAGGTCTTTGCATTTTTAAAAACAGGAACCATGGTAGCAGCAGCTAGTTTTTTTTAGTCTCTAACAAAAATAAGCATTTCTTGGGTTAAAGCGTTTAAGAAGTTAATTTCCACATGAGTAAATGGATGGTTTGGTGACCTTCTCCAAACACGCAGATGAAAACAAAATCGAATTTTCCAATAAGGCACCCAATTTACCGCACATTATTTGTGACATAAGACATTTTAAATGTGTTTGCGTTCATGTGGTTCATTATTGGAATACATTTGTTCCCGACTGGTTCAATTCAAAAGGGAATGCCAGCTCAAGTTGGAACCACATCTCGAAGAGTCATCAAAAATGTTGGTACCAAAATGGCTGAATGCTGACGTCATCAATTTAAAACCAAGTAATATAATTTTACAACCAGCTTTAAATAATAGCTTTTAATGTGAACTTGTAAAGTTTTACACCTCTATCCCTCGCAAACTGCCGTTTCGCCATTACAGACCTTTTTATGCTAACATGCCTGCTTTTGAGAAGATTTATATGCTGTAATATCGGATCCCTTTTCTTTCCTTTTTGTAGTTATATAAATATTGGAAAGAGGTTTTGGTGTTCTTAACACATACATTTTTTTAACATGTTTACAGCGTCCATGTTTTTTCCTAATGGATGCTTTACAAAAAAAGACGTGATGTAAATAAATGTACAGGTTCTGCCATAGTTGCGACGTGACCAGGTATGGATACTTAAAAGCAGATTCACTAAGAAATCAAGAAGAAGGTTGTAAAAAATTCTACATCTAGCAATTTTACAGAAAGTGACATGGACAAATAATCTGAAAATGTATCAATCTAGCAAAGTATTCAAACAGTGAGACCAGACTATTAACCCTAACACAGCTGTGATCGCACTGGATCTCCAGTGGCAGCATTCCAATGTTAAGAGAGAAAATCAGCATGAAAAAGTTCAGCTTTCTTACTCTGCTCTTATGTGAAATGACCACATAATGATCAGTATTTAATTAATGTTTTTGGAGCATCAGTATCAAACTAGATGTAGTTTCTCATCTGATTTGCCTCAGTCAGCTGCTGCTGCCAACAAGCAGCTGGAACACAAATTAAGGCCTCTGAGCAGCTAATGGAGACCAGTAACTTGTGTGTTATCTAGTAGATATCCATATGTCAACACTCCTGATTAGAAAAACAGATGGTCATTTGACATCTGATTTATTTTTGAGACTACATGTTGGACAACCTGCTGGGCCGTGCGTGCGTGTGTACGTGTGTGTGTGTGTGAGAGCTGGAGGTTTGTTTTACTAAGCCCATAACTTTACTTATCAGATGGTGTTTTATCTGTTAGCAGATGTTCTGTCGTTAAAAGGCCACTAAAGTACGGAGATTTACACTCGACTATTTCAGCTGCTAGTGAAGCATAAACAGGAAAATGTAACGTCAATACCTGTTATACGGATGACACAGTTACTGATTTCACAGTTTACCAAATTATTATTTGTAACGTTTCAAACTTTCATTACCATGGTAATATGGATGATACTATAACAGTAGGAGAGCTGCTACTGCACTTAATTGCCAAACTTCTTGCCTCCACCTTTTTGTGTTATTTTACATATCTGACATCAAATTTGTTCACAAATAGTTGCACTTGCACCAAGGTCACTCTCATGCAAGAGATTTTGAGGGACAGGTACACAGCATAGAGAGTGAAAGACACGTTCTCACATGAGAAGGACTACTGCATTGCATGTCAAATCTGCAGCTGAAACTATGAGGTCTTACTGTCTGTGTGGACAGTAAAAACATTACGGATTAAGGTGCCAGCACTGAGCACGTGGTAGCTTGTGAGCAAGCGTGCAGCATGTAGCACACTAAGTTAAGAGATCCCTGTGGTTTTGTTTAAACCTTCATGACCAGAAGTTTTGATTGTAAAACAAACAGTTTCTTTAGCACACTAAAGCCTTCCTTCATCATCATTAATGCTGCCCATTTCATACAATGGGGCTCTATTACTATTTTTAAGGATAATAAATATTATCTAAATATAAAACTTGGTTACATTACTTTAGTTTATATCAGTACTTTTTTTTAACATATTCAGCATATTGCCTCAATAATACTGATAAATTAGGGTTAGGGTTATTTTATTTATATATATATATATATATATATATAATCGTGAAAACAAATCTTCATGTTTCATGTTTAAATCTCTTAGCTGTCAATATCAAATCATACCAGCCCATCTGAAGTATTAATGTAAGCTTTCAATATCAATGCATGGGGATAACTTTCCCTTACTAATGATTTATAACAGTAGATGCCAGCTTTACATCATGGGTTAAACCATGTAGACAGTAACCAGGATGTTAACTTGGAACATTGTGTCAAGAAACATGATGACTGGACTCTGCAGCTCAAAGCTCCCCCTCATCACCTCATTTACTGACTGACTGAAGAGTGCTTTGAAGTGTCCACCAAGCTGTGTTGTGTTCACAGTCAAAGCCACAGAGTCATGGTGAGCGTCAGGCAGTCAGACAGATAAGCTGTGACCAGTGCAACTTAAACACTGAGGAACTGTGCCAGGGGTGTGTTACTTTGCTAAACACTGCGAACCTGCTACACAGTAAGCGACTTTTCTCTGCTCAAACTCCGCCCCTTCAAACCACGAGAGTCCCGCTATCATAATCTCATGTAATCTCTGTTCAAAGCACCTTCCAATTAAGCATTTGACTAAAGAGCCCAAATCCAAGGCAATTCATCAGTTCTTCAATGAACCAAGTCAAAGCCTCAATGACAGTTTCCTTTTGTTTATTGTTCTGCATCTGGAAGTGATTTTCCTGACAGAATAGCATGTGAATGTTATTTGGATCTTTAACTTTAAAGTTCTGATTGTCTGACATTCTTGCCAGCGTCTGAATGCGGCATTGTTATAAACGACCAAAAAATTTAAATCTCATTGTGAAAATCCTCGGCCTGGATTATCACCAAAATGGAATCAGCTAAACCCACTGCAGTGAGGTATTTATACTTATATTAGCCAGGTCTGTTTGTAACTTGTTGAAATAGTGTGAACACAGTTGGACAGGAAAACACACGTTATGTAATGACACAATATCACCATCCACTAACAGTAATATGCTAATGGATGGGGGGTGTCTATTGCAACATCGGGGTGTTGAAAGTTCTGGGAATCCATTGACAAGCCCAGCGCCAGACCATAAAACAAACAAGTCTGCAGCCAATGGCTCTGGATCAGGAGAAGAGATCCCAACTGGGCAGCAGGATATTAAGGACCCACACCCAGGTTCCATCAGCCTGTGGTGGGTCCGTCTCAGCAGAGGATGTCTTGTGATTGAATGATTGAATGAACCGATGACGCTAAGGTACATAACTGATGATTGGTCACTCACTCTGCTGGTCATTCCTAATATCTGCTGTTGGTTGGCAACTTATCATCCAACTAGTGTGGTAGACCTTCAAATGTACGAGAGAAATTTGCTCTCTTGTCCTATGTTGAATGTTATGCCAGAAACACAGACTGTGCTTGTAGAGACCTTATCTTGGGAACAGCTGTTGAAGCAGTTCTTCGAACTGTCATCCTGAAATACGTCCTGAAGCAGCTGTGATAGTTCCAGCGCCTGAACCAAGTAATGAGACTCTCTTCTTCCTTTGTTAAGTAAAAAAATATTTTTGAACAAGCATCACTTTATTTTATCCTTATATTATTATAAGTTAGATCATATTAGACTTAAAGTGAACAGTCACATGGATGAAGATTTGCTAATCCATGTCGTTTATTCCCAGTGCCGTTGATGTGCAAGGGTCTGAACAGTCTGAAAACTAATAAAATAATCTATATACTACTATCAAAGACTTTTAGTAATTTTAAATGTCGAAATGAATTTCTAATTACACAAACAGAAGGTTAGTCATCATTATATGAGAACATCCCTGCAATAGCTCATTGAGATTACATTTTGCCGTAAGCAAAGGTGAATCTAAATCTGGATGTGTATTTTTGTATAAAGTCAAATCAAATTTGAAACTTTTGTAAACAAATGGCTTTTATTTACTTCTGCCCTTCTGCACTTGTATATTCATAATTCCATGCAAGAAAAACAATAATTCTGTAAGAATGGGTGCAGATGCATTTCCATTTCAAAGTCTCCAGACACTGTACCATGTCAGTTCGTTTTAGTTGTGAAGGGAACAGCTGAAAGTGAAGTGGAGCTGAGGTGCCACCCTTGTGTTGCAGCTCTCTTCATGGTCTAAATAGGAAAAACCGCACTGGGTTTGTGGTGGCTGCAGTGATTGGCAGATAAAACCCAGTCGGTGGTCTGACATTCACCATGGAAACTGTCAAACAACCAGACATGTTGTTTAGCCGACCATATAGTTGGGTTGGATTTCCAAATACTGGCAGGGTTTTGTAGCAAAGCTCAGCTCCACGAGTAATGGTCTAAAATCAGGAGGACAAACACTAGAATATCCTGGGGAATAATGCTGTTGAGAAATTGGTATATTTCTTCATCCTACTGTGTGTGTGTGTGTGTGTATTAATCATATCTTTCTGCTAGAATTTAATATATCTGCTTCCTCCTTGTCAGAGCAGGGTTTTTCTCCACAGGGAACATATTAGTCAAGGTGCTGCTGGCAGGACAGGGGTTTTAACAATTTCAATCTGATTTGTTTTTAAATAGTGTTTGACAAGTTCAATAACCGCGACAAGAAGTTTGATGTAGCAGAAAGTGATTTGTTTGCAAAATCATGCAGGAAGAGATTATTGAATATGAAACATAATTCATGATACTTTATTTCAGAAGCTATGATGCATTCAGTCGTATTTCCATAATGTACTGTCTTGCTGGAAAACACAAACCTGAGTGATGAGATCATTTTTGGCAAGACCAAAATAATGTCAAGCCAATTTGTAACCTCTCTGGAATCGCAGGATACATTTTTGAAAATGTAATACTCACAGCTCCAAGCATGATGCGGACAATGAGCCATCTGAAGGTCCAGATGCAGACGAGCGAGGGGGGACAGCGGCGAGGGACCTGGGACAGAGTCCAGAACGGACACAAGAAAATGGCCAGGAAGCCCGTCTCCAACAGCTGGCTCTCCCAACCTGGACAAATCATCAGTATATGGACAGTTTGGTGCTTGACTGACAACAACTTTCAATCAACTCACTGCCCTTTGGTGATGAGGTAACTGTGTCTATCCATTTCAGGACCAATTGCATCACAGCGCGACTAGACTGTCCCAATCTGGAGGCTCCTCCAAATGTTTCCTTCCAGCCCAAGACAATAGAGGTTCTGGATGGATCCTTCCCACTCCAACATATCCTATGATTCATTGTGCTACTGTGACAAACTATTTTTCAGAGACAGAGGTTATGTGGCCGGGCTGATATATGTTGAGTGATGGAATCTATGTTTTGATATTTTGTCAACAAAAATGATAAAACCGGCGACCGGCAGTTGTCCGGCTGAGGTTTGGAGACCCATAGTGACAAGGGACTTTGCCGCATGGTACATTTGTTGTCTATGAATGTTTGCTAGTTTAATAATATATATATAATATATATATATATATATATACATTGGAAACCGCTGATAGTGTTCGCATCGGTTCAGGACAACCTGATCATTGTGACCAGTGGAATTGTTGTCAAATATATTGTTTTGTTTGTATGAAAGGTTGTTTGTCTCTCTATGTTGGCCCTGTGACACACTGGTGACCTCACCAGGGTGTTCCCCGTCTCTCGCCTGATGTCAGCTGGGATTGAGTCCAGCTCCCCCTGTGACCCTCCAAAGATAAGACGTTTGGACCCTGGTCCTCTCTGCCCCAGGTCTGAATGGTCACTACGCTCATGCAACAAAACTGCTGTTGTGAGAGAGCAGACACAATAGTTGCTCCATAGTCCCAAAAGCACGAGCAGAGCAGGTGCTGGACGATAAAATTCACTCACTGCAAGTAGAGGACTGTGGAGGTGAGGGGAGGTCAGCTGCCCCTGTTCCTGGTTCCCCAGGCTACAAAGTGTATAGGGCTGGACTGTTTTGCTGTATTCTGTGTACAACAATACAAATAAATAAAATCCCAGCTCCGTGTCGTGAGTGTGTAGAGCCGAGAAAACCCACCACCATAACCATCTGTGTTACAGGGAGGCGGACAGCAAGCTCAAGGTGGATTTACATTGTTTTCCATTAGTGGTTATGTACTAAAAGACCTGGATTACCACAAAACACAGTGGAAGGATGCGATGTGAGTCAGGGAAGAACTCATAAACTTTTGGTGCAGACCACAGAATTTTTCTTTTCACTTTCCTTAACATTGTGAGATTTATTTACTACATTTCCACTGAATTCCCAGGCAATAATTCACGGTTCTTGACTTTAAAGAAAATCTGGCATATTCAGGGAACTGATATCTACGAGTGTTAGGAATTTGCTCCAGCTTGATTGGATTTAAAGAGGACTGGGCCTTTTGGTGGAGGTACACGCGCTCCTGAGTGATATTTAATACAGCATTTGCATTGTGAGGATTTCAGAGGATCACCAAGATAAATACAATCCCTCCTGACGGGGAAATGAACCTCTCAACTGAATTTCATGGAAATCCGTCCCAATAGCTGTTGCTCTAGTCTGGACCAACGTGGTGGACTGATTGACACAGAGACCAGCATTTCAATAATTCCTAGAACCATGTCGCAGCATGACGAAACACAAAACCCAACATAATTTGATATTATTCAAGTTACATTTTCATAAATGCAATATTGCAAGTTAAATTTTTTTTAAGGGGTTCATGTGAGTGAACAGCATTTGCCACTAATGCCCCCAAAACACCCCCCCCAGTCTCTGGTTTGTAGTCTAGATTTGGGAACGATAGGAGCAGCTTAGTCAGCAGACGTGAAGCTGCGCCGTCAGCCATATTGTGATAATAGGTCCAAATGTAAAGTAGAGTGAGCGAGAATAACAAAACAAAAATGTTTCTTTAAGAAAGAGAAATACGAGCCACATCTCCTGACCACAGACATCGGCCTGGCGTCTCTGACTACAAAGTCTCATTAACCAGTCAGAGGAGCTGCCACTGACCTCGCCACTCATCTGGGCCAGAGCCCTAACCTCGTATTTATACTTTCTTATTTCCTTCTCTCTCTGTCCCCCCTCTTGACTGTTATATTCATGACGGTTTACTGGGTACAAGTTGGGAGGATATGTACTGTACGTCAATGAACCTTAATTCAGTCAGTGACAGTGGGTTATAACTTAATAACCGACTGAAAACAATCATAAGAAAGCTGGCAGTGAGATTTAGATTTAGAAGCATGAGCATAAACATTCATTTATGTCCATGACTACAACTGCGTGCACTTAAAGGATAAAAACATAAGTGATTTTCTTTTCTTCTTTGTGATCATCTGCATATAAATATCAAATTCCATTTAGCTCTGAGTTTGGTCTCCACCGACTCCTAAGAAATATATTTGGCTATTCAACAGGGCTAATGGAGACAACAAAAATGAATGGTTAAAATATTAATAAGAGCAGCTTCAAAACCTTCACTGAAGGATAGCATTTAAAACAGTTAGTCATTTACATATGATCCCATATGAGTCAAGTATCTAAAATGACAGAAACAATCTTTAAGAAATAATTATTTGACATGTATTTGGATATTTTCAGATTGTTCCATTACCTATACTGTAACCAGCCACAAGGGGAGTGATCAAAAGTGTTTGGGTTCACATGTATAAGACGTGTCAAAAGAGCTCATTGTAAATTAGACCTTAGTTTAAGGGGCCTTACCAAGTCCACTTCTCTTTTTAGGTGGAAAACTGTGTGAGTCACTTGGTGTGGATCATGAAGTTCACTTACCGAAGGAGTACCTAGAAAGACAGAGACAGAAGAATTCTTTAACATCATGAGATGAAAAAAAAGAACATGAAGATTTAACATTTTTGCATTATAACTATATCTTCAAAGTAATTGATTAACAGTTGAGTATGGAATGTCAAAAAGCGGTGAAAGGTTGCCATTGGGCCACGACCCAAGCAGACCTTTTTAAAAATGTACTATACTGTTTTCTTTTTATTTATATTTATTAATAATAAAGATTATGGTTAAACTGTAAAATATCAAACCTCAATCACGTATCTTAGTCATAAGGGTTTAATAACAGGAATCGTTTCTACTTGTTTTTTTAATATTGGCCGATATATCAAAATCTAAATTATTTACTTCCCAATATCCAAATCAGCATCGCCCCCCCAACAATGTTTTTTGGTTTACAAAAAACTTGTTGTTGGATCAGTCCTTTAACGAAGGACAAAGTTAAAGCAACGTTTAAAGCAACGTTTCGTACAATTATGGATACAATGTGTAAAAATATGAGCAGAAAAGTCTGACTCCAGGTCAAACCAAAAGTGAGGTGAGTGCATGCCTCCAGACTTCTATGAACTGAGAGCCAATCTTGCTCTTAGCTGGAACAAACTTTTTTGGCCATCGAGCAGACAAAAAAAAATCACTGACACTCATTTCATGCTGTAGTGATTAACAACAGTTTAAGGAAAGTATTTAAGATTAAAAACAGTTAGTCATTTGCATTTGATCCAAGCTGTGTATGAGTCTATCGTCCGAGACTCACCACAGCTGTCCCACGTTGACCAGCGAGTGGTAAAGCACCCACAGTGTCGCCATGATCACCATGTTGGCCATTCCCGTCACCAGCACAGACGCCGACAGAGCCATCCCCACCAGGGCAATGCCATCCAGGTTGGCATCCATGTGGCTCCAGTCCAAGAGCCAGAGGATGGACGGCGTGTACGCGAGGGCGGCCATGCCTATCTTGCCCCCCACGTAGCGCTTGACGCTGTTGAGGAAGTCCTTGCAGGGCATCAGACCGTGCTCACCTATCAGCTGCTTGTTCTGGTTGAAAGCAATGCTGAATGCCACCACTACGGAAAAAGAAGGAAAACAGCTGTAAAATGTTTTGTATACAATGAAAACCACAGCAGCTAGTTGGAAATGAAACAGTGGGTAGGTAAACACAGGTGTAATTACATATTCTTTCTAATGTTTCACAAGTATTCTGAACAATTTAGGATAATTTTTACTCATGGGGGCACCAGTATGAAAGAACTTAAAGGTTCAGTGTGTGGAATTTAGTGGTGAAGTTGCATGTTGCAGCTGAACACCCCTCACCTCACTCCCCTTACCTCACAGAGAACCAGTGGCAGCCTGCAGTTGTCATAAAACTCATAAGGTGTTTAGTTTGTCCAGTCTAGGCTGCTGTAAAAAACATGGCAGCCTCCGTAGAGAGGACCCACTCCAATGTAAATATAAAGTATTTAAATATACAGAGCCCATTCTAGGGAAAATAAAACAACAATTCATACAATTTACACTAAACACTCGTGAAAACTTCCATAGGCTTAATTTATATAAGATTTACGCCAATAGATCCCCTTCACCTAAATTTCACCCACTGGACCTTTAACAGTTCTGCTGAAGAAGAGACTTAAACAAAGAGTTAACATATAAAAAAAGTTTGACATGAGCAGGAAACAAGGGAGTGTGTGTGTAGTTGTTATTATTGGTAACAAGGTGTCAACTTTACACTTGACCATGGACCACACACTTGTGAAAAATAAATACATAGATAATGACTTCTGCACACATGTGTTGTTTGTGTCTGTATGATCGCGTGTGCATTGCTTGTTTAACCATCATTTAATGAGAGAACAATAACTTTGGTGAAGACATTAAATAACTTCATGAGTCCCTCCACATCTTCCCTGTCTCTGCGGTGCAAAGTTCTTCTTCACTCACAGTAAATAAAGGCGACTGAGCGCAGCAGCACGATGCGGCTGAGCCAGTAGGTTCCGGTCTGTAGCGACCCCGGTGTCTGCTCCTTATCCGGGCCTGGGTCGCTGTCTGCCCCATGTTCTCCGCCGCTGTCCCCGGTCTGTGTCTCCTTCTGTCTCCGGCTGTCCACACGTCTTTTCCTCACACCGCTATCCTCACTGCTCGCCGCCATGTTCCCCGAGATCACGGTCATGTGACCAAACCAGGACCTAACAGACGCGGAAGTGAATTATTATACCGGTAATAATGTTATTAATTATAATATGAAGTTATTATTATTATCGTTGTTATTATTGATGTTATATTGATGATGATGATGATGATGATGATGGTGATTATTATGCGTATATTGTTTTGGTGTTTAGTATTTAAAGCAAAATGTATGTATTTATATATTGTATTTATTATTGAATATGCGTATATATTTTGTGGGTGCATGGTTCTAGTCAAATATGGTTGTTATTATTAATAATGATGATAATACATGTTATTAATTATTTACATGTAAGCAGCATTTCATATTTTATTACGAGAAGCACTTATATGTATATTTAGGTTATTATATTTATATATACTTGTATGTGTATTTATTTCGTAAATGTATAGTTACAGTTAAATGTAGTGAAAGATTAAATTTGTCCTTCACATTAAGTTGAAATCTTCCTGTAAAGTTCATGATTTCCTGTCTCTAAACTTGTACAAGTCAACAGGTGTAACTTTTATTAAGCAGACTCCTATAGCTTTATTTTGATAGACATAATAATGATTACATATATTTCTGTACCTCCTCCTGCTTCTTGCCAAACTAGGAGGAACTCCGCTGGTCAAAACGTTTGCCAAAGCCAATAGGACAGCAGGGGAGGAGAGATGCAAGTGCCAAAGAGTGTTATGGAGAAAAAATGCTGAAAAATAGGTGCTCGTCAAATTCTGCTCTTGTCGTGCGCAAAGGAATGGAAAGTACAAGTCAAAATACGACTTTACTTCGTGGTGAGACAGTGTTCCGACTGCGCGTCTTTACGCACGGAGAAAGCTGCAGGAACTTTGTTGACGAGTTATTGTAGATTAACTGTTTTACCGCGCAAACATGACTGAGGAGAACAAGTCTTTGGAGCATCCTTTCAGCCCGGCGGACAGTGACAGCTCCACGACCACGCACGGATCGGACACGGAGTCTCTGACTTCTTCTGCCGGGCAGGACACGCGAGGGACTCCGCCGGGAATTACGCACAAGCCGGAGAGCGGCGGCAGCAGCGCGGAGGACGAGCGCTTCCCCGCGTGCATTCGTGCCGCGGTCTCGCACGTGCTGAAGGGTTACGACTGGTCGCTGGTGCCGGTGCCCAGTCAAGGGGAGAGGGGGCTCAAGGGCAAACCTCACGTGAAACGGCCCATGAACGCGTTCATGGTTTGGGCGCAGGCGGCGCGGAGGAAGCTGGCGGATCAGTATCCTCACCTGCACAACGCGGAGCTCAGTAAGACGCTGGGTAAACTGTGGCGGTGAGTTTACTGGAACTCAACCAGGGGCTCAGCTTCAGCCCAGGATGAGTTCAAGTTGGTGCCTGGGTTCAGTTTCAAGATGCTCAGAGTTTGTGTTTCCAAGCCTTCTCCGCATCTTTTACTTCAGAATGAGAATATTTATAAAAGCAACCTATTGCATTTTTTCACAAGTTAAAAATGTAATAGGTTGCAAAATACCTTTTCCCTTGAGTAATACAATACAACAAGTTGTTAAGTTTTATGTCCAAAATTGGTCAGTTTCTAATATTTAAAGCTATGGAGGCCCATTTCCGCCAGTGACAGAAAAAAAGATTGTAAAATCTAAATTATTAAAGTCAACAGTCGAAATTATGAGATAAGTCATTATTTTTTAGATATTGTCATTATTTTAAGATGGAAAGTCATTATTTTGAGATGTTGTCATCATTTTAAGATGGTAAGTCATTATTTGTGTTCTTAAGTGGGCTATACAGTACCTGGGTGACTGAGTTACACTCCACCACAGCCTATAATATAGTAAAGTGGCACTCAGTGGAGCACATGCCTCAATCAAGGCTCAATATCCCCCAAAATTGAATCAAGCTACACCAAATTTCACACACTCTTAGATCAGTTTGATGAATTGAATTGATGAATAATTAAAATGCAATCGCGATTTTAAAGAAAATGTCCCCCTGAGCTGGATCCAAACCAGAATTGAATGGGTTCTTCCCTGAATCATACAATATCCTTCCACCACATTGTGGAAGGATAAACAAATATTTGAAAATATAACCTCTTTGGTTGAGGTAATACAGGGCAAACAATATCCTCGCAGTGATATTATGAACAAAATAGCATTCAGCAAAGTAACAAATTACTTGCAGGTATATTTTAATGAACTTAACTTACTCAGTTTCTGACCCCTCTCCTCTTCAGGCTTCTCTCCGAAATGGAGAAGCGTCCTTTTATCAAGGAGGCCGAGAGGCTGAGGCTGCAGCACAAGAAAGACTACCCAGACTACAAGTACCAGCCTCGCAGACGCAAAAGCACCAAACCGGGTCTAGGGGACTGTAGAGCTGGACTGGTCCAGCAGCATCAGCATCAGGACTTGGTTAAGACAGAACCTGGGACGGCCAGACTGGCTGGGACAGGGGACGCACATCATCACTACCATCATGACCGGACAGGTGAGAGACTGATCTCATCCGGATATGTTTTTATGTTTCATTGTGCAATGTATTGCAATTTATCTCTTTTACCCTTCTCCCAGGTCAGTCCCATGGACCTCCAACACCTCCCACTACCCCTAAAACTGACCTACACATGGGGAGCAAACACGACGCCAAGCGGCTTGTGGAGAGCAGCAGCGGCTCTGCTCCTCCGCCAGGCCGTCAGAACATTGACTTCAGCAACGTGGACATCTCCGAGCTCAGCACCGACGTCATCAGCACCATTGAGGGATTTGACGTCCATGAGTTTGACCAGTACTTGCCTCCTAACAGCCACGGCTCTGCTGTTCTAACTCCACCGGATACCAGCCATGCACATAACAACCCCCCGGGAGCGTTCACCCTACCCAGCATCCACTCTCACTCCCACAGCAGCCCCACGTGGACTCCCAAAACTTCGCGTGGAACTTCCACTGGAGTACCACCATCTTCTTCTAGACATGAGGCCCGTGAGGACACTAACCGCAAACCTCAGATCAAAACAGAGCAGATGAGCCCGGGTCACTACAACAGCTCCTCCTCCTCCTCCACTCCTCCGCCACCACAACAGGAGTACACCTCCCTCAGCTCAGGCGCCTGCCCTTCCTCCACCACCTCCACGTCATCCGCCAGCCAGTTTGACTACACTGACCTTCAGAGCTCCAGTCTCTACAGCGCCTTCTCTGGGTACCCTGCCAGTCTGTATCAGTACCCCTACTTCCACTCCTCCAGAAGTCCCTACGCCGCACCGCTTATCAACAGCCTGGCCTTGGCGCCATCTCCGCACAGTCCACCCTCTGGCTGGGAACCACCGATCTACACAACACTTACTAGGCCTTGAAAACTAGGATACAGTAAAATGGGTAATTTAGACAAAAACTACACTGTGTATTAAGTGTGAACATTTTGACCTCCTGAAGAGATATCTCGGGCTTTCATCTGTTAGCTGAATGGCTCATTAAATGGTTTTTAGATTTGTTCATTTTCTTAAGAAAAAGTTTTTAATTTTATGTCTCTTGACTAAGTAAAGCAGTCTGTGAATTGCCATTAAAATCATTACAGTAGACTGAAATGTTCCATTAAAGCTGCACACTAATGAAATTGTTTTTCACTCGTGAGTCGCTCATTATTGAGGCAGGGTGTTAGAGATTTAATGGAAGGTTTTTCCACCCTTAATCTGGCTGAGTGAAACTGTTTCCTCACCTTCAGCTTCACATTGGTGGGATTTAGAGACGAGTGACTTACATTTTGATTAAAAGGTTTTTCTTTTCATATGGTGTTTTGGGAGCGTTCCACAATTTTCGCCATGGATTGATTCTTTACGCAGCAAGAAAGCTATCGAGCTTCAGGGACAGATTATGTTTCTTGAATTCCTAATGTAGATCTAGGAAAAATTGTCACCAACTGAAACAGGCACTTAAATATCTCCCATCAGCCTGATAGAAGATGCAGTAGTTTGAGATTTTGGGGAAATAACAGGTCTTACTGAGAGTTATATGATATGATAAACACCAATCTATTGCCTGCATGCTAAATATAAGGCTACAAAAAGCAGACAGATGCTATATTAGCCAAACGTAAATATTTAAAGCAGAGGCAAACAAATAGCTAGGATGCTTTTGTATATATTAAACAATTCAAGGTCCATATATTTACTCAGAAACTTAACAGGTGCTGGTTGGCAAAAACATTTTTTGGACAGTTCCAGTCCTTATACTTATTACTTTCTTGATGTTAACTGGCAGATCTAGTGTTTTTCTAAATCGGGGGCCACTACTTACACACAGGGGACAACCATTCGTCCAATATCCTTGTTGAATGTGTGCACTATAGCTGTGCAAAGCCACGCATCATTGAATATATTTTGTACATTTTTCAAGCACATTGTGTCCTTCATGAAAAGTGTAGAAAATAAAACTTCTTAACAAATTGTCATATTTATTGTTAGAACATGAAAACTGACAGGACAGGGGCATTTCAGGGGCAAAACAGATTTATTTTGGGGCAATTGGCCCCCCTGGCCCAGCCTCCGGATTCACCCCTGCTCTCAGCACACTAATTTGAGAGTGATATGCCAAAATATTTAATTTAATATTTAATTTAAAATCTCAAATTGCTGACACCCCTTTAAGAAGTCAATCGTCTTGCTGTTGTGTGATGTGGGACTTTCTTACCTCTGTAGGAAAATGCCTTTAAATGTCATTTATTTACAAGTTTGGTAAAACTACACCCCAGTGATTTTATAGTGACATTTCCCATTCTCACACATTTATGTGACACTATGGGCAAGGTCCAAATAACGGAATGTTGGGGCCATAGTCACAGAAGCAGGAAGACGCTAAGAATCCGATATCACTGTGGTACTTTTTTCCCCTGGCAGGACTTCCTGCTCTCACTGCCGACCTGTCCCTAACTGCTACTTTATTTCCAGTTTGTTTCCAGTCCAACAGCTGCTCCTGCTGGGTTTCCTGGGAGGACGTCAGCTAATTTCACAGTCCTGGCTCTGGTCGAATTATTGCCTGTGGAGCCTGATGGACAGGGCAGCTGGACTGGTTTTTCCAGAGGCGCTGTGAACACTTGAACTTATTGATCATGTCCTATTTTAATAATGTGCTTATAAGCCTATCTAATGGGTTGAAAAGAACAAGTCCATACACTGAAAACTCATAAAAACAAATTATTAGAATTTCAAAAATGAAGCTAAAATTGAATTGGGGTTGTTATTACAATATTGACAAGAAAATACATATGTAGTAAAGCAGAGGTTTCACCAATAATCAATGTTTGTTGCATGCGCTTACGCTTCACTGACCATTTTACCTTTTAGGACCAACCATGTCTGCTGAGCTGCAGTCCAACTCGCTTTTAAAGGTTTCCTGTGCGAGTTCACCCTGGCTGCTGCAGCTCAGTGGCTCGCTGTCCTGCAAGTTTACCACGACAACCTGGTTGCCAATGACAACACAACGACCAGACAGAAGACACATTGATGTACCCATAATTCCATTAAGTGCCAGAGCAAGCACATCCAGAAGTTTGTGTAAGAGTGGCAAGATCATCAGGTGACATTTACACCAGCAGTATAAGATCAGTCCACTCCAAATGAGTGACTCTACAGTCTTTGGTGTCTGCTTACAATGACCGATGTGCGCCACCTTCTGGAATATGGAACAGATGAGCAGCCTTCGACCTTTACCAACAGGAAAATACTGGAGCACTGCATCCTCTGTAATGACCCTCTGCAGAGAGTCATATAAGAGAATACAGTACAACACATCCAAGTGTCGTAAAAAGATGTTCCTCCATACCCCTGCTCCTCCAGAAATATTCACCTCATTTAGTGCATTTATTGTGTTAATGGGAAGACAAGTACACATTTGGGTTGAAATCTGATGACTCTGAAAGGCCATAGCAACTACAATCATCATTTAAGACTCCTTAAACAGTGCAGTTAGCTCATGTGCATCGAGCAATTATTCAGGTTCATAATACAATTTTTCTTCACCAACGCCTCAGGCTCCCTAGTTAACGCATCTCTTGTTTGTTTAATCTGTAAATAAACAGTAACTCAAAACGACAGGTTAGTGTTTTCCTCAATGTTTTCAGTCTCTCTATAAGATTAAGCTCATTCTTGATTAATTAATAGTTAGTGTGCCCACTTAGAAAATCAAACAACTATATATATGAGATATACACACATCGTGAAATCAATATATATGTAAATCGGAGTTTGATGTGTAAACTCTGTGTTGCTGTTGATTTAATTATTGATTTAAATGATTTGCATTTGTCTTGATTTTGTGATGATACTCTGCTTCATTTAAAATGTTTAACTTGACAGTTTGTTCTCATCTTGTCCTGTGTGAGCCCAAAAACTAAAACGCATAACCTGCTGCATCAGGACATTTTATGTTCAGTCTGAGCTCCTAACGGTCTTTGCAGAATCAGCACTAGTTATTTGTCACCATCTAGTGGTTAAGAGGATGTACTGCAAATCAAACCGTCACCTTCAACCTAGAAACAATTCTTGAGAAAATGGTCAGATTCTCATTTTTACCTCTGACAGTATAGGACGTCAGCAAAAAAGCGTTAACATTAATGACTTTGTTTTATTTAAGCAATTTTTTTTCAGTGCACATAAAGGTGAGGGGCTTAGGCTTTACGGTTAGAGGTTGGGAGTTAGGGTGGTTTTTACGTTTTTGGAAGGGTAAGAGACAATGAAGGAGAAAGTCAGCCATATATCCATCAGTTGGCCAGAAATATGACTCTAAGGGAAGGCTAACGTTGCCCCTTGTCATTTGGTTAGGCAAATGTTAGCTAACGCTTCAGCGATAAAGACTGTATGAGGTGATGCTATATTGGTTCTATGTTGACTTTGTTGCACTGCACATAATTCAAATATAAAACCAAACCCTGCCCCTTAACTAATGAGCCAAACTGACCTTTTTCACAGCAGCCATTTTCACCTGAAATAATACGTTACTAATCACATTAGGGCCCTGCCTAAGTAGAACAGACCCTTTCCTCAGGAAGCCAAATAGAGCTAAATGAAAATGAATGTCATTGATGTTTCCATCACCTGGTGACAAAATTAAGATTAACTAACACCTCAGCCATAACAATCATAATGTTAATGATAATGTCTTTGTTATGTTGAGTTTCTTGTGCTGCAGTCATTCAGAACTAATACATAGTGAATCAAGAAATTATCAAATATAACTCTTTTTATAACACTTTTAATAACCACAGCCTGCCTCTTATCTGCAGAGACAAACATGCCTTTTCCACATCAGCCATTTTGACCAGAAATAGTATGTGAATAGAAGAGAACCTTTCTTCAAGAGTTGGCAGAGACCAAAACAGAACCAAAACAAAAGTGAATATCAGACACACAATATTCACCAGGAGATGTCATCTGTTTAGGCAACTGTTAGCTAACACCTTAGTCATAACAATTGCTTAAGATAATATTCTATCAGTCTTAAGATTAATTTATTAACACAATGAAGGTGCTGCTTTATGTACTAAGCCTTAGTGAATGTGATTAATGACGCCTGTGGTTACCTGCTATTTCACGTCAAAATGGCTGCCACGAAAAGGGTCAAAAGGAATGGTGGCTAAATTAAACTTTTCCTGTCTTTCGCATTGGTTGGAACACAAATGAGACACCTGCAACCTGATTTCAGACTCATCTGTATTGATGTTTTTGATCATACCAAACGATGTGTCCTTTAAAACAAGATGCAAAAAAGTAAATACAACAGTTGTAGACGTGTTATATAAATTACAATCCTATCACATTACAATCCTTTAAAGCAGCACTCACGGTTTACGATGACTCAGTATGTTCAACAGTACAAATAAAAAAGAGAACAGCTGTCGGATTGAGGTTTTCAAAGAACCCTGTCTGGAAGCAGATGAGTCGCCTCCAGCTACATTAACAGCGACGGTGATCACTGAGTTTGTGTGTGTTTTTTTTATGCATATTTGTTGTTAACAGCACTTTGTAGATTCAGGTTTATCAGGGTGTCAGTGCCAGAGGTTCCACCACACAGCGTCCTCAACCAAAACGTCACGATTCCACACACACGGTAAGCCACTGTCATCAAAACTGTACATTCAATAAATTAACAATACACTGTCTCGGTTAAGCAACCAGTGAAATGACTCTAGATTACATAATTACATTAGATTACAGGTAGAATGCACCATTCACGAGACGAAATCCAGGGGGATGGAGGTTGTCGAAGGGGAATTGGATGGCCCACGCAGCTGAGGATGGGGGGGGGGATGGTTGGCATGGTAATAGCACAAGGTCAGCAGGCGCGATAGGGATGACATCATCGACTCTTTGGCCTCAGACCACCAGCGTTTCACCCCATGAGGGGCCACGAGTCCCTTTCAGAGTTTGAGTTTCCTACACATAGACTGGAGTGCCATTTTCTCCTTATTTTCTTTTTCTTCATCAGCTTTTCTCATCTCGGCTCACATCTCAAAATGCCCACATGTCCCCCACCCCACCTTTGTCCCGTCATGGTCTGTGGTGACACGCAAGGGTCGTCTCTGATCTGACCGCGACTCGAATCGGGATCTTTTCGGAGTTGTGGCGTCCCCGCAGGTTTCAAGGCTTGTGTTTGAAATGGGCCTCCACTGCAGAAATAGAAAAAAGTTAAAATGAGCAAATGCTGTAATGAAAGTAATAGAGGGTGAGCAGCAATAAGGATAAATAAGCATATAATACTGAGAGGCAATATTAAGCGTTAGAGGAATAGAAGCAGACGGAGGCTTCACACGATGAGGAGCAGCTCAGTCTCCAAACCACATGGAGCTGGTGTAGAATAACTGAACAGCGTGAGAACATTTTTAACCATCCTCACACATTACATCTGCTCACCACCAGAAGCTCATTCCACTCCCTTCTCTCCAGTAAAATAGAGCAACAATTCAAACAAATGTGCAACACATTTGTTTGAAAATGTGCAACACATTTGTTTGAATTTCAGCAACAAAATGAAAAATATATAAACAAATTTAGGTAATTAAGATCCAGGGAGTACTTTTTTTATTAATTTCTTATTGATTTTCTGTTCCCCCTCTCGGCTTCCTCCTCTGCTCTCACAACAAGTTTCTACAACCAAAGTGAAGTGATGAATAGTCCCATAAGGATGGTACTATAAATCACATGAATTTAAAAATCTGAACGTAAAATCAATAAGTCCTTTGCAACTGAAAGACTGTGCTCTTGAATAAATATAGGAAAAAAACTTCAGTTGCTTGTTTGTTCAATGCTTTAAGTTCAGAAAAAGAACAACATACAATTACGTACATTTTCTAAAACTTGGTTAAAACAAACACTGTCCTTTCTCCGCACCTGCATATTCCTGTGGCCTCATTGGTCGATTGATGACCCGCTGAAAGGCCCCTATCCAATCCCGCTGCTCGGCCTCCGTCTCGCAGGCAAAGAGGAACTTCCTGTCTGGCGTGACGATGGTGATGCCGTGGTTCCAGTGGTGGCCCTGCGTGGTCGGGGGCAAGCCGGCCATGACGGTGTAGCTGTTCTCTTTACTGCCGATGAACACCTCGCCACGGGCATAAGCATCCTGGGAGAGGAGGGAACGCAAGGTGAGACCTGGGAACGCTGAGTCAGGACAAAGACAGAGGCGAGGTCTCTTCTTACCAGAGGGTCTTTGAAATACATGAGTCTCCTGTCGTCCATGGTGAACCATCTCTTCTTGAAGCCCTCTGTGTGCTGTGGTGAAAAAACGAAGGGAGTCAGTTCATTAGTGGAAGTGGTGCGACACTTTGGTCCGATTTGGGTCAATGTAACGTGATTTGTGAAATGAATCCTTATTTCATATTCCAGAAATGATCCAGTGACAATAACTACAGCACAAACCTTTGGGCCTGTTTTCTCCATAAAGCCTTCCCTCATGAAGTTTCTGGTCAGTTTGGGAACCAGCTGGAAGACCAGAGAGAATTATATGAAATAAGAACATAAAACTATAACTTATTCCAGAGATCTCTGTTTGTCTGTATGTGGAACGCGTAACTCAAGAACAGGTCATGTTGTGTATTGTTAATGGCCAGAGGAAGTGCAATGAAGAATTTCTTGTGATTTGGTCATGCAATATGCTAAAACGTGATAGTAATCAACAGTGCCTATCAGTCAGTGGAGCTGGGGCTTAACAGTCGGTCTTAACTTGACTTCTTCTAGTCCCGCCAGATAAATTTAAAAGTCAGATTATTTTTATTTCGCCATATCGGACTTACATAGATGTTCACAGGTGTCACAGGTGTGGATCACCGTCATGGCAACAACATTCATAGAATCACTTCCTCTTTTGTAATTCGTCTTCAGAGGAACGCTATGTTCGCACAATGGCCGTTTTGTTGCTGCCATCTATATATCAAGCTGAATTGCAACGCTTTTATTTTGAAATGTTATGAACCTCTGTCTGAAGATAATGTCGATAGCTTAACAACCCTCTGAAATGCAACTGTAATGTTTAAAGAAAAAACCTGTTTATGAAAAACATTGATGAACAAATCTTCATTGCAGATAAACAAGGTAGGATGAACGCAAAGTTTTCTCTTCACTCTGAACCAAAGACTGTTTATAAAAGGTCTTCTCACAACGTCCAGCACAGCAATAGTATATTGTATAACTGGGGTAATTATGATTCACTGACAATCAGACGTCTTCGACAATTTATATCCTAACCACGAGCTCCACGGCCGCGTGTGGTTCATGACGAATATGTTAAACCTCACCTCCTCGTCGCTTGCTCCAGGATAAGCCACCTGCAGGTAGTGGAACCTGGCTGCTCTGATGGCATTGAACCAGTCGACCATCTCCTGCAAAACAAATGGATAAAACAACCTCAGTGGCAACATGCCCTTGTGTCATTCACATTCTATCACAATCACATTCTATCACATTCACATTCTACTCCATTCACGTGTGTTTTGGGCTGTGAGTATAGAGAGGAAATGGGAGCCGCACTCAAGGTCACCTTACAAGGCAAAGATAAAAACATAACCAAAAAAGATAATGTCTCAAATAGATCAATAAAACAGTTACAGTAAATAAATCATTATGTAGGTTGGCCAAATGAAAAAAACAATCGGACTGAATATGTCAGTTTAAAAAGATGGGTTTTAAGAAGGGC
The DNA here is from genome assembly GCA_038501795.1 of Pseudopleuronectes americanus. NCBI lineage: Eukaryota > Metazoa > Chordata > Actinopteri > Pleuronectiformes > Pleuronectidae > Pseudopleuronectes > Pseudopleuronectes americanus. The sequence goes on from CM076735.1 coordinate 5,383,198, forward strand.
TGTATTTATCTATATAGCCCTTACTGGTCTCTCACATTTCATCACTGCAGTTTTTTAATGTGGGTTCAAATGACTGGATTACACTGCAGGTACCAACTGTTCTTACTGAGCACAGTAAATCCATTTGACTCTCATCGTGCACCTGCAACATGGAACATTCAGTACAATCCAAAGCTCAACTCATTTTGAACCTTAGGGCAGTTCAAGTTTTTTTTATCTCACCTTATTTTACCTCAATTTTTTTTGTTATTTAGCAAATTTGACTGTTTATTTGTTTTATTCCCGGGTAAAATAAAGATTGATGGATGAAATTGAATATGTAATTGTGATATAAATATTTTTTCTTTCCTCTGACTCAATTGTTTTTATGTAGTGTAGGCAAGTGTGGTCAAAATTGTGTGTGTGAGTGTGTGTGTATATGTGTGTGGATGCTGCAGCCCTGTCGATAACAGGGAGAGAAAGGAAGCAAGGGAGTGACGGTGACACTGGATGAACCCAGTGAACTCGTTTCTCACGCAGCCTTTGACCAGCAGAGGGCGCAGCACTTCCTCTCACTATCCTTTACATTAATATCTGTCTTCTTCATATCTTTTTTGATTAACTATGCCCCCCCCCCACACCTCACCACGACATCATCATGAACCCCCTTCCTCCACCTCTGTCTCTTTCTCTCTCTCTCTCTCTATTTCAGTCACACACTAAATCCCAGACATTTAAACATAATGTGAGGCAATGATTTGTGTACTTGGCACTATAAAACCCTCAGTGAGAGACATAGGGCACACACACACACACACACACACACACACACACACACACACACACACACACACACACACACACACACACACTAGTTCACAGGAGGAGTATTAAGAAGGGTTAGAATAGAGAATGAGGGTTAATGAGTTTCTCATTCTTGAATTCCCCGGAAAGGAACAGATTTGTAATATTTCAGGAAGGTTCCTGGAAAGGATTAAGTCATCTGGTGTACATAAATGACCCTGTGGTGTGACCTTGATCGCATCTTTAAGTCGTACCACAGCAACTCAGTCAAACATGCAGATATATGGGGAATTCCTCCCATGGTCTTCTCAGAGTTTGTGTGAATGGAAGCAGTTTGGCTCGACGGCTGCTCAAGCTCATACTTCTCAGTTCCCTCTTTCTTACCAAAGATCCGTTGGAAAGAATCAGATTGTTCGCAGGCGACACACCACTACTGTTGAAATATTTTTGGACTGCGCTGTAGCTAATGAAGCCAGTGATTCTTAGTTGGAAAAAGCCAAAAGGAGATGAATTATTAAAGGCGGTTTTCTAAGACTAAGAGTGTTTAGCAAAGCAGACAGCCCTACCATCCCTGTATTAGTGTCTTGTATTAGTGTATTCAAAGACTTGTACATTATACCACTGTAAGAGAGTGTGTCGGTGTGTGTGTGTATAAATAACAGTGTGAGATTGTACCTTAGCGTCACTGTGGTAGACAAAGATGTTCCTTGTGCTGTTGTCTTTCAGGTAGGTGATCTGCAGGCCGCAGGGGTTGCCGATCTTGGCCGGCTGAAAGGTGGCGTTGAGCGTCTCGATTTTCATCACCGCCTTGGGATCCCTGGCCTGGACAGAGGTCGGGCCGTGAACAACAAACATTTATTCGCCAAAGTGAAATCCTGCCACTGTAAAAACACCAAACGTGAAATCGGCTGTGTCATTGCTCTCACATCCTGCTTGTTGAAGTACTTCAGCGCTCCCTCCCTCTCTGACAGGATGAACTTTCGGCTGAGAAACTGACCGTTGTCTCTTCCTCGTTTCCATAGAAACCCCTCTCGGTACCCTGAGCAGAGAAAAAAAAGAGAAGAGGTTGAGAAGATGGTATCGAAACGAGACGAGAGATAAAAGACATAGGTCCTCTGTTGCCCTGAAATTAAAGATCATTTCTGATCTAATTCAGAAGTGATGGGATGAAAATGGGGACAGTGTGTGTGAGTGAGGGAACGCAGCACAACGTCCAAGAAGCAAACGGACGAGAGGGGGGGGGAGCGCGGAGCCGGGAGTGCAGCACGAGGCAGCACATCCAATTTTCATTGTCTCCGTACCAGAGAACATCCGTTTCCATGTAAATGATATGCTGCACCATTTATAGCCTGCAATGTAAAACCCTCTGCCTCTGTCTCTTTTTCTCCTCTATTTCCGTCTCGCTGTGAAGTGTATTCTTTCTAATCTAAACCTATTTCCGTAGCTCGATGCACATCAGCGATCAGGCGGTACACCCAGAGAAGGGACTCATCTACATTCAAGACGTTAGATTGATGCTGAGTCTTGTGTAATGTGGGCTTTAATTGTTGAATAAACTGTAATTCCTGCACTGGAAATGGAGAATATGGGACAAAGGGGACTAATGGGGTCTGAATGCTTGTGTAGAGCAGTGTAACAGAAGGCAGAGGGGAGATTTGGACAGGATATAATTTATATTTGTTGTTACAGACTAACCTAGAAGTGGACAAACCTTCACCAAGTTCCAACAATACAGTTCGGGAAACAATATTTATACAAAATATAATCAGTTCATCTTTCAGTCCAAGTGAACATTTTAACCAAATATGAAGAAATTCCCTCAAGGTGTTTTTTGAGCAATCCATGTTTTGCAAAGTCATAGCAGCCTTGACCTTTGTCCGTCAAATTCAAATCAGCTAACATATAGTAATTCCCCTGAGGCGTTCTTGAGATATTGCGTTCACAAGGCAAGAAATGTGTTTTGACCTTTGACCACCAAGATCCTATAGTACATTCCTATGATTGACCCGTTCATACAGTGTAATATCTATTATAAGTGTTCATGTTGTGAAATGTGAGACACCAGAATAACACCAAGTTGAGAAGGTGTTACTCTGTTGCTGTTCCCGGTGTCACATCACAAGCTGCAATGGGGAAAACACCTGAATCTTCACAGCAGATGTGATCGCCCTGACAAGCACGATACAGAAGAAAGAATACAAACATGCACGTACAAGCACTTCTCAAATCCAGTCAAAGTGCTCGTTCTGTTGTCATGTTGTTCACCCTTCGATGAGCAGAACCTTGAAAGGTCCTTGGACCAACATGTCCCTGTGGAGGCCGGCGGCAGAACCCAATTACCCGAAACATCCATTGATGACTTTTATACAATCATTTTCGTCCATTCTCGCAAAAGTGGTTTTGTGTAGGTTTGCATTTAAAAATGCATTAAAGCATATTTAGGCAGTGACACTGTAATTGTCACTGAAAGAAAATATAACTGCCTGTGTGTTTGTGTGTGTGTGTGTTCCTTTACATCTATATTTTTCAAGCATAGACCCCACAGAGTGAGGACATTTTGGACAGGTCCTCACTTTTTCAATGGGTTGTTTGAGGGTTACGACTAGGTTTTAGGGTTAGAGCTACAATTAGGTTCAGGTTAGGGTCAGGAATCTAGTTTATTTGTCTAATGTTGGACAAGGGGCTAGGGAATGATGTCAATGAGTGTCCTCAATAATATAGAAGTAAAAATGTGTGTGTGTGTGTGTGTGTGTGTTAGGTTCAGCAATGTGTGTATCTGTATCTTCCAGTATACATTTCACATGATAGTGAAGATGGAGTATGATGATTGGCTTGTGGTGACCTCATCAGTTTATTGTTACAGTGGACACACACACACACACATGCAGAGTGTAATGATGTGAGTCATTGTGTCATTTATGTTTGTACATTAATACTCTCTACATCACTCATTGTGATGTGCAGGGCATCTGGGTACGGTTTGTGTGTGTGTGTGTGTGTGTGTTTGTGTGTGTGTGTGTGTGTGTGTGTGTGTGTGTGTGTGTGGCCGGCTGAGACTGACTATTGGCAGGAACCTGGCCTCCACAGTGGCCACAGTTAACATTGATTGAGTGTGCGAGGAAACAGGAGGAAGGAGAAGACTGTGAGGGAAGGAGGCAAGGGGTGGGGACAAGCAGGGCTATTGATCGATGAGGTAATGCCAATGTAGGTGAATGTTTCATGTCAGAAACACACACACACACACACAGACACACACACACACACACAACGATGGAATGACATGAGCGCAGAGGACAAAAAAGACAGAGGTAATCTGCAGCAGTGAATAAGGAGGGGCAAAAAAACGAGGCATGTAAATTGTCTGAATCCTGAAGACTATGACCGGTGATGGAGTCAGGAGTCGTGGAAACGAGCCCACAGAGAATAACCAATATCTGTGTTTTAGCATAATTTAGCATGAGCTGACTTACTGAGCTCAATGTTACCTCCACCGAGGAGCTTGTGTTTTCAGTCAAACTTGGAGGAAGGATCGGACAGGTGCCATGACAGAGCCCATCAAAATTTGGCAAAGGATCTGTTTTGTTTTTTTTACTTTCTTAAACATTGTGAGATTTATATAATAAAATAATTAACTGATCTTGATGAAAGATGTCCAGCATATATAGGGAACTGATACCTGTAGGGAACTTGTGTGTGTTTTATTTGATGCAGCTTGGTTGAGTATGTGGAATAGTATATTTGTTGCAGTAGGACAATGTGTGGGACCGACTCAAGGACACAAGGACAGAGGTCAAATTTCACAGTTTTGATTCGAAATGAGAACGTGGTTCTGTGGCACACAAAAGTAAGATGTATCACAACATAGTCTTCTGGACATTATCTGCAAGGGTTAAACGTGTTGGGGAAACAGTATAACTGATGAGGGGCTTCACAAGCATAACAGAACCAACCTGCAGAATAAGGCTCCTGTTTCTCGATGAACTCAAACTCGTTCCGTTCGTACTTGGCTCGGATCCACTGCTCTCTCAACAGCCTGAGGAAACGATAACACACACAGTTAGGTTTCATTTCGATCACACACCCACCGACTGCCCCGATCCGCACACACTCACAAACAATTCCTTAGTAAGTTGGACAAAGCACTTGACAGAATATAAAAACAGGCAACACAAAGGCCTCAGTGTCAAATTGTGATCAGGGCCTTTTGCTTGCCTGCAGTTTCCAACGCTGCATACAGAGGAAGCGATCTCATTTTTAGAGCCTCGTCCTCTTCAGAGTGCGGAGAAACAAATGGCAGCAGTCAGCACATCACCATGCCAACAGACTCTCTCGCCATCGCCACTTCGCTGCCTCTTCCAACCTTTCAGCCTCCCCTTCAGGCTCCGCGCTGCTTTCGTCCTTTCTCTCTCTCTCTCTCTCTCTCTCTCTCTCTCTCTCTCTCTCTCTCTCTCCACACACTCCTCTTTTATTGGCACCTCTTAGAAATGAATCGGCTGTTCTGTCTGCCTCAAGAGTGTCAAATGTTTTCCTCTCAGTATCTGTTGGAATGGCACCTTAAAGTGACACTGGGTCTTAAACACTAAACTCCCTGGTTCTCGGGGGGGCGGAGTGTGAGAACAACACCATGGCTTACACGCAGGCACAGACAGAGACTACTCTTTTTATCTGTTGGCAGATGGGCGTTCAAAATCATTATGGTGTCAATACAGAGAAACTAAGACGGCCCATTTTGTGGCCACCAGAAAAATAGTGTTTTGTTTTGTTTGCAGCACTTTGTCAAAAAACTGTATTTTACTGTTGTGAAACAATGTCAAAGAATGCTATGTGCTAGAGAGTAGATAAATCATGAAATAGTCCCCAGGGTAGTGTGAATATTGTGTTACCTTACGCATGAACCGTATTTGTAGTTTGTTGCGCTGCAGAGAAATAAAGTCATTAAGAACCAATAGATAGTCAAGACTCAATTGTTGTTATTTTAACAAAACATTTACACTGAACCGATGAGATAATGGACCTTTCCGTAGCAGCCATTTTGACATTAAATAGGTAAACACGAGTGATAGTAATAATTCATCTAGACAGAAGCGTATTAAATGAATAACTAACCCCCATGTTTACCTTCAACTTCATGTCAAAATTGTTGCTGTGAATAATGTTGTGTTAGTACATTGGCAGAGACTCCATTCTTTTCAGCCATTCAGTTCACTGTGTACACACGTGCCTTTCATACATGTGGATGTATACATTGCACACATGACATACATGATACAAATCAAAATGGACACATGTATAGTAACTCATGACTTTTGAATATTAGTGACTTAAGAAAACAGGGCATTTGATATTCATGTATATGTGTAGACGCTTGGAATTCTTAAAAAGTATTTGGTATCAATACTGAATCCATATTGGTGCTGCTTGTGGAACAATTCTTGGACGGATCCAGTCCTGGACCAGCTCCAGACCAGAGATAAAAGACATCAAGCCGGGAGCTGGGCCAGATCTGGGGAAGGAAGCGGATCTGTGCCAGTATTAGCCCGTTGTGCCAAAGAACACTGGCCCAAATCTGTTTTGTGGATCTGGATAAGAACTTGTGAAAGCTCTGGGGTCAAATGATTTTTTTGCTGCAGGGATCCCTCCCGATCTTTCTGTCATTCGTATTAGAGGAAACGGTATTCCAAATATGAGCGGGATCTCAAGTCACCTCTGATATTTTGGTTGATGAAGGTTATATTATACATTGACACACAAAGTTACATTTGAGTGATGCTTGTACCATGGTGGTTCAAAACAGTTCGGCTATGAAACCAAATATTCGGTAAACATGGGGAAACAGGGGAACGTTGTAAAGAGGATATTGTGATAAAATAGATTTGGAATTAAATTTATCTGAGCCACATCTTCTGTACAATTCTGTACTCCAAAACACTAGTAGTAAAACAGGCTGACTCGGTTAGCCTGTTTAAAACAGTTATCCGATAGCCTCAAGTAGAAACTAATTCCATTTCCAAGGATATTCTCTTTTAGGACCACAGACATGAATTGCTTCATTAAAATCGTTTAAGGACTGTGGTTGCAAATACAAGGTTGCACTACCAGTTTTTGCGTTTTCGACTGTGACAAAAGAAAGAGCACTCACTTGCAGTCAGTGTGTGTTGGTCTGTAGTAGAAAGCAGGAACCTTCTGCTCATATTTGGCCTTGGCTGCATTGTTTCCCATAGCAGCCATTAACTGAAAAGAAGAAAGGACAGTACAACCTGGTAATCGGAACAGAAAAAAAGAAAATACACCAGTTTCCAACACTTCCCATGTCAAGAGTCAACAGGAACCAGATCATTAAAATATACTGGCAGATTCAACAAGCCACTGTTCAGGTATTTTATTTTGAAAAAAGTGGCAAATTGAGATTTTTGTATGTGCACAAATAAGCCAATCCCAGATTTTCTGATTTTGTCCACTCATAGTCCTCACCTTACATCCTCAAAAAACATCTCCACAACACATTTTAGAAAATGCAATTATGAAATCCTGACTGCCTCAAATATTCTCATACTACTATAATTAGGAAATATTGTGTTGCCCTTACTTCACTTTACTTAAGCTTCAATCATGTTGTAGAGTTTTAACTGCTCCAAGCTGCTCTTTCCCATTGTTCTCCTTCACCTGATGTTGAAGATCATCTATCTGGAACACTTACTTAAGCTCTAAAAATGAACAGGCTTATCTGATGTTCTCAAAATTGCTCAAAGGACACAACTCTCAATCATCAAACACCAGAGCCTTTCTATATGAGAGGGGATTAGAAATAAGTGCAGGAAATCATTGACGTCATCACCGAGTCATCATGAAGGGAGACCCTGTGGGGCATTTGTGGTAAAGTCTTAAAGACATGACAGGCATACGCAGTATATTAGCTAGGTTTGGCTAATCGAATTGTGAATACTATTGTGACTGTTTGAAAAAAGTGGCCAATTAGATCGAGGATGTTTTATTGGAATGGGACTTCAACAGCTCCCAAAGTCTCAACAATAAACTGGCATCGCAAAATCAACCGTCTCCCGATACAACTCAAATCTATTCATCACCACTCATCTAATTCTCTGGCTTCCTTTTATGTTTTTACACTTAAATCAAAAAAAATAAAGAAGACTAATGTGGCTTTTATTTATGGGAAGTATATTCTTAAAATAACCTTAACTTAATGAGGTGGATGACCTTTATTCATTCACCTCTTCAAGTCACAACTCATGTCTTCAAGTTCTAAAGTACTTTCTTTACAGTGCATAGTATTATTTTAGCATTTTTTTAGCATACACCTTCCCACTCTCTTCTTAAGATAAATCCACCATCACATCCCAGTAATTGTCCTCCCACATATCCGACCTCCTGGTTTTCCTCATGACTCACATCAGCATCACTTCCCCCAAAAGTCTTTTTGTCCCTCGTGTGGTGTTTTAGTGCTGACATGATATATTCAAAGGACGATTTCACCCTTTCCCCTGCAGAGCCAAATATTTTAATCAGCTGCACCTCACCAACGACAAAATGTGCATTTCTGTGTTTACAATTGTGCACAGGAGTCAATATTTCTCGCTGACATATTTGTGACTGTTTGCAGGGGACGGAACAGCTCAGCTTCTTTTGACACCCATGAGAACAGTCTCACGGATGGAATTATACTTTATTGATCCCTGTGAGGAAACACTCTCGTTCTCAAAGAGAGGTCAGAGGTCAGGGTCCGGTAAAGATCACCAGAACCTAAGCTCTTGTATCACAGCCAATCGAAACATCGATTAGTTAATTGATAGTAGATGGTAGATGGTGGTAGATAAAACCATGATGCTGTGTTGCTGTGGTAACCTAGAGTTCCCTGATCCCCAAACACCTACAAGTACAGAGCAGGAAAAATAAGCAGAAGCTGCTTCAGGTTTATAAAAAAGTTAAATTTCCTCAACATGCTTCCCAGCATTCATGTCTTCATTATGATATCTGACAGGGAAGTTTCCATAGAGACAGCAATTATAATGATTTAGTTTGTAGACTCTGTAGTTACCAGTGTAAAACGTCTGGTTTCCATTTCCAGTTTGACCAATCACGTCGCTGCTTTACAGTCCATGTGGAGAGTGAAAGAAGTGGAAAAGATTGACTTGAATTTTTCAGTATTCATAAGCAAAAGCTGTGGATAGAGATGAGCCCAATGGTGGTCTGGACCTGCTACACATATAAATAGTATCACTTTTGTGTGGAGAACAATCGACTCTTGTGATATAAGAAACTCTCGACCCGGGTGAATCGATACAGACGATACCATGCAGATATGAGAGTGGTATCAATCTTGTTTGATACTTTTGAGAATTTTAATCAATCATCTGAATGTATTTTGAGCTAAAAAGGAAAATAAACAACTAAAATAAGTGTTTATAGATTACAGTAGTAACATTATTAAGATATAGATATAAAGATTGAACATGTATTTGTATTTGCCTTATGAAGAATTGTAACAAGTTTGTGCAGTAAGGAGAGTTTGGTGAATTAGACTTAGAACATTGAGGAACGAAGTGACCAGCCGTGACCTCAAAAACATGTCTTGTGAGGTCACCGTGATTTGACCTTTGAACAGCAGCTCATCCTTAATTGCAGAAAAACAGTGGTACCAAATTTGAAGAAATTATTTTGGGGAGGTGCTGCCCTACCTCCACCTCGCTGGCCTCCCACGTGTCCTGGACAGACTTTACCCGGGTGATGTGGGGGATGCTTCGGTGAAGGAGCGAGCAGGCCTGGCAAACAAACACGCCCAATGTCACCGACGCCCAGTCCGGCTCTGCGGGGGAGAGAGAGAGAGGACGAGGGGGGTAAATTGGGTGAAAACGAGGGGATGATAGAAAGAAACACAGGAGCAAAGAGGACTCTTGTCATAAAGGCGCCGCAACATTGAGAACAGCAGCTCAAGGTTCAGGCTATAAATACTGAAAGTGCTGATGCGGGCTCTGTTAGGTAATAGGAGCAAAGCAAATGAAGCAAATGTTACAAGGGACTCTGGTCGAGTGTGTCACTGCTCATAAAGGAGAGCAGGGCAGCAAATAGGGTTTTGGGGAAATCCTGTTTCATCTTACTGACAGGAAACAGACTGCCTGAGATCTGATCAGAAGTCAGCCGAGATCGTTATTAGGTTAGTTACATCAGCAAACTCCTAAATACACAGTGATAACATCATCACACATACATACATACACACACACACACACACACACACACACACATTCACACACACATACACAAAAGAGGCTAATCGAAAGGCTTACACTCACATTTGTATTTAAATGCACACAAATGTTCTGGCAAACACACACACATGGATACACGCACACACACATGAAAACAGACAGCCAAATGTACATGCTGACACTCACTTTTGTATGTAGATGTAAACGCAGACAAATGTTGTGGTATAATACACACCCAAATGCAGTTCAGGGACAAACACGTATCCCTTTATGCTTTTAAATGCTCAGAGCAGAAACACACAACATATGAACACACACACACACACACAGTGTATGGAATAACCTGATTTACAGACCACAATCCAATTAATGCCAATATGATCACGTGACCAAATACACATGTTGAGTTCAGCTGCATAGAACCAACGGGCTCTTCTACAGTCAGAGTGGGGGTGGGGGGGATGGGGTGAGGGGGGAGATGGGTTGAGGGGGGGCTCTCTGCAGCGTGACACAGAGGCAGCATCAGCGGGTGTTCAGCGAAGGTACGTCTGAGTCACCGCTTCATACCAACACTTTGATTCTGCCCGTGCAAATGAAGTCGTCAAAGTCAGAGACGCAGCGTGTGATAGAGAGACAGAGAGAGGGAGAGAGAGACAGACACACAAAAGGCGCAGCTATTACTGAAAACTCAAAGCTTGGTATAACCACATTGTTAGAGTAAAAGTTTGAGAGAATAAATTACATTAAATCCTGGTTAAAATGAAAATAAATGAATAATTGATTGTCAATTTCTTTAATAATTGCTGTTTCTTCTTCAGTCATGGTTCAAGACAAACTGTGGAAACATTAAGTTGTTCCATTTACTATAAGTATATCCATATTTCACTAGAACATTACTTCAACGTGTAAACTTTGGGGCCTTCAATGGGCTTTGCACTCTGGGATATCCAAAGAAATAATTATTAGATTCATCAACATTACATATACCACCTGATGAAGTAAATAAATATAAATTATGTTCTTCTTGTTTATAATATTGGTAATGCTGTTATGTATTCAAATAAATAATACATTTTGGATTATGTAAATTATCTCCAGTAAAATATCATAAAACAATCCCAATGCCCTAAATTAAATTTTGCTTACAGCATCACAGCTGCTCGCCTGCTTGTAGACTCTTAGCCTTGATGCTCAATAAATTGCTAATTGCTTATCAGAACTATTGCCAAAATACGCCTTAGGTTTGCTTTTGTTGTAGAACCATGCCATTCACGAGAGACCAACACTGTGGACATTTTCAATTACGACTCCCTTTAATGTGGTCACATGTGCAGAGTCCCACGTTTTAAAGTTGAGGATTAAAATGCTCCTCAAATTAGCATCATAAAGTCACAAGAGCAACGAGCCGCTAAGAGAACCATGTTCTATCAGGCAACACTCAGAAGCCGCCACATTCTCCCTCCATCTCATAATCTCTCTGCCGCTGCCATTTCTCAGACTAGGAGACCCTCGGCGTGCTGCACCACAGACACACATGCATGCACACACACACACACACACAGACACACTTACACTGAGTGTGTAACACCCAAGGGAGTCATATAAGAGCTACTGTAGTGAGAAGGGTGGAAAAAGGGAAACCTATTCTTGCCTTTACGTCGTCCTGAGGCTTGACACATGAGGTGCCACAGAGCCTGAATAGGGATAAGCAGGGGGGGAGAGGGGTGAGGGAAGTGTGCGTTGGTTCTTCATGATGTAGAGCAGGGATGCCCACACTTTATAGGCATCTGAGCTACTTTTGAAATGACCAGCTCAACATGATCCATGAACCGAAAAAAACATTTTTTGCACATTGCTGCCAACACAAAAATGTTCTGTGTTCCAAGGTTCCTTGTCTTTTGCGTCACAAAGCATTAGGACCAAGTAGAAGAGAAAGAAATTCAGAATTCTTCGAGAATAAAGTCAATATTTTAATAAGTCGTATAATGAGAATAAAGTTGATATTTTAAGCTAAGTGTTATTTTACACTTTATTCTGAAAAATCCAACCTTGATGGTCAGATTTTCCTTTCCTTTAGCACGGAACCAATACTGCATTGTACTATTAACTTGCCTGTGACATTTTTGTTCACACAAAAAGCACTGGAGATGGTGATTTGATGTGAAGAAACAGGGACGCACACAGATGACGTGATGGAGGGAAACGCACACACTGCTGTCACCATAAAGCACAACCAGCCATTCTGCGGTGAGGTCATCGCCGATCTGAGTCAGGCCTTACTGAGACGAAGACAGCACTCATGGAGATTACACTGACTAACCACACACACACACACACACACACACACACACACACACACACACAGGTCTTCCTCCTCTAAATGTTCTGTACATAGAAGATGTTTCTCCACAGGATCACTGTGAACAACAGATGCACAGTCGAACAGGAGGTGGAGAACTCCTGATGTAGTGTGACTGTTTTTTCTTATTTTCACAGAACATATGCTGTTTGCTAAAGAGCTCCCAGCCCTAAAGTATTGTTGAGGAGAAAGTGAAGTTACAGGGTGGACAGACAACAGAGTTGTGGTTTCTGCCGCTCAAGGTTGAAGAGAGAAGTGCCTGTGGCCATCCTGCCGGGCAGAGGCACGACAAATGAACGACGGGGGTATTTATACAATAGCAGCCCCTGTTCCCGGACACCAACAAGCACTTTGCAGTCAGTTTTTCTGCATCTGCGTGAGTCACTGTGTCTGGACCAACACATGTCAGTCTGCCAGTGGCTGTATCATGGTGGAGGTTATTGGGTAAACAGCGGGTCGAGCTGAAGTCGTGACCCTATAGATAGATAAACCCCTCAGGCAACCAGCACAGTTTCACTTGTGCTGCAGTACCCCCTGCAGATATGACTGAACTTGCATTTAACAAAAGCTTGAACTCAGTACTAATGTGATTTCTATGAAATATAGAAAATTCCTCGGGCTTTTCATAGGTTTTTTTTTCTTTTTAACCAGTGAATCATTTTTATTTCCATTTATTTGCTTGACCTCTTCCTCACTGCATCACTGAAACAAATACATCATCATGAAAAATAACAACCACCAGAATCTAAAAGCAAAGTATATTGATCGCATTCAAATATGAATCGCTTTTGTATAATGTCAACGAGTTACCAAATAGCCAAAATTCAGATAATGGATAAATAGTCCACATAAAGAAAAGTAGGATGATTGTATCTGTCATATCGTTGACGCTTTCAAAGTATGATTATATTCCGAAATCTTCGGACCATAGTAAGCGCTATAGCCCAAAGATGTTTCCAGTTGATCCCTTCTAAAAATCAGAACGTTGTGTTTTGGGATATTATCTTTCATCCAGACGCTTCTCACAATATGTCTTTGAATGTATAACAGCAAAGACACAAACACTTACAATTTCTTTCCCGGCGAGGTTGTGGTGCCGTTGAGTGGAGCATTGCATTAGCAAACCAAACATAATCAGCTGCATCACTAATGCTTCATCATCACTGGCTCGTCCGTGAGCTGCTTGGCTACCGGCTGACGATTAACATCCCGTCAAGACCTTGGTGCCAATACTGTTTACAACCTTCCTCCAACACCCATCCTTCTCCCTCAGCTGGAAATTAATTTATGATTTTTGCATCAGTCAAGATTGGGATTTATTACGAACCCCTTCGTCCGTCTCATATTCTATTAGAGCCTAAAACAGGAAAAGCCTTTTCTTGTAAAGCTGTAGAATGTCGAGCCAACCGATAAATATATATGAATTCTACCCAAAAGTGAAGCCAAAGCGTCTCAGTTGCCACCTGGTGGCTGGCTGCAGCATAGATTATAAATTTAGATTATAAATCCCACCTCCTCCATGTTAGCAGATGGGACATGGACCAAACTAAAAAGTTTAAATGTCAAATCAAATTTTCTTACCACAGCAACCGGTATGCATCAAGTGATACATTTATACATTCTTCATTACGATTGGTTTAAATTTGTTATTTAATGCTATGAAAATCGTCTGAGACATGATGATGGACAGCTGCAACTGACTCATAATTGGTCGAGCTTTTCTATCAGTGGGACGTCACTAACCCTGGTTCCACCCCCGATCGATACTGCAAGGACTCTGGGTCCAAATGTGCAAGATGGCAGCGTTCGTAACCGGAATCATTTTGCTTCAATCCTGGTTCATGGGTGGAAGTGGAGCAACATCATCTATCTTTATATACAATCTATGAATAGCACCATGACCCTTGCAGACACTGTTTCAATGGGAATAAGATGAAGTTACAATGTGAAATGTGAAATATTGGTGATTTTCAACAGCTTTCTTATACTTAGAAAAAATAAACCGTTAAAAAAACAACCGTAATATCCTCACGACAGTAATAACCTCCCCCTCCTCCTATCTCATCAGAGGTACCGCGCCGATTTCTGCTGTTCGACAAACACCTTCCTCGCCGCTCTGAGGACTGCTGAGGCTTCTCTCTGGAGGGAATTACTCGTTTGTGTGTTTCCTCAGCAAAGGGCAGAGCCGCAGTGCTGCTGAGCTACAGGGAAACCTGCCGTATAAGCCAGCTCAGCCTCTCAGCTGCCTCATCGGAGCACAGAGGGGTGATGGGAGAAAGAAAAAAACCACAAAGAGCAAAGGTAAGGAAGAGCAAAGAGGGAATGAATAAGCATTAAAAAAGTGCACAAGCAGTGTTGCCATATTGTGTGTATTAAGACTAATTCCAGCAGGCTCCCTGTCTGCTTAATGGATGTTGTATCTGGGGAAGATGAAACAGGGTTGAGGGAGGACAGCCGGGTCAGTGTTGCTGATGAGATATTCTGTCTCTACCTGCACATACACGGCCAATGAGGGGATTTCATGTGATGCAGCGGCCACACTGGAGGTCATCGGCAATCCACTGCTTCTAGAACAGGAATGGTCTAGATTCTACTCCAGGGCCAAGGACTTGAAGAAAAGACTCGAGTGAACTTTTGACTTATTTCAGTATACATTTCTGCATATAGTCTTTTCAGTCTTTGACTTTATACGTTTCTATTGTGTTTTAAATGATTTGCCTTGTCCTTCACTGTCTTTCTCTGGTTTCCTGATTGTCTGCAAATATCCTAATGTGTCTCAGTTGAGTTTTATCATCCATACCTACCGCATGCATGATCTCTGCATCATTTCTTGAGCAATTAACAAAATTTGTGAAAAAATATTTGGGTAATTTCAATTTGTCGCAATGTCAAAGACTTGAATCATGAATCTGCCCCTTCGCTCCAATCCACTCCAAAAGTGAATGAGTTCTTCCTTGGGCCATATCCCACCCTTCTACTAATGGTTGGTTCAGTAGTTTTCAGTTTTGCCCTGATCATGTCATCTTGTTAGCAAAAGCAAACCTATAATAGTGTTTTCTACAATGTTCATTACTGCTGTGAGACATATAATATTAGTTTTTGTGAATGTCAAAAGTCTCCAAAGCTAATAAAACCATAACCCAGCCCCTGGACAGCCTCATCACTAGTTAGACCAATACTTCTGCATCACTGTGATGTCACGTGACTCGAAGCCCCACATTTGCATAATGCACGACAAGCAGCCAATCAAAACACAGTGGGCCAGCTGGCCAATCAGAGCAGACTGGGCTTTATCGAGAATATGTTCTTAAAGAGACAGGAGCTCAATCCAAGTGTTTCAGACAGAGGCTGAAAAGAGGAGCAGCAGCAATGGACAGTAGGAAAGGAATGTGTTCTCTGACCATTTGAGAACGTAAACCATTTCAAGTAATAACACAATATAAAATTATCAACCGGAATATAAGCATGATACGTCTCCTCTGCAGAGCGCTTACATTTTAAAACACTTGCTCGCTGTTTTAGCACGTACAAGGAACACTGATGGTTAAAAACATTTATGTAGATATCTTTCATCTGTGTCAATTATATTTTTCTGTAAAACTTTTTTTGTGAATTCAGCTGTGTAAAAACACGATAGTGGTGACTACAGAGAGCAGCAGGAGACTGAACAGTGGTGTAATGAGCTATCCACTCCGCAGAGTAACCAGCTGTGAGGCTGCAATGTCAGGTAGACTTTAAAATGTCAGTATGGACGATCACACAGCTGTTGTCACGATTCCTGTACTTATGTTGATTTTTTTTCCTGCATGAATTCAATCATGAAACAATGATGAGCTGAACTGACTGGTTCCCTGAGATTGATTTAGCTTTTGTTGACGTTATTTTGGCGTTTGTTTTGTGAAAAAGACAAAAGTCACTGCAAACCGTTGCAACGTGAGATATTTTCCCAAGCAATAATTTGCATGTATTTTTGTATAACACTAAACCCGATTAACACATGTTATGCGAAAAAAAGTCCCAAAATGCATTTATTAGTTGACTCAGTCTTCTCCTTGTCTCTCACTCTCTTCTGTTCATTTTGCTGCATTGGGACGATTTGTGATGTTCTGAGCCGTAATCAAACTGGGTTGTTTTTCCCAAAAAGAAGGCGAGATAAGATCCCATCCCCACCGGAGATTCGAGCCACCACACCGGCATCAATAATTCATGCCTTGACCATTATGAGATGCGAATCATGAGCATGGGAATTCCTGGTTTATTGTAGCAGACGACAGGGATGGTTTGGTTCAGGGTGAAATAAGCCCAGTGAGCAAGACTGCAAATATGGAGTAAAGCAGTTTGATGGATTCCACTAAAGGCTCTTCACTGTAGTCGTGATCGGAATCAGTCTCCGTGCCGGTACCTGCTTGTCTGACGGCTCAGCTACTGTCATATAATCTCCCAGATGTTCTTTTCACAGCTGTATAACACACAAAATCCGTCCCACCTTCTGTAACAACTACATGGGTGTAAGTGGTATAGTTGCCAGTAAGCCTGGGTGGTCTGGCCTTTAAAAAAATTATACATCCATAAACTTGTACCTATTTTAATACCAATCCATCCAATCGTTGCTGAGATATTTCAGTCTGGAAAAAGAGGGATGGACCAGACATTGCCATGTAAATATGTAAATATGTAAAAGCTTTACACTGGCTATAGGCTGAACTGCTTGATGTTCAGTTGGTAATACAGAGAAGCAAATGGCATCATGAAAATGTCAATCTACACAGATACAGAACCAACCACACTGGGAGACAGTTCCCAGTTTATTTCTCATCATGAAAACACCCTGCTGTGGTGATGAAATCCCTCTTCGAGCGTCCACGGCTCAGACAAAGCTATCTAATTTTTGTGGAAAGAGCTGCTGGCTCCAAAAGCTGCTTCAATACAGCCAGTTCTCAGTGGAGCAGGAACCAGGGCCAAGGCACAGGCGTCCTGGGCCCGGGTTCGCCTCCAAGCACTGGGCGTGCGGCCCGCACTGGAGCCTTGATGGCCACCAACTGTTTATTGCCATTTCGGCCAGGGGAAGGGAAAGGAAGGGAAAGAGAGGGGATTTAAAAAAAGAAAGGAAGAATTGGAGAGCGAAAAGGAATGTAGACAGATATTGTTTCAGTGTCTCTGAGGGGAAAGAAATAACCCAGGTCCCCTGAGTGAATGTATATCACATCTGTGAATGAGAAACAAACACCTACACCAAACAGACAGACCGATAAATAAATAAATGAATAAATAAGCACCCCAATAATGACTGAGCAACTGTGCAGTGGTCGCTGACATTGAAGAACATGATAATAACCAACCACCACACAGACACACACAGACACACACACACACACTCATACACGCACACACACAAACACAACCACACACATTGTTGTACTTCCATCTTATTGAGGACATTCATTGGTATAATCCCTTCCATAACCTTAACACCCCCCTTTCCACACACACATACACACGTCTTTGTGCACCCTCACACACACCGTGACATCCATATAGGAGTGTCTCATGTGTTTATGGCTCCGTCCAGAGTCCGGTCTCTTCCAGCCGGGCCTCGCTCTACCGGCAGAACGAACACATGTGTCCCACATCTGGACCGAATAGCCCCCTGACACCCTCCCGGCTCACCTCCCCGCCTCACTGTGCACAGCGGCGGGCATCAACCTCTGTGCATCTCAGAGCCACTGGATGAGCTGGATGAACTGGATGAACTGGATGAACTGCGGGATGAATACCTGGGTTGCCGCAGTCGGCGCACGTCCCGTTCCCCGGTCTGTCCAGCACGTCCTGCAGGAGCCGGGTGTCTCCCTCCGGTTCCTGCGCCATCCCGAGTCTACCGGAGGAGCAGCCTCACCACCACCGCGGTGCAGGGAAGGAGCCTGCGCAAGAACATCCGCTGAACATCCACACACACACAGACACACACACACACTCTGAGACACAAACTGGTCCGACCACCTGCCGCCTCCAACCTGAACTGGAGCGCTCTCTCGCTCTCTCTCTCTCTCGCTCTCTCTCTCTCTCGCTCTCTCTCTCTCTCTCTCTCTCTCTCTCTCTCTCTCTCTCTCTCTCTCTCTCTCTCTCTCTCTCTCTCTCTCTCTCTCTCTCTCTCTCTCTCGTTTGTGTGTGTGTGTGTGATGTCTCTATTACCCAGTCTCGCTGCCTGCATAATAATAAAGTCTATATGTTCCCATCACCTCCTGTCTGTCTATCTCTCCCCCTCTGTTAAGTCTGATATGAAAGGGTGACATCTAGCGGTATTAAACTGACTTAAATAATGCTTATTATTATCATTATTATTATTCCCCCATAACATCACAAACCAAGGTTCATGGTAACTATCCTCCATCACATTCCCAGATCCATGATCCAGCTTCACCCTCCAATTCCATCACATTTGAATAACAGGAGTAGTTGTGATACTATAATATATTAAATTATTTATCATTTAATTTCATTTTGTAGTTCTCAACTTATGTTGCAATTCATGGTTGATAATTACTTGAATTATCCTTTTTAACTCAAGGTGGTTTTTGTTGCTTTTTAAATTTGAGACTGTTTTTATTAATCGCTCTTGAGATTATTACGAAGCCCTAAGAGGTCCATGACTCGCATTTGCAATGATAACATGTCATTGTCATCTTCTAAATATTTAATTGTGATTCTGATAATGATCTTAATGTGGTTTCCGATTAAAATTTCAGAGTAGATGCCAGAGTTTTTATCATCGATGAGATCCGCTCTATTACTAATGTCTGTCTTGGGCTAATACGTCACAATCAGGCGACAGCAGGCTCAGTTCTCTCCGAGACGGTGACCAGGAATCAGGTAAACAAACATGTCCACGGCTATGAACTTTAGCTCCAAGGCTTTTAAACCTCGAGCTCCGGATAAAGGCTCCTTTCCCCTGGATCATTTAGGTGAGTCGAGACACGCACACACACACACGCACGCACACACACACCTACACACAAACTGTACTTCTCTTCTAACCCACTGACTGTGATCTAATCACTATTCTCAAAAAGTTTTGGATGGACCAAAACATCTTGAGCAGCTAAATATATATCTTATTTCTTATTCAACCTTTGTTTATCCAGGATGGATAAAGCCAAGACAGGCAGCAGTACATAGAAAAAAAAACACATGGCAAAGCTAAAAACACAACAGAATACTAGATCGATAGAACCACAATCCACCAACCGGCTGAGGACCAGAGGTGACCAGGGTCTTTTCTGTCAGGGCTCACCCTCTCTGTCGGCCAAACTCCTCTTATTAATGATAAATGGTTTTGTATTTAAATAGAGCTTTTCTAGTCTTGATGACCACTCAAAGCGCTTTACAGTACAGTTTTACATTCACACACACACATGTATACAGTGCATCTATTGCAGCACTTTGATATTCTATGGGGGGGGCATTCGGGGTTCAGCATCTTGCCCAAGGACACCTCGGCATGCAGATGGGTGAGACTGGGGATCAAACTGCCGACCTTCAGGTTGGAGGACGACCACTCTACCCCTCAGACACAGCTGCCCCTGTGGCTGAGGGTTAAAGACACATTTTATAGGTGTGGATCTCCTAGTTCTGATCTTACAAACTAATTTAATCAAATTCAGTTATATTTGATCTTGTTTTCTTTTTGCAATTTTTTGCCTTAAAATATTCATCTCTAACGTTTAAAGTACCTTGAAACTGTGTTTTGAAATAACGTAGAAATAATGTTTATTATTGTTATATTATCATTTTTACCCACTGTCCCCTAAAAATGTGACCTATATAAACTTAACACAGTCCTGTTTGTGATGGATTTCTAATGCATTAATGTTACTGGAGATAAATCTATCAGGTCGGGAAATGCTGTGTCCTAACTTGATCTAATGTCCCACATTCACTATTTCTTTATTAGCTTTAAAAGAAAGAAATATTTCAACTTATCACACCATTATGTAGAATGTGATAAAACATCTGGAGACAATAGCAACAGTACATCACATAAAAGTATTTTGTCATAGGGAATCTTTAAAATACATCATCCCTGCAGTAACAAACACATAAGTTAATATTTATATCAGTAACATGACAAAAGGTATTTTACATTGATTTTGGGCTATCTGTTTTTATTTCAGGAGAGTGTAAAGACTTCAAGGACAAGTTTATGAAATGTCTGCGAGACAGCAGCTTCGACAACTCCCAGTGTCGCCTGCAGTCCAAAGACTACCTGCAGTGCCGCATGGAAAAGTAGGAACGCTCCCTGAAAATACAGCCGACACTTTTTCACACAGCAACCGTGCTTGAAAAAACATGTCATTTATTTATTGCGAGCTGAATCTTCTCCTTCTCGTTGTGTGTTTTCCAGTCAGCTGATGGCCAAGGAGCCTCTGGAGAGACTGGGATTCAAGGACCTGATGGATGCTCCTCCGAGCCCAGCGGACGCAGATTCTAAACCCTGACCTGCTGACATCACAGTTGCGGATTCAGATCCACGAAGACGGTGTTTCTCTTACCTGAACCCGTCCAGCGTTTGTCGGGGACCGGATGATAACACGGAGACGAGAGCTTATTAAAGACTGCTGTGAGTGTGAAGCTGAGAATGACCACAAGAGGGCGCTGTTCATTTGATGACCTTGGTTTGAGTTTTTATCAAATACTTGTGTAAATATACAACGTGTAATATATAGAGGTGTTGTTATAACATGTCAATAAATCCTTTGTATTTAAACTGAAACGTTTGTGTTGATTAACCAGCAGTGGTAACCTTGTGATGCAGATGTCTGAAACATTCGATATAATGATCTGGCGACATCTGCTGGTCAAATGTTGGAAGTGAATTTATATGGAGGTGTCAAATCTGAGAACATAGATGGTCTGTGGGTATATTGTATTAGAAGCACTATAAAAACCCTTACACTGAACCAGTATGTAAGCGATAACTTTAGTTTTCAGTTGAGTCCAATAAAAGCACAGTTAATATAATGACATGTATTAAAACAAAGGAAATAGATGATTTAATCTTAGAAGTAAATTAAATTCTTAGGCCCTATTTTGGAGAAAATAAATTATAATATTTTGAGAAAACAATTGTTTATCATCTGCGTGCAGGGTTTCATATTTTCACATTGAGTTTTGTTCAAGATGTAAGATCCAGAAATAATGAAACTCTGGGAAGCTTATTCGAGGTTCACTTCACTTCTTATTCCTAAAAACATTACTTATTTTTTCATTTATTCACATCTTAATTCTCAATTGCAACTTAATTGTCGTCATACTACAACTTTACCTGTGTAATACTGCTAATGTAGCGATTTAATAGTTTTGCTGACTGTCCTTTAAGAATGCAGAGGGGACCCGTTTGGGTGTAATGCTCCCATCACCTGTGATGTGCTACCCTGTTGAATTCAGATTGTGCCTTCGTTACATCCTCTGCCCCCTGCTGGCTGAGTTGCCACATTACCTTGGTACTCTTGGTGTCCTGTTTTTTTCTCGTCTCCTCAGGTGAACTGGGTTTGGTTGATGAGGAGGACACTATTAGAGGAGGAGCAGGAAGTGTGTCTCTCTCTGTTGCAGCAGCAGCAGCATGTTGTGTTGTGTCTTTTCCTGCTGGGGCTGGTATTCCAGTTTACACGGTTTTATTTCTGTCAAGCTCAGTTCTGATGTTAGTTAAGAGGAAGAGCCTCAGATCCTTCGACCCTTCGTGAGTTGGTCTGTGGGTTTTTTCCTTCTTTTGTTCATTTCGGCCGGCCCATCAGCCCTTTGTTATTAAAGTTGGCTGTGTTTGTTAATTTCCATCTTGTGATAAATCAATATCTTTTGCTTTTACCCTCTGACTTTGAACAGCCTCAACAAAGTATGACATTATTTGCTATATGTCCCACTTTCACACGACTAACCAGGGGTGTGCCAACAGGGGGGCCAATGTAGGCAAATGCCTGGGGCCCCACGCTAAGAGGAGGCCCCTAGGAAACGCTGATAATGTTGGTCAAACAACAACTACTTTGTGAAAAAACCCCTTAAATTCTATGATTAGCAGGAGACTGCAACAACACAATGGTTAGAATTGTCCTAAAAAGGCCACGTGCCTGTTTCTCTCTGCCAAAAGCTTAATTTCAGAGGTTTAGTCCGAAATGTAAGAATGTATGTTCCTATTATGTTCTGGAATGGGCTGTTTCTTTGGTCTCTGGTGATGGACTCTCTCCACAGAACCACAAAGCTGCATTACCACTGCTGCACAAACCTGTGACCTGGAAAGTCCCTTGTGTTTGGGTCCCAGCCACCACTGCATGTTTAAGTCGCACAAAATTCGACACTGCACTTGGTTGGGCCCTTAACACTACATATGCCAAGTGTGAGGCCGATACTATGTATGGTTCTGGAGATGTGTGAGCCACAAACACAGATTTCTGGAATTGGTAGATGTTGCACTGTGTAAAGATCTGTTCGAAGATTGATGTGGTTTGGTTCAATGTGAGGCTGCGTCAAACATCCCAGTGACTGATCTTGAAAACTAATCACACTAAGCTGTAAATCTGACTTTTCCAATATGAATCAACACCTCTCATTGTTCGTCTCAGAGACAAACTGACACCAAATGATTCTGTGACTCGTTGCTCAAAGTTTCTCCCAAAACCAACGTGTGTGTGTGATCATAGGGTGACGTTTTTAAAATCGCTGACTTACAGAAAAAATGACTTGTGAGTTTTTAAAGTTCCAACCATGACCTTTTATTGTCAAGTTAAACGATAGATTAAACGGGCGATACAAAATGAGACATACACACACACCTTGTCATGAAGGTTGCTTCAGCTCACACACCGATTGAACACAACTCTACAAAAAACTAAAACCACAGATGCCTGGATCCAGAGTTTACCGTGTCACAGAATTTTAGGCTGTTAACGTCCAACCACTTTGTATTGACACTGTATCAACCATGGAAAAATATTGGTCAATGTCTACGGCCCTTTTTTAAATCATTTACTGTCGCAGCTTCTGCTCATTCCGTCACAGGCAGTTTAATACAGATTGAATAGTATGGGAATCACAGTTTAGTGACCCCTAGTGGAGGGGTTAATGGGGGCTGTCGGCGTGATTTCCGAGAACAGTTGACTTTAAAACAGTTACGTTGAATCATTAGTCTGATCGGTCACTTGTCCCTTATTGTTTGCACGTTCTAGAAAAAAAAATATACTGAGTGGAAAGTGCCACCAATACAGAAAACAAAATGAATGTCTGTCAAGTAGGACGTGAAGAAGATTTGAATTGTTTCAGAAAAAAACTTATGACCCAAAGTAGAGCTATACCTATATCAGCAATATTAAATTGTTACCAATGTTATATTGGTATTAGTGTATTTGTTAATCCATAAGTAAATTTAATAAAAAAAAAGGATACAATTTTAAACTCCTGAAAATTGCTGACTACTTCATATTCTCCAATGAAAAACCACATTCATAATCTATACAAACCATGCAAGGTAGTTCTTTACGACTTTATATTTATCAATATAAATTGATTTCTCCGTTCTTCTCCACCACCAATCGTGGATTACGTAAGAACATTAGCTTCAGAACTCCTCAAAGAAGTCTTTCGTCACATAGTTTGTTTCTTCACATTTAACACAGAACAAGATCCAGTGTTTCAAAACAGTTTGAAACATTCCACACAGTGAGACATTGGAGATTTTTAACGTCCACACTCATCACTCATTGTTGATAACAGTTAACCATAAAAATCTTTGCCACTGATCTTAAGGACACGGTAGATGAATAGATCCAGGCGGGGCGGGGATTTGCCAATAATTAGCGAGAGGAGTTCGAGCTGGAGCGGGACCGGTGACGGCGGCGGCCGGGGGATCGAGACCTGCGCCGGACGGGAGAGCGTCGCCGTGGAGACCGAGACCTAGAAGAGCGAGAGAGTGAGATGGGAGTTTGGAAACGTATGAGCTGTGGTAAAACAAAACCCGGTTCCCGAATCCAGCAGCGGGACTCGTTCGCATGCTGCTCACCTGCGCCTCATCCGAGGTGGGGTGCGCCGCCACATCGGGGGCGGGGGAGGCATCCTGCGGGGGGGGGACATCCTGCGAGGGGGCAGGCGCACTGTGGGAGTCAGCACGGCTGAGACTGTGATCTCCTGACCGTCAATCTGACCTGGAGGAAATAAAAAACCGGGGGAATCATCACATTGATTTAGTTTTCTAGACAGTATACACGAGAGCCACACTAGTGTCAGCTCCACTTTGTCAACATGTGCCCCTGCATCCTCTTACCTCCGTCCATGTGTTTCAGGGCCTTCTCCGCATCGTCCGGCATCTCAAACTCCACGTAGGCATAGCCTTTATACAAGTGAGGGTGAGTGCGGTTCACGGGCATGTCAATCATCTTGATCTTCCCATAGGTGGAGAAAATCTCCTGGATGTGTTCCTTCAAAGAACAGACAAATAGGACATTTGGACATTTGCCACACCAACTACATTTAAGCTGCCTTCATACAAGCATTGAACTCCAGTGACCCTCCGGACATTCTCCGCAGTAGGTGTATGTGTGAAGACTAAACAAAGGGAAACAAATATCTCGGAAAAAGAGGAGGTGCACACGTAGAAGCCGAGGTCCTGTAAAAAAACACCTGATATCTGCAGCCGAATTAAAGCGTTGCTTCCTGCCTCTCCCTGCTGCACCAACCCCCGACTGCTAATAATGTGAATACAAGCAGATGAGGGTAGATCTAGTCTATATGCTGGAATCTAGGTCCAAATAGAGGAATCTCTTTTTGCCAGTATTTACATTTTTCTTGACTTGAACAGCTTCAAACATCTGCTTTGTGAGAAGAAAAAAAAAGGTCAAACTACACTACTAGAGGAGAGCAGCAGCTGAACAATTTACAGCGCAAAGGGTTTTAAAATCTCTACCATGCTCTATATTGTGTTGTGCACTGGATGTTTCACACCTTTCTTTGTTTAATGTTTTATTTACTGTGCTTTCCCCTCAAAACCAGGGAAGCGAGAACATTGACTCTGAATTCGACGGCGTGGTTTAAAAACCGTACACGAAAAACATCTTATAACGGGAATCTTTGGCAGGAGGAAATATTAAAATCCAAACTAAAACACTTTCTTCAGGAAAATAGATTTTTGATTCAAGACATAGTGCTCAAAATCTGCACCCTCAACAATCTTCTAACAACGGTGAAAACTGTTCAATGCATCTTCCACATTTTCTTTGATTCTAGCATAACCTAAAAATAAGAGATGAAATGTATTTGTGGATTGTTGCCAACGTTTACATGTGTTGCCTTTTTCCCCTCATAGGCAAAAATTCCTGTATCAATCACAAAAATATAGAATTTTCTTTTTAACTGATCCGCTGACTGAACTTATTCAGTAAAAAACTGTCACTTAACAGCAGCAGCAGCCTCTCAACTCACAGCAGAGTCCCACGGGTCACTAGCTTGTTGTGATGGTATTTACCTTGATGATGTTTCTCGTCAGCCGGCCCAGGAAGACCTTGGTGGGTTTGGGCGTGGGACTTCTACGGCGTCTGTCCCTGTCCTCCTTCTTAGCAGATTTTGACCTACAGTGATGTTTACAATTCATTAATCAGAGATGAAAAGTGGGCGGAGATAATTGACTTAAGCAAGAGAAGCAATATCCTTTACAATATATTGCAAATAAAATACGAGCATTCATTTAAATTATCGTAAGGGTACAAAAAATATTTGCTATAATATAAGAATCAAAGTTGAAAGTATTAATGTGTTAATGCAATCCTGTATGTGACAGTTTAATGTTGCACCTAGAAAAGGGGCAGCTCATTTTTTATTGAGCTTTAATCTACCTCTGTAATGTAGAAGGGTCCAGGATGAAGTAGCTTGGAGTGGAAACTAAAATGCAAGTATGTAAAACCTGGACTTGTGAATAGCTCTTGAGTAAATGTACTTTAGCTTTTCACCAGCAAAAGCAGTTATGTGTGCAGCAGTATGAGATTCAGGCAGAATTCAATAAATCAATAAAGAGATCATCAAACTATTTCGTCATGACTCATTTCATACTTAGAGCGCGAGCGGCGTCTGTTGTTGTGGCGCTGGCGGCTGGGGCTCGGCGAGGAGGATGAGGAGGAGGATGAAGAGCGGGAGCTGGACGAGCCCGAGTGGCTCGAGGAGCTGGAGCCGCTGGAGGAGCCCGAGCTGGAACCTGAGCTGCTGCCGGAGCTTAACATAAACAGCAGGTTTCACGATGGGAAGAAATAAGGAAAAAACAAATCAGCTCACGAAAAACTAATGAAAATGATAAACACTTTGATTTGGTGGAGGGGCCTCTGACCTGCTGCTCCCACTGGAAGCACCGCGCCGTGTACGGTTCTTCTCACGGCCGCGGTTTTTGTCAGCCCCTTCTTTGGTGGCTCCTGACTTCTCCTTACCGCGCGGTTTAATCTTGTCATCCTCCTTCCTCTTGGTTGGAGACGGCGCCCTATTGAAGGAGAAGGAAACAAATGGGTCAAGCTTTGAGGCGATTGCTGAAACTGGGCTGTTAAGAATTTAGAATACACAAGAACTTATATCACTAGCACCGTTGTGTCACAAAACAATAGACGTAAATAGCTTCTCGCACTTAACTCTGGAGATCCTCTTATCATTCTGCAAAGGGCCTATATGTAAGAACGCAGATGTCGGAGTGAGAGCCTCTGGACTTTCTGCTGCCAGTCTGAAGTAAAAAGTCACCAGAATATCTGAATAAGGACAGATATCCTGTCTGTTTGTTTACAGCACGTCCTGCCTCTGCACCACTGCCAATAATGATCACACTTATTTTCAACAGGCACAGTTAAAAAGACAAATATTTATCGTCATATTCTTTACACATTATTTAGGCAAAGTGAGGAGCTAGAACACAAAATTTATCCCATTTCGTTGATTATTTTTGTCTTCAGTTCAAAACCACGACCTTCACTCAGGAGCCAAATCTTTGTTTCAAACTTTAAATGGATAAATAATGTGACGTTTATTGTGACAACTATCAGTGTTGAAAATGTTGTATCTTGCTATAATTTTTGCCCATATCACCCAGGCCCTATATGTTATATGTAAGGGGTTATATGTTATATGGTATGTTATTTCCGTCTCTGCACCTTAAAACCGCACGTAACACTTTTACTGTATATATTGTTGTGTGGTTTTTTATATTGTTGTTTATACTGTTCGATGTTGTTTATATTGTTCGATATTGTTGTCTTTTATGTTGTTGTTTTTATATTGTTGTTTATATTGTTCGATATTGTTGTCTTTTACGTTGTTGTTTGTAAAGTGCACCAATCACACCAAGGCAATTTCCTGTATGTGCAAATATACATGGCAATAAAAATAATTCTAATTCTGATTCTGATGTTGCCTGCCAGGTCACAAGATCTCAGGTCACACTTACTACATACTTACTACATATATATCCATATTTTTTTATTTTGTAATATTCCCCACTCCTTCAACAGGCAAACTGCTGCTTCATTTTGCTATGTTATGTTATATGTTATATTCATTTTTTTATTTTGTAAAACCCCTCTCCTAAGTAGATGCTGCCTGCCAGGTCACAAGCATTTCACTGCTCCGATGGCGCTGTCATTGGTGCATGTGACAATAAACTTGTTTGCAAAGAGTAAATATATCTGCATGTTTGATACACACTGTGCAACAAATACAACGTCACGTTGTTGCAATTTGATTAAAAGGACATGTCTGCACAAATCATTTGTTTTTAATCATACAACACGGGTGTGATCACAAGGAATGGGAGTAAGAAGACTGTAATCTAGGAGCTGAACATGTTATAAAAACAATAGTAATAACATGGTCTCTACCCATATACAGACTTCTCTAAATAATTACAAAATGTAATGTAAAATTATTCACTGGTGTATATTTGTATTAAGTTGTTGAATTACACGTACGTAATGTGTACACACTCTATTCAGCTGCGCATCACAGCGGAATATAAAATAGACGTCTTTGCAGTTTCGCCTAAACACTCCATGTTAGCATTAGCCAGCGAGCTAACTTCAGTATACTGTGTTCTGTTGGACGTCAGGTTTACGTTGTTGAAGCCTAAACTATGTGTTCAACTATATTTTTTAACTTGAACCTTTCCGTGATTTTATTTCCCGGTCAAACACGAAAACAAGAAATACATACTAATAAAAATGACAGCGTTTACTTACATTTTACAGCCTGATCGCAACACTGTTAGTCGCACACAGATGACGTAAGGCGTCAGCTTGCTGTACACCAATCAAGGATCTGAACGTAGGCGGGCAGCGGTAGATGAGTTTAGGGATATGTATTCCCTCTAGAGGGCTGACAGGTGCTTTCTTTTCATTTCCCCAGCTATTTATCTCCGATATCTCTATTTAGAAGTTCCATAATGACTGTTGGGTGACTCAGCTCCACAGTGTTATTCCCAGATATTTTTCATTCATTTAGTCTGACCGTGTGAGCCGGACCTTGCGGAGAAGTGTGTTTGTGAATGTGCCTGACGGGTCACGCCGAGGGCTTAATTTCCTTCATTCAAACCAACCCGACAACAGGAAAGAAATGACATATTAACACAACCACAGCACTCAGAGTGACATGTGCTACATCCTGCAGTGTAGTTACAGTTTAACCTGTAGCCATCACAAGTTAACTGCCGTCCTTATAAGGGACCGAGGGGCTGAAGGATCCGGACAGAGGAGGCATCAGGTTGGTTTGTGTTCAGGGAGAGCTGCCCGGCGTGAAGATGAACTCCTCAGGTGACTCGGAGCCGGAGGAAACCGGCCCACCTTCAGGAAGTACCAAGATCCTCGCGTTGACTGTGTGCTCTGCGGCCATTGGAGGCACCTTCCAGTATGGCTACAACATCTCCATCATCAACTCTCCCACGAGCTACATCCAGAGCTTCATCAATGAGACCTACATGGAGCGTTGGGGCAAAGGCCTGGACGTCCCTCAGGTGACCCTGGTGTGGACTCTGATCGTGTCGTTCTTCTCTCTGGGAGGTCTGGTAGGCGCTCTGCTCGCCGGGCCCATGGCCGTTCACTTTGGCAGGAAGAAGTCCCTGCTCCTGAACAACGTCTTCCTGTTTGCTGGCACCGTGCTCGTGCTGACGTGCAAGGCGGCGAAGTCCTTTGAGATGATCATCATCGCCCGATTCCTGGTGGGGTTGAACTCGGGTGTGAGCATGAACGTCCAGCCCATGTACTTTGGGGAGAGCGCCCCGACACACCTCAGGGGTGCTGTGGCCTTTTCCTCGGCTGTTTTCACTGCATTTGGGATTTTCTTGGGTCAGGTCGTGGGACTCACTGAGCTGCTGGGCTCTCAGCCTCTTTGGCCCTACTTGCTTGCTAGTAACGCTTTGCCGGGGTTGATCCAGCTGCTCACCCTACCCTGGTTTCCGGAAAGCCCCAGATACCTACTGATTGACCGGGGAGACAGAGAAGCGTGCCTCAAGGCTCTTGGGAGACTCCGTGGCGGGGAGCCTCCGGTCCTGGAGGTCGAGGAGCTGCTTGAGGAGCAGCAGCAGCAGCAATCAAAATCTTCAAAGTCTGGATCCGCGGTTGCAAAATCGCCCTGGGCCCTGTTTAAGGATCCTGACCTGCGACCCCAGCTCCGGACAGTCATGTTCGCCAGCAGTGCCATGATGCTCTGTGGAAATGACTCAATCTACTTCTATGCTTACTACATCTTTCTCGCAGCAGGGATCCCTCCGGCGAAGATCCAGTATATCACCATCGGTACCGGCGCATCTGAGCTATCTGCCTCTATACTGAGCAACCTTCTGATTGAACGCGTGGGTCGCAGGTACCTTCTTGTTGGAGGGTACGGCCTCATGTCCTTCTGGTCTATAGTCTTCACTATCGCCCTCATCCTCCAGAGCCGTGGAGTGGCGGGGATGTCCTACCTCAGCATGGTGTGCGTGTTTGCCTACATCCTCAGCTTCGGCTTGGGCCCTGCAGGGGTGACGGGGATTCTGCCAACTGAGATCTTTGACCAGGCAGCTCGCCCGGCAGCGTACATGGTCGCTGGCTCATTCATGTGGATCAGTCTGTTCTTGGTGGGAATGCTGTTCCCCTTCATCGTCAAATACCTGGGGGACTACTGCTTCCTGCCTTTCCTGGTCGTGTGCTTGGTGTCCGCTGTGTTTCTGGGGCTCACCTTACCAGAGACGAAGGGCAAGACGATGGCGGAGATCACTGCCGATTTTCAGGGAAGGAACAAGTCGAAGAAAGAGAGGTCAAAGAGGCAGGTGGAGAAGCCCGGTGAGACTCAGTACAAGCTGGGTGCAGCCTGCTCCTTCACTGACGTCCTGCAAGATCCTGAGCCCGACCATAAGAATGGAGACATCAATTTAAATGTTCCGGTAGAAATGGAAATGAATATTGTAGCCACTTAATGCACCTGATAGGTTTGGTGTCATTAGCTATGTCCTATTGAAAATACACAAATGCGTCTAATACACAACCAACAATACGAGCATGTGACTAACCCCTCTCACAACCAAATATACAAATATGTGGCTTACACACAACACAATCAAATGTACAAACATGTGGATAACACACAACACAACCAAATATACAAACTTGTGGCTTATACACAACACAACCAAATAGACAAAAATGTGTCTAACACATAACAAAACAAACATGTGACTAACCCCTGACACAACCAGATATACAAATATGTGGCTTACACACAACACAATCAAATGTACAAACATGTGGCTAACACACAACACAACCAAATATAAAAACTTGTGGCTTATACACAACACAACCAAATATACAAACATGTGGCTTACACACAACACAACCAAATATACAAACATGTGGCTAACACACAACACAACCAACTATACAAACATGTGGCTAACACACAACACAATCAAATATACAAACATCTGGCTTACACACAGCACAACCAAATATACAAATATGTGGCTTACACACAACACAATCAAATGTACAAACATGTGGATAACACACAACACAACCAAATATACAAACTTGTGGCTTATACACAACACAACCAAATAGACAAAAATGTGTCTAACACATAACAAAACAAACATGTGACTAACCCCTGACACAACCAGATATACAAATATGTGGCTTACACACAACACAATCAAATGTACAAACATGTGGCTAACACACAACACAACCAAATATAAAAACTTGTGGCTTATACACAACACAACCAAATATACAAACATGTGGCTTACACACAACACAACCAAATATACAAACATGTGGCTAACACACAACACAACCAACTATACAAACATGTGGCTAACACACAACACAATCAAATATACAAACATCTGGCTTACACACAGCACAACCAAATATACAAACATGTGGCTTACACACAACACAACCAAATAAACAAACATGTGGCTAACACACAACACAAACAACTATACAAACATGTGGCTAACACACAACACAACCAAGTATACGAATATGCCGCTAACACGCAACAAAACACACTGCCAATACACAACTAAATACAGAAATGCTGCAAGGGGCACACACCACGATATGTGAGTGTTTTCTAGTCTACACAACACAGTGATGAACCCAGGTAAATAGAACATTCACACTTAAATTTTAGCTTATTTTATGTATGTTTTAAGAGTGGCTAATTTTAATATCTTATATAAGTGAAATATTTCACAGGAATATTTATTTTTGTTGTGTCCCCTGGCAACACACCCATTTCATGTTTGCAACTTGCACCACATTTCCGCATGTTGTGTTCTTGTGTTTTCTTAAATTGCACTGGGTTGCGCTCTCTCTGTTAACAGATCAGATGAAGTGTAATCCCTTAAAGTCATGATTCTACTGTTTTCCTTCATCAGCATGATAGTATATAGAATATATTAATTTATTTATAGAATATTTTAAAGAAGGATATTCACATTGTAGCAGAGTCGATACAAACTTATGTGTTTAACAAGTGTTATTTATTCTCTCCTGACCTTAATGAATCCTGCACTGAATACTGTAATTCTAATCTCAATGAAGAGTGAAGAGAATAATATGCCTCACAACCCTGGTTCATACCACAGATATATCTACATGGCTGTATAGTGGAGTGATTAGTTGTTGAAATAGCATGAAGTAACATACTGGCACCTTGTTGATTATGGTATTTGTTGTGTAATCAGATTTATATTATTCTGTTTTGCTGACATGTCTCTCCAGTTCAGTGATCCGTGCCTAAGTCCATTTTGATCATCAAACTGGAAATATTAACACTCTTGAAGTTTCATGTTTATTGCACCGGACATCTAACACCTGTAATTTGTTTTGTTTGTTGTTGTTCTTGTATAAACTGGCCTGGATATGTATTTTAACTATATTAGTTAGACTAACTAACATGTCATGTTTATCTACATGATGAAATTTATTTATTTATTTACTTAACAAAAGAAAAACCTATCATTATTAACAGCATGCATGATATACCTTAAACCTGGTAATATTATTTTATTTTTTGCACTCAAGAGCAAAAGTTTTGAATGTAGTGCTCAAACTTGTCCAATAGGTGTCACCATTGTCTATGTTCTTGACTTGCTCTCATTAATGCACTCGGAGATAAAGCTGTATAATGTCAAGATGAATCCCAGATGAAGATGACACTTTTAAATTGACCAGCCTTCAGCTCACAGCCTTACCAAGTTGTCTGTTGACCCTCTGTCAGGGCGTCTGTATGTTTCTTCTACCAGCAGAACACGTCACTTGAGTTAAAGAATCCCAGATATTTTATATATGTTGATCTTAAGATAATAGGAAAATGCAAATTTAAGTAAAATATATATTTTGCAAGTGATTAAAATAATCTATTTACCTCTAAACCTCTATGTACATGCTGGATTTAAGGTTTTCTATTTAAAAAAATACTGCCGACACATGTATGAGATGAAATGCTGATATTGTACGACACTGTATACTCTATACTATCTAAAGCATGTCATGGTACTGAGGGTTGGGTAAAAACCTCACTATGTAATGCTCAGGAGTGTTTTTTACAGTGACAAGATTTATGCTTCTGTGGCTGTCGAAAAACTGCAATCATATTTATTCAATGCCAAACCCTACTGAATGTATAATAATAAAATATATCGAACATTCCCACTGAATTCTTAATTATATTTATCATATTACTTTGGCTCCTTTGCTCTTCAACTCTTCAATCCATCTGCTCCTACCCACTCCCAATAAAAGTGTTAGTGTAATGCTGTTTATTTATGGAAACTAGTGTTATTTGAGAACATCTCACTCTTAAGGGAACTTCCAGTGAGCTATTTCATATTACACCATTTCAGCTTTATTGAGTTATGCTTCCTGGCTGTTCAAATTAAAAACAAACAACAGAGAAGTAGCACTAATTCGTGTGCTCACACAAGTGGGGATCATTCATTATTATTACAGGAAACATAACAGTGCAGTATTAGAGCCTCTCGAAGAGAAAGAAATAGAGATTGAGATCTGATATCTCATAATGTGAGAAAAGTCACAATATTATGAGAATAGTATGACATTTAGAATCGCTATTTGTTCTCTTTTTTCTCAATTATGACTTTATTCTTGTCAGACTGAGTTTCCTTTTAATGAATTGAGACTTCATGTTGATACGATTATGACTTATTCTCACTATTTTCTCATCAAATTACAACTTTATTCTCGAAATGGATTTAGCTTTCTTCAACATGGCCCTAATACTCCGTTGTAAAACTGAATATTCTGGTTTAAATTTGTCTTATAATAGGGATAAAAGATTCCCTGCTATATAAACCAGTCAGTGTTACACATGCAGAGACACAGCAAATCTATAGCTGAGAGAATAGCCAGACAAGTTAAATGTTAAACACACATTAGTCTGTCTGGGGTGCTGGCTAATGACCTCTGGGATTTGATGTGTTTATCCGAGCTTAGGGCAACGATCAGAAATGCACAGAGACTCATTAAGGTCACCAGCCCACTGGCTTCCACACTAACAAACTATGTCCATGTTCTGTGGTCTGAGCTGCCCTCTACATTAAAGCTGCTTAATATATTTAAAATAGACAATCATTGCAATATCATCATATACGTTTCACTAAAGACAGCTTGAACTGTGATTATGCATGCTCCATGTCCCATGCATTCACGCTCTGCATGTCAATATATTTGGCCAATCACATGGAGTCCTGCTGCCCTTGATAATACATTAAAGATATATCATTGACTCTCCAGGGTTTTTCCTGCATAGAGGATTACGAGCTGCCACCGTAGAATTTCCTGCCGCCTCCACCTTGGACAAAATTGTACAATGGAAATGGTTTGGCTCGATTTGGTTGGCAGTGGAGAGCGTGCATGATAGAGACACAGAGAGGAGCAGTAAATTACTGTAAGAGTTGTAAAAAAACTGTGGAACGTGACTTGTTTACGTTCCAAATTTGTAGGAAAAGACCTCAAATGATCAGTGTGAGCGGACTTTAGTGGAACTGTGGATGGTTGCTAGGTGCCTGCTCGGACTTGGTGATGCTGTGGCCGGGCTGGGCGGCCTCTCCCTCGGGCTGTGGAGCTGTGTACACCAGGTAGAATTGTTTTAATAAAACCATTTTGTTGGAATGGAAACAATGCAAACCCAATGCAGAAAGACACTGTGTACTTTAGCATTTGTTTATCTATCACAAGTCATATCGTCATCGTAACATTCAACATTGTTAACGAATATCAGATGTTTACCTAATATCATGCATTATTTAATTAATTGCTCGTTAAAAAGATTATTAGTTAAATTTCTTACAGTCATCTTTGCTTTTTCACCTAATCAAATCTATTTGGCTTTAGTGAGATGGCTAAGCTGAGGATCGCAGTGCAGCACATGACTGATTCATGTTTCCCCCTCCGGGCTTCACTCTAGCTGCGTACGCTCAGTGATGACAACATTTCTTATTACAACCCCATAAAAACCCACATGCTCGACTCGGCTGCTGCTGATACCACCTCTCCTCTCTACTTGCTGCCTTCAGAACTGCTTCCCAGTTTATTTCATGGGCAAGACAACAGGCTCACCTGCTGTTAGCCTGATTCTTCGTGTCCAGGGTGTTGTTCATTTTTGCTACTATCATGATCATCATCATAAACACAATTATCAGAGTAATTTAAGTGAGAACTATTTTTGATAACCTTAGCCTGGGTAGGTTATGTCTTCACTTTTGTTGGCCTTAAAGCACAAGATGACATTAGAGGTTCAAATTTTGACGTTAAACTCGGTATGATGCTACAGAGATGGCAAAGCGGACACATATGGTGTAGCACCGTGCTAGGCAATGACTATTTTGTGAGAAGCCCTTTAAAATTCTATGACCGACTATGTGCAGGAGACTGCAATCACTCCCTGGTCAGGCCACTAGCTCTCTAGCAAAAGCTTTCTCATTTTAAAGGTTTTGTTAAAGAGCAGAATTTGTACATGTGTGTGAGTATATTGTGGCAGAAATGGTAGTGGATGTTTGTACTGTTTTACCATTTTACTGCTACACTATATGTGCATGAAGGGTGTGTACTTAGTTTGCGAGAATCCTCAGAAGATTGGAGTGATGTGGTTTGATATCATGTTTTTCTTGAAGGTCTACTTCAAGTCTCTTTAACCCGCTGCCCTCAAAGTCCATTGAAAAGCTCCTGAGGAATGAATAGCTTCATCACCGAGTCTTTCATTTGTCATGATAGACCCATGTTTCATTGATTTGCACTGTTCAAATTGTAATTTTTTTTCCTCCTCCTCCTCCTGCAGTTATTAAAGTGTGCTACTTGTCCGTGGTGATGGAACTTATTTTGCAGTTCAGTGAGCTCTCTTGGCCACTTCAGCATAATAGCAATAATTGCAATTCCAGTTAGTTTCTATGAAGACATAAGAAGATGTTAGTTATACATTAGAAATGACCATAATTTTGAAGGCTAGAAAAAGAGTAAATGCCAAAAAATCTCTTTGTGGACGTTTCTACACATGGACAGGAATAGTTTGAATCACACAAGCTATCTAAAAGCTGCAGTCTCTCTGTGTCCCTTCATAACAAAACAGGCTGATGATGCTATTGTGAAGCAGACAGCGGATCACCGGCAACCCATCGGAGAGTCACCAGCATTGTCTTCAACAAGGGCCGACCCGTACCTCTGATATGAGAAGATAGCAAGGAGAAATGGAGCTGTTATTAGTCTTTGACCTTTTTTTGTCCTGGGAAGGAGGAAATGGGGGGACACATGCATCATATTAAAAAAACTGGGATGAGAACACAGAGCAATGGTTATTAAGCTGGACACGGTTTGACCAGTGTTGTCTGCCTCATGTATGGTGGATGATCTTTATTACATTTTCCACATATGTTGTAAATATTGCTTCCACTTTGCCCTGAGTCCAGCGCCTGGTTCTTCTAGATTGTAAATGTCATGCGTTTTATCCTATTTTTTACAGCGCACAGGTCAGAACGTTGAAAGGAAATGTAAAAAAAAACGTCACAGTTTGTCAAAGGTTAAAATGAGTAATTAAACATCAGGGTTGAAGCTGCATTGATCAATACTTTTATATATTATTGACTCAAATGGTGGAGGGAAATTTGAAAGTGTAAATATGGGATTGAAGGAAAATACAAGCAAAACAAATACAAATTTAGTTAGAACTGTACGGTATGATAACAACTCAATCAGAGTTGTTTATAGGGACACAGCAATCTTTTTTCCTCCGTTATAGCTTCTGCAGATTTTATTTTCAGCAGTCAAAAAACCATCAGTTCGGTCCCTTCGACCATCGATCCCTGTCATGGAATAGTACTGCCCCCCCTCTGCATTAATATAGTGGGTGAGTTCTGCCTTTTAATAAAACCATGGCGTGTACACACTCTTAATTGTGCGTATGCTGCACGCCCCACGTAGTTCTGCCTGTTTCTTCAGGTCAAGTAATATGTATAAATGTAACATTTGAAGCAGTCTGTAGAACAGCTCATCCAAGAAACCACACTGCGCCTCCTTTTGCTGCTTAGAAACACTTCCGCCAAGTTTGAAGTCTCCTTTTATAGTTAGATATACTAGTTGCAAAATGTGTCTAGGAGGGAATGTGCGTCATATGTGATGGTGTGCTATATGCATGAATGTGTGGGCTTGGCCAGGCAGGGGAATGTATGAGTACATGTTGAGGGAGTGGGTTAACTTAAGGAAAGGCAGAACGGAGAGGATGAACCAAAAAACTGTTTTACCATAAATAATCACTTTAAAGGCTCAGTGTGTAAGATTTAGGTAAAGGGATCTATTTGAAGAAATTGAATACAAAATAATCCTAGTGTGTTTCATCTAAATTGTACAAATTATTGTTGTCTTTACCCGAGAATGGGCCCTTTATACGGATCCTCTCTACGGGGGCCGCCATGTTTTTTTACTGTAGCCCAGGCTGGACAAACTAAACACCCTTTGAGTTGTTATGGAGCTCAGCGTCAGTTCAATAAGGAAGACTTAAACCTGCATACAGATCAGTTGACTGCAGGTGGTCCTAAATATCGGGAACGCCCACAGGAGAGCTTAACCTGCACACTGTCAGCTGATCGTGGGTGTTCCCAAACATCCAATCAGGTCTGCGCGGGTTTCCTTCAGCCAATCACACAGCAGCTGTCTAACTTTAAAAATCCCTTCTCTCCTCTTCCTCAGCCAGCGTCAATGCAGTGACTCGCACAACCCCTCCTCCACCCCAATCTCCTCCAGTCCTGAGAAGAACATTCATCACCTCTGTCGGATCCTGATGACAATGGATTGTGGGCTATGGTGGCAGCTGACTGCCTGAAAACACTTGTTACTCGTGGCATCCATTGCACTTCTGTCCGTCCTGGAAGAGGGATCCCTCGCATGTAGCTCTTCCTGAGGTTTCTGCGTTTTTCCCTTCAAAGAGGGTTTTTATAGTTTTTCCTTACTCTTGTGAGGGTTAAGGACAGAGGATGTCACACTTAGGAAGTCCAGGAGGGCAATGCTCATATATTGGCCATCTAAAAACAAACTATAACTGATGAACCACCACCAGTGTCTAGACCCCGGGGGGGTATTCCTGTACGACGTTCTGCTCCACCCCCTTCTACGCCTGATGACATTACACAGGGGTCTAAAATGCCAAAGACTATAAATATTCTCATTCTGTGCATTGTAAAAATAAACTCGGCTCTTATCACCACAAGTCTTTGACGTGTGTGCCATCTCTCTTTCATCCAGAGATATTTGTATTCGTTTAGATGTTTCTTCTATCTTCCGTCTGGGAGAAACTACAGAGAATATCCTCATCCTCTTACCTGGACATTTTTCTTCTCGCATACAGCTCCTTCGGGTTTTGGATATCAGGTGTTCAGCGCATGTCAGAAAGGAGTTCACGTTGCTAACACTTGTTTTCCTTGAATTACAAAATGTTTCACTATTTCTTTGCATGTGTGGTCAGTGTCATCTCAAAGAGAGATCGTGAATGAAAAATGAGTTGAAGGATGTCTTGGCTCGGAGCTTCATAAACGAGCTTTGTACCATATTGTAATCTAATGTATCCTACTATCTAATCTGTCTCTATGACTCATGGATGCCTCATACTGTGGACAGAAGAAGGAAAAGAAAAAACACTTTTCCTTTGAGTAGCTCAATGAGTAATTTATTAGAGGAACCTGATAGGTTGTATCACAGCCAGGACGGATTTAGAGCAGTTGTAAACATGTTCTATGTTTGACCTGATTTATGATCATGAAGGTAGACACCTGCCCAACATACAAGTGTTTTCCATGGCCATGGTGTAAACCTAACACGCTGCATGTGAATTCTGTTTTATACTGAATATTCAGCTGCACAGTGTGGCTCTGAGCTGTAGCTGCTTCCAGGGACAACTGAAGTAGAAAACCTATGAATGATAGAAGACCCATGAACAATATGACGCCCGTTCTCACCTCAAATCCAGTTGTTGTGTAGTTTTGTGTTCTTGAGTCGCAAATTGTGGAGTTGTTATGTTTCTCTTCTTAAGAATACAAATGAGATCTGTGTTCTGACTAAGAATACAAATTATTCTTTTACAGACAATGTTGCACAGTGCAGTGTAGCAGTGTGTGTGTGTGTGTGCACGATGCTTTCATCAACAACCTCCCTGCCTCGTGGCCCTGCTCTGTGTGTCTGTCAGCGGCAATGTCAGCAGGCATCACTCAGGGACTTTTGGGAGAAGGTAATCTCATTTAACCAGAGCATCGGCTTCCTGGTCTTCTTATTGACCTCTGATAAGAACAAGGTATAAACAGATAAATAGAGGAACAGAAAATAAAGATGTAGAAGGAAAAAGAATGATTCAAAAAAAGAAGAAACAAACATGGGGAAGATTTGCCCTTAAGCTCTCAACCTGATCGGCACCCAGAGGACGCCCGAAGGACGTGACTGATGTCGTGCATCGAGTGATGGGGCAGTTACAGCCGAGATCCCCCCCCTCCCGTGTGCAAATTCCTCTGGATATCATAACCGGATGATGGAGAAAAATCACCTCATCTCTTCCCGCGTCACCCTGCACCGAGACAGAACGCATTTAGCGGGGAGAATGAGAGTCATTGCGAACATAATGAAGCACCTGGCGAGCAACGCCAACAGCAGATTTACATCCAGATTGGCCGTATCTGTCATCATCACAACGTAATAGAGAGTCGGCACATCTGCTGTGAGCGAGAACGGGCTTTGCTGGAGGGGGGCTATTCTCTGTGTTTTGATGTTGTGAAGATGGAGAAGTGATATATTACGTTTAGAAATGTTTTTGTCGTGAAGTTCATTTTCTCAGGCACAACTCCTGACCAAAGATTTTCATTCCTACGCAACAAATTATAAGTAGAAGTTAAAATATGACTCAAAAACAGTGTAAATATTGTGATGAGGTTCAGACAATAGTGCTAGGATAGGGTATCACAAAGGGATGGTATTTACTAAACTACGAGACACCAATTGTCCAACATAGCTCATACTGCTTTCGAATAATATTCTTGACTTTGAAAGGACGTTATGGACTTTGTTATGGACCTGTTATTAAATTTACTTTTCAGTTGTTTTGGGTGTTAGACTAATCAGTTCCTGTTTTACTTTGTTGTATTTAATTTGAGTATCCATTATTGGCTTTCCTTCCAGGCTAACTTTCAGCCCAGACAAAACAAATAATAAATAAACAAAACAATATTTATCAAAATATAAACCGTGGCGCAATGAACATTATATGTTATGATACACAAGGGTTGCAACTATGGCAGCTGAAAAGGCCTTCGTTGGTGTTTTCGTGGAACAAATCCCTGCGACATATTACATGAGTTTAAATATGGGTTTAATACTTCTAAAAACACTTGATGGTAAAGAGTCTCTGCCATTGCCGCCTGGAAAAATGTTGAAACGCTTTTTAAACAAAAGAAAGTTTGTAGAAATGAACATGTGCAGAAACATGAAATAATATCTTATTTTATTAAATCCTTAAGACAAACCTGTCATCAACGGTTAATGCAAACACGAAGCAGCAGCTGCCATACAGTATTTATAGAAAATGTAAGAATCCATAGTGATCACTGCCTTTTTAATACAGAAGGGTTTAACACCTCTTATATACACAAACAAGAGAACACATACTTGAATCCCTGTAGGGGCCTTCACATATTTAGCCAGCCATTAGGTTTTAACCTGGTTTACAAGATGAAGGAGCATTTGGAACATTGTGTTGGGATATGGGTTAAAAAAATATATAGCCTACATTGCTACCCTTGAATGTGATAGCTAGGCCCAGCAAATGTAGTAGTTTCGCAAATTACATTTATTCAACTGCATTCTTCTTTTAAAGTAAGCTAGGCATATCTAGGAAGCTAGGACTGCCAGACACATATTTTTCAACACACTCATGGACCTGACAATAGCTTAATTATCAAACTGGTAAAACTCAGGCTGTTGTTCTTGGCTAGAAATTAAAAGACTCCTACTCAACATCTTTGTGAAATGAAAGACTCAACAGTAGAATTATTAATATCTGTAGATCTTAGTTTGTCCTTGGAACACACATAATTTTCAGTGACAAAGGGTTT
Organism: Pseudopleuronectes americanus; assembly: GCA_038501795.1. Lineage (NCBI taxonomy): Eukaryota > Metazoa > Chordata > Actinopteri > Pleuronectiformes > Pleuronectidae > Pseudopleuronectes > Pseudopleuronectes americanus. Next base: position 5,424,707 of record CM076735.1, read on the forward strand.
TGAGAATCAGAGCTTTATATCATGACTTCAGTTCGACAGTAACAGCATTTTTTTTCAACGCCAAGTCTCAATCTAGATTCGTCAATTTATATTCTGTTGTTTTTCTAATCTGTTTTCTGGCGACAGGATCGGGGGCCATCCTGTCGGAAATTGAACCATTGTGGTTGAAGACACAACCAATCTTCTCCATCATCATTTACGTATTTGAGAGTGATTCAAGATGAGTAATACATTTGGACAGAGTTCATTTATAATTCCACACAGAGCCACGGCAGCACCGAGTGTCGGAGGCATTGGAAACCAGTCGAGAAGACTCATCGGTTTATTCTTAACCGTGGCGACTGACACTTCAGTACCATGGCAGTCTCTCAGCATTGCAAAAGAAACCGCAGATCTTTCATATCATCTTGCTGTATCTTCTCCTTTTAGTGGAGAATTCACCCCAAAAAAAATAACTGTTGTCAAATGTCATCATCTTGTATTTCTGCATGCAGGTACACGTGTCCAGCATAAGAAATGGAATGGCTTAGAGTGCACAATATAGTTAATCACTGCTCATTACGGCTTATAGGCATTGATTATTTTTTATGGAACTTTTGTTTTTTGTTAAATACTGAGCACAAAAAAGTGGTGATTAGTTGACTTGCTGCTGCGCCTCACTGCTCAGCCCGTCTGAATCTTCGTTAATCAGTGACAGGTTGACATACTTTAATTTCACGTTATGAACAGCCACTGAGGCAACAATGGTACATACGGGCGCTGTCAACACTTTGAAGTGTTTGGGTATGTTTTGAAGGGGCACGGTGCATTAACCCTCATATTTTGCCTGCCTGCCTGGCTGTCAGTGAGGTGGAAAAAGCAAGGCATTGAAGCATGGATAATAAATGCAGTGGCCACAGCAGCCTGGATAGGGTTTTTGTCTGCAAGGAGATTCTCTTTATTTCTCTTGCTCATACACAAGTTAGATATCATAACTAGAGCTGTGAAAAATAACGCGTTAACGCGTTATGATTAAATTACAGGATTAATTCGTTAATATTTTTAACGTATTTAACGCATGCGCAGAAGGACCTTCCAATTTACCCACATTTCCGCCCACTCTGCACTAGTGTCCGCTCTAATGCAGTCAGACGGCAGCTGCTGTTCAAACAAACAAACATCACCTTCTGGGAAGATCATGCTCCAAAAAAACAAAGATGGAACATTCAATAAAACCAAGGTGATATGCACACTCTGCGGGAAGACGTTATTGTTTCACCGGAGCAAAGCCGCTTAAAGTTCCACCGCAACACGGAAGATGCGTCGGTCGGCAAGGGGCGTTCAAGTGGAATGGGCCAAACCAGCTTCACTCACAGGACACATTGTGCAAAAGAAGCGGACAGGTTTACTGTCAGAGAATGTGAACAAGTTAGTTTGCCTCACCAAGTGGCTGAAGGAAGACTAGCTAAGAGGGTCTTTAGAGGCATTACATTGTGCCATGGTGTGGTGAATGGTTGTTTGACAAAAAATAGAAAAATGTTCAACCATACTATAAAAACAATGGCTAAGAGGCCCAAATAATTTCTGTTTGATTTAAAAAGAAAAGAAAAACGTTTTATTCAACCATACAATGGCTAAGAAGCCCGAATTCTGTCTAGGATGAAGATTATATTAATGTTCCATATGGAATAGCAAAGAGAACTGCAAAATAACTGCTGAGTTGCAGCACCATTGTTTTGTTTATTTATGAATATAAAAAGAAAACATGTTAAATGTATATATCTGTCTGTTGTCATAAATCTTTTTTGTTCTCACAAAATATACCGAGAAAATTGGTAATGTGATTAATCCTGATTAATCCATAGAAACCTGTAATTAATTTGATTAAAATTTTTAATCATTTCACAGCCCTAATCATAACACATATTCAGATGGTTGAAATGTGTCCTCATTTAAATCTTTTAATAAATTCACATCACAAATGGTTGTAATTCCCTGTGGAGGAAGCTGCAGACATGTGGAATGCAAACCCTGCGCTCAACATAATGATCGCAATTCTTCATTCGAGGGAATCCAAGCATTTGTCTACAGCAACGGCACGACAATTTCTCCAATTATGATATATATATATGTATGTGTGTTTTTAAGATACAAGACCATAGACCATCCCCCTGTCTCCATGTTAGTGGATGGGACATGACCCAAACTAAAAAAACTCAAATTACTTCAAATAAATGTTCCTCAAAAATGGTTTCTGTCATTTATGTAGTTCTTAACAGACTGACATGTTTCCAATTCTCAGTTTTTCTGGTGAGTTTGGTTAGATTTAAAATGTGGTGAAACATCATGATTGACAGCTGAGACTGACTCTCGACCTATCAAGCAGGTGTTTCAGTGGGACCTCGGCTGCATCCCCTCATTGCTACAGTGCAGACTCTGGCTCCAAATACGCAAGATGGAAGCTTTGGTGTCTGGGATGTTTTGGCTTCATTTCAGGATAGTGGGAGGAAATGGAGATGCATCATCCATCTTCATATATAGTCCACAGACAGGAGATGAGCACAATTACTGGGGGATCACAGTGGAACAGCGAGCAGAAATTACAAACAGTTTTTTCGAGGGTTTTATGTTCCAGGCAATTTGTTTTACTGTGATTGTGCACAGTGACCTCCACCAGGTCAAGTGTGTGTACATGTCCAACCAATGGACTGAAATTTCACAGACCAATCTACCAGTCCCTGACATCCTCTTCAGACTGACTTTAACGTCAATAGTAGGTATTTGCTCACACTTAAACCCTTTTGGTCTTTCACATTTTGTTTTCTTCTCATAACTGTCACAAAAAAGAAAAAAATCGATTTCCCACCGTGAAAAGGTGGAAGAGGGGAAAGCTTTGGTTCCTATAATCACCATCATAAACAAGTCTCTGTTATGACAGCCCTGCGCTATGTGACAACACCTGTTGTTTTCATCTGCCTCTGCTTCCCTTTCTAAACCCTTGGCCCCCCTATCGAAAGTACATACTGACTGAATCCAACATTATGTCACACAATGAGTAGATGGTGGCCATTATATTTACGAAACAGAGACATCCTACTTTATTCTTTTCCTGCTGTGGATGTTTGAACCGATCTTTTCTCACATGTTCCAGATCAGGTGTGCAAATCCAGCCACTCGAACACGTGCGGATTGGATTTGAGTGATTGCCATTTCCAGTGATTTGCTTGTGAATTTTACAGTTTGCTTTTATAACCTCCACAGCAGGAAGAGGATGAGGCAGAGCTCTGGGATTTTAATGAGGCCTGTTTCAGTCCGAGGCTCGACCGATGGGCTGGTTGAGATGAACGTGAATCGAGACTTTTTTGAAAGACCAATCTACTGCATTTCTACTCTACTATTAGATTCTCGGAACAGAAATGTAGGGCTGAAAATGAGCATAATTCTGCTGGGACTGCTACTCTCACCAAATCACTCCACGCAGCTCATCATCACTGCCTCATCACTGGCAATCAACCACTCTCCTCATCTTCAGGATGTAACCTCGGCTCTGATCACCACCTGCTTGCCAGAAATTGTCTCCTTACGTTGTTGTACTGTGATCGCTATGTTAAAGATAGAGAGAAAAAAAAATCCCCAAGTAGTGGATCTGCCCAAAGTTTTGGATCCAAACCAAAATGTCATTGATTTGGTTTCTTTCCTGACACATGCTGCATCCTTCAACCAAAATGTATGGTAATCCCTCCAGCAGTTTTTGTTCAATCTCGCTTAGAAACAAACAGACTGGGACGAAGACAAAACTGCCTTGAACACAGTAAAGAGCAATTCAACCCGTAGTCATACATTTATTCTTATTAATCTACTCTTAGATTACATTCACTGTGTTCATTACAACAGATATGTACATGTACCAATGGCTTTATCTTTATGTGCTTCTTTAATGCTCATATGAACCAGTCAACAAGTTTAGATACAGGAGGAAATGTGTTAGGAAAGGATAATTGGTACTTGCTGTACTGACAGTTAATTAAATAGTCTCACTGAGGCATGAGCTGGTAAAAATAATGCAGTAATATTGCAAAAACAGTTTTTCTCCTCCGTTAACTTTTGAGAAACTGTCAGATATTTTCTTTCGTTCGATCCCAGCCCATGTTGCGCTGATCTCTACCCTTTACCGACCGCTGCAAAAACAAGTCCATCTGCTTTTTCCATGTCGTGCTGTTGCCCTTGTGTCGTCCTCCCAGCTCAGACACCAGACACCTGGCCGCGCCTCCGCTGGCATGCGTGAACGGCGACCTCCGCGCAGGAGGAACCCACACTGAGTCATTCTGTGGACCCGTTTATACTGGGCTGACAGACCACCGGACCTGGGGAGGAGATGGTAGAATGAACAAGGGAGCGTTAGAGGAGGAGGCTGGTGGGCTGGTGGTAATAGCGTAATGACTAGGGAGCACTACGGATGAGAAATGATCCGGCTCTGCTGGGCATCGATGTAGAAGCGAGGGAGAGGATGACAGGAAAAAATCTCCCAGAGACTCCCAGTATGAGTCACCGGAAAGCCTTCGCTATCTTTAATCTTCAACGCCGTCCTTTAGCAATACAGTTAATGCAGTTAGAAATTTGATTTCCTTTTTTTAATGTCAAAAAATGTCAAAAAAAATTGACATGAAATATCACAGCTGCCTGGATAGATGAAAAAATTGTGTAGAAGAGACAAGGGGGGTGCATGAGATCAGAGGGCTGTTCCTGCATGGAATGGGACAGAGTTTTATTATAGAAAGGTGTAGAAAATTTGCTTGAATTCCCATGTCAATAATCGAGCAGTTATAGCAAATTGCTATAAGGTAATATTGGATAGAAAAAGAGGGAGCTCTTAAGGAATCAAAGCAGAAAAAGATGTTCTCCTGACAGGGCGGATTTCCTTATACAGATATATTTATGGAACATTTAATCTTTTCAGTCGTTGTCTTGCCTCTTGCCCCTAGCAACACATACTCATGTGTTGCTAGAGCTCACGACAAGATGTCATACTCATGTGTTGCTAGGGGATTTAAAAAATATGCCCACTAGCACTTTTCCACCAAAATAAAACCCACTTTAAAAGATATAAAAAGTGTTTCTGTTTGCCAGATCTGGACCATTGTAATACCGCATGCCAAACAAATGTGCCAATGATTGCTTGACTTTGTTTTATGCTATTTGGGCTATATTCACCATGTTCCCCACTGGACACATCAGGTTCACTTCCAGATGACATCTTGTCGTGAGCTCATCTTGTTTTTCCCCAAGAAACATTTGGGCATATTTGTGCCACAGTTACAATTTAGGTCGAGGAGAACTGAGTAAGCATCCCATTACAGATATGCACTTAAAAATCCCATCTTTAAATCTTGGCTTTGCCCTTACCCTGACTTTTAACTAACCTTAATTGTATGGCTTTTATTTATATTTTTTATGTTGCTCTTTTATTGTTTTATTTTTGTTCTTTTATCCGTTTGGTTTAATGCATTGCTGAGATTGATCTGGCTCTTCTAAGATTTGCTGACTTATATTATTCTAACCCTTGTTTTCAAAGGCACCACAGACATAAAGTTTATTATTATCGTTAAAGGAAAAGCCGGCGTGACTTCAATGCTCTCCCTAAAATAACAGCACTCCGACAAGAAAAGAAGAGATTGGTACAGAGAGACAGCTCACAGTCCTAGACAGACCATTGCACCTTTTAAGCTTCAGCCATAGAAAAAAAGAAAGGGAAAGAAAATATGTTTTTGTATTTTAGCAGTGTGAAAATAGAAGCCGTGTGACATCTATAAAATAGATAACACCTCTCAAAAACAGGGCGTTACCAAATAGGCCACCGACCACAAAATGAACGAGCAATATATGAACTATTACAGATGGAACATTTGTGACATTCTAATTTCTCTGTTTACTATTTAAATCAAAGCAGCTTCATTACAGCTTCCAGTCTCATCCCTTCCACCGGTGGTATATGAGTTGAATTGATTGGATTTCCTTGGCACATGAAATTAGTATAAGCACAAGGCAAGACGAGGATGTATTACTAAATCAATATAATTTACAAGGCTGTTATTGGGAGACTGATTCAAACACTTTACATTTCTGGCCCTTCAGCTTTTCACTGCAGATTTGTCGGTTGTGTTTCTGATGTGCTGAACAGAGCTGAGCATTTATCACTCTCTTTTCAAAATGATCTCAGTAGCTGCCGATCAGTCAGTCTGGTTCAAGAAGGCAACGCACCGGAGCAAATCTCTGGGGCCGTTAAGGACAAGGTGCAGCAACCTCATCCATTAGCTGGAGTTTCACTAAAGCCTTCACGATATTTTAACACCTGAGGCTACGAGGCAAGCTCAATATATTCAGGATCCATCTTTACCAAACCACTGCCGTCCTTTTCACCTCAAAACGAAGCTGGTTATCTGCTTTCTCAGTTAATCCTGGGGTGTCTCTTATTGAACAGTGTGCGGAGCTGTAGCGATAGAATAAAACAGTAAAAGCATCAAAACTGTTTGGAATCAATCAAAGGATCTTCGTTGAATTAAAAAGAAGCTATAATATTTGTATGTATTTATTTAGTGTTATAAACCACATAGCAAAAATAGAAAATAGAAAATAATCAATATGCTCTTATGACACACAACATTGAAATTCCAATGTGATCTTGTTTAAATCCATGAAAAATGTGTGTGCTCTTATCCACTGGTCTGAAGGATGCTATGTGAGTCATTTATGAATTTTGAATGAACTGTTGTTTCAACATATTAAATGCTCATTAAAAACAGTATATTATTATGTATTCTACAACAGTGTTGCACATTCTACGTTTTCCCTGAAACTTCCTCTCTGAATAGAGCCATTGTGTTGAAGCGAGTGTCTCTCTACAGATTTCGCGCTGTGCACAGATCAAAAAAATAAATGCACTTTGCGAAAAAAATGCACGCTCTCTCTGTGCTTTTATCTGACTGAGCCACAGCACAAATAACATTTCCGGGACATCTGGGTGGATGGGCCGCCTTTGACTACAAAGGTTGCCGTTTCATTACTATTTCATCGAATGCATTTCTCTTGCTTTTTACATCGTCTTCAACAAAAGTCTTTGTTTAAATCCCCTACTTTTGAACGATCTCGTGTCCGTCCACTGTGATGTCTCATACAGCAAGTGGCACAGATATTGCAGATGAAATGGCTTCAGGAACAAAGAACTGTGACAAGAGGCTTTCCCTGGGACTAAATGGCTCAATTCCTCTGATTGGAGGTTGAGCAGAGACTAAACGCTGCCCGCCAGATATTTTGTTCTCAGGGCCTGTTGTGTTTTTCAGCTGAACAGATGAACACGAACAAAAGGAGGCGGTGAAATCAGTCAGTGCATTCCGGGCAAACAAACCGCGTCACAACAACTTTCTTCAATCCTGTGGCTACTACATTACATAGAGAGGGGATGCACAAAGGTATTTCCCTTATCCCCTCTTATTCCCTTATCCCTCTCCTTCATACAGACACACACACCCACCACACGTTATAATGAATTATTAATGACATCTGGAAAGTGTATTGCAGCAGAAAAGTGTTAATGAGAAAGAAAAATAAAATCAGCTGGTCCAATGTATGAGTCATCAATCACTGTGCATCCACACACACACACACACACACACACACACACACACACACACACACACACACACACACACAATATTAGGGCTTTAATTCATTGTGGACAGTCTAACCAAAGACTGATCTTAACCAAACAACAACACTTATCCCCAGCCTTAACCAGGACCTCATAAAATGATGATTTGCCTTGTTAAGCACCCGGCTTTGGTCCCCGTGAGGTTTACTGGTCCTGACAAGGTCAATGTTTGTGCCGGAAAAGATCCTGATAGAGAAATAAGAAAAGCAAGTCACACATGCTGAAAAAAACCACCAGATATTGTGTCATTTATTTCCCCTCCTATTTGCTTTGTCTCTTTCTCGCCAAGAGAAATCTATTTCGCAGACAATTCTTGCCAGAGAAAAAAACTGGGGAAGTTAATAATAGCGAGAGGCTGCAGCCCACAAAAGAAATCAACTACGACTGTTAATCTCCCCCTCCTTCTCTCTCTCTCTCTCTCTCTCTGTGTGGGTGTGTTTGTGTCATCCTGACGAGGACAGAAATATGAGGGAGACCCTGTGGTGTATTTGCGCTAGTTTTCTCTCTTTACACTGTGTAAGTAATTTAAGCTGCAACATATCCAGTCTGATTATAAATTACATGGTTTGATTTCACGCACTAGCATATCATGTCTTTCGGTGCTCACATATGAAGCTCTTGAGTGACAGGTGCAATAGACTCAGGCACCCTGAGGCCAACGAAAAGGATGAGATTTAAACCAGCGACTACATAATATTGTGTCTTTCTTGAGTTTTGCCCGGTGGCCGGCACAATTATATTGTTTCCGGCCGCATCTGATTTAATTGAAAAAGCTCAGATAAACACAGGCAGACACAGGCAACCAAAAACAGACCAAAGAGATCCACTTCTGAATTTTTACGTTTATGATAATTGGCTACTAGCTGTATGCCGCCTATTTCCTGGCAAAAACAAACTGAGTATACCTGTTCAGCTTTGAAGTAGAAATTCATTGTGATTTAAAATGTTTATTTAACATTATATTATTATAAATGCATAATATGATGATAATAAAGAAAATAAGTTTTAAAAAAAGTACGAGAATAGAGGGTGAATATCAGAAGATCAGCCGCTCGCCTTTGTTAAAATGAGCCATGTGAAGAGCTTTGAGAAGTTATACTTTAGCATAGGCCTCATAAATAACTGAATATTTAATTTTTTCAGTCTCACTTTATCATACGTATCAGGACTATGAAATGATTGTGCAAGAAACTGAATAGAGAACCATACAAACTTGCAGGGAATTGCTTCTGTTGTGGAGGAGGAAATGTTTGTATGTCGTTGTTTACAGTGAGAGAAAGAACAATGAGATTCGTTTCGATTTTGTATTCAGAAGGATTGGAACTCCGATGAGCAGGATTTCTCTCTGCTGCTTATTTCATAAATTAGTCCCTTTTATTCTCATAACATTAAAAAAAATGTTTCTTGTAAAATCACGACTATATTCTTGATCTATTATGACTTTATACAAAATATCTCCATTGTAATTTATTGTTATTTTTTGTTAATGTTGAAATTACCTTATTGCACTTTGGTCTGTGACCCTTGGTGCATGTTGTTTGCTGTTTTGATACCAACCTGTTTTTGTGTTGTTTTTACTACTAATATAAGTTGTATAGACTTTTCCGGATCTGACTGTGACATTTGTCTTCTTCCACATTTGGAGATCAGGCGGCAACTGGAGCCCTGTTAAACAACTGAATGCCAGACATTAATTTGTATGAGACACACATCCTTGCATTGCACACCTTTCTTATCTCTACCAGACATCGTTCAACTCTGTCACCTAATTTGATTCATATCAGGGGGCTGTGGCTCAGGAGGTAGAGCGGCTCGTCCACTAATCAGAGGGTCCTGGTTTCATCACCTCCTCCTCCAGTCCGTACATTGAAGTGTCCTTGGGAAAGACGGTGAAACCCAAATTGCCCAGTGTGAGAAAGGGATGTTAATAAAGAAATCAAATATATATGGAAATGCTGCAGGAATGTGACTTGTAGTGTCAAGACTGTTTAAGTTCTAAACCACTGAACCTAAGAACTGATCGTCTCCTTGAGCTCTTGAGTGCCGATGTGTGGATTCGACCCTAATATGGAGTCAAGAGTTCACAGCAGAATGCCGGTTCTGCCACGGTTTCTGGTTGGAGGTCATCGTGGTAACATCAACCACACACGTGCTGATATAGATGAAGATGGATGACGTGATGTCCACATCTCCAGCGCTTGTTGCTGCCTCTCTAAAGCTCCACCAATTAGAATGTTGATAATATCTTAGTGCACGGTCGCACATACTCGAATGTAGCGGTGGCTTCACCTCCTGTTCACTTCCATTCTGTGAGAGTGATATCATTCTGCCCTCAGGGACTCATCTCCAACTGCAGCATCTTTCTCTGTTTTTCACTGTAGATTTGATCACAACCTGAAATCTGCAGATTTCCGTGCGTGTCACATTTGACACCGTACACAGTCAATAAGCGACGATGCATAGTTTGCCTTAGTTGAGGTTTTGGCAAAGGAACACTCTGTATGTCAGTTGTTCATTTGTGTTTATGTAATTGAGAATGCTCGTTCCTTGATTGGCAGTGGTGACATGCTGGTGAAACCTAGGTAAAATGTCTTTCAGGTTGGCATGGCTGAGAGTCCCCTAGTGCTTGTTTTGGAGAGACCAGTTGGAAACACGATGCTGTTTATAGCGTGAAGGTTTGCACTCAGAGGGATGTAACAATTGATTGGAACAACGCTGTGAGAAATGACACAATGCTGTTAACCCAATTTTCCAAAATAGTCACCACAATTCCTCAACTCTGGCTAATCAGATCCATTGAGCAAATGTTTAGCAGAAAGAATGAGCAGCTGTTACTGTCCATGTTGCTGAGACAAAGGAATTATTGTTAATAAACAGAAGTTGGTTGAACACTACCTTTTATGGCCTTGTTGGATAGTTTGTGTTATCTGCACAGTTTTGTGTCTTATTATACAATAAGTAGCTGCCATCTTGTCGCCATTGGAGACAATGAAGTCATCAATGGCCTTGACAAGAACAGTTTTGCTAACCTTTGTGTGTCCTTCACAGACTGGCCTCATTTTTACATATTTGTACCGTCATATGTGAAAGTCTGGGTGGATCACTGTTGTGTGAAAGTGAGTCGTGCTGCTTGTAGATCAAACATGATGAGAAGGGGGACAGAGTGAGAAACTAAGAGAGGGAGAGAGACCCAGACAGATAGAGGGGTGGAGATGATGGAGAGAATAGTAGGCTGAAGAGTGGCTGAGCCTGGCTGCATATACATCCATCTTACTGACAAGAGCTGCGACCTGGAGCCCGGTGGGACCTTTTGGTTGCAGCTCCATTGTGGCGTCATTCAGAATTAAACCTGAAGAGCAGGCTAAACTTTGAGACACCCCAGCTTTTCCATTTTTTACACTCCAGGCTAACACAACCGCTGATACTAATTATCGATTTAGACACAATACTTTTCAGCATTCTCTTCATCTCACCCTTTATCCTCTGTATGGTTATCTTCTGGTGATCTGTTTTATGTGGGTAGATTATTTCTCCATAGACCTTTTCACCAAATCGAATCATTTGTAATTGGTCGGTCTCAAAAACATATAAGATTAAATCTCAACATTTTTATATTGAGATGGAACATGCCTTGTGACAAATGACACAAAGTACAATACGTGGGACACTTGTAGGCACTTAACATTATAGCAAAATGCCTAGAAATGTCCCACTCTTGGTATTAGGGAAATACAATACCTGGGACACTTGTAGGTACTTAACATCAAAACAAAATGCCTAGAAATGTCCCACACTAGTGGTTACAGAAGTGCAATACTTGTGACACTTCTAGGCACTTATCATAGTAGCAAAATGCCTAGAAATGTCCAATCAGAATGAGCCGGACACTTCTAGGCACTTATCATTGAGGCAAAATGCAAATATGTCGAAATGTAGCAATATTGTCAATAATATTATAGTACACAAGTGAATAGGAAAGTATAATAGGGTCAATTGTGTCTCTTTAAATGTCATACCTTGAGGGGGATATAAAGGGGCCATTAAACTGTAAAGGACAACTGATGACTGTAAAAGAGATTTATTTCAGCAATAAATGTATTGTGACCCAATGCATAATGTTGCAGTGTTTCCCTGCCTCCCAAGGGTTACCTCCCACACATCTTTTTACCATTTAGAAAAGTGAACCTGCCTCGCAGTGTTTATGAGAGCTACTTAATGTAACACAAAGTACAGAGTGAGTAGGTGGGGAGGTGTAAGGTATGTAAGACAGAGAATGTAGCTGGAAGCCACTTGTTAGGAGAAGATTACAGAAGGCTAACAGCCAATTTGACTTGAAAGTGGAACTGTCGGCTGGTTCGTTTTATGGCACACAAGCCAAGGTGAGCAAAAAATTCATTTTTTTCTTAATTAAATGATTGCATACATATTGTGTACATAGAGCCTTCATCACTGTTACACCACGATAAGAGGATCAGCTTGTGGTTCACACTCTGCATATGGAGGCACCATCTGACACATATGCTGGCCAGGCAGAAAAGAACCAGAGGGGTAATGACTGTTGATGTTAAATCACACCTCACTATCAGTGGCTGTGGGTGGACCAGAGAAGAAGATAAGGAGTTCTGGAGGACCATGGGTCTGCACGAGATGATGCACAGACAGTGTAGGTGCAAACAAGTTAACTTCAAGACAGACAAAGAACGAATGGAGGAGATTAGTTAAAGGCTACATTTTCTTCTCATTACACCACTCACACGGCACCTTCCTCCGCACATGTAGTCACATGAGATGGAGCCTACACAAACTCTGTTGTGTTAATAAGCAACAGTGTCTGTCTTTTGGTGAAAAGCCAGGTTGATTCTGTAAATATGTTGCAATTTATCTCTTCAAATCATCATATTCTGTCCCAGGAGAATGTGCATGCCTTGGCTAAAGTTCACAGATGTTTTCATGAATGATCAATAAATTTGCGGTCAGACATATACATTTTTTTCTCATAAGGCTTTCCTTTCCCAGCCGAGACTCTGAAAAGTGAAAAAGACGGCCAGCTATCTGTGTTAGCAAATTTCGGCAGAAGATGAAGCACAAAGACGCTCATGAGAGACACTTGAGATGATTGAAATGCAACTAAAAGGAAATTGGATACATTCTCCGCAACAAATCAGATTAAACGTTCACACCCGTCTATGCACAATAGACGCACAATGAAATGAAAAAGATCGCACCCACGCTGCACAGGCGTCTGTGTAAATGAGTGAGTAAGTAATGTGCGACAGCCTCAAGGGAAGATCAATGTCAACCTTTGCACTGCTTCCTCCTCTCCATTTCTGTTTCTGTCCCCGGTGACATTTTCCCACACGACCCAGGAATGCATATCTTACCCACCCACCCACACACGAGCTTGAGCGTTTAAGTGATCTACGGTGCAGCAGAAAAAAATGCAATTAAAGAAATAAAGTGGGATAAAGTTCATAGGAATGAGATGTCTCTTCTGCCTCTTTTTGTCAAATGAGCCATCATTAGACATACTGAAGGGAATTGTTCCAAAAAAACTAAACTACCCGTAATAAAAACTGATGAAATAATACAAACCGCTCTGAACATATTTGTGAGTAAACAAAGCAGTAAACATCTGTTTGAGAAAAGTGGGTGGTCCACTGTAATTAACTGCAACCTCTCAAAACATAAAGGCTAGGAGAAAATGGTTTTGCTATAAAACTATGTTTTGGCCATTTCTTGTTTTATTCTCAGTGTGAGTGTCTGCAATATGCCACTGATCAAATTACAACAAAGATTTGCTTTTAACTGTTTTGATTATTCACAGTCTACAGATATTGATGTGTGGCGTTTTTTCCAACCACATTTTGATAATGTTAGCCATTTCTATCACTTCTATCAGTTTTATTTGGCTATTTAGCTTCCTCTCTAACAACTCAATATTACTCCTCATTCATTCAACACCTGCTGGGTCCCTGAAAGCTCCTACACAGCCATTGTTGTGTTCAATCATACACTGTATTTAAATATGGACAACTGACTGGTCCCCAGTGGAGGGAAGCCAAATTGTATTGATCGCCCCCGAGTGGCTGGCTGCAGTAAAGGTCATAAACCCGAACGAAAGTCAAAATGTGGGTAAAATAATACTTTCTCAAAGCTGGTTACTATCATTTTAGGCAGTTATTTGATGCAATAAAAAGCTGAGACTTACTGGTGAGTCCTCGAGTGCTTGTATCAGATGATAGTTGATATTCTCCCACTTGATTCTGCGAATGCTACTGCATAGACCCTTGCTCCAAAAGTACGAGATGGAAGTGTTCATATCTGGGATATTTACCTGGGATAGATACAGTCAGTTGGCCACCCATATTATAGGATTCTTGCCATATGTGTGTATTTTTAAGGGTTCAGTCAGAGCTATGTATTTCTTGAGTGGCTCCTCTATAATTTCACGGCTACACACTCTTTCCAAGTCATGATTGCATCTGGTGAGTCATTCGCACACAGTGTGGAGGCCGAGGTAATAAGCAATACACTGTCAAAACAACGCTCTGCCCATGTGCCGAGAGCCAGTGCCACATGGCACAGATGCTGCGTTCCAGGCGCTGACCCCAGCGGCCTCCTCCTGGGTAAACTGTCATCTCCAGAAGGGATGCTGGAACTCAACGTGAGAAGAAGAACACAAAAGAAAGAAAGTAAGAGAAGTGTACCAGAGTCATTGCCAAAGAAAAATTGGGGAAAGGAAGACAAACAGACAGATTGGCCCCCGCCAGTCAGGCAGGGAGAAGCTTTTTTCTATCAGAGGAAGATACAAAGGGAGAGCTGCAGGAGAGACGTCTGGATAAGCAGGTACTATCCTCAGCCTCTGGGGGATCCATGGCAACCTTACCACTTCAGCCCTTTGAGCAGCTCTTCAACAGAAAGGCAACAGATGGTCCACAGACCTCAGTGTTTGATTCAAGCTCAAACTTATAAGTCAGATTTTATTTATTTTATTGACAATGCCTTTTATGTTATGATTATACTCATCAATGAAATACAACTCAACAGTAACCTCTTGAGTCTGTGTATCATTGAATTTGTATTTATTTATTTGTCAGTTTATGTATATGGTAGCCTGTCAGATTATTGTCCTTTTAATGCACATTATATTCTTTTTTATTTCACTCACTTTAATACATCTATTTTATTTCGATTCTCTCACCTTTCCTTTTGTTTTTCTTCTGTTCACTTTTAGTATTCATTTTGGCAATTTTTTCATTCTGCCTCTTTATTCGGTGTGTACTCGCTGGTATCGTGTGTGGGGTGTGTGTGGGTGTGTGTGGGCTGCATTTGCTTCTTGGGAACACTGCCTCTTAGATGGGAGGGGGATGTCTTTGCAGGGTGGGTCCAGTTGCTTATGGGCACTTGCACAAGTCTGGCTGATTGATGAGATAGCGTTTCGTATGTTCAAGTTTTATCTATTTTTTTTTAATTTGTATTCTTGTAGGTGTTTTCTTTCATGACGCAGCCTTCATTGATCCGTCAGCCTCCTAGCATGTGACCCCCTTCCAGAAGCAATGCAATTAAATTTGACATTTTTACAATGATATCTGCATGACTCAGCCAGTGGATAAGGGAGGGGGGATCATAATTATCATAATTTTCCTAATCATGATCGATGACACTCCTGACTCTTTTCAGGCCACAGAAATTTGAAATGGTTAAACTTAATCATGAATGTGCTCCACTGTTCTTTTGTATATCTGAATGTGAGCAGCCTCATTGTTTGCAATAATACATATAAGGCAGTACTACACAAGACAAAGGTTTTAATATTGGTCAGTGCTTTCAGTGTTTGCCAGAGCTTACAGGTAATCCATTTCTAACTTGTTGAGTTGAGCAAGGCCAATGAAGAAATTACATTAACTAAAATTGATATTGATTACGCCATTGGAAGCTCTGACATTTAATAAAGGTAAGCTAGCTGCTTTACTTCATATTTACTCTTGAGAAAATTCAACAAAGCAGCATGGCCATGTGTCACTGCGCTCAGGCAGTAGTAGAGCCTGAGGTCAGTGCAAACAATAAGCCAGTTCCTTAATTACTTAAGCGGCATGGTGCAGTGAATTGGTGCACCCTTGAGATTACTCTGAGCTTATTTGGAGATCGACATATCTGAGAAACAACAAAAATAAGACTTCTCAGTTATTAAGTATCATCATCAAATTTCTCGAAGCATCTTTGCACAGTTTATTTAATGTATTTATTTTAATTTTCACTTTGATTATTTCTAAAAACCTCACTTTCACCACCTCTTCCATTATGTTCAAGTGCCATTTTTTCCAGTTTTGTTTTAATAGATTATTTGAAGCTATAAAAATGGGGTGAAACGTTACAGTTGACAGCTCAGACTTCGACAGCCATCTTTTTCCCTCGAGCCCTTTCCTCCTCAGACAGATGTTGAAGTCCAACATTCCCTTTTGCTGCTCTTTGAAGGAATGTCTGCGTTTGGACCATTGTTCACTCTCGCTACAATAAAGCCAAAATAATGAAAACTTGAAAACCTTCTAATTGTAGAATTATATTGGGCTTTTATGTGAAGTTTTACGGCAAGTCTGTCGCAGGAAAAGTACCGTGTGATTGTTCAAGTTGAAGACAGTATTAAGTGTCATTATAGTGATTAAGAGATGAGGGTTTCTTGCATTTGTTGTGTATATAAAACAATCTACTCGACTCCCTTCTACGTTTTTTTTAATGGCAGAGACATCAAAATTCTCAGCAGCTTCTGATCATGAAATAAAAGAAAATGTTTTTAGGCGCATTTCATAATTGGACCCACAACAACACTTTGTAAGTAAAGTATTTCCAATCATTTGTCAAAGAAAGACATTTATTTTCAGCAGCAACACAACAGTTAGCGGTGCTGTTTTGATTGTATAATCATAATATTCAGCAATCATATTCAGTAGAAACATCCAATGATTAAACCTTGGATTTTTTTTCTGTTATGCATGTTTGCATGATAACATGGATCAGAAGCAGGACTCTGTGGCCCAGAATAAGTAGACAAAACAGACTACAACCAAATATTTTCATATCAAGTGTCGATGAAATGTAAAATGTGTGTTATATATAAATGTGACAATTCTAAAACTACAATTGCTGATTCATTGATATATCATCAATCGCTTGTCGTAAGAAGACCTTGGCCAACAGTTGCTGAAACACATACAGCACTAATGATGTATTGTAGTATTACGACTGAATTCCTATAAATTTACAGCTTTACTTATGTATCATGACTTTATTCTCCTAAACACTATCCCTCAACTCCGTAACTAAAACAATCACGAGCTCAAGGACAGATGTGAAGGAGATAGAGAAAGACAATCCGACTCCACTTACACTCTGTTTATTTAAAAAGAAGAAGAAAAAACTTTATTCATAACAGAAGACTCTTTGCGGTAAAGTAACATTAAATCAGATTTATTATAAACGAAAACACAACAAAATGAAATGTTAAGATAATTCTATAATAACACGATTATATTTAATCTTGTTTCTAATGATAATATTTGTATTTATATTTTGATACAGTTCTAATGATGATATTTCTTTATTAGAACAAGAGATATGATGGTGAATTTCCCTTATATGGTTTTCCAAACTAGTTAAGTAGATGTCAGGGAACACCAGAGCATGTCAGCATCCGACAGGTGATGTGAATATACTCAGTTGGGTACCTTTCTGTTATTGAATGTTTCAGCCTTTTATCCACCAAAAACCTCAACGTTTAGGCATAAAATGTGATAATAACATAATCAAACCTACCTGTCTGTTTATTACAACCTTAAAATCAGAATAAATCTGGCTAGATTGGTTATTTTATGGTGTAGATACAAACATCAATAAAATGTTTGTTGTAATTCTGATACATCTGTTGTGTATTGCTGCTCCACATGTCTGCACGTGGTCAGTGTTACCTGCTGTGACTTGTTTTCTTCTCTGTTCTGATTACTCTAACAGCCTGTTGTGTACGTCTCCAGTTGCTCTGCATGGCTTCATGATACAGGTTACTCATGTTATTATTTGTCATAGTTCTACCTACGCAGAGCAGCATGATTTGATTAGTGTGTGTGGGTGTTTGTGTGTGATTAATGGGAGAAAATGAATTATAGGGATGAAACAGTTACTGGTTTACCGTGATCAAATTCCAGATGATAAATTGTGGTTTCATCTTAAAATTCTTTGTTGTCAACAACGGCAGAGAAAATACTGTGCTTTAAACCAGTAGTTTTTTTCCAACATAACTACAATTTTTTAAGAACAAATAAATCTGTCCGCTTGCTGGATCGCATCAATATCTGGTAGAATGTCTTGATTATTGTTTCAAAAATAGACAATTGGCTGGAGAGAGCAGTTTTTTATATGTAAGTTAATTAAAGCATTGATTCAGTTTGTCTCCTTTTCTAATAACAATAATAATTCAGGCTAAGCTGGCTTAAGATATAATATTCTGTATTGACTTATTTAGCCAGCTACAGCCTACCGTCTCCAATGTTAATGTTGCACATTTCATACAGTTATATAATGTTTTTATTAAAAAAATTATTTACGTTTTAAGCGCATTTGAACGATACCACAGTAATAGTTATAACCATGATCACTCTGTACTTGTAGTACAAAATGTTTACAACATATTATCTCTAATAAAACTGTGTTGGTGCAGCCGGGACATTCTGTTCTAGCAAATGTCTTAAGTCTTGTCTAGTGTGTTATTGTTGTTGCCATCTTTGCATTGGTGTACATTTTGATTTGATTTGGAATGATAGAATAAATCTGCATTTGTTGGTTGTGATCATTGGATGTAGCCTGTAAGTGTAAATCATGTATAAGCTACGTGTTTCCAACAGATAGTCTGCACAAATGCATTATTTACAACCTGGATTGTGTATATGGAGAGTGGCATGTTGTTGTGGGCTGAACAGCGAAACAATAAATAGTTTATATACACAGCAATATTACTATTTTAACTCTATTATGACAACTTTGTATTCTCATTACCCAAACCCGACTCAGGTCAGACTCAGTATAAAGGCAAGTGTTTTGCAGGTGTTAAAATGTTGTGCATGACCTCACATTCCCTGTTACAGGTGTGTGAATGTGTTTTGCATCATATTTGCTGCAGCAACTATAGTACAAAATTTGAGAGCAAGAGTAATCCTGCAGAGGTACATACCTTGAATTCAAAGTATGCAGTATACCATCTGCAGTAGTTTGCCTTGTGATCCAGCAGAGGTAATATCAGCTTGACCCTATTGACCTTTTAGTTGATTGAGCCACTAATGATACATTCATTCGTGGGAGTGGGTGGGGTTTGTGTCTGAATCGTTCAAACTGCCTTTTTATGTCAAATGTGGACTTGATTTTTGGAAAAAGTGACATCCCCAAAAAAAGTGTCCTTGGTCCACATTTCAAACCTCTTGCTTCCCTGTACAAATAACCATGGAGTGAAGATTAGGAGTTAAACCCGGAAATGTTTATTATATATGCACGCTGCACATATATAGTAATTATACATCACACAAACCGAACAAGAGACTGACGAGACCTGACTCCACTCACACTTTGTTCTACTCTGCACGCTAGATCTATTGATGAAATATTAGGTTCACTCCACACTACAATGCAGTCCACTGCAACGGAACAAACCACCATCTCATTAAATACCACAGCATTGTTCCTAACAATATAAGTAGACAATTATTTATCGAGCTGTTGCACAGGACTGCATTACACTGTGTAATGTTATTGTTTCCAGTCCCTGCGTGATGCTCTTTTATACATCTGTGTGGCCATCTGTGCTACTTGGGTGTGCAGTAACCAGAGAAGAAATAGCAACAATTGTTGGTAGTGACAAGGAAACGCTGCCTTCTAATTGATCTGTGTGCCAGAGTGTGTTGGGTGTGCGTGTGTAATGTGTCTATAGCAGTCATTAATTAGTGAGTCACTCACCCTTAGCCCCTCTCTCATGCATGGTCAGCCTATTATTAGCTTTCGCCACGATACGTAATGCATACGCAGGCCCACACACATAAAGGGATCCCACAGAGACAAGGCGGTGAGATAAAGAAACCGATAGCACATCGAATTTACTTTCTGTCAGTCATAGCTGATTCATCTGAGAAGAGAACAAATGCTCGTGGGTTATTCGTGAAAACTTCAGAAGAAGCTTAGGAGGGATAGGCCTGTGTTTAAAAGAAAGATAACAGTGACAGAAATAGAAAAAGACACACAGTGCTCTGGCACTTTCAGGACATGTTTTGACTTTTCTTTATGCACAGAAACTGAACGGATGACAGAGAAAAACACAATGTTGGTGGTACAAAGTGGGCCTGTGTATATATTAAATCTCCTGATCTATTTGTTAGTTTGTACCACATAGCGTTTCCACTTCCTTCCACTATCGAGAAAGGAATTAAAAAGTTCCTGGATACGAACCGTGACATCTTGTGCCAATGGCGTCATTTACAAAGGACCCACTGATACACATACTTGTCTCAACTGTCAATCATAATGTTTTACCCTTCTTGTCTACAAAAAACACAAGCACTTGAAAAAAACATCACTGTGATAAGAACAACTGAAAAATGACAGAAACCATCTTTTAGAAAATTCTGTGATCTATACTGCAGCCAGCCACTAGGGGCCAATTGCTTTGGTTTCAATTTTGGCGATCCATTATGTTGTCCATCTTTATATACGATCTATAGATTGTACACATCTGCCTGTGCTTTTAATGCAGCATTGATGTATTTACAAGGATATTGTGCAGCCAGTCATTATAATCAACATTTATTATTTAATACTATTGTATGCAAAGAATGGAAATGTTCTTTTATTCATTCCCTTAAAAATTGAGATAAGTGGATAGTAACTGTGGCAAAAGTAGTAAAGTACGGGCACCCTTATAACGTCAATACTTACCCTGTCTTGGCAGAAGTTGCAAAACACTTTGTGGAGCCAGCTTTATTTTTCTTGATTTCGCCCACTCTTCGCACCCACTCTTCCTCGCGGATCATTTTAAGTGGTGAGATATTTTTAAACTGTCTTGCACACAGCATCTTAAGCGTTTACCTACGTATTTTCAGTTATGTTCAACTCAGCCAACTGTGAGGGCCGCTCCGAAAGCTTCCGCTTGTGTTTATTCACGGAGGTCATGGTGTATTTTGAGGCGATTGTGTAGTTGAAATAACCAGCTTCTTTTCTGGCACACAGTTACAGCTATCCATCTACTGGGGCTAGGGAACTAAAGTGATTCACTAGTGCTTTTCTTATATCAGCTTTCTTCTTCATGGATCGATATTTTTCAAATGACGTCACTTATTTGCTTCCTATTGCTTATGACACGGTCAAAACAAGTTAAAAAAAGCAAAGAAATTGCAATTAATTAGGGATGGGCAATATATTCTCTATATTTAGCTGCTTCTTTAATGTGCGACGTATTAAATGACTATATCGAGAGTATAAATTGTCACTCCCTCAACCATCCAGGAAAATCTCCTGGTCGTACGTACTTATTTTGGTGTCCAGAGAGTAAGGAAGAGAGTCCCAGCGAGTTTACGAGTGTTCAGAGACTGTGATTGACAGTTTGTTCATATTCTTTGTGAACGCTGAACCCAAACAAATCAGTTTTCAAATGATGAATGTGAGCAGCGTTCACCTCAGCCAGAGTGGATGCGCGTTTGTGTGTCTGTGCCTGGTGATTTACATGGACACCTGTCAGCCACGAGTAGGCGTTTTCTGTTGCCATGGAATAATTAAAAACTTTCATAGCAATCTCTAGCAGGAAAAATGACGCCTGAAGCCAAGTTTCTCCCCTTTTGAGGAACTCATTAAAAGAATTGCATCTAGAAGAAGCTAATTTCCCAGCAGTGGTGTGACATTACAGGCTGCAGCATGCAATAGATTACCGGCTGAATTGGTTTTTGACGACTTGAGGTGTTCAGGTTTTCAGTGACGCTGAAGTCCCCTGGGAGCTGTGCTGTGCTCACAATTGTAATCATCTGAACTCTAACCCTGTTTCCTGCTGACCTTTATAAGTGCTTTCCATATTTCAAACAGCTTTTCCACTCAGCTAATTATGCTCCCCTTTGTCCTCAAACCCAATGATCCAGAATTCAATCAAGATCCACTATAATTTACTATCATCAAGGCTGTTCATTTGTAGGCTTCAGACGAGATTAGGAGCGAGGAGATAGTGTCACAGTAAACAACAGGTGCATTCCGTGTGAGTTTTTAGAAAGTTAAGTTTGCTTGAATAAGATCACATATTCATAACCCTTTGGGACCCAATGCTTAGAGTAAAAACACCCTTCAAAATCTATTTTTTTTTAAAAATAAAATACTGAAAACTGAGGGTTTTCTGAAAAGCTGACAGAATTGCTATCAGCCTCTGAAGCAGATAGAAAAATGAAATATAATTTAATAGCTTCAACTAGTGCCTTTCATTGCAAATCATTGTATTTCATTGAAACTTTGTAATCACTTTAATTAAAAAACGCAACAAAGCTGACCCCTCGCCGAGACCCTTCCTTCTTCTTCCTCCTCCTCAAACATGTCTCATACTGACTTTGTCAGTGGGGAGCAGGAAGCTTCTACTCCATTACTTTCATCGTTGTTTTCGTCTTAGAAACACTGCTGTGATCTAATTCTACATCACTCCCCTCGCTTAACTCGTCAGCTATTAGCTGAAACCCAACGGAAAAAACAAACAAACTCCATTTGCCAGCGAATCACAATGTTTTTCACCACCCAGGATGACATCATATAAAATACGCACAAAACATTTGGCTCCTAAGGGAGAAGCACACAAACATAGTAACAATTTAATCTTAATCAAATATATCATAGAAGCATCATGAAGAATGTAAAAGTCAAGTGGAAGGACAGGGCAGGCTAAGCGAGGAGGGGACAGACCAAAGTAATTTACAACATTTGATCAGAGACTAACGCTTCGAGCGCACCAAGTGTGCCAGATTGATGAAAGCTAACAGAACAAGATGATCTGAGAGCTGGCATTTGCTTTAACGCCCTATTAAAAAGGGGACGTGTTGAGCAAATTTCCTTTCAACTTTGACAGCGCGGGAGCTGCAGTGATATGTGGTAAGCTTCTGTCGACACACATGCTCAGTCATGGAAGTGTCATATGGCGAGAGCAGAATGAGACAGAGCAGCTTCAGCTTGTGAACCAAATGGTATCCCATCATGACGTTACCCATTGGTTTGTGAGCTGCTGTTTTGAAGCCTCAAGTTTTACATTTTAGCCAGTGCTATGGTTATTTGAAACCAAAAGTAATATTTTTTGGGCATGCCCTTTCTTGAACTGAAATGCGTATCCTCTGATGGTATTAGCTATTAATGACACTGTATCCATGCCCCAATGCATACCGTGCTTTATTATCTATTTAACTTTAAGTGAGACCATAATTTCCGAAACAAACATCATGCTGTATTGAGGAAGACCTGAAACTAGCGATTGAGAACTCCTGATAACAATGTTTACAGACAATAAAATTCAAGTGAGAAGTATGGCCATTTTGGCATAGACTTCTAAAGAAACTGACTTCTGGTGGTCAATAGAGGGAATACAGATTTCAGGCTCTTCCCTTTCTTCCCTTGTCATACCTGTAGACCACATCCATTACATACAGTATATGTTAGAGACTAGGGATGTCAAGGGTTGAGCAATTGTAATCTGACTATCCTACCTTTAACATGGTTAGTAGAAGAAGAGAAAAACAAGAAAGGGAAGAGAGAAACCTGGAACTGGTTTTCGAGACCAGAGAAACAAGTGGGGTTATTTCATGCACAATAACTCATGCACGTTCAGAGGTTAGTATTCCTGTGAATAGTGTGCCCCGACAGTGTCTCCTAGTTCCATGAGTTATTGGTGATGGTTGGATCTTTATAACTAAACAAGCTGGTTGCCAAATTGTTCATTGGTACAAAAAGTGCTTAAAGCGGAGGCAGTGTCTTGACACAAAGCTCTTGTTTATCCACACCTCAATCTTATTATGCTGTTACCGCCACCTCTGCATGTGTGTCTCCTAAACGTTGTGTTTGAGACCCGAGGACATCATCAAGCCACAACAGCTTAACCATCCACATTATTTCTCGATCGGAAAGCAGTTTAAAGTGGAATCACTCCTCATTACTCCTGACTGGTTGATCCGCCTCCTCTTGTTGCTTTTTATAGCTCAAGCTAGTAGGAATAGGCATAGCAGGGTGACCTTTACATTTCATAGGCTGTTTTTTACAGTGAAACAGAAAAAATTTCTACATCAACGGACCATACATTTTGTCAGACCAAAAGAGGTGGCCTTGGTCCAGATCTAACTAAAGGTTTGGCTCGTTGCAGTGTGAAAACCCTTTTTGATGGTTCCTATGGCCCAATGCAGAAAGATGTGAAAGCATTAAACAATAGAGGCAAATAAAATGGATGCAGCTAACAGGACCTGCTTTGCCTCAGGAGGATATCACCTCTGACTATAAAGTATAATAACGATGAGCGTGTTCATTTGGAGCATTGAAACTGTTGACAGTTGGTGATTCTGGTAGAAATATCTTAAGGATATTACAGTGGAACATCAGACGCCTGCCAGTCAACAAAAAAAAATCATATTTCACGACCTGAATGTCCATCAATTGGAATGTATATCGTGTTCATGTCGCGATGCCAATAGATTTTCCATATATACTGTGCAGCCCTAGAGTACATGTTTAAAAGGGTGACGCCACCAGTTCATACATATGTCATGCAAAAGTCTCTAAATTACAATGTGAAACAAAAACTAATCAGATAAAAGACACTAACTTTTATCGGGACCTTGGTCTGGACTTTTAGGAGTGAAAATGTTCCACTAATAATTATATTAACTGATTTATCTGGCAACAGAGAAAACCTTGACAACCATCTAACTGCATATGCTTGTACAGTGGCACTTCAGTTAGTAAGACCGTATGCCATTTGATTACTGAGAGGGAAAGAGCTGAGGTCATCTGTTCAGTGAGAGGCTGGCTACCAATATTGTGCATGTTTAACATAAATAATTATTCTCAGACCATGCGCACATGAAAGGCATGAAAATGATTCAAGTGTTTTGTTGACAGTATTTGATGGTTTCTCACACTAATAGATGTATGAATCTGAAGCAACCATCACTCACCATAGAGGTCCCTGTTCCAATGCTCTTATTTCCACTCGTCGAGAGACTCTTAGAAACGCTGCACTTTTGTTCTTCAGTAAAAGCTTTTTGGACTGTGCATGAATACGTGAATGTATATTAGGCAGTTTCTTCAAGCTTCCACCTCCTCCCTCATTTGTATTTGCTTCACTCATGACAACAAAAGTTTGTCGTCTTTTTGTATGAAACTAGTATTTATATTCTTTATTCTGGGTGCTCATTCACTATTTAGAACAGGAAACGAGATCAGCAATATAACTACAAAAAGGTGAGCACTGACTCTGGTTTTCAGAGCAAAGGCAGGAGAAGGAACAGAAGGCTAGATGGCAGAGGGTATGTGAGTTCGAGCTGACGGATCAGAACATGTGAGGCAACTTCACTCCGTGATATTTGGCTACCTCTGACACCGGAGCCATCAGGAACGACTCACAGCTAAGCAGATGGAACCCGTGGCAGGCTCATTAACAGAACACGCTAATGAGAGGATTTGTCCAGGACACAGGGCAGAGGGAAAGGGCAAGGAAAGAGGAGAGGAAAGAAGCACTTAGTTCATCAATTTATCAGAGCCTCACAATTGTTCGCTCAGTAGAACATTCCTACAAATGATTGTCTAGTTCATGTGGTTAAAATATTGAATAATGAATTGGTCTCATAGCATAAATGTTTAATCTGTCATATAAAATTCCGGGAACTTCCCCATAATCCTTCGAAATTGGTTTGGCAGTGAGATAAGAATCTTACTATCATGTGTCTAGATTTAAGAGTGGAAATAGAGGCAATGTGGGATTTGGTTTAACAGGAGACCAGTGCTTAGCGGTGGCTGGGATCATTAATGTAATCATTAAGGTTCTGGCTATTGAGTCGAGCTTTACAGAACTTACAGCCTAACCTGCTGTGGCTCAATTACTACAGGTTCCTTACACAGTCTCAGAAGCTGCAACTGCCCTACTGAACATAAATGTAAAAATGACTAATTGTGATTGCAAGATATTTCCTGTTTTTTACATTTCTGATCGTGAGTGAAACCAGATATGTAGAGTGGTCAGAGTAAACCAAAGCTGTATAAATTTGTTGGCATGTTGGAAAATTGAGCCGACGCATAAAAGCTCTGAAGGGTTGGACCATGATTGTGTGCTGCCTCAAAACTGGGAGTAACACCTTTTAGAAGTAAACAGGTCCATTGATCCATTGTCAATATGACAAATAGCCTTTTTTTTTAAGATTTTAGCTATTTTCCTTTTAGAAAGCCTGTTTATTGTAAATACACATCTAATTGTATAGGATAATTGGCTTGAACCTGCAGTTTTGATGTGGCGGTGTTAGGAAATATAGATGCAACTATAGATGGATTTAATAATTGTGTCTCCGTCTACTGCCAATTAACTCGGCAGCAAAAATCGTGGGGTGCCCACTTTCACTCTTACACATTCTTTTCTCAACTCGGTGTCTGTTTCCTCTGCTTTTGACATCAGCCAAGGTTATTTATAGCTCCATCCAAGGGGAGAGGGAGAGGCACAGTCCCTTGTAGATGGGTGGATGAGAGGAGTAGGCGGAGGAGGAGGAGGAAGCGTGGGCAATTCAGGACGGATGCCTATTTGAATATTCAAAGAAACAGCTGTGTTCACAAAGGTGTCGAGATGGAGATGAGCAGTAAGGCATTGGTGAGAATGAAAGGAGGCGTCCGCCACATTGAGAATCTGATGATGGGCTACATTTCCAATGCTGTGTTGTTCCTGACAGATGGTCTTTTTTATTAATATCGATCTAAATTGGTTTCAACTGACATTACCTTGATATTTTATCGTTGTAGGCTTTCATAGGAGAAAATTAAACCTGATCAGTTGAATCTAATCTCTGGTTTATCACGATGTCCATTTAGATTTATTGATCAATTTACCTATTGACAGAAATCCAACAATGAGTTCCAGAAACCTGACATACTCTTCATATGGGAATTGATGACCTTTACTACTTCGGTGGTAGCTTTCAAGAAGTTGCAGGATTTAATTAGCAACCATGGGGCTAAACTTCAGAATGTAGTAAAGTGAAGCAATTAGAGTACTATTTTTAGCTGCACTAGCACTTTTCTCTCATTTAGTTCGGCCTCCGCTGAGGTTTAGATCGAAATATTTCAGCAACTGTTGGATGGACTTCCATTGTAATTCAGTGCAGAAATCCTTGGACCCCAGAGGGTGAAGCCTATTGACTTAGGTTATCCCCTTACATTTTATTATACTGCCACCAGCAATTGGTTGGTTTTCACAGTCTGTCCATCCATCCGTCCACTAACATCCACTCGTCTGGTAGAGACAGGATTAGACCCCCTTGCCTTGCTGCCATTATAGTTTTCATTAATATCCCTAAGGAAAATGTCTCTAAAATTAACTGGATGGATTTGCACAGTTTGTAAAGGCATTCATGTTTCTCCGAAGATTCATATTCATGACCTTTTTGATCCCAAGACTTAATCCCTAGATGATCGTTAAAATGTGTGGTTCTGAGTAACATTTGGGACAAAGATTTGTGTCTCCTAAGAAGGATTTGTAAAAAACTTTGTGTTGTGTGAACTTTAAGCCTTGTGACGTCCATATTTCAAAAATCGCTTTGGCTTTTTTGACTAATTATCTTCAAAACTAACAGCTTTTCCATAAGTATTTGTCCGTTCGAGGTCGCGGTTGCATGAGAGCAAACATGCCACATTTGGATATCTGCAGGAAAGATTGAACAGAATAGAATAGATATCTTTTAACAATAAAATGTAACAAGTGTATGTAATAGGCTTTTTGTCCCTGACTTATTCGGTTATTTCTCATGGGAGGACAGCGTATATACTGTATGTTATATTGCCTCTTTAATTTATGATCTACCCATACTAATGATGATCCACAGGAAATTTACCTCGGCTCATTATCCACACAGTATTTATCATAATGAATGAAAAAAAAATGTCAGGAAATGGTGAAATGCTAATGCTGTCCGAACGCTTCATTTGAACAACTTCCATGATGCCACTAAATGGCATTTTAAGACCACTTACCCGGAATGGCGACAGAAATAATAACCATACAACTAGTATCCAAAATCAACTTTTGCATTTAATCCAGCGCTTCAGAAGATTACGGTTAACAACAACAAATAAAAGCATTATCTTTCTCAAATTTAACAGGGATGAAAAAATAAGCTTCTTGATAATTATATTTGGTATTTCTGGGTATCAACTAAAGGAGTCCTCAACTAACTCCATGCACACCAAAACACTCGCACAGAAAAAAACTGAAATAATTCTGCTTCTCTCTGGCTGCTCTATTCCTGGCACCAGTAGGCCTGCACGGTTTACATGATTTAGCCTTACAAAGAAATAGATGTTACAAGTAAAAGGCACTCAGAGAAAAGCCGGGGCCATGCCTATAAAACTCAAAAAGCAATGACAAACAATCACTTAAGCAACTGAATAGTTTCATTCCAAAACCATTGATATTTGTCTTGTTTAAAAAAATACAATCTGGACTTTACCTGTCAATGTTACAAAACCAAACTGTTTAGCTATTTGTAAATGTTTAAAAATAGCTAAACGTATCACCTATATAATATGCTTCACTTAAATATAAATGATTACTTTCTCCATTTCTTCTAATGGAAGAGGTCTCATTTTGGAATGAAAAAATTACAATTAAAACTCACTTTCATTGATCACAACCAGAGAACTATTGAAACAGAAAATATATATATACACTGTAGGGCCACTGCCTCAAATTGACACGGTACCCTGCTCTACTCAAAATAGAAGATACACAAATAATCTATACAGTCTGTACAAGGATGTTTTTAAGACACACTGTTAGAGGTACATTCAGAAATGTGGCTACACTTGTAGTTAACACAATACTTAGAGTATTTATGATATGTCCTTTGTAAGAATACTCAGTTTTCCAGATAAATATGCACAGAAATGAATGCACCAACACTGAAAGAGATGACCTCACATCAGCTCGGGTTTTATGAGCAAACAGTGAAATCACCCTGGGAAACTGGATAAACAAGGGAGTATGTGAGGAAACCAGAATAAAATGAAAAAAAATTTGGAGCTTTGGTACACAGACACGAACATGATCATACTGCTGGAGCTGCTGCACCCCATGGTAACTGTGGTTATTCCCCCGTGAAGAATGACCACTTGCATTGCCCAGTAAACATTTTAGTTACAGGATTTCAGTCAAATACAAGATCATCGCTATAGCTGACAAGAAGCTGCTGGGTCTTCCTCAAAACCACATCACCTGTTGCTAAGGACCATACGCCGTTATAGATAATGTGGCTGACGTTGCTACATTTTCGCTCCTCAAATAAGAGGCAGAAGGGTTACCTTGATGTATGAGGAATGGCAGGTTAAATCTGGTTAAGCCCCCTGCGCCCACAGAGAAGAGTTTATTTTTATGTTCATTTCTGACGTCCAGTCACATTTACAAACATTATGAACCCTTCCTTGCAGAGCTTGAGAATTACGGCGGTACAAAGAAGAGAATAATTGATTTTTCTGTTCACCTGAACATCCAACAGCGTTGTTTCCTTTTTCCTCAGCAGGAGGCAAAGGATCAGAGAGATCGAGTAGGTAAGAATGAGGCCCTTACACACTTTTTTTCATCGCTTTGTTATTCTGTGTTCACTATTATGTGCGTGTGGGTTTCTTGTCCTACTACGCTCAAGTCATCTCAGGTCCATGAGTGCCAGGGGAAAGCAATCTCATCGCTGGGACTGAAAATGTATCACATTACCTCTGACACTTAGTACCTTGCAGAGCAGTGTTTCTATCGATCCAGCACAGCTTGAATGTGTTTTCCACCGCACAGCTTGGTGGCAGGAGAGAAAGGTGTTGACCTTTTTGCCCGACAATGCAAAATGTAACTGTTTACTGAAACAAGAGGAATATGAAAAAAGAGGGCGCATGCGTGCAGAACCCTGGAAAACCTTTTAGATCAAGCTCAATCTTTTTGCATGATTTTGCCTGATTACCCTGCTTCTCATTCAGATGCAATCTCTCACTGCTGCTTGGTAATTAATCCTAATTAGCAACCACATTGGAGCAGTTGGTGACTAAGTGGTGGACATGCAAAAGGGAACCTCAACAGTTGCTTTGTAAGGAAGGGCAAAATGTGTTTCATTCACTTCTTCAAGCAAGGCCAGGTTCTATACTTGCAAACTTGCTGTTGTGAGCTTCCCCTTCAATTATTGAAACTATCTCTATCAACCCACTAATTGCACTGGACTCTGATCACTTCAAAAATAAGCGATGGCAGATGTTCCCGGCAGGCAGATCTGATCATAACACCCTCTGTGTCACACAGCCCCTTCCCGGACTTGAAGTGTAAGGCGCCTCTGTCAAGCTACTGACAGAGGCGCAGGTGGTGTTAAACAGCTATTCCTGAGATGCCTATCACTTAAACATTTCTCCTTACTCAAAGAGCTCAGCCCCGGAGCAGTGATCTATAATGTGCTCAGGGCTCTGTGCACCACTGGATCCCCAGGTACATCTATAAAAAGGAATGAATAGAAGAGGGAAGGGGTATTTTTAAACTGAAGCATAGTTAATAATTTGTATCTGCTCAGGATGGGGATGATGCCTTTGCTAATGTGGCAGTTTCAGAATAGTGACTCACCGTCACAAAGTTTCCCTGGTACAATAATATTCCAAATATTATCGAACTCTTCTACCCTAGTGCAGTGAGAAAAAGTATAGATGTCCTCACACCTCATTCGACTCATTCAGTTTGTCCTCATTAGAAAAGTCTCTTCTCAGTCTAACAAGGAGCTGGTTGTCAGTCCACCCCCCCATCAGAAATTGCTGTGATCGGCGGTGAAGAATCCACTTTCCTTTTTTTTCTTCTTCCTCAGTCTGTGAGCCCTCCAGCAAACTGCAGCCACAAGCAGCATCAACACGCCAGCACAGAGCAGTGCCACGGATACCACTTTGGTCTGGAGCAGCGTGTTGAAGGTGAATGTCACCCCAGTGCCTGCCATGCCAATCACAAGTGATATCACGCCAAACGGAAACACGCAGCGGTACCAGGACTTCTCTGTCCCGCCGGTAGCCTGGGCAAGTCGCTCCAGCGTGGGGAGAGTCTCTGGGGGTTTGTCTCTTCCAATGCTCCTTTCCCCGTCCCCTCCTTCTCCGAGGCCGTTCAAACCCTGATTCTGGTTCTCAGAGTCCTGGGGTAAGGTGTTCGACTCGCTGTTGTTGCTGCAGTCAAGGTCCTGGTGAAGGACTGGGGCTTGGGTCTGGCGGCCTGAAGAACAACCCATGTTCAGATGCTGCTGCCGTTGTCTAACGATGCAAGAAAGGCTAGCGGCAGTGGTCCTCCCAGCTTGTCCCCTGGTGACTGCTGCTGGCGCTTATGACGCTGCAGGGGATTCCTCTTCAGCTCGGTCTGGTGTTGTCAATGCCAAGGTGGCTGCTGCTGCTTCTGTTGTTGTTGCTCTCGGCACTCTCAACATCATGTGCCTGCAGTTGGAGAGAAGGACAGAGTAGAGCTGTAAATAGAGAGTAGAACAAAAGAGCAAGACGTAGAAGAAAAAACGACTATACTGCAAACATTTGAGCTGGGTCACAGTCTGAAACATTCCCAAAGAAAACGGAAAAAAAAATGAAAAGGATTAAAGAAGAGAAGAAGACCAATCTGAAATGCCCGTCTTGCACAGACTAGCTGCAAAGAGTATGCACTCACCATCTGTTTCCAGTGTCCGTGAATGGGTGAATGCTGTCAGAGCTGCATGGTCCCCCGAGCTGCGTGCAGCAGCGGGAGCTCGGAGTGTGTGTGTGTGTCTGTTGTGATGCCGATGTCAGCCTATATAATCACAGATAGGAGGGGAGGGGCCTATGGCATTGGTAGACAGAATCTGAGGCTCTAATTGGCTCCTTCAGCCGAGTGAATTCAAGGAGGAGGGGTGGGGGTGGGGTTCACTATTCAGCGGTCTCATTCAGTGATATTAATTCATTATTTAGTGTGACGAGGAATTTGAGAACCTCCGGTAATGCCTGGCTGCTGGTGTGGGGGGGATGTAGCTTTAAAGTGTATTGATTCATCTTTCAGTTACAGAAATCCTCTCGCATCATTGTCTCACATCATGCTATTACCACTGATTTCCTGTCCTTACTGGTTTGGGTGGACATACACACAATGTATGTGCATGTCAGTTTCTCATCTCTCCATTTTTCCCAGTTGCTGTCACACACATTGTTGTGTGGAAACTACCTTTTTGTTTTTTACAGTGCTGTGCAGGATCTCCACATTAGGGTCCATGATGTAATATCATTCCTGCACGGTGGAAATCTTATCTCCTTAACTCCAAAGTGTCTCCTGCTCAGCATGAAATCCATGTTTGACTGACTGCAAAAATTATTCAAGACCATTCCTATTACGTTTCATCAGCTTGCGGGATGACAAATATGCCGAGCACATGGAGAGACCTGACATGTAATTAGTGTTGAATAAAAAAGCGTCCAAATTAGAATTAATTGGTTTTCACATGGCAACAGTGGTATGTAAATTAGCACTTCTCTGAGAACATCGACACGAGTAAAAACTAAAAAAATTTGTCTCTCTCTCTCTCTCTCTCCCATTGTCCAACATGTGCGTACTCCGTGTTCCCCTGGCATGTCAGCGAGCCGAGTCACGATCACTTGTTCACATTCCCCTTTTCTCTTCTCAAGGGACAATCACTGTGAGACACATGAGCCAACTGCATCCCAGAGAACGGCTCATATTGAGCAATATTCCCCATGGTTTTCTTTCAGCAAGTGAAATTGCCCAATCTACAGGATCTGCTGTAATTATCCCATCTCCACTTTAGGCTATCTCGGACTCGCAGCTGCTCAGCAGGCCTCACTAATCTCATTGGTCGAGTTAAACCTCAATCAGTGGAGCCACAGTTTAGTATTAGCCCACTGAAGCCCTTTGAAACTGCAAACTGAATCCAAGAGAGAAGTGGTTTTATTATGAAGCTGTTCTATTGACGACTAATAGCTAGCTCCTAAGGATATATTGACTAATGACCACATAAATCTCTTCACAAAAGGTTGAAAATATTCCTTTGATTTTGACACAAAGTAGTGCACCCCGTTTCCCTCTGGTTTGATAAAATGACAAAGACGGTAACCACTAAAGTCTAGGGCTGTTTTTCCTTATCTACTTCCAAATAGGAGACATTTTTATGCTTCGCTAGCTAGCGCCTCACCAACTCTGAAGGGAATGGTAATGCAATATCACACATACATACAGCCTTTGGGGGCACTGCAGTCTGGCATTTTTGCAAATAAACATAATGGTTTTGGGATTGCAAGATGGGTTCTTTCTCATTTTGAAATATTTTATTTTTAACAAAATTCCACCTACTTTATAGTGTCAACCAATTCAATTTCCCGATTACTTTCTAATGTTAGCCTCATTCTCCTACGATTTTATTACTTTATTTATCATTTTATTTACTTGAATATAACATTTGTTATTCTCACAGTGGACATCTGATACTGAAGTTTCTCTCTACCTGATCAAGTGACGCTACCTGTCAGGTCGAGTGCTAATTAGCGATATGCAGCTAGTGAGTTGGAAAGCCCACAGAGCACCCAGGTCCACGTGTTCTCATGGTGTTACACAATGATAATGGCAGATCTTATCTTATATTAATGTGGAAATAACTGACACTGCGTCAGACCCTGCAAACACCCCTTGTACGATTAAAAGCTTCGAACATCACCTGGAGGTAAGACAGTACTTTGTGTATTTTAACTTGTTTGGATATGGTGTTGCTTTTGTCCCTAAAATTAGCATATGCTAAATTTTATAGCTATCTACATCAGAGTTTTCACGTAATGCTGCCTGTCATCAGAGGTAATGATTATGTCTCAAACGGTAAAGAGCCTTCCAAAAGCACATCCAGGTGTTAAGAGGGTATTTGCAGCCAGTCTGCAGGAAACAAAATACTTGCCATGTTTTAATGGGTCTTTTCTGACGCATGTTTAGCTCATTTTACGACAGCTAACACCATAGGAAATGCCTTTTTCACAACAACTGTTTACATACGCCCTTCTGGCACTGCTGTAATGTTTTTGTCGTGTCACAGCCAGAAAAGTAGACTCTAAGTAAAATAGAAAGCTGAGATAAAAGCTCTTAATCTGAAGATGTAATAACTTGTGAAAGCGCCGGCATAGACCGTGATATTGTGCTGTTACCTTGACGTGGCATAAAGCCTTATTTTCGTGGTGAGGGTTGTGTGTGTGTGTGTGTCTCCATGGAAGAAGGTCTTTCTAATAACAGATCGACGGAGAGTGTGAGTGTTTCAACACACACGGTGGGGATAGAAAGCTCAGACGGAGAGTGGAGTAGGAGGTGGAGGAGGATGAGAGCTATAGAAAGATCTTCCACGCTACTGTCCGCTGTGCTGTCGTCACCCGTTAAAACTTCTAACAATGAGGATCTTTGTGCCGAAGATATACACACGCACACACAGACCACACACACACAAAAACACCCACTGTACACACATAGATGTAGCCGTTGCGGGTCAGTGGAGCTGTTGATTGTTTGGGAGGTGAGGATTTATGTGAGGATATTTCAGTGCAGGGAGTTGGAGCAGTCATGGTTAAAATGTGGGGGGAAAGTATGGGAGTCACAAAACAAATCTCAAGTTAGCAATACGTTGTTTCGTCAACTGCAGGAACAATTCAGTAGAAATTTGTAAGAAAAACTGTTTATGTTTTAAAATGAATTAACTAACTAATTTAACTAAGATGGAAAGAGAAATCGGTTTCATAGAATGCTAAGTTTAACTACTTTGGGTACATCCAACCTTTTTACCTATTATTTTTTAAGTGAATTAACTTTGCTACGGATACATCGAACACCCCATTTAGTTTTAAAACTCTGAGGCAATGATTTAGAATGGACGGGCAGACATAGAGGTTTTTGGAAACAATCATGTAGACACTCACAACCTTTTGCTGATTGGATGTTTTCGGCCACGACGAAGCCTTCGCTGACTCCTCAGGATCCTATCACGTGACCCCGTTTCAGAAGGAAACAACAGGCATTAGCCTGAGCTACCAGTGTAAAACACAATAATCAATTATAAGAGTTGCTGAACCCAGCTGTTGTGCAGTTAAATTCTGCATCTCAATCTTGTGTGGGCAGAGATCAATTCAGTGAGAGGATGTTGCCTTAATCAGTATGTTTACATGTACAAAGTCAGTTTGGTTTTCACTAAATACAGATTAAGGAAATACCTGAAATGATGTGTTCATGCTCTATAATATATATTCACACGGGGCACAAAAGAGAGTACCCTTTTTAGATTTATTTCTTGGAAGAAGTGAGGTGGCTTTCAGGTTAATGGCAAATAAAGGGCTGATTGACAATTTCACTTTTGCTTGTTATCTCCAGCATTGGAGCCATTAAGCCATGGCACAGAAAACAAATATTATTTGTAGCCCCCGGCAAACTGAGCTCACCTGTGACCTTTTTTGCTTTGTGCTAACATTCAAAACACAGGAGACCAGACTAAACCATAGCCTTTCTGCATGGGATTTGTTATTAGAAAGATGAACGAGATGGGTTATAAGCAGAGGCATTTTGATTATCGCCCTATGCTTAATTGGTAGTTGATGACACTAGAGGTCTATGTTGTTGCTCACTCCATCCCCATTTTGGTGATTGGACAGTGTCATGGCATTAATTAAAGAGCATTAAAAAAAGATTAGGAGGGGAGGGAGACATTAAGTGTCAGTGTGCACATTCAATGCTCTGAAAAAAAGTTGAGGCACTTTCGACTTTTGTATGACACTGCCGTCATAACCTATTTAGGCTGAGTCTACCTTTAGTTATTTGATTAGTTTGTAGACTAGTGTATGATACTAGTTCGAATGTGCCAAGGAACTTTCTCATTGCTCGAACATTACTGCTTCAGCTTCTTTTTGCTCTTCTATTGGTTGGACAGTCAGTGCTATCCAGGAAACTGTTCTCACACTGCGAAAATGAACTGAACCATGAATGACCATCTATTTTGGTCAGATTAATTTTAGGTCTGTTGGTGCGGACGTCATTCATTTACCATTGCATATTATGGCTGTTATGCTGCAAAGATATAACATTTGGCCAAGACCGTCATCACTCTCTCATTTCTGATCCCCCGCTCCGTGGGGACGACCCAAGACACCAAACTAGCAAGGACATGAAACAAGCTCTGCACCTGCGGCAAGGCTCCTGTTGTGTTTTTTTTGCAGCCTTAGGGGAGAATGGCTTGTAGACGGACAGGAAATTGGTGCATTCTCCATGCTGCTGAGACAGGCCTAGGCAGGTTGATTGTCTCGCCTTGAGTTTCATGCTGTCAAGCCCATCTGGCATGATCTGACCATACCAAATCATGCCCCGTGTCAGCCTTATGTCAGGTTATGCTGCCGGCCGCCCACATCTTCATGAACACTTCCAGGGTGTAATCTCTCCACTTCCATCTTGTCCCTCTCTGTTCATACGATTATAATTTTTAACCGCTCACCCTCAAGTTATGACTAGGGTCTTAGAAGTTTGTTAACAATATAAAGAAGTAACTAATTATATAACAAGTGTTGTTGAGCAACACACAAAGGTTATTACGTCACCCAAATTCTTCAAACATATTTTCTAACTTACGCCTTCTGGTACTTAGCCAGTGCTACAACCTTTTTGACATTATGTATCGAAAGCGATAAAATTTGACACACATTTCGTACTTTTATCACATTTACAGGAAACTGTATGCTAAGTCACCCAGCTAACATCAACATTCATTTGAAATTTCTTTGCAGCTCACAAATGAAACTTAAATTTTAACTCTCCTTTAATCCTTTGATTATATATATAATTCTCCACTGCGTATACCACAAATACGTCATTTTCTGCAGCACTAGGCAGGCAGTGTACAAACCACTTGTCAGAACCTGCTTCTCTGAAAACAACTGCCTGCTGTGTCAGGAAACAAGGGTTGATGAGTGGAGAGAATCAATCGGGACACACTGTGAGTTGGCTAATAATTCTCTCTGAGTTGGACAGTGCACGAAAGTCCTTTCACAACACAGTCATTGAATTCATTGTTAAAATGACAATGACTAAATGCAGATTTCCATTTGATCCATTTTAGACCAATGGCAGCAATTGGTAAAGATATGTAGCATCAATGATTCAGTATTCCACTCAACTCTTTTGTAATGTGGTCAAGGCAAAACGTTTCTTTTAAGACAAATTACAACATACCC
Organism: Pseudopleuronectes americanus; assembly: GCA_038501795.1. NCBI lineage: Eukaryota > Metazoa > Chordata > Actinopteri > Pleuronectiformes > Pleuronectidae > Pseudopleuronectes > Pseudopleuronectes americanus. The sequence goes on from CM076735.1 coordinate 5,461,893, forward strand.
CCAACAAATATAGCAAAATGCATTACACCAAAGATCAGGCTGACAAGATTTTTAATATCATTTGGGTGCATCTAACAAAAGCTATGAGGTACAAACACACTATTGAGCTAAATCAAACAGAATCATAATGAATTAAAAAAGTATCACTGTTTAACAAGTGGGAAGCGCAGCAGGATAATAAAGATAAAGATAAAGTGGCTTTATTGTCAATTTCAGCATGTACAAGACATACAGGAAATCGATATGACGTTTCCCACTCTCCCACGGTGAAACATATAAAGTGCACAGGCACAACAAATAACACAAAACATTTCTATAATTAACTAAACATACAGATATTTTAAGTACAGTGGCATAAGGTTCTCTATAAGTGTTAAAGTAGTCATTTGTGATAAAAGTGCAAAAGTACCAGACAGTTTGTTGCAGAAGTAAACATACAGATTTTTTAACGACAGCAGAATAGGGTTTTCTAAGATGTAAACAGTCATTAATGTGATAAAAAGTGCAAAAAGTACAAGAGAGTTTGTTGCAGAAGTAGGTAAACAGATTTTTGTGTAGCAGCATAAGGATGGAGAAAACAACGTCAGTAGATTACCTCTTTTAACTTTGTCTCAATCCTCCTCCTCTTGTCACCCAACTGCCCCAAAGGGAAGCAATGGTTCGGATAAATGGCCCTCCTTCCATGTATGAGGTTGTGATTCCCTCCACAATCACAGCAGTATCTTGAACTTAATGCAGGAGTGCCTCAAATGCCTCAATGAAATAATGAAGCATTCGCCAAAAAGCTAGTGGCATTTAGGGGGTTTCCAACCATGGTGCCAATCATAAATGGAAGTGGTTTTCAATTTTTTGTTGTTGCTGTTGATTAACGTAATCAGCTTTCCTAAGGGGCCCCTTGAGAGCTTGGGGACAACTGCCTGCTTTGCCCTGTTGCAATGGCCCTGATTGAAAGCTTCACTTGTACAGAGAAATAATACTGAAAGAGGAGATGGGAGACGGAGAAAGCTTTAGAGAGTTTAATAAAAAAGACTGCATAATAATTAGACATGAATGAAGGTAGCAGAGAGATGGTTACGACATTAAGAGGCAGGGCTGTTTCAACGAATGCATCCGTTTTCGATCTGATTCTGCCAGGAGACAAAGATAGAAGACAACTTTGTCTGGGAGGTTATGGATTTTGTGCTACGAATAGGGGGGATCAATTAGTTTAAAAATATATATAAATCCACTTTTCAAGCTGCTGAGAGCTGCAGTTTCATGAGCAGTGTCAGCCGAACCACTACCGAAAGTGTAGGTGATTACTGTGTAGTTAAGAGCCAACGACAGCTGCACATGGCACCTGTGACAAGCAGGCACTGGATACTACTTGAAAGTCACTTAGCCAGAGCTGAACCTCTCATCTCAAAGACTACCAATCATATTTTATAAAATGTTTGATTCGACAGATGAGGAATTCATCCATCATTCTACAAACAGCATCTGAATCAAGAGGTAGATGCAAAATTGGATCAATTCACTTTTCTTAAATAAAAAGTATTCCAGGAACATATAAAAGCTGTTAATTTGAAATTTTGGAGTCATTAATGATTATTCTTGTAAGCTGCAGTTATAATGTTTGCAAATGCTGTCTTAATCATGCGTTTAGCAGTAGAGCCTGACTGATATGGATTTCTTGGGGCGTATACCAAGTAGGGAATAGAAAGTGTCCAATACCAATATATTGGTTGATATAAATACATCACTGGCGGTGGAATAAAGCCAGCAGGGGGTTGATGGAAATGGACTTTAATGTCCTGGAGGATGAGGAGGTGGAAGGGAGCGCAACTGTAGATCTTGAAGACGGATTGACAGGATTGCAGTGACGCTTAAAGGAAGGCGTCCAGGGGCTGATTGGCTGGAGGTTATACCTGGTGAAAGCAGCAGTGTGAATGTAGTGATAAAGACGATTTGACCGGCTAGAAATAGGAGAACCTGAGAGAGAGTGTTCCTTGTTGTCATCTACAGAAACATGTGTATTCTTGCCCTCGGTATCAGTAAAAGGAAAATTAACTTACACATCATTATGTACAGGTTATCTCTGATTTTTTTTTAAATGGATTGTAAATGAAGATAGTGGAGTATGCCAACAACAACCCAGGCTACCAAGCACCTAATTCCACGTGTGTGAACGCATTGATCGGATCTATATTGGTACCTTGACTAAGAGAAACCAGCACTAAGCTCACTTCTCCACTCATCTGTCTTACGTGTTGAGTGTTATTCGAAAATTACATTTCCTCAGTAATACGTACGCTCCAGAAAACGTAAACCTTACGGCCAATAATTTGTGTCCTTTCATCGCCATCGTAAGTATTCAATGAGACGACAGAGGGACCAAGAACAGGCCAGGCCAGCCAATAAAATAGCTTTCATATATGTACGAATCACCATATTCCAGTGTTAGTGCCCGCTTGCAATTCACACACAAAATAACTTATGGGATAAGAGAGAGAAATATAACTTATTATTTTATTCTCATCTGTCATACCTCAGTGTTTCAAGGCTAAAAGCTGGTGCTTGACACAAGCTAGTTTGTATGAAGTGGGGTCACCTTTTAGAAGGGAAAACATATTTATAGCTGTTCTGAACAAGCCTGATGGGGCTAAAAGCCTCCCAGTGTACAGACGGGACTCAATAGTCATACAGATGGAGTAGCAGCGAACACTTTTGTCCTGCTGGAGGTGGTTGCATGAACAAAAAAGAAACCAATCACAGCATGAAAGGAAGGTGTTTGTTTGGATTGCTGGTTTGAGAGTGTCACAAAAACAAATTGTAAGGCTCAGGCACACTTTTCTGTGGGAAGGCTGAAGGGGAGAAGGTTTCAGACGTGATGTGGATATACCTGCCTTGGACTGGACTTTAGCAGTTTCTACACACTGGACTAAAGGAGGAAGACATGACATTTTGCAGGGACTTGATATCTCGTTACCGTAGGACAAAAACAAAGAACAGAAAACTGACTGTTGTTGCAGTGATGACATTTTTAAAACGTAGGAATCTACAGGCCCTGTCAAATTAGTGTTACCTCTTCCAGTGTGTAAAAAGGTCAGTTCTCTTTGGATAGTGCTGTTCACGGAGTAGAATAAAAAAAATGCTACATTTTCATTACCAGCATTCTGTGTCATAAGGAAATTTTGTACTTGTTCTGCTTCCTTCTCTGGTGTAAAGCTTTTGTCATTGTTCTATTATCTTGAGGAGTTACAACTTACACAGACTGAGTACCATGAAGTCAATCTGTCCATTGGTGTTTCTGCCTTGTCACTCACACACTCTGTTACACACACATACACATGCTCACTGTGACTCATGTATTACTTTCAATTTTCAGCAGACGGAATGATCACGACTTAGATGAAGAGGGGGGTGGGGGGGGAGTTCAGAGCAGTCTGCTGCAGGCGGATACACATAATCACAAAAATATAGCATGCCCATTCAAAACACACACACACACACACAGATATTGTTTTATTCTATTTTCGGCTATTAGCTAAAACTTCGGACATTGCTGAGTAGGCTTCATTATCTACATCACCAATTAAGACTGTACTGCTAAAGACTGTCAAAGTTACAGCATCCTCATTAAAGCCTTAATTACCTCATTAGACCTTCTTATTTGAGATACAGTTACTGTCGTGACATATAAATTCAAGTTACTAAGGAGCTGAGAATATTTGTTCTCACACATGATAATGAAGTCGGATTCCATCCATACATTCAATGTCAATACTTTTCCTCTTGGTCCTTAGAACTAAGGGAAACTGGACAGTTGTGGATTCATTTTAGATCTGGACCTGAGGGATTTTTAAAGGGCAAATATCAATGTTAGAGATAAGATCAATATATACTGTATATTAAAAAGAGATTGGCAAAGATTACTAAAATGATGTTATAAAACCCCATGACAAAGAAATTGAATCGAGCCTCAATATTCTACAGCTTAACCATAAACTTTATAAAAGGTTTAAAAAAAAATACATAACCAAATATACACAAACTTAATAAAGTTACATAGTTAAGTTAACTGTGTTATCAAGACCACCTTATTTGGTCGGAACATTTTTGATTTGCAGCTCCTTTCCCCCCTCTTGTTTTGGTTAGTCGGAGGGCTACATCAAGCTAGTGAGGTGCGAAAGGTGTAAAAATAAAAAGTATTTTTGTATCTCTTTGCCAGAAGGCTCTTGCACAGTCCCTTGCTATCTGTCTGCATGTAGAGCTTTATTGCTCAAGGGCACTTCAGTTCTTCATGTGGAAAATGGAAAGTTGCTCTCTCCTCATTCACACTTTCTAGCTCATAACCTTTAACCAAACACCCACTATCTGTGTCTCCACCCCCACACACAATCACATCATACACCCTATAGATCCAAGCTTACGATTTTTGGTGCTATTCTCCTTCTTCTTCTTCTTCTGCTCTGTGTGTATGATATGAATTGCGTTTTCAAGCACTGTTTGAATTCATGACATCAGAAACTTTGCGTCGTAGACTGCAATGACTCTGAATGCAGATCATCTGACTCACAGCTAATGAATTCACCATGGCAGGATTATAGCCATATGCAGTAAAAAAAAGAATTGCATCATGTTTATAATATCCCCAATTGACCTGTTATTGATTATTTCAGCAATGCTCCATATTCAACATGGCTACAACACCGGGGCCAGTGTGTTGTGTTAGTGGCTTGAGGAAAACTGCTTAAAACCTGGTTATGAGTCATTAACTCTAAAGTTAACAAAAAGGGAAAAAGTGAGATCACATCTGAGCACATTTAGGGAGGTAAATAATGAAATTAAGATTTTTGTACTTAGATGTATTCATATACCTTTTGCATTAATTATGCCTTCATTAAAAATGTTTGGGGGTTGGGTTGCACTGATGTACTCTACCAATGTTCAGTTTAATGTTACATGATTATCTGTGTTTGACATCCACGGAACATGCTGGATATGACTTCATCGGTGTGTTGTTCAGTTTGAAGGTAGAGAGATGTGTTAAAATGTTCTGTGTTTGTGTATCCACATAGTTAAGTGCATGACTCTCGAGAGTAGCAGCGTATCAGGCCGGCAGTGTGGCTGCTCTAACCTGATAACATGGGCGCCAAAATGAGCATGATTGCTTGCAGTCAAAGGCCCAATCCCATTTCAGCCCTTCCACTCAGTTCTCCTCGATCCTCTGTAGGTGGAGACTGTCCAGAGTCTTTTTTGGGATGAATGGGGGAGGACCAAGTGTTAGGGCTGTACAGACCTCAAAATTGAGATTTTTCAGACTCACAGTTCATAAAGAGTGCTAGGAGAATTTCACAGAATGCCTTGGGAATCATAGGCAAATGTAATATTTTCTCCATCAATCACGATTTGAAAAATAGGGTAAAGATTGTAATATCTTAGTTTAATATTGTTTCAATGTATTGTGGTCTTTTTTTTTATTCCAACACCCCCTAAACAAAATTTGCTAGCATGAAGAGGCTACCCTGGACTTTTGGATGTGAAAAAGACAATTAGGTGACACCAGGAAATAACAAAGGATTTTTCTTTATTTCCCTGAGCTTTGTTTGAAAGATTTTATTAAGATCTCCTTAAGCTACAAAAGACAATGATCTGGTTACATTTTGCAGTAAAGAGCCAAAGGGATGTATTAGCAAAAGTGGACAAACGTGTCCTTGGTTTGAAAGCAAAGATGAGAACAACTGAAAAGCCCCAGAATAATGTAAATCCAATATCTGCTGTGGTCTGCCACAGAGCTGCTTCTGAAACTCAACGTCTCAACTGACTTTTACAATATCTAAGTGCGTCATCCCTTTAACTAACTGCCTATAGCCACAAATTGATTATAAATACACTCATATACACTGCTCAGCTGGTCATTTGATCGACCTTTAACCCCGAACAGGAAGATCAAAAAACAAGACGGCTGAAAAACGGTGCGATGCCAGGTTCAATTCCTGATAATGATCTGATGAAGCAGGAGAGAGTGAGGGGGCTGCAGGTCGAAGAATGAGTCACACTCAAAGAGAGCGGCCTATTACAGCTGAGTAGCCACTTCCATGTGTGTCAGAATGGAGCAACTCGAGCTGTCACACAGTTCCTATAATACCCCAAAATTTCAATCACAGTAATGATAAGTTCTTAAGAGGAACACAAGCAGAGCCAGAGGAGAGATATTTTCTTGGTGTAACAAAGAGTAGCTTATTGAAGGAAGTGGCACCCCCTCAACGTCCACCCAAATTTGTGACACCATCGAGGTGTTTGCGAGTGAGGTGGAGGTGAAGAAAGACTTCATTTGTTTACTGGCCACAGCAGTGATGTCATTCATATAAGAAAACGTACCGAATGGTAACGTGCTACTGCTGCTGTTAATGCAGTGAGTGAGTCCGAGTGTGACAGATAGGACATGCTGGTCATATTTAAAGATGAGCAAAAATATTTAATGTTTCTCACCATCAGAATGTGAGGGGATTTGTTATATCGCCTGTGCCTATTTTATTCTTGCAAAACTGCAGGGTTCTTACATTTATAAACAGCTTTCTTTAGCAGCATTACTTTATTCCCAAAAGGGGCTTTTAGCAGATAGTTAAATATTATACAGTATCATTTGTATCAAACACAGACCTAATTAACCCAGAGTGGTGAGTACTTGATCTTAACCTCCATGACAGGGACATCATTTGGAAATTGAAGTGTAAAGTTGAACAGAGTGTGTTCAGCTTTATGCAAATGGTCTCAAGTGCACTCTGTGTCCACTGCAGCGATTTTACACACTTACACACACAAACAGTTGTACTTGGTGATGCAGGCGCATTGTAATGGAAGCTATTATTCAAAACTATAAATAACTCAGTTATGTAACTGTTATTTTACCTTCATTTGCTTTCATGTGTCTTTTTGAGTTGAAGGTTCTTATCTTTTAATGTTCATGATGAAGTGGATCAATAATCTGCCTCACCTCCTCGCTTCTGCATCGCCCCTGTCTCATCTCCTAAATGTTTGTATGCATGTGTTAAAGTTTGAGCACTGGTACTCACATTCTCCCGTCGAATTTGTCTTCACAGATCCCGACGTTTGATTGAGAAGTGGAATGCGCACAAAATGAGGTCTGAAAGATGCGTACGTTATAAATGAGGCCCCAGGTCTTCATACTGCGAAGGGAGTCTTGATTGCAGGTGATTCGTGTTGATTGGGTATACAGGAGAGCAGCAGCAGTGGAGGAGGATCTGGAAGCACCGACAGACAAGCACAAGAAGGGAAGAGGTGTGGGGGCAGAGGTAAACATAGTAGAAGGAGACAGGAAATCTCCCAAAAATTATAATGGTATTGTTTAATGACCTGTTTTATTGTGGTTCAGTACAAAGGATGAAATTAGCTTTACAGATAACATTGTAAAACTCTATAATACTTGTGCATTGTCTGTTCTAAAGCCTGTTAGAATGAGATGTTTGCTTGGCCTTTGTTAATGCTGGTTACTGCCTTCTTTTTAAAGATGTAGAAGTGACCTGCAGTAAATTATCCTCTGCAAGTGAAGGGCGGTTGAGGCGGTTCTCGATATGTGAACCACAAACAGACTGGTTAGTTGGTGGATTATTTAAGTGGTACTAAATCTAATTAGCTGTCACTGTGGGGCGACCTGCTGAATATTTAACAACCACTATTCTGGAGAGAAGCCTCTGAAATGCAACGGTCAAAAGAATAAATAAATAAAGTGAAGCATTTGGTAAAAGGGCCCACCTCTTCCATTAAAGGATCATGTGTTGCGGTGGTTTGAACTCATCCATAAATTCTCTGCAACCTCAGGCTGAACTCGCCTTTCTGCTGGTTTTCCTTTTGTAAATTGAAAAACCACAGAAACATGATGCCATCCACTTACCAGCTCTTTATCAAATGTTTCGCTAAAACAGTTCCACACAGTCAGTTCAGAGGGCGGAGGGAAAAGTCTGCTGTCACGGCGAGAGCGGAGATGTGATGTAATGAAAATAATAATGGCACTTGTTTTTCACAGCAACTTTCCTGGAAGACTTTAAAGTTGTGGTGCACAGTTTCTCATATGAGAAGTGATAAAACTAGTTCTATCAAGAATGACAAAAGATGTTCATAATCTGCCTTGTTTCACAACTCCATACGGCTATAAACCAAAGTGCATCTGTCAGTAGAATGCATCAGAAGGATGTTTAGATGACAAAGTTGTTGTTTCCCTCGTTCGTAATAGTCCAGAGTCAAAAAAGTTGTTTTTTTGTGTCCACTATGTTTCACACACCGACGTTTATGCTGATAAATGAAGAATATTCAGCACAAACACACAACACCGAAGCCTTACCGGGGTTTGGCAGTCAACTGCAGTACAGGCCAGAGCTGACTCACTCCTCTGTTGCCAGAACACAGCTTAGAGCGCCAACACAAAGCTGGGATATTTAAATGGAGGTGGTGATCCGACAACTTTACGTCAATTTAGATGAATCAATATGAAGAAGATGCCTAATGAAGGTAAAGTGTGTGTTTTGTATGTGGGTGCACTTTTAATTAATTTCACTGCGAACATGTCTTCAGATTTCTTCTGATCAGTGTAGGTTGTTAAGTAATGATTTAAGTATGTAACACCAAATATACCCACTTACTATACAACCAAGTAAAGGGTTACTTAAAAAAAATATCAAGTTTGAACAAGTTCCAAATGATACCAGGTTTTTATGCGTTTAAATGAACAATAATGAAACTCATGGAAATTTACACAATAAATGATCTACGAAAATGCAAAGTTTATTTGCCTGTATTTAATTCAAGCAATGGATACTATGATATAGTAAAACCTGTTCTGCAGGTACTTTGATCGAGATAATTCGTCAATGTGATTGTAGCAGGTTCAAGTAAACAGTCTCTGCCTTGTTATCTCTGCTGAAAAGGTTATTTTTTCTTCTGTGTTTGTTTGTGAGCAAGCAGATTTATGCAAAAACTACTCAGGTGGCAGATCCAAGCATTTTTTCTTCAATGTCTTTCAACATTTTTCTGTTGATTTTTACTGAATAATTTATAGATAGTGATGAAAAAGATCTGATATGTTTAGGGAACTGATATTTATGAGTATGCTTCATGTGGTGCGGATCCAAATTAAAAAACTTAGATCTAGGGAATTTAAATGGACTTATACAATATACACTCTGCTGACTGCCACTCTCTTTAATGTATGCAAGGAGGCTGCACAGCTAATGGTTCAATTATCTAATCATGAGATGATAAGAAACCCCAGATTGCCAGAGTCAGCCTTGTTTTGAGTAAATGGTTGGCATCACACACCTGGAACACTTAGTGTCCACGAATCTAGACATTTTCGAGAAAATTTGAAATTCTGATTCCCGACCTTTGAACAGGAGTTTACTGAAAGGTAATCAGGTGTAGAATAGATCCAGCTCAAAGGGAGATTTCAATCGCCCTCTGCTGGATCACTTAAATAAATTCACAAATTCCATTTATTCAGTTGGTTCTGAATGTCAAAAGGAATGTCGAATTTTCGAATATTAACTTTTTCCACCACGTTTGATCAAATTAAGAAATTTAGAAATAAAAATGTGACAACCCCTTATGAGTTCTTTGTGTTTTTGTATCTGTCTTTCACCATTTACTCAGACTTCCCCTGTAGAGATGTGTCGTGTGGGTTTTTACTGGGCTGACTTTTTTTGACGAATATTCACTTTGACACGACGCCCCCTTGGATCCAGCTTTACATAGTCCTCGTCATTACTTTCTTTGTCTTGCTGTGCATTGTGGAGGGATGATTAGTAGTTAGCTGCGATGTGCTGTGTTGCCAGGTCATCATCAATTACAGGATACAAAGCGTGTCATTCAGTCTGTCAGCGCTTATTTCTTTGTCTGCTTTAGTACAAAATTAACTGGGAATAAAGAACAACACATCTTCCTGCAGTGGAATTCATTTTTTTTTCCTTCATGATTCTTTAAAAGCTGAGAGCAGCAGGCGTTGTGTTTTCCAGATGAGGAAGTGGGCAGTATGAAAAACAGCCACCACTGTAATCCATTTCATCCACATGAAGCCGTGAGTGGCGTTGGTTAGAGATGGCTATTTATGGTAATGTATTCACTCTGATTGTTGCTTTTCTTCTTGACAGTCACAGCCCTGCCAGTGACACATCATCTGCTTTGTTTGTCAAGTCCTCTTGGTTAATGGTGTTTTTGGAAAGCAGCTAGAAAGAGCATCTATGTCCAGGCCATCAGACTGGACATAATGAGCCTTCAAAAAAATCTATAAGCCTACATACAGTAGCGGACATGTAATGGTAAATTATTTGTGTTTATATAGCGCTTTTCTAGGCTTGATGACCACTCAAAGGGATTTAAATATGCAGGTTTGTGCCATTTACCCATTCACACACACACATTCATACAGTGAATCTATGGGGAGCTGTCAGAGGCGATTTGGGGCTCGGCATCTTGCCCATGGACCCTGCAGTTTGGAGAAGACTGGGATCGAACAGCAGACCGTCTGACTAGAGGATGACCCGCTCTATCCCCTGAGCCACAGCCACTCCTACTGTGTCGCAGTTATAATTTATTTGTAGCCACAGTTCTCAGCTGGCAGGCAGCGTCACACCAGCCCTGCTTGGTGAGAGACAGATCCGTGGCTGGCAAGTAAAGAATACTGGATGATTATGAATGTCTTTTTTTTTAAATCAGCCATGTTTTTCACGCTACTACTTTTAATTCAAATTCAAACGTTCATACGACCTTAATAGGAAAAGTTTGTATTCAATTGTTCAGGCCAAAAGCGAATCAGACAATGTGGAGTAGTTTGTATCCTGATCCAGTAGAGGGCGATCAATGTCTGCTCGACCTCTTGCCCTATCCCTTATGTTGCTATATAAATGGAGGACACTAGCAAACCTGTGGGCTCATCTTTTATTTTCCCACCTGGGATATGGGAGAGGCGACATGAATCAGAGCAACATGAAGTGCTCAACCTCGCCTATATGCGATTTGGGTGATTCAAATATATTCAAAAAAATTGCTTGTCATGTTAAGACTTCCGGAACTGGATAAAAGAGACAGCCTGGCTCTGTCGCTCCATTATTCAAGCCTCCTCCTGCTTCCTCTCAAAGACATAGTTTCATTGTGGCAGTAGTGAATGATTTTCATTATACAGTGTCCCTATAGGTGTCTAATGGGTGTACAGAATGGAGTGTTGCTTCAGTCAGTGATGTAAGTAGATACTAGCTGAAATAGTAACAGACAGAGATACGGATGGTGTAAGGATGGAGTGGGCTGTCTCTCAGACTCGAATTGAACTGTTTTCAAAAAAAGCACCCAGTCCAACCTCCCTACAAAACAGCTTTTCATCTTCAGCTTCTTTCATCTGCAACCATGTTAGCTTTTTATTAAAAACAACACCTGTATGACCTTGTTATTATTCCATGAGTAATGTTATTTCTTGCTTTTACTTTAAAATCGATCCATTTCTCCATCCATAAGGGTATTTTTGGGGGGGAGCATTGGGCGAAAGGTACATCCTGAACAGGTTGCACAGGGCGAACATACAGAGACACATTCTCTCAGACTCACTTATACACCTTTTAATTTAAAGTCTTCAATTTATTCAATTCCATTCTGCATGTCTTTAGGTTGCCTGGAGAAAGAGCCACACAGGGTTGGGAAGAACATGCAAACTCCACATAGAAAGATCCCAGGTCAGGGTTTGAACCAAGAACCTTCTTGCAGTTTAGGAATTTGTGATCTATGAATATGTAAATGTGCAGAACATATTCTTTAATTAATAGCATATTAATGATGGTGTTGTAATCACAAGAAGAAACATACCTATGAGTGACTTGTAAGCTGACATTACCCTCAAGACCACAAAATGTGGTTTAGAAAATAACATGAGCTGAAATTAAAATGAGCCATCATAGTTTGACTTTTCATGATTCACAGAAATAAAAGCCTTTCACTGTAGCATTTCACCGGTGGCTCTTTTATTACCTTTCAACATGGCTGTTACACAAGAGGAAAGCACAGCATCCTTAACTTTTACCTTCATTTTCAATATGTAATACAGACGTCTGTCACTAGATGGCACCAACACTGACTAATTTATTGGCTGGTGGACTGAATTCAACATCCATGTATTCAGGTATTTCTACTCTATAACTGACAAAATGAATTTCCATGTTTTCATGCAACCTAACAACACATAATGATGGTGTGTTACCATAAAAGCATATTTTACAGGGATGTCATTACCTCCAACAAGGAGGCTATATTTGTTTGTTTTGTTTGTTTAGCAGTATTACTCAAACACTACTGAGCCGATAGCCCTAGGCACGACGCAAAGAAAAATCCATTTAATTTTAGAGCTGATCGGGAAGAAAAGAAGAGATCCAAGATTATTTGTTTTACACTTTTGTTTTAAATGCTGTGATGGGACATTAGCCTTGGTGAAGGTATGCTCTCTCCTGTTTTCAAATGTTCAGTTAGGTAACTTTTATGGCTATATGTTACATTTGTAATACTTACTATTTGGCTCAGATATTACTTCATCTTACTGCTTTCACACCAATGTTTCTGTGAATGTGTTAAAAGGCAACAAGTTGTCTATATATCACTTGCTATGAAGTCAGCTGCATCAACTCAATAAGGTGATGAAATATATGAGGGTGATATTTACAACTTGTTTCTGCTGCACCCAACTGGCCCAAAATCGAATTGCTTGATGGTATAGTACACATTGTATCGATATACTTAATCCCGATATAATAGCCCCACATGAGCCTTGAGAGCACTACACATAAGTACCTTGAGCAGATGATTTCCTGTGTGAGTATAATCACACAGTTGTTTATCACCATATCACTTAGATGCTGTGGTACCATGTTACACTCTTCCACCTTTGTGTAATGTGTTTATGTCCAGTTTACGGTTATCATGTATCTGTTATATGTACCTCTGATGTGTGCTGTATGTTAGGTACAGATCCCAACAACAGAACCATTCACTTCTTAGTTATTTCAAAATTTTTACTTCATTAATTTTCTTGAATTATTGGGCAATTCCCTTCCCAAAATTACAATCTGCTTGTGGTTCACTATTTGTCAACATTATCTCCAAAATTATTCGACCAGAGTTTCTTAGACCCATGCAGAAATGTTTAATATTCTAATTGTGCTTTGTCTCTGCATAGATAAGCAGTGTAACAATAAAACGACAAATCGATGAAATCTGTCACAGCTCCTCTGTCTCCCCCCCCTCTACGATATCACAATGGTATTATCTCATTCTCGGTTCCTGCTTGTCTGACATTAGTTCTCCTTGTGTCCCCAGGATCCACTCTTCTGCCGCCTTCCTCCAAGCAGACAATAAACTCCTGTTGACCTTTCCATTAGGACTAGTGCTCTGTGTTTCTGTCTCTGTAATGGGGTCCAAACACACTCTGAACGTAACAGCATTCCACTTGAAGGGAATGAGTTCACGTCACTGATGAGTGATGGAAGAACACTGTATGCTATTTTAGATTATCACTATTCTTCTTTTGAGAATACACTTCAATATAATACAGTACGAGAAGAAGGTACAGACACGCACTGACAAACACACACACACACACACAACGCAATACAAAATAAAACACCATTAAAGAGCTGTTCAGTTATTTTGAGATACAAGTGCAATTTCTTCTAAAGTAGTAAATTTACATGACATATATAGTAAAAATCTTTATTACATACAGTATTGGCTCCGGCTGCCTCTGCACTTTCACATAAACACCACATGGTGGCAGCAATGCTCCATTGAGAAAATGGCGTCACCAATGCCGTTTGCTACTTATTCCAGATTTAGCCGATAACAGAGTTTTCAGTTCCCAACTAAACAACCACAATTGCTTAATTTTCCTCAATGTCGCAAGACCCAAGCATGGCTGCTCTCCTCCCTCTTTCACGTGATCCTGATGGAAGCTCCTGACTCCTCATCTCCACAGAAAACTAGTTTTCTCTAATCACATTGTATTCTGTCATTCGTAAATGATTCTCTCAGTGAAGCTTTGGTTAATGAAAGGTAGTTTCCCCTTGTCGCTACTGACAGCTGCATCAACCACAAATTAAGCACCATCAGATAAATCTGTCTTTGGTAAATCACTATTCACCATTATTTAGGGTTAGGGTTAGATACCCAAAATCCTTTTCTTTGGAGAACATGTTGCCACAGTGCTGTGTTGCTGCTGGGAGGATAAATGGTTTGAGCTGACAGATGACTGGCTGTCTGCCTAAGATGTTAAGATATCTCTATTCAATTATTGTTGGCAAAAGCCAAACCAAACTCTTCTTCATTCTATTCCTGCTGTCATCCCTCACAGGAATTTGCAAAGTAAAAAACCAAAGTTCTTTTTCTTTCTGCATTTCTGCAGCTCCACTGGTTTAGTCGATGCTACAAGGACTAAATAGGAATTTAGATACTGGTAGGAGCTACACTGGCATGTCATTAAGGTGTAAGGGTACATTACTTTGTGAGGTGAACATCATATTCCTGCTGGTTGTCAGGCTAAAGAAGAATATTTTTTTTGCTGCTGTGATAACTTCCCAGAAGTCAAAACACTGCTGGTAGTGTTGTGAAGTCTCATAACCATTCATGGACTCATGGATCTGGTACTTCCTGATATTCCATGATTCACCATTGACCAAAGCAACAAAACCTTAGATAGAGAGAGGATCTAAACACAGTGTACAGGTGTATTGACATTATAATGGAAAGGTCTTGCAGTGGGTTCAATGACAAAGACTGTATCGGTGTATATATATATGTATATATATATACACACTCATATTATCCACCTCTGTATATATATATACAGAGGTGGACAATATGAGTCGTTCCCAAAATAGAAGCCAACTCGCCTCGATCGCCACCTGGTGGCTGCTACTGTGCATGTTATAAACCCTGCCTCCTCCCTTTTTAGTGTATGGGACATGGAGCAAATTGAAAAGCCCAAAAACATATTAAATAATCTAGAAATGTAGGTCCTTATTATGACACTGATTTTAATAAGTTTGGTTCTTATTAGTTATTTAATGTAAAGAGCATTTAAAGCGGAGAGACGCCACAAGAGCTGAACAGTTGTAGCATTGATAATTCAATTCTAATTTTTTAGACTGTATTCAAGCAGGCATCAGCACTGCATCCAAACATTTGTTGAGTAGCAAGAAAAGTTGATACTGGCTTAACTTTTGCTGCACAGTACTATGTAATATGTATTATTTACTACGAATATTGTGTTTTTGTAGTGTTTACCTGTCAAAACAAGGCAACATCTCAGTGCAGTGTATCTTCTAGGTTTCAGATGTTTCAGATTTACCAAAACTCTATTTCTGACCTCTCCTCACTGCAGTCACACAATCAGTGTCTCGGTGTGAGCCAGCATGGGACAATATAACTGTTTTTTGAATAACTGGTTATGACAGAGTATTGATTGTTTTAGATTGCCAGAGGCATTTTCTCTCACAATATAAATAAACCGTGAGACTCAAAATTGGCAAAGAATTTAATGGCTGAGAATATTATTGCCTCTTTTACTTCTCCTGGTAAAATAAATCCATGTTTATAACTTCTTTTACATCTCTTCTGTTGCTTTTTTCCTACTTTTTCCTCCTGTCCTCTCCTATCCTCTCCTCCTCTCTCCTCTCCTCCTCTCTCCTCTCCTGGGGGTATCTCCTCCTCTTTATTTTATTCATCCAGAACGCTCCCTGGCCTTTTCCCAGTACCCTGCAGCTGGTCCCCATTGAGCCTCCATGGGACTTTAACCCCCTCATCTCCTTTCCATCCCCTTCTGAAAAACTCTTCCTCGCCATTAGCTTACACTCTAAAATGTTAAAGGGGGAAAAAAGGTATTCAAGGAGCTTTGTTTATACTCCTAAGATTGTAACCAAATCTCAAAGCCTCTTTTTTTAAAGAACATTTTTAATTGGGCCTCTTTTTTGGCATCACTTCAAATGGAAAACCCCCATTACGGACCCCCATGCTGTCCATTCGTCTATCTTTCAAATATATATTCTGGTTAGAGGGGAAACCCCAAAAACACTTTCTATGTTTCGTAGGAATCCCTTCCCGATACTCTTTTCTTTCTTTTTTTCCCCGAGCTTGGAACCCCAGCTGGAGCCCATGTTTTTAGAGTGTAAAATGAAAAAGAAGCTGAAGAGTCAGGGAGGGGAGGGGAGGTGGATAGATGTTTCCGATTGAAGAATGTAAGTAATTAACCCCTCTTCCTCTCAAAACAAAAACACTCTCCTGGAGCATGTGTTGGGGGGATTGATCTGGGCCCATGTGTGTCTGTGTGCGTGCCTGCGTGTATATGGGTGTGTGTGTGTGTGTAAGTGAGCGAATTCTAGGAACTCGTGGGAGGACACATTCATACATTAACTCTTATAAACTGTTTGCGCACAAAGCTTTTATGCATTTCATCTATTTTGCAGACATTAGTTCAGATATGACATGTGTAAAAACCTCAGTTCAAATGACACACACACACACAGACACACACACACACACACACACACAGAGACTGCAACACCTCCTAATTGGGATAGATGGAGTTCATTATGTAGCATCAAGAGAGGGTGGGAACTGAGATGGAGGGGAAAACAAACAGTACAGAGCTGCAGTCCTGAGACCCCCCCGCTCACTTCAGACACATTACACAAGTCCTCGTGTGACGCACTTATGTTTACAACACGGCCTTTAGTCGCCAGGCTCTGCCGCTGTCTCACATTTTATCTCACATTCAAACGCGGGCCTCCAGGGGTTTATGGTCGTCCCCTCCGGTGTCACCTCGCAAACGGCGCCGCCTCCCCTCGCCACAAATCCCGATGTTGCCTCTCACGCTGACTCAGCGCGCTAATGACACTGGCGGAGCTGTGAGAATGGGCGTCAGAAGCAACAGCGGACAGCCTGCTGACGTGCGGCCATTGGGTTAGCACTAAGGTGTTTATGTAGATTATTTTCTCTCTAAAACAATATCAAGCAGTTTGCTTCAATGGAATATATGTGAGTGGAGATATGAATCCAAACCACAAGTACAGAGAGGAAAATTATTAAGCAACACTATGAAAGTCTCACTTTTGTGCTGTTTTAGTATAATTCTATGTATATCTTATAATGAAATAGACACTTCAAATGTAGAACTCATTATGGACAGGGCCGTAGCTATGATTTATATCATAGGTTAACCCAATGTAATCCCCACTCTCTACAAACACTTTCTAAGGTCTTTTATTCTATAACAGTTATACTTTCTGCTGATTTCATTTCTTAAAAGTGTAAAAGCTGCCTCAAAGTCTTCCTTACACTGCTAAAGATAGATAGAAATACTAAAAAGGTTGACTATCAACGATCAATCAATCAATCAAAATATATTTGTAAAGTCAATATGCACAGTTTAGCACAGAGTGAGGCAAAACTACCCAAAATCCCCCCGCCCTATTAACAGAGGGGGGAAGAGAGCCACATGTAAGGGATCGCTCAATCTCAGGACGGACAGAAGTTCAATAGATGCTGCATGTGATGACAGTTGTAATGGTATAGAATGTGAGGAGGTTTTATATAATGTCTAAGCAATCCACTAATATTATATAGATATCATAATCAGGATCGACCACAGCAGTGATCCAGGATCTGCAAACGATAAACAAGTTAAGAAGTTAGAGCTAAAAGATAAAAAGAGAGGAGGACATAAGCAAACTAAGCTGTGCTCAGATAATCACAGCATTAAAGTATCTGAGAGGCAGTGTGTGGAAGGATGGGTTGGTGAAATTGCCAATAAGGGTAAAGTTGTTTGTCGACCTCGGAGATGGTGGAAAAACAGTCAGGAGTTCACAGGAGGGTGAAAAATACACATTCATCAGTTGGACTGAAAACAACTGTGTAACCATGCCAACAGTGCAGAATGTAACAATAAGCAACTGTTTGCGAATACGTGTTTTCAACTTTATCAGCTGATGAAAGGTCAGTGTGGAGGGAGAGTGTAGCCCCGAGCACCAGAGGCATCGATCTACTGGGGACATGTGATGTGGTTTCATGTTTCAGCTGATTTCTATTCCCTATACTTTATGACCCTTAAATAAGAAGGCGTTATCAATATTTGCAGTAAAAATAGTCAATGTTGTTCATAATAGAGCAAAGTTGATATGGATTTTTGGAAGCAGATATCAATAATGGGTAGAAAAAAAGAACAGAAACATATATATATATTATTTTAAAGAAATAAACATATTTTGTTACAATATAAACGTAATTGTGCATCTTCTCTGCAAAATATAATACAAAAAATTCTTTAAAGCCTCATTTCCATTTTTTTTTATGACACATAAATTGCACTCTAGTTCTTGGTTCATATCAGAAAGCCTCAGCAACTAAAATGCACTCATCCATCTTTCTCAGTGGGGTCCAGAGAGGAATCCTAGGTCTGTTCTGAACTGAAGCCAACTCAAACACACAGTTTAGCTGTATCTACCAAACATGTGTGTAACGTGAGTGAAGCTGTTCATAGTGTGTCGTAAAAAGTACTTTCTGACCTGAGTCACTGTGTGTGTGTGTGTTGAGCTGCCAGGTTTAAATAGAAAAGCACAGTTTGAGAGTGGGGTTTAAGAGACCTAAATATCTCACTTGCTCTTATTAACCAAACACACACACATACACACACAGTGGAATTAGAGACCATAGCATAAGAGGCTAATGTTACAGAGGCAGTTGGATCCGGCTTGGGCTCGTCTCTTGCATTGTTAGACGCTGGATCGCGATAAGTCCGAGTTCGAAGCGCTCAGAGTGGGACGGCCCTCTGATGTTTCATGCCCTCAGCCGTGGATTAACTCTCTCCTGCCGCCTGAGCCCCAAATCCAGCATCACTACTCTGGCTGCAAGGGGAAGGCCCAAGAAACAGGGTTCAAACGGTTGAGCTGTCTGACCCAGCCAGTATCATTGGGTTTATCCATCAGGGGCCTAAACTGACTGACTTACTTTTATGCACAATATTACAAAGTACAGATTAAAGTCAATCCTTTTCGTTCGAATTTTTAGATATGACAGATGTCTTTATCCATTATGTTTCCCTCATAGATTTTAGCCTATTGATGCTGAATATGTGCAAATGCTGGAATCCTCTTCATGTGCCAATATACTAGCCTGACGTTGTCATACTCACAATTCTAGTCAGAATGTGAGTCTGAGACCGCTCCATTGGGCTGTGATTATGGGGCGTGTTTCAACCGAACCAGGAAATATAATTCCTCTTCGCTCAATTGGATAGACCTACAACCAATCAGAACAACGTAGTATGTGACGTATGTTAAGCGAATCATTGTGAGTTATTTACTAACGCCGGGTTCACACCTGACGCTGAAGCGCAGCGCCAAGCCTTAAATAACAGCTGGCTCCCATCCACTCCCATGTTAAACCTTTGTGCGGGTCACACCGGAGGCTGAAGCGCTGCTCTGCCCCAAAGCTGCCTCGCTCCGTGCAGCGATCGTTTCGGCGTCGAGTCTATTTTTTCCGCTTGACGCGAGCGTATCGCGACAGGAAACACACTGAAATTAATTTAAATACTTTGAAGTCCCCTTCTGTTTTCCTGGAGTGGAGTGGAGAATACGTAATTTACCCTCCACACCCGACATTTAACGGAGCAAACAGCGGAGAAGTTCTTCAACATGGATGACATTAAATTAATAATTGAAGTGGAGAAGTGCAGTGAGTTGTATGATCCTCGGAACATGTTGTATAAAGACAACACCAAGAGAGACAAATGTTGGGACGCTGTTGCTTAATGTTGGAGCAACAAGTAAGTATATGCTTGAATACTACTGGATCAACCGGTGATATTATTAGCGCTGCCCGGCGGTTCAGCGTCGCTTCAGCGTCCGGTGTTTAACAGCCAAGCGCCGGCGCGATAGGGATTAGCGCGACGCGGCGCTTTGGCGTCGCCTCCGCGTTCTCTGTTCCTCTTTCAAAATGAATGCGCTGTCGATGTCTCCTAAAACAGACTCAAATGCAGCATCTACACATCTCAGCTCTCCAGCGGCAGGCATTCTATCCAAGCCTACTTTGATGACGTGGTTGATTACGTTACTCTTGATCACCTGTCCATCATCGTATAAAGCCCGCCCTGACGATTTGATTGGATCGACCAGCTTCTGTACGAGCATAGTTTCTCCCCAACGGAGCGACTCCAGACCGAACTTCCCGAACAACAAATGTTGTGGGCGGGGCTAAGTTCGTCTGGCACCCAGGCTACCAATAAACAGCAATTAATAAGATTGTCTCAGGAAAAAATTTCAGTGTCTGTGGACCTTGCAGGCAACAGACACAACTGATCATTTCAGACCAAGTGATTGTCTGTAACATACAGTTAAGCCGAGAGGATAGCGTAGAAGTTAGCAAGCCAGTTGTGGAAAAGTCGGTAATGGTTTTGGGGGCGTGAATTTGACATGATGGCCAATGAGAGGTTGTGGGATTTATTGGTTGCATAATTATTTTCAAAGTGTACCCTGCTCTTGCTAGCTTTTCCAGGAATACCAACCCTAGCTTTAATATTTATATTTTCATTGATTGTGTTGTAAATCTACAGTCACCTATTCCTTTCATTTGCCATTTTTACAGTTTTGGACAGAATTTAAAAGGAATTTAACCAACCAAGTCAACAATGTCTACCCACACTTCAAAATATTTTAATGGAAATACAATAAATATAACATTTAAATTGTATTTCTTAATAATTTAAACATAATGTTTAACTGGAAAGGAAGGACACCATCTGCTTCCGTGGCATTTCCGTTTTCGCAAAAATCAACACAATTTGGCAAGGAGGTTTAGGTCATATCTCACCATGGATGTTCCTTTTCTCTTTCCTCTGAAACAAGACACATCTCTCTCTGATCTCTGTGTACCTTGGCAAGACCCTCAAAGCTCCACCTGGCACATTGTGGCTATCTCTTCCATTCCTGGGATGAAAAGGAAAAAACCCTCACCCAGCGAGCATCCTGGAAAGCTCTGGAAATTCTCCTCCTCTTCGTTGCTTCGCCTTTGAAGTGCTCACTTCCTGTCTGCTGTTTACAGAAGGTTGAGGAACTGAATCAACAATGCAAGATCATGTAAAACGCTGGTCGATGAACTCTTTCATCGGTGTCATGGAGGGAGAGTATACACTACAGCAGGCTTGCATACATTTGCAGCGATGGGTTCCAGGAGTCAGAGCTCTTCCCTCATATTAAAGATCTTCATATCTAAACAGTGGCTAAAATAACTGTGGAGTGTGAATGTGGTGAGTCTCAGGCCCTGTTCAGATCTGCAGGTTTTAACATCTGACCTGAGAGATCCGACCACAAGTGGACAAAAAGTCTATCCACAATGAACATCACATTAACATTCACCTAAAAATTTGTCCTCAATGTGGCTTCAGTGAACACTGGTAATCGAATCACACTTCCCCGATTTATATCCAAATATTGTTCTTCATTTTTGTTTGCGAAGACCAATTTATGTTGTTTTTAGCTGATATGACAATACCGATGTGTCAGCTAACAAAAATGTTTATGTAGGCGTGAGCAAGCGATATATATACTGAAAGAGAGAAAAATATATAATATTTAATATTTTAACCCTTTTGAAAAGCTATAGAAATCTTTGAATATATTTGTTTAATCAAGATTCATGAATTATCTTTGAAAATATGTTGAAAATAACACTCAAAAAAACTATCTCTGTTCAATCAATCAATACATTTTTATGATATATCACCAAATTATAGGACGAGTCACAATTCATTAAGAAGTGATGTATACATACAGGAAGTTAAAGGCTAATAACAGAAGCGAGAGAATGAAACATGACATTGATTTTACTTCTAGAAAACTGTGACCCTGTGTGTCGCAACACTACAATACGATGAACCTTGTGTTCAGTTGACGTCTTACTGGTCTCTATGTGACTTCACTGAAAATGTATGAGTATATAGCACATAGATGTAAAACGTAAGCAGAAAGAAAACAAGGCTGGGTGTCATTGTGTAACAAACCGACTGCGGCCAAAGCTGTGCAAAAATAGAAACATAACGTGATCCACCGGTGTTACACAATTGCTCCTGGGTAGTGGACTCTTGACATGTGTTATTAAGTTTTGAAAGGCTGCTGTTGAGTTTGACGTCAGAGGGAGAGGGAGAGGGAGGGAGCTGCTGGAGGGTAGGGGAGAGAAAATCACAAGACCTGGAATTTCAATGGGATCCTGTTCCCGGGGGGCAAGTAATGTATGTAATAATGTTAAGTATGTGCATGTGCGCGCATGTAATTTTGTGCGTGTGTGCTCTCTCCCCTGGATGTTCAAGGAGTCAAATATGTGTAATATGAATTGACAAATCCTTATATCCATGCAGCATTTTAGCAACTTTCAGCTCATAGTTTCACTGTTTTGGCCAACTCTCACTGCTCTCTTCAATAGTGTTTACAGTAGCAGCAGGTGTAAGTGGAGATGCCCTGATATATGACCGTAGGCTCTGTTACCTGTCCAGCACTTAACAGCAGACAGAGTGGTATTAAGCATCTAAAGAGCCAGATGTTTCCCCCGGAAGTTAGTCAAGATCAAAACAAAGTTAAAAAGAAAGTGAATCCATAAGCTTGAACCATACACTGTGCTATCCAGGAATGAGATGGATAGAATGGATCCATCTTGTGCATTTGGAGCCAGAGTCTGCACAGTAGCGATCAGGGAACTTGCTGGATGTGTGGAGAGGCCGTTGTTTGACCCTTGCAAATACAATAATCTTGCATCTACAGTTTGTTGCTCCAATGTATTGTGTTAAAGGGCCTTTACAGTTGTCACATCTACAAGCATAACAGCCCCACATGCCAGCATATCACAATGAAAGTTACTCAGTTGTGTGTGTGTTTGCGTGTGTCTGGGAGAGAGAGAGTGTGTGGGAAGGCAAATCTCATACACACACATATTCAGATTGAGGTATTAAACTCCCCTCCTGCAGATAGTTGTCAAGGACATTAGTCGAAGCCAGACAGCTATTCTTCTGTCACTGACCAGGCACAGCAGCAGCTCCTCTGATATAATAGCTTTTATTGTTGCAGCAGATGATACCAGGCAGATGCTCCTACTGCATGTCTGCCTATGATAATAACAATAATGATATTATTATATTATACAGCCCTTTTCTTATTATTTAAATGTGTTTTAAAGTAGAACATAAGAGAGAACAGATACAAACTTTAAAATATGATGAAACAATCAGAAACCAAGGCAGGACTATAGTATTGATTATGTAATAATACAAATAAATGAAATGGTTTGCTCTAAAATCAATACTGCTGATATAGACGTAATAAATGGTAAAATTAGACTCAAGGATGTTACAGCAAGTGGGTGGAACAGTCTTAAAAAATCAAATGACCTTAATCTTTTACCTCTTGTCTCTAAAACACACTTTCTTCCTTTTTATTTTCAACCCTTTTACACTCTATAGCCTTTTACTGGCTCTATCTGTCCGCAGCAGATGCCTGCGTATAAACGCCCTGCTCATCCTTTCATCATTTACGTCGACTCCGCATGAGCTGCAGAAGCGGCGAGTTCCAAGCCCATGAGGTCATGTGGACATTGAGATTGCAGTCCCCCATTGGCTACTAGCTAATATCACTCACAGCTTGAGCAGAGGATTTGACTTCTTCACTCTCTTCTGGGTTTCTTTTTTATTGTGCTTGACAAAGCCACAAAATAAATAAATAACGGCGGGGGGGGGGCTGCTTATAGCAACGGCACAGAGAGTCTGCATGTAAGAAAAAAAATGGAAACAAATAATAGTCATCGCTGTGGCTTCATCATATTGGCCGAAGCAATTCAATGCATCTCCATCACTCTGTGTATATTGATTTTGGTCTTAGTCAAACATGTTACAATCAGTTGTACTTGCGCTTTAAGACCAGGGACGGAGATGGAGGTTTTAATTTACTCCCGCTGCCTGCCCTTGGCCTTCTTTATCCTGTCCTCTTGCTCAACCCGAAGCCATTATGGTTAGATGAAAATTTGCTTATTACACAACCCCCCCCAAAACACTTTCACCCCAGCAACAAGACATATTTGTCCATCACATAATGCCGCATTAATAACCCATCACACGTAGCTTCCCCAACGCTGTATATTTATCTTAGCCTTTGCCTAGCATGCAAGAACAACAAACAGGCCACTGCGGTCATGGGGTGGCGCGACAGAACGGAGGATGCAGACCCCGGGTATGTGCGATATGCCATGAGTGGTTTGTTTGGAGCTGCAAGATTAGAGCGGTGAACTGAAGCGCTGAAATAAAAGTAAGCCAGGGCGATTTGATGGATTCTTTACCAGCAGCATTAGCAGGCTTCTCTGGAGTCAAACTAAATTGTATTTATTTGATATGATGAGGGAAGTAATGGAAATCCAAGAGTGGATTATTTTTCCATAATGCGTTTGCCAACGATGCTTAGGCTCGGTGAGGCTACTGGGAGATTCATCTGAATGAAGTTCGAAGACTGTATTTAAATCCATCAGACATTGCTCCCACCATCACATGGATATAAAATGTAGGTACTTTCTTACTTTCATCACATACAATAGCAAGATGAAAAAAAAACTCGAAAAATTATACCAAAACAACTTTTTGTCTTAAGCAGCCTTTTTAGAGAATTTGTGTGATTAACTGAAGTGTGATAAATACAAGCACTGCCATTGATGTTCTATTTAACTTTCCATATCCAGGAGAGACTATTAAAAATGTTGTTTTGTTGCCAGGCTAATAAAAAGATAAGTTCTTGAAGATGAGGAGAGATCAAAGTCCTGTCTTTGAGGCAAGGAGGAGGACGTGTGGTCCAGGATTCGTCTTTTTTGGCAGCACCTGGATGGTGCTTGGTGTGTTTCCACATGTATATCTTTATATGTTTGCAGTTCAAACTGTATTTCCATTACTGATCCCCTACTCTTGCTTGTCTGTGGTCTCATCCTTGATATTCTCTGTGAAAGCAAATCAAGAAGCTCTATTCTGTAGTTGAAAGTGGCTTGTGCTTTTTAGTTGGTGATATCCTGGTATCCTACTGTACATCCTTTTGATGCATTGGTTGTGTCCACCCTCAGAAATGAATGCTACGCATCCACAAGACGACACATTCATGTCAGTGGTAGAAGCAGTGTAAAGGCAGATTCTCTCCTTTGTTGAGTTAAGGGCCTGACATCCTTCTGCAACTGCGTCATGCTAACTTTTTCCGTTGTGATCTCAGAAGTAATCTAAGGCTAACCTCCAGTTTCACAATGTTTCTTTTTTACAAAATACTAACCTGGAAGTTCTGTGTACTCAAAGTCCTATGATGTGCCCTCTAGTGGAATACTCGAGTAACATGTGTTGTACACACAAATATAGTCCAAAACTAATTCTTGAGTGTTTGAACATAACCTGTCGCCTACCACAGCTTCATTTGTTATGTTAGATGGGAACCAATCTGTGAGCCCGACTATCATCTTATGAGGAATTAGCTTCTGGGGGAGATGGACCTCTTTTACAATCCGCACAGACTGTTTACTTGCTCAAACAGTATTGGTCAATTTAAATGGAAACCAGTAGGCATCCGGCCCCAGAATATTATCCCTTGCCTACAGATTCTGCATTTTTGTTTATGGAGATTAGATGACTAACTCAATCTCTAATTTATTTCCCTTTCTTGGTGAGTATAGAGGGTTTACTTTGGTGATGCTGGTTGACACTGCCATTGAAATGCGGGTTTGTGACTAAATATGTCTGTGATATTCACTGTGTGCACTATATAACTATCAACCAAGACTGCAGATTTTACATAATACTCTGCTGCAGCTAAGAATATTTTTTTATGATCAATCAGATTGTACGTTGTATGGCCTCTCGTTTAGTTATTTCATTTTCAAATATGGTGGTCTCTCACCGCCTGTGGTCATTACATTTCCACTCACTCCAAGTATAAGTCTTGTGAGGGACTGTCTAGCATGTTGCACAGACTTTCCGTGCTTTCCCAGGATTCTAACTTGCAACCTTCTGGTCAGAGCAATCTCCCTCTCTCTCTCTCTGGCGTCTCCAACATGCAGTTGCCTCACATTTTCATTTGGTGGGTGATAGTCCACCAACGCTGTGGAAGTAGGAGCTTGGAATGCTAACGTATCATTACTGGCCCATTGGGAGAGACTTGAAAAGATTAATGATGGTTTCAGTCAATATAGGGAGTTATGGCTGCTGACGTTGTCGTGGTAACAGGCTACAGTTGAGCGTAGGTGGGTAAACATTGTGGTTGGATTTGTGCAACAAGGATCCCATGGTGTGTGTGAATGTGTGTGACTGTTTGTGTTTCCAGTTAATTTGTGTAAGTTGAGTGCTTGAGCATGGTAGAATGACGAAGCATAATTGTTTGTTGTGCATGTAAGTATATTTATGGGCCTGTATTCAATATACATTTTGTAACCATAGTGTGTGCATGTGTGTGGGTGTGTCTGTGTGGGTGTGCCTGGTTTTCCTCTCCCTTCAGACCCTCCGGTTCTGGTCAGATAACATTTTTTCCCACAATTCCCTACTCCCTCGGAATCTCGTTTATCTTAACATACCTCAGTAAAAGACATTTCACCTGGTGAAGCGTCTTGATCCAACTCACAGTGCTCTGTGAGTTTCCCACATACGATACAGGAAGTAAAAACATCAAGTTCCATAGTGCATATACCATGAATTGTGAATTTGCGGAATGAAAAATAAGAAAAAGCGTGAAAGCTGTGGTCAACATCCATGTGATGGTTTAAAATACATTTAGCAAATTCAGCACTGTGCTGAAAGTGTTGCATTGTACTCCTGACCACCACAAGTTGTGTGTGAAAAAATTTG
Organism: Pseudopleuronectes americanus; assembly: GCA_038501795.1. NCBI lineage: Eukaryota > Metazoa > Chordata > Actinopteri > Pleuronectiformes > Pleuronectidae > Pseudopleuronectes > Pseudopleuronectes americanus. Next base: position 5,488,810 of record CM076735.1, read on the forward strand.
TGTGGTTGTAACATGACAGCAGTCCAGAAAGTTTATCTACTTTGAAAAGAAAAGTAAAAAAAAGGAAACACTATCTAGGCTTATTTGTCTAATACAAACTTCGAAGAGGCCAGAGCTAAATTTGATGAAACATTGTTTTGATATATTTGAAATATTGATCTACAAATTCATGAAATTCTTCAAATTCAAATTTGAATGAATTTTTAATTTGAATTAAAATGCTCAAGATTATCTCAAAAGTCTAGTGAATAGAAGAAGAAGACAACATTTTCAGGAGCTCTGCCACAGAGGCACCAACTGAGGCTGGGACACATTTATCAACCTATGTGACACTTGATGTGTGCTTGGTCACAGATGGTTTTTGGTTCCGAATTTGATATCCAATAACAGATGAGTTATTTAAGTTTTGTTTTTATTGTTCTCTATAAATTATCACCCTATCCCCTGCCTTTTATACAAATGCCCACTGCAATAGGACATTTTTATCTTGAACTTTATTCAAGATCGTGGTCTTTCAGTTTGACAGCAGGACTTATTGATTTCACATTCAGATTTTCTAATGCTCTCAATCAAAACCCTGCACCCGCACTCAGATATACCCTGCTAGGCCTGCTTGTGCTCAAACATTGTGCTTGCACTCATATTTCCTCAGTTCCAGATTCCCTTCTCTGCAGATGTGAAATGCCTGCTATCTGATTTTCTTTTTCTGAGCTTGGATTCTTGGTGCACTAATAGAATGCCAGGTGGAGTGATGAAAGGTTGGTTCTGTTCTTAAATAAATACAGGAGGAAAGGAAGAAGGTGCTTGTTTTTATAGTTGCTAAAGCGTTTCTGAGATACATGGTTTAACATGCACAGTATACAGGATGAAAACATTTTTTTTCATTAGTAAAGAGAATAACTACAAAATGTGGAGTGACCATGTAGGTGAGTAATTTCCATCGCAAAATACACTTATATATTTTTTCAGGTGGACATTATAACATTGTAATTGTGAAGTTTGTTTGGGCCTATTTTGTGATTGTGACATTTGAAATTAGAGCCAGCTGTCAGAGCGATATGATTCATATTTGCTTATTGTCTGATTTTTTTTCTTTACTCTTTCTTATTTTTCCAACAGCTCATGAATGCAGTGCCTTTTAGCAGCCAGCCCGTCCTTAAATGCACCAGTAAGGAGCGTTTTTTCTTTCTTCAGAACAGCCCACACTTGCCACCGCACCAAACAAAAAGCTGAAGGCTGCTAAGTTCTCACTGTGACGGATGACTTAGCAACTTTAAAACTCTGCCTGTTGACTCTCTGTTTAATACCTGTTGTGAAATAAATTGAACTGAGTGGCCAAAGCAAATACGCACTCTGCAGTTGAATCTGTGGGGTGATATATTCCCCAGTTGACCTGCACAGACATAAATAATTGTGTCATCCAGCAGGATGACTGATGAGTGAAGCAGCTAATTGCAGATGAGAGCTCCGGAGAAGAGCTGCGGGAGTTTGTTCCAGTTTGGAGCCTTCTCTTTTAACTTCTCAGGGCGATAAGCCAATAACTCTCTTGACAATAGGATGAAGTGGAGCATTGTTCATCTTTACATATAGACGTTAGCTTTAAAAGTAATTTGTGTGGATGCAGCCTGAGATATCTTTACTTTTGCCAAGAAAGTCCGGATTACATCATCAGGGGTGTTTTTTCTCAAACTTGTCAAAGTCTGAGAAATGTGGCTTACATGCAGCTCTGACAAATCTCCCCCAGAGCCACATTAGACTGGTAACAGTTGTATAACTATTTAATAACAACTTAAAAGGCTCAGTACCTCCACCGAGGAGGCTAGGTTTTCACTTTGTCCCTCTGTTAGTTAGCAGGATTACACAAAAACTACTGGACAGATAACCACAAAACTTGGTGGAAGGATGTGGTATGGATCAGAAGGATGTGGGATGGAACAGGAAAGACTGCATAACCCGTATTGGGGATCAGGGCCGGAACCAGGAAATCTTTTTCACTTTCCTTGAAGCCTTTCCTACAGAATTCATTCAATAAATTGCAGAAGTGGGGATCCACGTGCACGTGCAAGAAAATCGCTCTCACATATACAGACAAGTTCTTGCCTGAGCGAGAACTGCATACCAGGGCCACTTACGTTTACGTGCACAACTGCAGCTGAAACTATGAGGTCTGACTGTCTCCTAGGACTGTAACAACTTTATGGACAATAGAGTGTAGATGATCATTGGGAAGCACTGCGCCCTCAGAGCACCCTTCTAGTGCCTAATATATTTGCATATACTGCTTTTGATAGATCCTTTTGAAGCCTGGCTTAGAATATCAATTGATGTCCTTTTAGCCATTGGCCATATGACAGGGAAATATTGACCACACTACATGAGTTTTGTGGTCTGAGGTCCCACCTGTTACAGGACTGCACCATCCTGGCATTGCAAATCCTCTTAATAATGGAAACTTGTGTTTTTTTCCCTTGAGAGTTGAAAAAATGTCCCTGAAAAAACACCATGGTTCCAAAAAGCAATGTTGAGTCCAAGTTAAATCTAAGTTGAGTCCCTCATTTGTTGTTGGAAATACCACTAATAGGCCTGGAGCACATGCGGAGAACGCGGAGAAGCGCCAAATGGACTGGAAAAGACTCAATCTTAACGCTTGTTGATAGATGTAGCAATTATGTAATTTTTCAAATATTTGAATGGCATATAAAAAATTGCTAATGTTGCTTTATGCCATCATAGCAACCGGTCTGCCTGCTTGCGCATGCCTTTACACATTAGGTAGAAAACAGCGGAGGAGAGAAAATGTGCTAATTGGTGTTTAAAGTGCAGTAAACTTGAAGAAAAGGAGAAACGAACTTGTGAAAAGGGATTTCAGCTGCTGGGCTGCAGTGCATGCACACACACACACAAACACACACACACGCACACACACATACACACACACAGGCAAACTCGTTCTCTCACACCCACACATGAAAAATTACACACACACTCTTGACCAAGCAGACAATAGAGAGACACAAGAAGAAGGGACCTCACTATGATTGAATGCTGCATGTGAGTGTGTGTGTGTGTGAGATCTTCATTTGAACACATGTACACCCGCAGATGTTTGGCTTGTACACAGTATGTTCCAAAGCTTGCCGAGAGAAAGCGTCTGTGCATTTTCTTTCTTGTGTTCAACTTGTCCACATGTGCATCTGTCTGCCTGTGTGTGTGTGTATGTGTGCGTGTGTGTGTGTGTCCATCCATGTGGTTCCATTTAACCCTTTCCTTTGAGTGTGACACCATTTAACCTGTGGGCCGCTGCAGTGAGACTCGAGTTAACACCACATTTCCTGTTCGCTCAGCTGCATCTGGATGCAAATGGAAACACGCATATGTACACATGCACACACATATACACGCCCACACACATACACACACAAGCACACACACACACACATACATTAATCAGTACTATTACCCTGGACTCAGCTGCATCCGGAGAGGCAGATGCCAACATGAGCAACACAACCCGTTACACACTCACTAACACACACAAGCACTTAGGTAAAAATAGTCAGTTAGAATGCCGCTTGAAATGCATTGTTTTCTTCTGTTCTTGTGTGTGTGTGTGTTTATTTTCTTCATCACCTCACAGTACTGACAGCCATGCTGTGGCCTCGTGTTTGAGCTGTCAACGTGAGGTCGATACATCATCACTGCATCAATAAAAGCTTGCCATGTCCCCCCCGATCCTCTGTACTCCTCTGTCCCTCCTTGACAGGTGCTGCCAGCAAAGTATGTCAGTAGGTGGCTCTGTGCACCAATCTGTCACCATGTTCACTGTTGCATCACTGCAGACCAGGGACTGAGTTCCTGGATGTTGTTGTCTAAGAAAAGTCCTAAAGAAGTAAATGTCATTTGACCAAGTTCGGAGTTCAGAGAAACATGTTTTTGATCAACTGGTTGCAGTTGATTATAGGGAATTGGCAACCCCTCTGGGAAATGCATGCAAAGTCCAAAGATGCCTTTAAAGTGGGGCTCTTAATCACCAGCAGTAGACAGTTGTTTGTTGATTCAAGTGGCAACTCACTGTGACGTCGCCTGTTGCTTTGTGAGCTGCCGACCAGAAGTCACTATATTTGGATGAGGGGGAGGATGAGCCTGACTCAATCACATGGTATCCAAGCACCAATGCAATGTTTTATCGTCTATTTTACTCTAGATTGGACCATCATTTACTAAATGAACACCATGCTGTAGTGAGAAAGACTTGAAACTAGCGGTTTAGACCATAAACTCCATAACAAAAAGTTTACTGATGTTATAATTCAAGTTAGGAGTAGAGTCGATTTCTCATAGACGTCTATAGAAACAGACTTATTTTTGCAACCAGGGGAGTGGCCCTCTACTGGCCATTTGACAGAACACTAAAATCCCAGATGGGAATTTGTAAATAAAGAAGAAATTCAAGTTTGGCTTTCTGTTGTTGATCACTGTTGACTCATTTTGGCTCGGCTGCAACAGCAATGCAGGACCTACAAACTCAACTGTCCATGACTGAGTAGTGAGTCAGTGACTGACAAGCACCATTTGTCAGCTGGCCGATTATTGGAATTTTCCCACTGGACTTTGCTCTTTCAAACTGATTAAGCACGTCCAGTTACTTTTACGTTCTATTAGTTTTCGGTTTGCCTGTGGGAACAGCTAAAGCCGATACTACTGGTGTTACCCTAAGCTAACACTCACTAACAAGGTTGTGATTACTGACCTATGACCAACTTTAAATGTCATGAAATATATGGAACGAACAGTCAACTTATTATATCCTAGATTAGTACCTAGTCTTGTTACAGTGGTGAGCCTGTTCTGATGTTTTTGAAACTAGCTGAGGAGTCAAATGATACAATCCTGCTTTTCATCGGTATGTAAGCTCATCCAAGTGGAGCCGATTGTATTATTTAGACTTTTATCAACAACAAAGGGAAAGTCAAGAGTGTTGTTCACCAACTCCCCAAATGTTCCGACCGCTGGCCTCCTACATAGAGTCTGTTTATTCGCCCTTGCAGCATCACTTGCGTCTACTCATTGATCACAGTTTGAAACGGTGTTGGCGATGGAGAGGGACAGGGTAACAGCTCATAAAGTAATGTTGTTTTGGCTGTGTTTGGCTCAGAGGGTATAACAGCTGAGATTGCTCAATTGTTGACTGGGAATATTAATTGGGACAATGCAGATGGAGAGGAAGAGGAGAATAGAGAAGGAGGGGAAGAGAAACTGATGGGTGGATGGAGGGGTGTATGGGCCAGATCATATTGAAGAGGTTTGGGGCTTGAAAAAGTGGGGGCTTAAGAGAGAGATATATAGAGAAGTTAAGAAGACTAAGAGTCTACAGCCATGCCTGTATGAGGCTGTACTCAATGCTTGAGGCACATATACAGTGACGCTTTGAGCTAACAGGTGATATGTTAACATAGCTTGTTGTTTAGCAGTTACAACTTTGTTATGTTGGCCATCTTGCGCATGTGCCAACAATAATAAATTATTCAACTGAGGCTAAGGTCATCCGCTTTGTCATAAACTCAAGGCATTGTATAAATTAGAATATGAGCTGATGATTACACTCAAGGAGAAATCAAAGACAACTATTAACACATATTATCACATCTTTAGGGTAATGTGTGTTGTATAATGAGGATTTGTGCACGTGTACATAGCTCAAGACAAATGTTCCACTGTATGGAACAATAAAGTTAATCTTGATCTTGAAACCCTAAACCACAAATTTCAACCACCTATGGATCACTTGGATCCAGAGCTATCTGGAAGGATCATTCAACTACTAGTGGTACTAAATAACAAGTTAAGATCATCAGGTTTTATCTTCTGGGGACGATGAATAGTTGTACTCAATAGCAGTCTGATTGCAATATTTACAATATTAGATTTGTTTTTCTAATGATTTACTAGATTTGATTTTGCAAAGTCGATTTCTTCATTGTTGTCTTTCCCTTGTATTGCAACCATATGGTTGTTGTCCTGCAGCTTGGTAAACTACTTTGTCTGCTCTGGCTCTGAACTGGTTCTTAACTAAGATGTCTGGTGTTTTTATCACGATGTGATATGAAGGGCATTCCAAGGCCATGTTGCAATAAGTTACTGGTTCAGAAAGCAGCAGGGTTTGAAGTGTGGTACCTCATTAGCGTGGAGGTGGCATGGGTGGATACTAAGTCGGTGGAGAGACATTAGAGGAGGCAATGAGATGCACATCTGCTTTAGTTGATGCAAACTGAGCTAATGACTAACTGTTGATGTTTTCAGTGAAAATAATTCAAACGGTGATGGCTGGAATCCCAGACTCCTGGGGAAATCTTGTTAGTACTTTGAGTGAACATGGTGCCATGCTTCTTTTTTCCTTTAAGTTGCACCTTTTAATATTCATACTTGTTCTTGAGGATTAGCTATAATCTGGCAATGGAGCATCATCTTTAATTCACCTTGAGCCCACATTATGTAATGGATCATTATTTCTGGCCTGCACTGTATATGTACATTGCATGATCTGCATTTGGCCAAGTCAAAAGTGCTGAAGATCATCTGAAGTCACTGTGCTGTGATGATTTGTCGTGGTTAGTCTTAGCACAGTGTGAGACATCGAGGCAATAAAAGTCACAGAGGCTGAACAAGCTCGGGGATTTGCTCTGAAATAGCTGCTGCCCCTTTTTTCGTTTCCAACTGGTTTTATGTCCTTCATTAACTTCAGGTATATATAAAAAAAAAGTCCCGAAAGGAAACTGCATTTTAAGAATCAAATCTTTCGACACCCCCGAATAACTCACACCATTTACACTTCAAGTGCAGTTCTTGTTGACGTCAGCTGTAATTCTGTTATTGCTGTGATGAAGTATTTTGGCGGACAGCTTCTTTAAGAAAACAACAGGGAGTAAGTGAGTAGTTCTCAGAGGGAAGAGAATGAGAGTTTTTTCTGAAGCTCCTCCAAGAAAAGTCTCCTTAGTCAAGCTGCAATAAAATGCCCCCCAATGTCTATTTTCTGTCCAGGTTCCCTGTTGAATCTATCTTCAATAATCCTCCTTTGTTTTTTGGCAGAGATTTTTTTACCAGTCTTGCATATTCTGAAGGTAGGCTGATAATATAGATCTATAAGTAGACTAAATAAGCATCTCAACACTCATCTGCATGCCTTCATGACAGACTGACAGCTCGTCAGACTATTAGCACGGTTCAAAATTGAAGCCACATACTCCTCTCTGCAGCCCCGTGAGGCGAGGCCGCAGCTTCCTGCGAAGCATACGGGGAAAATTTAATTCCTAAAATTCCGAGAGAGTTGAGAATAGGATGTTTGGGTTTGCAATACCGTGTTGAGTGATCTTGACATGTGCTTCCTATGGAGGAGAAAAGAAAAAAAAATCAAACACTACATGAATCCAGAGTCAAACAACAGGTTTTGCTGTTAGTGTTCGACAGCAGCCAGTAAAGCTGAAGGAGACTTTTAATATACCTGAATGTGTGTGCGCACATATTGGCATGTCCACATGTATTATATATTCCAATGCTTAAATATGTAGCTATTTATTTGGTGCTGTTTGCATGGTGTACAATTTTATCTTGCCCATGGGAAGTTAACCTGATTGTGATACGACATTTTCCTGAAAATTCCCCACAAGTATCCAAGACAATTATTTTGAATGTATTATTCAAGCATTATTATTTTAATATCACTGGGGATTTTAGTGTGTAATGGTATAACTGCAGTTTTTGTCCTGCCAAGAAACTCTTGGGAAAAAGAATCACGTTAAATGTTAGAAAATAGAATGACACTTTGGCATAAGTGACTTCAAATTTTGAGATATTGAATATCGGCAAAAAATACTCCTCAATGGCAACTCTTGTTCAATAATTTTGGTGTCAGCACTTGCCTTTAGAAAACTCATATTTTTGAAACTTCGCAGACACAGGATAAACATGTAAAGTGAGACAACAATAGCTGCTGCTGGACATGATGGTGCATTTACAGTCTGTGTTTGAACTTGAGCTGTCCGTACAACGGGCGTAAACCGTAATTAGTAATGTATTAACTTGTATGTGAATGAGTGTCTGGATTGTTTCGGGACCGCGCTAGAGTTTCATGTTAAATTTTCAATGACAGAATAATGACTGAGGGGGAAACCAGCGTGACTCATACTCACCGCTCTATCACCCTCACCGCTCGGCATCACACAGTAATTATTCTCTTTGCTGCTTAAGGATCTCACGGGCCACTGGTGCACCCGTACCACCCGTGACGTTTATGTTGGCTCATTAGGTGAACACAAAGCTGCTTCATTATTTAACAATAATAGTTCTGTTGAAAAGTGTTTACAATTAAATAAGTAGCTCTCCTTTGAGTGGCTCTAATAATGTATCAAATGACAATGTGTGTCCCGCCAGAGTTTCATACTGATACAGAAATTATACAAATGACACAACATTCATCCGTACTGCTTATCCTTTGGGGGTCGCGTGTTGACATTCAGCTGTAAGTTGTTACACCCTGGACCAATTAGTCTCCAATTAACCTCACCCCAATCTGCATGAATTTGGACTTTGAGAGGAAGCCAAAGTATCTGGACACAACCCACACAGACACAAGAAGGACATGCAAACTCTATAAAACGAGACCCCACACTGCTTCAGTGTTGCGCTTTCTCATACACACAAACACACTGACGCCGGCCCTTTAAAACATCAATAAAGTTTTTACCTGCCTCTGCAGGCTGGCAGGATTCTGGACTTGTGTTGTCCATCTGTTCACCTTCTAACGTTATTAATGCGGAGATAGCCTACTGATAATTAACCAGGTTGGCATCTGTCCTACATCCAGCTCTCACCAACGAGTAAAAGCCCGGTCCAATCTTCACCCTTGTCTGTTTTTTTCCCTCAGTCACTTCTTACCTCAATTTGTGTACTTCCAATCTTCTAAGAGTGTCTTCTTTGGTTTCTTCAGATGATGTACTCACTGAGAATACCAAGTTTACTTGTTTAGATAGCTGTTTAGATAGGTCTGGCAACACGGACTAGAGTGACAGTGCAATTCCTGGCATTCTGGGAGCCCTGGGGCAATGAGATGTCATTGTCCCTATTTTAAATCGATCGTGTACCATTTAAATAGTTTTACGTTTATTTTACAGTAAGAAAATACCTTGTGTTTCTTAAACTCACATCACTGCAGCTGATGTTGACTACTACCACTCTATTTTTAGCTTCCATCGTCATTCCTAGTTAAATGAAAACCTGTTATTTTGCGGGAAGTCCCTGCCACCTCTTAAAACGTGACTGGGCCCTGGGCCCTCTCTGCATACTTTCAGGCCACATGTGGTTATTAACTGGCACATTTTTTCAGAAACAATTGAAGGGAATCTCTCATGAAGATCATTGACAAAAGGATTAAAGGCCAACAAAAGAACACAAGGCTTAGGGTCACACGGAGCTGAGCTGTGACACAGTATCTAAAGTATTTTTATTCAGGTAACATTTGGCTCACTTTTACAAACCATATCTGCTCTGTGGTAGCTTAGTTTGCCAGTGTTGTTTGTCTTTGAACATGAAAGGTCATGAGGAGAAGTTTAATTTACGAATGGTTAACTATTGTAGTCACTCAGGCAGGTTTCTGCAGAATCTACAAATCATTTGACTGTAGCTTATATTGAAGATTTTTTTTTCCACAGATTACTGATTATTAGCAAAAACTATTGAGGTGTTTGATTTCTTGATGAATGAAGATATTATTTCATTTTTTTATAGACCTGGCAGACAAACCATGTTCACCAAACCATCTCCTATGGAAAAACATATTAATGCACTTCTCTTTTGTTGTGTTTTTTGAAGGACAGCTGTATTTTCTATCATCTAGCTGGGCTGCATGTACCACACAGCTCACACTCTCAGGGTTCTCTCCATATTTTCCGTACTGCTTTTCCTGATACATCAACCCCCTCTCTCTCTGATGCACTAATGGCAGGTTGGATTCTACTGTCTTTCATGGCAAACTGAAGACTGTATATATATCTAATTACATCATTGTATCTGTTAGTCATATTGTGTCATTGTCATAGCAGGTACACTTGCACACAGTATGACTAAACACACAGCGCAGGGAGTGGCAGGGCCATATGGTACCACTGAATCATGTCTCCTGCTCCGATGATCTGCTGGCGCAGGCTTGGTGCTGATTGCTTTATGTGCTGGATGAATGGTGTACTGCCACTGTGACCGTGCTGCTGGCTTTCGCACATGAAGCCAGTGCCCTGCTGCTGGCCGACACTTTTTACGAGCGTATGATGTCCTCGGCTGTGCACATCAGGACTAAATGTGATCATAATGCAAATGGGTTTAATACACTGGATTTATATAGAAATTTATTTGCCCGGAGGCAGAAGTTAACTCACTGCTTGAGTCAGTCCTCAGTGGAACGAGCCACAAGTGCCACAGTCACAGGCAAATTGGATAGGGTAATGGGAAGCGAGGAACTTGACATTTACAACTATCCAGGGACATGTGGAGACAGTTTGAGGCTGAGTGGCTGTGCTACGAAGGGACAAGTACACCCCTCCATTCATTGTTTCAGCAACAACTACATTTTATAAAAGATATAACTAGTATTTATTTGATTCATCCAGAGGAACTGTTCAGCAAATGAGGGGAAGTTGGCTGTTGTCTGAACCACTATAGCCTATAAGCTAGCAAAGTAGGTAATGACATTCACTTTGTAGGCTGTGTGGTACAATGTGGCAATAATTTTGGCCAATACTATCATAGCCAGGGCTTGGTTGCCGGTAATCTTAAGGATCAACACAGAGGAACAAGACTCCAAACATCTAATACCAGTGATCGCCAACCGCCAAGTTTTTACTTAGAAAATGCAAACCAGGAAGTTCTGTTCAAAATGTGTCCCAATTCAGGGGTTTCCTCCTTTGAAGGACTTGCCCTATGCTTCCCATAAAGGAAGCAAGATGAAACATTCTGTGACGGTCTGGTCCATGGAGGGTTTCCTTGATTGGCATCACCAACTTGTCCACCCTTACAGCTGTCGCCCAGCAACTGAACTCCAGTTGGGTATGACGAGAATGTTTTTCTCTGAAGTGCAATGAATCCTGGGATAATTTGGCCCAAGAAGGATCCTACTGTTGGGTCCTTCATTTCTTGGGGATGGGGACGTATTTGGAGAAACCTTCAATATGGGACAGTCTAGTCACGCTGCTGTGATGCAGTCGGCCCGCAAAGGAAGTGAAGGATGTGGCCCCCAAATTGAGACACGTCCTCGGGTGTGCCACCGACTGAAATTTTCCAATAACATGTATAATACATAACAAGTTTGTAAACAGTAAACCTGGTTGCCCACATGAATGTGTGGTTAACAGCAGTATTTATTTTAAGCCAACTGCGAACTAAATAGCACAGTGACAAAGTTAGCCATGGGATACTGGACTTGCTGTCGCATTTAGTAGCTAAAGAAAAATATAAATATATAAAAATATATTCGTTTTTTAACCAGAAACACAACTGCAAATGAATACAAATGTTTATGTGTGTGTGCTGGATGTGTTAATGAGCAGCTGTTTGCCTTACCTGCTTGTCAGATCCATTTTATGCCACCGTTGTGTTCACAGCTTCTTTTGCTGACCCCAAATAGCCAAAAAAGAAACAAAGGAAATTAAACTAATTAAATTCTTTAACTGCTATTTGGCCGCTGTTCCATGTGTATATTAATGGAAGGTTGAACTTAGAAGGGGCAACTAAGGTAAATAGAAAATCCCAAGATAGATGTCTTTTTTTTATTTTTAAGATATTAGCCAGAAAATAAAATGGGTTTTGTGATGCAAGTCGGTAAATCTCTGTCTGTGTGCATGAGTTTGTGTGTTTTAATGTCACGTGTGCCTGTTAGTGTATGTGAGCATAGATTTATGTATGTGTGTGTTTGTGTGTGCGAGAGAGTGTGTGCATGACTATTTCGCGAACAACTGCCAAGCAGAGAAGACACACTGGAGAGCAGTAAGGACTCGATTGGCTGTTATTGCTTACCGGAACCATACAGAATGGGTAGGAAGAGAAAGCCTTAAGAAAGACAACATTATCCAGAGAGTCCGTCTAATCGAATGAATAAATCTAACTCACAGTGGAACACTTCACACAATAATACAAGTCAAAGCTCTAAGCACATGGCATGGAAAAATATAACTGTCTTTCCCCTCCTAAATAGTGTTAATGATGAATATAAATATCTGTGTGTATGTGTGCTTTTTGGCAGTTTGGAGTGTTGATGCACACGTGTTTTGCAATTATAGTGTCTATGAGGATCGTGTGTTTGTGTGTCTTTATTGTGTGTGTGTGTGTGTAGATAGAAGTCACGCCAGGCCGAGTCACCTGTCACTTCTGTGTTGGTTTGACTGAGCCAGTGGAAAAAGCCCTCACTATTTTAATGCTGCTTATTTCCCAGCACCTCACACTGGTCTTTTCCTCTCTCTGCTTTGGCATGGGACTGAGGAAAACCCTCTGTGTGTGTGTGTGTGTGTACGCCCTCGCACCTCGTCACCTCTGATGCTGCAGCGGGAAGCCGTCACTGCCAGGAGAACCCCAGACTGGCAGGCACACCAAACGCCTACACACACGCACGCACATGCCTGTACACACTAACACATGCTTTTACATGCGCACGTGAGCTGCACATATGCACATTTAACAGCGGGCAGACGTGTGCACACATGCATTTTGAAGCACTATGTATGACACACACACACACACACAAACACACACACGCCTCTCCCTTTCCACACACTTGTTAAACCTTTTCCATTATTTTACTGCTTTAACAGTGGCACTGGAGCTAGCCCACGTAGCTGGTCCGCACTCCAATGTAAACAGAAGGACTCGCATGTGACACCCAACTCTGGGCCTGGGAGTCGCGGAGCAATCAGGGGACCAGGTGGGGAATCACACAGCAGCAAAATCTGGATTAATGTTTCCAACAGTAGTAGTTGCCTTTACCACTCAAATTGTGAAATATTCACACATTGGAATTTATTCATCAGTATTTCCTCAAAGTGGAAAACATCGGAAAATGCTGGGATGCCAGAAGGGATCACGCACCCAGAGTTTTAGCATTGAGAACGTGCATGCCAGTTCGATTTTTCCTATAACCTTTGTTTATCTGGGGAAAGTTGACTGGGCATATTGAATCCTTTCAGCCGAGCCCTACTTCTCTGTTTCAGTCACATGGATTCATGACTTCTGGTCATAAGCCTGCATGTGTTTAACTAATGCAACACTTTTAAGGACTTTATCCCAGATGTATACAACCAAAATCAGAAATGTTTACATACGTGCACAAGCTGTGTGTATTTTAGAAGTATACTTTAATCCTTCAGGTGCACAGAAACCAAAACTGTTACTTTGTCCATACACTTGTTCACACATGATAGTCCAAAACCAAAGTTCAGTCAGACAACTCAGGTTCAAATGCCAGAAACATTACAACAGGTTTAATGTTTGGCATCTATGCTCCAACTTCATCACTCTCCCCGATATGATTAGATGGATATGATGGGATGATGAGCAAATACTTATAACCCCCCCATTGGAGCCTGCAGGTGGATGCTGGGGTGGTGGAGGGAATGGGGCTACTGGCAGCAATTCTGACGCAGCAGCAGGGCAAGCACAGGGAGTGATGGGAAATGTTCTCTGCCTAAATTGATGGCCTAATAAGGTGGGTGTGTAGATGGTTGTTGAGAGTGAGGTGTGTCACGTGACGCAGGTCACATGATTGGAGCAGCGCAGCTCAAGTTGGCTTCCTGAAGTAGCTCGCAGGGGCCGATCCATTTATTTGGTTTCATATTGTAATTCAGTTAGCAGTCTAAAGAATCTTTTGACATATGTTCAATCTGTCATCATCACCTACTTGTGCTAGGTCTGCTTCTATATTAAATGTATTGGTTCGTAGATGGTTGTGCATCTGATGTCCGTGTGTTGCCATTTTCGAGGTTAGTAGTCTGTTTAAATGGAGAAAATGAATGAAGCCCTTTATTTCAATTTTGTTATCATTGTAATATTATTATCCTGTAGCTGCACTAATCACAAACTTCAGATGCAATACTGGACACTAGTTCAAATGAGCCAAATGAACATCCTCATCTCTTAAACATTTTATTAACAAAGAGGCAAAGAAAATCCTGAGAGCCTGCGCAACTCCAGCAAGGCCTTCAGCTTCTTTTTCTTCTTCTACAGTTTAATGCCAACTCAACGTCCTGCAGTTGGTACAAAAGTTTCTACTGTTCAGTTGGATCAAGACTAAGACCTGCATCTTCTGGTGGGACTACCACCTTAAACACCACTTTTTTTGGTTCGTACTAAACTGAAAAGAAGAAAAAACGGTGTTACACCGATCTATAGGAGTGACGAGCTTGATTCATGATCCCTCTGTTTACAATACAACAGTTTTGCAGTAGAAATTACAAAACAATGAGATAGAATTGTCTTTTCTTCACATTCATAAAATCTCACTTTTGCTGCTCTCTTGGTTAAAATTTGCACCATGCTTTGGTCCGGCGTATTAGGCTGAGTAAGGTCAATAATAAATCTTTCCCACATAGCGTCAGTGCAGTTTTCTAGGTTCTCAGCTTATGTAACTTGAATGCTCTGGTGAACTTGGATGTGCAGCTTTATCAACCTAGATGTAGCTCTTGATCATACATGGATTTTTATTGTTTGCTGTTGCATTGCTTCTTGTTTAATAAAATCAATCACCTTGAACATGCAGAAATCCCATTCTTTTCTTTAGTTTGCTTTTACCACCTTTATATCTGCTCAAATGAGTCGTTTCCCAACATTTGTAACATGGTAGGCTCATATTTTGCCCCGTGTATTAACCAAATCCGCAATAAGACCTCAAGAACATACATCACATGTATGAGGGGGAAAGTATTGGCGGTCAGAGGGTTTGACTCGGACTGGAATCCGCCATAGCTGTTTTTTTCCAGCTGTGTACATGCATGTGTATATATATATATATATTGTACAACAATAAGATATCGCTGGCAAGGGGAAGGTGGGATTAAAGTACCCCAGTGACATGTCGGCTGAATATAGTTACCGCGAGGGGATCAGAGAGAAGTCGGGCCCCAGTGAATCGTTTCGGGATGGAGATCACTTCAGCTGGATTTCTCTCAAGCAGCACAGCCTCTCTCTTTCCACGCCACTCCTATAGATCCCTCACTGCCTGGTGGGGTTTCCCAGTGTCTGTGTGTGAGTGTGTGTGTGTGTGTGTGTGAGAGAGAGAGCGATTGGCTGGACAGATGCTGACACAACATTTTACAATGAGATAATGCAACAGAGGATTTTGCATGTGGGTGTGCTTTTGTTCATGTATTAGCAGGTGGTGACAGAAGTTTGGGTAGTACCTTGTGATGAGCTGCACCACTGCTATGCATGAGCCTCGAAACACCAGGCACACACACACAGACACACTGACACACACACACACACTCGTAATGGTAACAGAGATGTGCTATGCAAATTCCTGCATCATGAACAAAGTGATGCTGTGTGTGTGTGAGAGAGAAAGCTAAGCAGGTGGTGCCCAGTCTCAGTGAGGGTGGTCCTTTGAACAGGGCTGAGATTAATCCTCATTACATTAATCAGGCTCACATACATACACATGCACAATGAGCCAACTTAATCACAAAGCACGTGTGTTGCAGTAAACTTCACATTCCCTGGTCTAACCGGAGATGTATCACACACATTTGTACGAAAGGAAACCCTCTTCCCTTTTTATCAGTGGTAATTGCATTTACACCTTATATTTTTGGAGATGTAGAATATGTAGATAATGTTTATATGATAATATAAAACTTTATTGATCCCACACTGGAATAATTCACTATTTACATTAGCAGATAAGTCAGGATGATGTTTACAATAGAGAGAACAAAACTATAGAATCAAAAAATGTATTAAAGAAAAATACACAATATGTGCAGTGGCACATGAGGATTGTGCAAGGATTTAAAGTGTATTTATGTATAAGGAAATATCTAAATAGACCCATTTTGGCCTCTGGTTTTCTAGGTTTTAATGCCTTTCAAGGGTTTTACAATATATTGCGTTAAATTTGTTTGCAAATCATAATCTCAACGCGGATAACTGTAATTATTGCACCTCCAACAAATTACAACATGTGTGTGAAGGAAATGTAAAATGTCGGAATTTTTTTCGCTAGTTCAAAACTCTAAACCATTTAAAGAAGTGTTTTCACGCTGCAATTTTTTTTTACCTACGGTTCAGTTTGAGCTGGACAGAGATCACCTCTTTGGTTCCGACAAAATTTGTTATTTTGTTTCAGACTAAACTGACTGATAAGGTAGGTGGGAAAGCTCCCTATGACTTTCTGGAGATATCCAGTATGTGGTGTACACCTTCTGTCTTTGCTCTCTCACACACAAATAAGCTGAACAACACATTTATCTTTAAAAGGGCAAGCAGCTGAAATGAGTCACAGCAGAGTACGTGTAAAGAGCCTTTTAAAGGTGGAACTTAAGAAATGGTCAGTAAACACAGATGTTTCATCTACTCACAAAACCCTAGTTAATGAACATCCTCAACGAGTAGAAACTGTCATTATAGTAATGCTATTTCTCTGCGAAAAGAAATTACCAGTTTAAAACTGTGATTTTTCCCACGGGTTTGATATTCACAGAAGTTGAATCCAACATGCCCTATAGCAGTTCAGCAGTACAGTACCTAATGAGTGGCAGAGCCTCACAAGTTACTGGATTTTATGATGGTGGGAGACCACAGGATTAGAACAGGCAGCTCCAGGCCTTAAGCCTTCTGGTATAAAACTAATTTAGTTTACTTTAATTTGATTGACTATAGGTCAAGTCTAGTTGACTTTTATAGACCCCAAAGGGAATCATAAAAAACCCCCACAGTCATTAAAAGAATGAAAAGACACGTCAGAACCACATAAAGAACTGTAAATTGACACAAAACACGCAAAAAAACCAAATTATTAATCTAATGCATCAGTAACAAATGAGGCAACCATATCTCTATGACTTTATTCTCAACTGCCGGAGCCATGCTGCCCTCGACCACTTTTAATATCAACCTAAATAAGCTGCACACACCCAATGTGTAATGGCATGGTAAAGGTTATATTAAAAGACATCGTGGAGACTTCTTGAACAACGCCATAAAGATTTATGTCCTGAATTCATAAAAAGGGTGAGTACCCAGAATGTATTGGTGCCTGGGAGTCAAATACAAGTCACATTTACAGAAAGTTATGTTGTGCGTGTGACTGGATGCTCAGTGACTAAGGCTTATATTTGGTAATACCGTAAATCCTCTAATATAGGACCGGGCCTTTATTTGACTCAAGCGCATCGCGGCCCAGGCCTTTATTGGAAGGAGGCCAGAATTAGAGGCAGGCCTCTATTTCTATTTGAGCAAAGTAGACTACCAGTAGAATGAATAAAAACAAGATTTTGTGTCTATTTGAACCTTGAAAAAGTAGGTTACAGTTGCCATAACATATGGTATGCATACAGAACACCAACAACAAATACCGGTAATTCAGGCTAACAAAAACATAGCAAACATACCGGTAGTGCATTGTAAACACTTTGAAATTAAAAACCATAAAAATCCTCCTCATCAGTTTCCTCCTCCTCTTCATCTCTCCCCGTAATCTCCTCATCACTTGGGCCAGCCTCTACAACAAGTTCGTTATTATACAGTTCCTCTTCGTCCTCCTCATGTTCCGCTGCGCGTCTGTTCTCTACCTCGCGCAGGCGGGCATCAGCCAGCTTGTTGATGTGCGCCACAACTTTCAGTTGGATCTGCACGGTGGAAACACCTCCTCCGTCTGCTCTCTGTGTGTTCACCCAGTCTTCAAGAACGTTTTCAAGTTCGGGCTGTCTGATTTTCTTGCCTCTGAAAGCTTTTGTCGTCTTTTTACAACGAGTCAGTTCTTCATGCTGCCGCCTCTAGCGTCTCAGTAGCGCCCTACCCACAATTCTCAGGTGCACTACGTCACACACACACACACAACAACTTTCTTAAAGGGGCAGGCCATACCTGCAACGCTATGAAAATCCTTATATTAGCCGCATCGTTGTATAAGCCGCAGTCTCAAAGCTTGTGAAAAAAAGTAGCGGCTTATACACCGGAATTTACGGTCCCACGCAGTGAGAACCCAGTCCACAAGCAGACGGTGAGATGGTGCTTTTAGGTTCCCTCCACTTGTGTAATGTTTGTCCGCGTCTAATAATAGCCCCGGCCTCTATAAGGGAGACCGGCCTTTATTTACCTCCGCCGATAGCGAGCCCGGCCAATGTTAGAGACCCGGCCGCTAATGGAATACAGGCCACTATTAGAGGATTTACGGTATATTCATAATTAGTAACAGTTTGTCTATGAGCTTGTTGTTTTGGCTTTTTTACTTTTCATCTTTATTCATATTTCATTTGGACGTAAAGCCCACAAACACTTACCCACATCTGGCCTATATCTGCAACGGGAAGGGATACAATTAACATTAACTCTGCAGGAGACACAGGTTTTTTATCGGCTCCAGCTCCAGTCGGCAGCGATGGACATGACACCTTGATGTACAGGCTGATTTCTCGTTCTTTATTTTGCCAGTCAAGACGCTGCACCTTTTCCCGCACAACGTTAAGACACATACTTCAGCAAGTCTTGGCGCTTATTGCCATGAATGTTTGTGTACATGTTTTTTTAAATCTTTGGAACAATACCCAATTGTGATATTTTACACGCATTGTGCAAGATTTGTAACATCGAACATGACTCACCGGGTGTTTTGGTGTCATAGATGTATTAACGATTGATATGAAGTCTTGGTGAGTTGTTTTTGAATGTGTGTGTGTGTTTGTTACATCTATGTATCTCACATTGTGTCATTTTGTCTGCCCGACCAGCTTGTAGATCAGTTTTTTTGTTTCCAGGACGTTTGTGATGTTGTTGCATAAGCTGCACCTTTTTAACATTTGCGCATTTCTTGTGTTTGTATGTGTGTATGTATGGCTGCCATTGGACATGCCAGTAAGGATGCCCTAATTGTGTCTCTGTGTGTAGGGATTTAGTGCATGCATGTGTGTGTGCATATTTCCAGGGGCTCTCCCTCCAGGAATGCAGCATGGCTCTTCAGAAGGGGATATTAGTGCTGACCGCAGGGCCTCTTTCCCCTCTCCGCTTCCATCTGGTGTCGCATTAAATATTAAACTTTTTAATTTGATTCAATTCCCGACGACAAACACCCATGATTGGATCCAGATGCCGAAAACCAGAGGGCCCACCCCAGGCCTGGTCTGTGCCTGGGATTTGGGAACTCTGG
The DNA here is from genome assembly GCA_038501795.1 of Pseudopleuronectes americanus. Classification (NCBI taxonomy): domain Eukaryota; kingdom Metazoa; phylum Chordata; class Actinopteri; order Pleuronectiformes; family Pleuronectidae; genus Pseudopleuronectes; species Pseudopleuronectes americanus. Next base: position 5,508,200 of record CM076735.1, read on the forward strand.
ACCTGGGCACAGGAGCTGGAACTGAGACCCGGATTAGGCTGGAACTGGGAATGTGGATGGTGCATTGCTTTGGGCTGAGGGGGTTGGAAGTGGCACTTTTGTAGAGGAGGAGGTGGAGCAGGAGGAGCCAGTAGGAGCTGAGGATGGAAACTCGGTTGGCAGTGGGGTTAAAACCGGTATTAAGCCTGGGTCTCCATCTAATTTCAGAGCACAGCGAGGTCCTGGGAAGAACCTTTTTGCATCAAGCTCAAGTTACGAACATGACTCCAGTATGCCAATGACACAGGCCTGAAATTGCTCAGCTTTCCTCAAACAGTTGCTTGTAGTGGTCCGTTGCCCTCTCATGTTTAAACTGTGCTCTTCTCGAAACACCTGAATATAACAGTTCAACTTCAAAAGCTGTTGATTGAGCCGTATAAGGTTAAAGAGAGAAGAAGAGAAACCCAGTAGATCATTCACACGAATTCCGTTTTAACACAGTATTTAAGAATTAAGAGATATGAAGTTGTTGTGAAGAATGCGAGCCCAGCCATCCGGGAAACACAGAAGATAGGAAAGACCTGATCTTTCTTTGTATCAGTTGGAAATAGCCAGACTGAGCCACTTTGGTCATGTGAGGGACCAAGCAGGAAGACCAGAGAGCCACAGAGTTTCTTGCAACAAAAAAGGTCACCTGAGAATCCAACGGCAAATCCGGATCAAATTATGGGTCTCTTTTTGGACTTTATCAGTCACCCAGACTAGAGGAAAGACTATTGATTTCTGTGCTGGGGCCAGGGGGGTGGGGGGGCGGGGGTAATTCTGATGACTCCTGATTTGGAGTCGTTCAACTGTCGAAAGGTTTTGGTCTAATGTCAGTACGGCAGGAGACAATGCAAGATACATCCGTGGAGCAAGGCTGTAGCTGGACATACAGTTGAGTTGGGCAACAGCTTGTATTGGGGATTAAAGGTGGCTCCTCAATCTTAATAACACTGGGGTACTCTTGTGCATGTGTGGACATCAACACAGCAACAACCTCAGGCCTGAGGTGAAATGTCGAAATAGTGTTTGGTCGTTGGATGGAACTCTATCAAGTGCCTGTTGTGATTTTGGCTTCTCCTTTGATCACTTCTCTGTTTTCCCACTCTTCCTCCCCCCTCCCCCTCTCACGATGGTGCGTTGAAGACGTTTCGGGCCAAGTGTAAGGTCTGGGGATTGAGGCTTGGACGACGGTCATGCTGTCCATCTGCTCGAGTCTCCGAGCTGTCGGAGTGTTGGGCTCTTTTGCGCAGCGAACAATAGCCATCGGGTTCACAGTCTTCACATCTTGGTCTTCGTAATTTTCCATATAACAAGTGAAACAAAGCTGTAAGTGGGGCGAGATAATATCTTTTGTTTCCAATGCAAGTCAGTTTGTTGTTGAAGAATCTCTTTGACTTGGTGCCATCGTCTTGATCCTGTTGGACGCCTTCATCTCTCATGCTGCGACACATTTGCTTGAAGATTCTTGAAATAAAGGATTGGTGATAACTCGCCGCCCTGTCAATACACACATGTCATGTAAAAGTACACGTTTAACACTGTTTCTGTCTTGCACTGTTTAGACTCTTGACACCCCATGTGTTTTCCCCAGATGTATGAAATCACTATCTCCAAATTGGTGTATTATCCAATATACTGGAGATAATGAAGCTCAGAGGGGACCAGAGCAGTCCAGAGGACCCGGGGCTAGATGTGACATCCCTTGCCTGCGTGAGGACTTGACAGCAGGCTTAGGTCCATGGGTCTGTGTCCCCACCCGCCGTCCCATCTGCCACCAGAATCCAGATGTCTCGGCAAGGATGAATCATAATTACTTCAGCTTGTTACCATTTGATTCTGCGTTTGTGTTTTTCCCAGTGATAGACCCTTTCTCAGTTTATACAGCAGAGAAGCAGTAGGAAAGGAAAAGTAAAGATCTTGATTTTATTTCAACCTTATTCTTTTGGCTTATTGACCATTCAGTAAACCCCTCCTCCAATCCCAGCTTAGCAGACTGCTTTTAACCTGTGGACATCGAAAGCTATTGATGTGCTTGGAGCCGTAAAACTTGAAGTGGGATTTTAGGATTTTGGCAGTGTCTTTATGGTTACTACTATTATTGTTGCCTCTTAACCTAAATACACAAGTTAAAGCGTAAGAGTAATCAGCTACAATATAAAACACAATGTTATGTCTTTGCAAGGAACATACTGGGTAAGTCCAACACAGAACTGAAGATATAAAAGCTGACTGACTTTTCAGTTTTGAGAGGTGCCTAGAAATTCAAGGAAGTTGCCTTGAAATATTTACTTCCCCAACATTTTTAGTTTTTGCAGTGCACCATCAACAACATTATGACTACACGAGTTTATCCACTAAGTAATATGTGATCAATGTGTGGAAATGAACTTCCTGTAGTGCTGGCGTCTCCAGTCACGGATGCTGTAGACATAAGACCTACATTAGCATGTCTGTCCTGGTCTCTATTGGACTTATGGGAATTTACCAGAGGTCCAACTCAAAAATGTGTAAAAAGAGACTTTTGACAGATCACAGACATTGAAGCACAAGAGCAGGGGCAGATGGTGGGAGAGACAGTGAACACGTTCTATTATGAGAGTTATTCAGTGTTTCCTCTGAGCAGGTTTGGCCCCTCGGTGGACTGGTTCAGGCCTCAGCGGTCACAGAGAAACCGGGTAGGAGAGAACTTTGCAGGATCTCAAATTAACCTCTCTGCGGATCTTATGTAATACGATCCAACATTACCTTGGAGCTCGCAGCTTGTCGAGTGCGTACCTTTCCACAGTTCGGCTGCACCGATTGCACGAGTGTCTCTGTTACAGTTCCCCCCCCAAAATCCAAAACATCAAATGTGTATTATTCAATAAGTCCCCATTCATGCATTTACTCAGCATCTCTCTTTCATAACTACTGCAGGAGGTTTCTTCTCTGAATCTCACACAGCTGAGCAGATTAGTATATTGTTACATAAACCTCTGCTGTGTTTCAACCAACCAGAGCGTTTCTTGGAACGTCTGCCAGCTCAAAAAAAGAGCAAAACTCCAAACCTTTTTCCAAACAATTCCACTTGGACAGAGAGCCGCGGTGCCGCATGGGGCTTTTAGATTAGATTAGATGAAACTTTAATCATCTCCGTTGAGAAATATGCTTGTTGCAGCAGCAATAAGTAATAGGATACATCAAAGAAAAATAGGATATAAATACGAACAGAGTAAATGGGGGTTAAATAAACACATGCAACCAGCGGTAATTGACAATGACTACATCTGTGCAATTTAATTTATGGCAAATCTTCAACACCCAATGTGAAGCATTGAATTATGGGCCATATGTGCTCGAAGCATGTTAGCGACCGAGGGTGGAGAGTATAAACTACCACTGTATGAATTTCTGCATGTTTTCATTTCTAGTTCATGTAAAAGTAACAGCAAAACGACAGAGCGGGGTTTGATAATACGCAGTAAGTACAAGTGAGTCTCGCCATATGTTTGCGCACTGCAGCATGTGCGCGCGTGGTTGGCATGGCTGATACACATGCAGTGGGCTGGGAGGTGGAAGGAGTCCACCGCCTCAGATTATTGACACAACCCTGGCAGAACACGGCGCCAGGCGCTCCAAGAAAATCTAACTGGCGGGGGCTCAGCGCTGCAATCTGATCCGCTCCGTCCAGCACACAGCGCCAAACACACTGAAACAGGCTGCGAGCTCTATCTATTCTTGTACCTCTCCTTGCTACTTTTTTCATCCTTTTTTCGCATAACAATCGGCTTCAGGGGTTTCTTCTCTCGTCCGAATTGCCTCGCTGTCAGTCTGTCTGTCTCTTATTGTCTGGCACTCGCTCACTCACTCCTGCTCGTGTCCCATGACGGCTTGTTTAGAGATGTTTAGGCCACGGGCAGGACTTAAGGTTTGAGGTCTTGGGCTTGAGGTTTGGACCGCAGTCTCAGCGTGATGTTTAGTTTTATTTTCTTTTTTCTGTTTTTGTGTATCCAGCTGGGTTTGAACATGGATGTAGATGCAAAGCTTGATGCCGGAGGTGCTGTTGGTGTCACGGCTAAGCCAGAGGTGTACAGATATGTTCTCAGTTAAAAACTGAATGGTCAGAGGAACATTTTCTCCCTCACAAACCTGTCACTTTCCCCCTTGGCTCACATGGAACTTGTAGAACACGTTGCTCTCACATGAAAGTCTATTCCTCTCCGTTGACAGATCGATTGCGGTGCAGATGCTTTGCATCCATGCGTAGGGTTTATTCTACTATTGATTGCACTTCAATAAACTAAACTGAAGGTTTGACCCCCTCCTTTTAGATGTTATCATTCAAGCATCTCATCAGTGAGTCAAAGGCTCCATGAATTTGCATGTTAAGGCACTATTGTTGGTAACTGAACGTGATTAGTCAGTACATGGGGGGAAAAAACACATACATGGAAGTTTGGCACAGTTTACTGCAGCAGAAGAGTTATGCACAGTTATGCTTTGTGATGTTAGCTTAATGAAAAATTACTAGACCTTTAATTAACTATAATCTATGTTTGTCTAATAACAATGTATGTTTAGCACATAGAGGAATTTACAAAGGATTATCATCTTAATCTGCAGCTCCTGTCATCGTTGAGCTGTCTTCAACACAGGTTTCACTGTCATAGTAGCAAAAACCAGCAGATTCAGGAAAAAAAAATTAAGCTCTAAGCAGAACCCCATTGCACACAACCTGTGCAGCACCAAAGGGCAGAGAGACACAGTTGGAGACTAGCTGGTAAATAGCAGCTCCAGGAGTTGGCTGGAGATGGTTTTGACATGTCAATGTTCTGTTCACAACTTTCTTTCTTTCCATTACCTCCAAAAAACCACAACAAAAATCTAGTCAGTAGTGAGCGTACCTCATCCAAAGCCCAACGGCCCTCTGATATTCAATCAAGTTGCACCACATTGCACACAGTGCTAGATTCCAATCCTATAACTATGCATGATGCCCAATTTCATAAATATATCAGCATTATTAAAAAGTTGAAAAACATCCCGTTGTGCAATGATAAAGAAAGTGAAAAAGAGTTTCTGGAACCGTCCCCCTTGATCAAATCCTCCCTAAAAGTTAATGGGTTCTTCCTTGGCTCCTACTGTCCCACCAAGTTTCATTAAAAACAGTTCAGTATTTTTTACTGTGTAGTCCTGCACACAGAATACAATCCAATCAAAGCATAACTGCAATCCAAGTAAAACATAACTTTCAAATCTGGGGTAAAAACAACAGTAATTGCAACTTTATTAATGAAAATCATCTTATCTATCCGGTGTGCTCTGAGCTGCACTTTGTCTTACTTAGTCTGTCTTTGAAAATAAGTGATTTGTGATCGTGTCTGTGTGAATCCTGCTGACATTTGGTGATACTCTGACTTCAGCACCATCACTGGGTTGACATTTTTGCCGTGATATTTGGTACAGATACCAGTGGTGCCCTGAGGATGAATGCTGATGATGTATAGTTGTGTTATCCATCCACTATCTGAAATGCTTTCATTTAAGAGTGGGGTTACACCCTGGACAGGTCGCTAGCGTATCACAGGGCTGATAGACAGAGAAATACAACAATTGACACTATAGCCGTTTTCAGACATGAAATTGCCAGCAAAATTGACTCTGGGCGTTTTTTTTCCAGTAGCTGAACAACGCAGGAGATTGTGAACATGGTGGACCTGCGGTAGCATGAGCTTGTTAGCACTGTCAGAAGATTGCTGAGTCTTTATTTTCCCCACAAGACATTGTGATCTCAACTGAGTTTCCCTAAGGAGGTATTACACCTCAAAGAGAAGATCGGTTTTGTCTGCCAGAGGTTGAATTAATGGCTCCAGTTACGACTGACATGGTGGCCACATCAACCATTACAGATGTTGTGTCAATACTGCTATAAATTGTTTGGGTTTGTGATGTTCAGTTTGTCTGTTAACGTTTTATCCTATCACTGCAGACCATGTTCATATTCTGCGGGTGATTTTATTTTTTTTGTTTGAATGGAAGAACCATAATAATCTGACATTTTCACTATTGCTTTTGAAATGCACCAGTTAAAAAGGCAGTAAATCTTGATTTCTCTGCAGGATTTCCTTAAGAGATTGGCACAAAACCACATTAGTTCAGCGAATCTCAAAGGGAAAGCGGCCACATCATACACCATTCGATCGCATGCAGTTGCCTCAATCTTGATTGATATCTCAAAATACACGCCAAGTTTTAAGGATGTCTTTCACTCAGATCAATGATTTTAGAAATGTTATTGCCTCTTAACAGATCAGAGCATTCAAATTTCCAACTCAAATAACTGACATGACTGTCAGTGAGCTGGCAACACACTTCAGGTTCACTCATCACATCAGATTTGAACCATTTGATTGATGAAATGTCAACTTCTTCAGCCTGTAGTAAGGGACAATAGTCATAGAACCATCCACTATTCTTCGCTACTGCTTGTATAATCGATGTTATATTGTCCGACCTGAGTAAGGGTTAAGAACATAAGCACTGCCATGTGTTTTGCTAGGCAGAGAAGGATTGTTTTGCCAGGCCAATCATCTACTGCTGGCTGTTTAAATCATGGAGCTGGGACATTCTCCTGCCAGCCACTGCTGCCAGTGGACCAGTAGACTTGGCCGAGTTCGACTCTCTTCCCTCCATGGCACTTAGTGCGACGATACTCAGCCAGTAGAGTTTCATCTTATGCAGAAATGAGCTGGAAACGAACTGCAGAGGGCTGCAGGCCGGGTTATAATCTTCAACAGTATGCCCAATACTCTTGGCTTATCCTGAGCCGCTCTCAAATACCCTCTAATTCTACTAATGCAAGGCCTTTGGCTCTGTGATCTGTGCAGGCAAACTTCAGGCCAGTTTGTTAGTTTTTATTCTCGTTATTAAATCTTGAATTATTCTTTATCAACAGCACTTAATCAATTGTGATCCCGATAAGCTACTGTACAAATGGAAACTATGACACACAAGCATGTCAATGACAGGCCCGAACACCGCCAGGTTTGGAGGTTTGATTCCCACATGGACAATCTTTGCTAAATGACTGGTCTCAAAGGGTTGCAAGGATCTTAAATAAAACATTCTGCAAATTATGTGTTATACCACATTTATAACTCAAAAACGGATTAATGGTTCTGCGGGTGTTTAATGGAATGTGCTGTGTATTCAGAACCATCCTTTATAATCCTGACTGGATGTTACACTCTTCAATAAAAAAATTAAACAGAGTAAATGTGTACATTTGGGAAATACATCTTTGATCATAAAACAATTCCAAAACATTAGCACAGGAATATACTGACAAATGTCATTGGGATGGGAAATGTCTTAAGTATCTTATAACCCAACCATCAGCAAAACATCAAACACAATTTTCGGTGAACGTGTTTGCCTGTTGGCAAACAAATCAAGCAAATCACTTGAGTTTTGACAGTGATCACAACGGACAACAAAGGAGAAGAACAAAGTGGTTTTTTTTACCGACTAGGAAGTTGTGTGGTTTTGGAGCAGCAGCTCACTGGCTCCTTATTTCCTGGTTTACAGTAGAAGCTAAGTGTATAATGAGAGCCCCGTAAACCTTTGGTGCTGCGGTCAGAGAACGCTCCATTGCTGTAACATAATTAGGACCAATACCACTGTAGCAGCACATGTAGCCCTTTTCACACCACTAGACCAAGCGACCTCTGCTGCGCCTTGTTATTAAAGGGAAGAAGGTCGAGTTCAGGAACTCTAAATCTATCATTGATCTCATTATAGACAATAGTTAATCCCATTAAATATCCGACAGAAGTCGGATCCCACAAAAAATCTGAACAAACACATACTTTGTGACCTGTATTTAAAAAAGGATACTTGTACAGCTTGATGTGGCATTTTCAGCACATCTGTATTTAGTTTGTGAGATAATACATCTCTACAACAATTAAAGATATAATGCTTAATAATTCCTCATTTAAATGTCTAAAAACAATTAGACCTATGTTACAAATGTTGTTGACTTATCTACTTACATAATCCAAAATGTTCAAACCCAGAGAAATAGGTAATTGGACAACTACCATGATCCCACACTGTTGTCAACAAACAAGGTAGTCTTTCATGGTTTTGATTGAGAGACTCCAGGTAGCCGGAGTTACATATTGTAAATATTAACCAAATATAAATAACTAAACGTTTGCTCTGAAATGTGTGCTATAACAACAGTTTCTGTAATTTTATTTATTATGTAGTCTCTGATTTACAGTTTTTATTCTGCTTTTACATCTTACCTATGTTCCCCTCAAATGTTCCGCCAGAAAGTGGCTCATCTAAATTAGTTTGAGAGGGGGCTAGAGGCTTTGTTACATAGTGTCTACTTGCAGGGCTAGTTGCTTAACTAGTTAGGCTGCTGAGTTAATGGTTAATGGTAAGTGTTCTGTATCTAATAGTGCTATATAGGATATGGCTAACATGCAAGGAAGCTGGGAGCATACTGCCAACAACTTTCTAAACTTCTTTGTAATCTCCCTGTACTTTGCTGTTTATTACCCCATTAACTAGTCACAGCTATGACAACATGATAGTTTCCTTTTTCTAGGACTCCCCGGTTCGACTTTCCCTTGAAGGTCAGAACTGTCTGTAGGTCAGTGACTTAAAGTTGTGCTTCACAATTTTGGCGTTTTGAAATCCTGGTGCCCCAATGATCATCCATCTCCTGCACCACTGGAGAGGAGCTTTCCAAAACCTCGCCAATGATTGGATAACCTGCCTAACCCGGAGCCAAAGGATTTGATTATGTATTTAATTCTCACATAACCAAATTTACAAAGAAAGCAGCACAGGGAGAGAATTGTATTTTTTGAGGTTGGGGTTGCAGGCCAAAGCTAAAGTAAAGGTCTTTTATTGTGAAGGTGGTGAAAAGCTTTTGGTTTTTGCAAAGGTAGCCAGATGGCTAGATTAGAGGAAATGTCGGAGACGTTCTGACAGGTCAAGCCAAAAGACCAGTAAGTGATATTGTAGGAGAAGTGTGTTTGTACGTGGGGCAATAGACTTTGCTTTAAGTGTATATGTTTGTCAATCTGAGTTGCTTTGGATTTTTTCCTGGCAGCTACTGCACATGCCGCAAATCCCCCCCACTAAGTGACTGATCAAACCCATTAACTGCGACAGTGACTGATAATTGCGCAACCCCCCCCCACATCCGCTCTCTTAGTCTCTTTTTCCCACACACACACTCTCCTCTGCGACTTCAGTTTGGCATATCATCCTCTGGCTGAGGCTAGGTTTAAGTTGGAATGCTATCTAACTTGCGTGGCAGCAGATGGTCTGTTTAACTCTCTTTTACCCCTGGGAAGAAGAAAAAAATAACTGATGCTCGTTGGGTGGAGTGAGATCCAAACATGAAGCGTGTTGCAACCCCATTTCGTTTGTTTATGGTTTGTTGTGATTGGGGCTTGGCTTGGAGGCGGGAGGTGTTGGAGGTTCTTGAGGCCCTTTAACACAGTGCATGTATACGCACCCCCCTCCCATCAACCAACACACACAAATGTTCACCCTCTCCTGCGGCTGCTGGAGGTCGGCCTGTGGAGAGGAGGTGGTGGTTGTGGTCTTTCCTCAGACACTGCTGGGGGTGGTGGAGACGCCTGCCCACTTAACCACCAGCCACGTCAGCCGTCAGCCAAAAAATGCATAATGTGTCCAGCTGGACTTTGTGTTTGTGTGTGTGTGGGTGCATACACTCAATTGCTTGTGTATACATAATATTTTATTGTATTCCCTTATAAGGACTGCATGTAACTTTCAAATAAACCATGTTATACTGCTGTGACTATGGTGAACAGATGAAAAGCAGAGGCGATATTCAGGTCCTGTACTTAAGTACACATTCCAATTACCTGTACATTACTTGAGTATTTCAATAATATGCAACCATATATTTGTACTCCCCCTACATTGATACAGATTTACATAAATTAACTTAATTATACATAATTGCAATGTTTAGCCTCCGTCTGTTGTTAGCTGCACTCTTATTATTATTTTAAACTGTGTAAATGCATGTTCCTTTCACAAATTCATGTTAGTTATGAAGCTTTCCCCCCCAAAAGATGGCTTGATGCGATGCACAGTAAAAGCAGAGATATCAATATATTCTGAAGGTCAGCAATGGTCTCATTTCAACAAAGTCAGTTTAATTGAACACATCCCCAATGCAGTAAGAAATCCCCAACAGTATCTGAGTCAGCACAGAAAACGGTTAACAATGCTGGCAGGAATTTAAAATACAACTTCCCTTTTCTTACCGGAAAGCTAAAAGATTTGTCATGAAATTTGCAGGTTGGATTGTTTTTGATTGAGCCTAGTTTTTCCTAAATGTCCATAATTTGACATAGTGAATGGGGAGCATTTTGTTGGCCACCTGCTTGACCGCATGGGGCAGGAAATCCCATCTTCATTTACCAGATTGGCTCTGCACAGGCCTGCTTTGAGGGGATGTTTCTGCCCACTTTGTCAATCAGTGTGGTTTCTTGTGTTTGTAATAATTGCTTCTTTCACATCTTCCTCTATTTTCATTTTTGTATTCCTTTTTTTTTCTTATGTAAAGCCTTTGGGAAGCACTCTCTAAAATCTGGTTCGTATTACAAACCATCATGTCATTTTGATCATTTTATTACATCCAGCTGATCCCCCGCGGAATCCCTGCAGTCCGTGTACAGTAAATAGATGAAGACATGGATGAAAACTCTTGACCGTTTTTTACCTCTTGTTGTTTATTCTCCCTGGTCTTCCTAAAAGGCAGCGAGGATGAAAAACCTCACTGGGGATTTGCTTTGCTTTCTTAACATCTGGTGGATATTTTAGGATAATTTCCAGTAATGATTATAAGTATTTCCAATATTGAAAACATGTAGATAAACAGCAGTGGTGTGTATATACGTATCTGCTCCATGGTCTATAATCTGATTTTAACTGAAAATCTGATGCTGATGTAGCTGATTCAGAAATGGTATGTTACTGTCCAGTATGGGATTCCAGAGGAACTGATCGAATTCACACAGCGAGTGTTCACAACGTCACCAATTGTGCAAATCAGACAAAGATTTGTAAATAATATATAAACTCGTATTCGACAAAGATGAAACAGCATTGGGTTTTGTGCATGGTTTTTAGAGTTTGTTTGTAGAAGGGCTCTAGAGGTCTTGTGGTTGTTATGCCAGCCTGTCCCCAACATGTTATGCAGTAAGAATATGGGAAAAGATCATAGCACACATACATTTCTTGGCTGTATCTTGGCTGTTTCCTGTTATCCCCGATACCTCAATCCCAGAAACAATATTGTTTTGGTCTTGTTGGTTTCAGCCCCATCAAGCAGCTGTCCATAGTAAAAGAGCTCAGAAGAAACGGTGGTGCTAGACACCAAAGAGCTTACAGACAAAATTGACTGGAAAACACGGCTCAAGGAGGAAAAACAAAACACCAGAATTGGTTTCGATTTTTACTCTCAATGCTAAACAAACACAAAACACAAGAGCACTCTGTGTTCAATATGTCTAACCAACAGTCTCACAAGCGTATAGAGGCAGACTCAACTGCTTAGGAGCTCCAACATGACTCGGCACTCGATCGAAAAACAGCTCGCTCAGTTTGTTTGACCATCTTTGAAGTTTAACTCAGTGTTTGTGTTCACATTCGACAAAAAGTGCAAAGCCTCTAACAGCCCAGTGCCTGCAGAATAATGAGAACCAGAGGCCAGTGCTCTGAACAGAGATTTCCACTGTACACCACGTTTGAAGAGCAAATTGGAGATGTGACCTGCAGCATACAGACGCCACAGTAACAACATTTGCAAATGACTCATCTGTTCTTATTGTATTTGCTGAGTCATGAAATAAATCTCAGGTTGCTCTTACTTCTGTCGCCATGTCCCCAATGCGCCAAATTTTGTGAGAAAAGCTGCAGTAGAAATGAGTTGAGTAACGTTCTGTCCTGACTAAGAGTCACTTGACCATGAAACGGAAAGCAAGTTGCAGATCAAATGTGTCCCTAAAAGTTCAAGGAGAAGTTGTTTCTCCTGGAGTTAATGAAGCTTTAAGTATTGGTTTGGTAACTAGCTGGTATATAAACTGCATATACAAACAGCAGTCTCCAGCCCCAGTGTAAGGTAGATGGAGAAAAGCAGAATAAAGGAGGACTCACACACAAGCTGCCACTGTAACACAGCAGCGCCCTTGCAGCACAATGTGTCTTGATACAGATCTCAGTTCCTGCTGCTTCTACCAGGACGGCTTCTAGACCTTTCAGTCTTGGATTCTGCTTCCAAACGCTGACATTTACAGACATAGGGGCTTTGGATCATCCACACTCACACAGGGGCATGGAAACACAATCCCTGCTGTCCAAATCCTCCAACCCAGAAACCTCCCTCTATCCTCCCTCTCTCCCATATTATAACCAGACCCAACTTCTATATAGCTCCCTGGCTGAGCTGCAGTACTGGCAGGCAGCTGGAATCTGCATGGCTCTGCTCTATTCTGCTCTGCTTGGCTGTGGATTGGAATCTGGGCCCAAGGTGACCCCCATGTGCTTCTCCTCTGGGCCCATAAGGTGGTAGCCATTGTAGACGTGCCCTCCTGTTTAGTTTAAGCCATATATTGTATTGTATTTAAAGAGGAGAAAAGAGACAAGCACACACACACACATGCTTCTGCAGATAAAAGACCGGTACTTCCTGCAGTTTGTGATGCAACGCAGTGTTTTAACTTCAATGTTGCTAAGGAGGCGATGCCACATTTATCTGGGAACATGGATGAGTTCAACAGGATATTGTGGGGATGGGTTCTGCATGTTGGTGACTGGAGATGAGCAAAATATTGACAAAGCCATGGAAATATCATGCTCTGGAGATTCAATAATCACATGAAAAGAATAATGCTAAGTATAAGTTCTCAACACAACAGTGTAGCCAAAGCATCTTGATCACAACCTGGGGACGGGCTGCAGTAAAGGTCGTAAATCCTCAGTGTTGGTGGATGGGACATGGTCTCTGGTAAAAAGTCAAAGCACATGCTTGTTATATTTCTCTTTCGGTAGCTCTTATCAAGCTGTTTGATGTGTCCTCATTTTCTGGTAAGTTTGGTTTTATATATTCATTTGATGCTTTTAAAATGGAGTGAGACATCGTTATTGACAGCTAGGACTGACTCCTGTTTGGTCCAGCATGTGTATCAATGGGACTTTGATACCATGGCTACATCCCCTGAGTGCACCATTCGTTACCAGGATATTGTAGCTTCAATTCAGGATAGTGAAAGGAAGAGAAGACACATTCTCCATCTTTATGTACAGTCAATGGTTCATAAGTAAGTACAAAAATAACATGATAATGGGTCAATTGGATAGAAATAAGGGAGCAATCCTGTTTGGCCAAGTGGTTGGAAACGGAGCAGCGTTGTGATGCTGACAGGCCTCTATGTGCACATGTGTCTTCTCCGATAGCCCTCCTCTCTTTCATGTGTCATTCTTCAGGTTACTGCTACCTCAACCTGATATGCCAATCACACTGGGGGAAAAACAGGATTGGTCACTGCCGATGATGTCACGCCATCGGCTGTGAGGTGTTGGTGGAGTGATGGCCTGTGTATGCATACATGTATGTGTGTTCATAGGTGAAGTGAAAGCTGGGCCAGGCAACGAGCTTCTGTGAACCGACTTCTGCGTCATTATTCCCAATTTACCACTAAACAAGTGTGTGTGAAGTTACTTATGGGGTGATAGTAAGATGTCAATGGGTTTTCACCCTCACCACACTGAGCTGCACACATTCAATGGAACATTCAAAGACACTAATGGCTTCTAATGGTGAATGACATCAGAGCTGTCATGTTCCTTGTTATTTTTATCATAATTTCAGTGTCTAACTCTGTCACTTTTGAACTCTCTTAGGTGTAGTGAATGGTTCTATATGTGGACTCTCTTGGCCTGTGCACTGATAGATTTAGTAGGACGGAGAGGGTGTACCGAATGTAGTGACTTTTTTTACCTGACTTTCTTTCAAGCTTCTTCCACTCTGGGTGGAAGAAGCTTGAAAACTGTGTTTCAGAAGGAGAAAAGACAACAGACAGAGGAGAAGGGAAAGCATGACACTTCACGCCGCAGGCCTGCGTGCCAAATCTGCTTCTCATATCTCTTTCTTTTGGAACTTTCCTCAAAAACGTCAACTGATGCCAACCTGAAACCACAGAGGCCTTACGGCATTATTAAAAGAGAATGATGCGTACAGTTACAATCACTAAAGATGTCACATCTGTTTCGGTTTTAGATGCATCACGGTCGTGGTACTTTGGTGAGGTTACGACTTGAATGAGGCGTTTCCCCTAAGTTCCAGTGGTGTCACTAATTTGCCCTAATTTACTCTTTTTAATTGTTGTTTTGTTGTTGTCCATAAAAAGTCTTCCAAATGAATGACTTCAGATTGTCTTGTCATGGAAATATTGATATATGCTGATGTGAGTGGGTGCAACTACAATGTTCCTTCATTGGACCTGAGAGTTTAGATAGAAATGAGAAAATATACTTTCAACAATGACTTGAAAATGTTGGTCAAATACCTACAGTATATGTATCAGTAATACAGTCTTGTACTGTCATGTTTCTATGAAGTTTAACTGCAACAAGAAATATATTTTGTAGGTAACAATTTGAATAGGCTTCATTTTCGATTACCTTATGAATATATGTATTGCACATACGTATCTGGCATGTTTTCCACCAAAATATAAAATCTTAGGGTTAGGAGAATTTCTCTTAACTTATGTATAATTATTGAGGCTCTCACATTACTTAACCCATTAAGACTGAAAGCACCAAATATATTGAAAACCATCTCCTAAAACCTGAGGGTTTTCTGAAGACATGACAGTATTGCCAATGTTTGCAAAAATGTAGTGATCTCAGCCTCTGTAGCAGATACGGACATGAAATAAAAATTGTTCGCTAACACGAGAATTTACTTATAAACCTTTGCCTTTTGCATCAGTAGACTCAAACAGCTTCTCCTCTGCTGATTACCTTAACCAATTTCTCATCTTTTTTCATCTTTGACTATTCAGTTGAAATCCCCTGGTGTATAATAGCACATACTGAATGCTGGGAAGCACAGCCTACATCGGAGTCTCCACCGAAACAAACAGAATGAAGGGAAGACCAAGAGAGTGGATGACTCAGGCTCTCCTCCACACTCAGCCATCCTTCTATCCCTCCATCTGGTTTGCATTAATGTGGATGTCTCTCATCCTGCAGTTCCTGCTTCCTTAGTACCCCTCCCTACAGGCTGCAGTTGCCAGCTCAGGACTGACACAGCAGAGGTTCCCTGGACATGATGTAGAAATATGTTGGTCTCTGCTGGGCCAGGAGCTGAGCCTTACGGGGATACACTGGAGTGTTGGTGTAAATCTGGAAGGAACGGGACATGTTGTTCTGTGAGGCAGCAGTGGTCTGATTACTGGGGTGATAAAGAGAGCTAAATTAGACAGGCCTGGCTTTGGGACGAAAGACACAAGGCTATGGTTTTTATGCGGCCAGGGTTGGGATAGCGGCTGATGGTTCATGGCTGGAGATGGGATTAGAGCAGGGGAAAATGTACCACCCTCTATCTTGGGCTCAGATCCCTTTTATTATGGGGGAAAATCTGGCTTGATGACTGATGCATCACATTGTCTTTGGACGTTGGCGGGCTTGGCACGGGGCGCACGGTGACAGTTCTGAAGGAGCACACTCAGGGGAATGACGCAGGAGCTCATCGATCATCCCGGCTTCCTAGCGGCGGAGATAGGCCTCTGTGTGGAGGACAGGAGCCCAGACTAAGTTGAGAAACTCTGAAGCCTCTTCGCTTGACACCAGAAACAAAGCGTCACTGAGTGAGACGGAGGGTGTCCGAAATGACGGATGAAGCAGTCTGTGAGAAATCTGCGGTCCTTTGCAAGTTACTTGGGTTGAGCAAAGCGGCGGTCTGGAATTTTATTACTTTTACATCTTAAGCACTTGCAGTGTGACACCTACTAATATGAAAGGCATTCAGGCAGAAAGTGGAGTAGATTTTGATGAGACCGTCGACCATCGGATTGTCGCCTCAAACAGCCAATTTACAATGCCATGCTAACTGTTAGCTAGTAGCCGACTCCAGGAACAATTGGTTCAACAATTAAACAAATCTAATCGGAGTGTGTCGGTTTGTTTGTTTCCTCCTCAACTTCCTCCACCTTACAATGCAAATTATTTTCAAACCTTATCTTCACATCATCTTTGTCTGCAATAACGCTGTCTCTAAATTTCTGAAAAACAGTCTTACAGCTGCGGTTTGTAATCCTGTCAAAGCTAGCAAGAACAGGAGACACTTTTGAATGCAACCTATACATCCTACCTCCTCCCTTCGGCTCTCTTGTCAAAGCTACGTTCGCAAAAAACATGAATGCACCCTTCCTGCGAAACTGCTTAAAGCCAGATGTTCTGTGACTCACATGCTAACTTCTGGCTTCTCGTCTTTGCTTAAGCATTGTATGTCTCCCTGGCCGAATACTCTGATGATGCGTAGTGAAAGCACAAGCAGACAGGCAGGTTGGTCAGTGACAGACAGGTACGCCAACCCATCATTCCATCCGGACCAAATGAAAAGATTGGTCATGTGGTCTTTTCCTTCATATGTCTTTATTCAAACTGCATAAAGAACGTGTCGTAGAACTTATATTATATCACTCTGAGGCCAAATGATGGCATTTCTGAGCTCTCCAACTTCTTGTGAGTTAAAGACATGTGGCAAACAGGGTTCAAAGGGTCAATCAAGACCGGAGACATTAACACCGGTAAAGTTTTGATATCCACAGTTGCGGCTCATGGTAATATTTTGACATTTAAGGAACGATAAAAAACGAAGCAACCACCATTACGTGTGATTCTGTGGTGAACAGGCATGCACCGGCACCACTTGCTCGAACCCAGTGTTGAAAAACATGATTACCCTTTAAGAAGTGAGCTGGAGTTAAACGAGCAAACGTTACCAGAAGTTATGTAACATGTCTGCATTTCTCATTCCCATGCAGTGTCATTTACTGTAATGGGTTGGCAATATTGTAGCGTTTCATTCCCACAGAACCTCACCATTCAGAGCCTCTCTGAACTGCATTCATCCGAGCGTGGCCTCACCAACACAACTTATAACGAGATTTGGCTAATGTTATATCATATTGCGCAGCCACTCATTTAGTTTGCGTGTTTAACATGTTTAGTGTGGTAGCCGAGAGGTGTCAGGTTGTAAGGAACTCCTCAATCTGAGCCTGCTCGTAGTGTTTTACTCCACCTCTGGAGCTTTCACTCGATTAGTGTGTTTCATTTGGCCAAGCCAGAGAGATCTGAACCATCGTATGCATGAAATAACTGCACCAAGTGATGACTGCGAATGTTGGTTTTACAAACTGCAAACTGTGGAACTTTTCGTTACAATTGTAATCTGAGCCAACAACAGGAAACAAACCCCAAATAGCTACATTTCACTGGTACGAGGAGATGGATGTTGACAAATGATAGACAGCAGTTACTCAAGCTTAACAAATCAAAACATAATGAGTGAGTGAAAGCAGTCTGGATTCTTGCTTTGTTTTTGCTTTACTGGTACCAAGACTTAAGTGTGACTTACGAAACCGCTTTTTTTGTGAGTCCATGTGACTTTGAAGCAAACTGGTAGCGGCGTCCCATCCTGAGAACGGAGTGGGAGGAGGCGGTTGCGGCCTCTGGGCCGTTGGTTTTTTTCATGTGCTCGGAGATATCACCACCGACAAAAGTTTTATTCCCTTTGACGGCGGGTCAAGGCACTTCCTATGTGGTGCACCACAGTTTAGGATTTCATTCAAATCCGCCTTTTATTGCAGGGCGGGTGGGGGGGATTGTCATTGTTGCTGATGATCTGGGCTGCGGCGTGGTGTGGAGACAGAGTGTGTGGATGCATTGTGTATTTGGGTTCTGGGAGGGGTTGGCAAGGTTGCTGCATCTGCGGGAGAGGGGGAGCCAATCTAGGTTTGATGACATCTTCATTGTAAGTTTGACTAGGAACCCCCCAATCCCCAGACACACACACACACACTCATACACACAGAGTGATTTTTCTCACATGCCACCCATGTAGGAGAGACGCATGAACATGTCTTCTGTCTCCCGCCCAAGCTGAGAATTGAGAAATCGGACATTAAAAAAACACAACAACATTGTTTGACATAGATGTGTCCAATCAGGTTGCGCCCTCCTGACATCATGTCCCCTCGTTGTAGCTCTTTCTTTTCGGGAGTCTGGGTTACCTCAGCAACTCACACACAGGACTGACTCACTGGTTTGTTTGGGCCCCCTGAAGTTTGACAGGCCTCCTCGTTTGCTGCTTAACAAACGTTTTGATTAGCATGCGGGATGCGGGGATCTATCGTTGATCTGCCATCGGTGGACGGCTCAGACTAACAGATGCCTCACTTTTAAAGTTTTATATAGCCGGGTGTGACAGCACTCCTGAGTATAAGCCCTCTTCGAGAGCCGTCACAGCACACAAACACACACACACACACAAACACACACACAAGTACCGTACACTCTCCTCAGATGAGCCAAAGTTTGCTCTTCCCATGGTGCTTTGTGCCCGGGCGATATCCCAGCCGCGCCGCTTCCCTCTGAACTCCCACAACTTCATCAAAGAAGAGTGAGCTGAGCAAGGAGGGGCAGGAGGGGGAAAAAAAAACAGAACAAAAAAAAAGAAATGAAGAAGAGGAGGGAGAGAAAGAGCTGTTTTCCTAATCACATCCCCATGGGGTTTCAGCTGCGGAGGTGAGGGCGAAGTAAACAACTTTGCTTATCGTGTTATTGTGTTGTGTTGTTCTTTCATTTCGTGGCCTCTTTTGTTTCAAGCTTTTCATTTTTCCTTTGCTGAGGAAGAGAGGGGGTGATTAAAGCAGATCCCCTCTCTATTACACCCCACTCTCGCCCCTCTCTCCTCTTGTTTTGGGAAGATTCCTCCCGGTAATTAATTCACTGCATAATTAATTAGAGTGAGGGCGGGGGCAAAGATATTTAGAGAGAGAGACGGGGTACAATAAAGAACAAGGATGATGAGTGGGGTAGGGGGAAAAAGAAAAGGGGAGGGGGGGGAGGGGGGGAGACGAGCGAGAACACTTTGCACTGTTCCCCTTTTTCTCTCTGGGGGCTTTGCACTGACCCCTCCTCCTCGTCCTCCTCCGTGTGACCTGTGTCCAACAGGGCTGACAGAAATTACGAGTCCAAATTGGGTTTGCCTTAAACCTGGTGGCACTCGGCTGCAGAACGAGACGGGGCCCGATGAGTACAGAGATAAGGGATTTAGATATTTTGATAGATGGATCGAGTCGCTGACTAATGGAAGAAGCATGGACACGGGGACGACGTCTGAAAGACGAGAAGAGGGAATGATTGAATGTATGGAGGACTTGTTGGAGGGAGAGCGTGGAGGATGAGGAGGATTAGGGAAGAGTTGTTCCTTCGGTTTTTGCGTAAATTTAATTGGTGTCCTCAGCTGCTGCGTAATCCTGACAGGTCTCCAAGAGCAAAGTGAAAACGGAGTGTGACATCCAAGTGTGGCACTGCGACCAACATATAGACAGGAGTATTCCTATTCCTAATTCTTTGAGGACTGTTCCTCTCTAAACTCAATCAAGCACTTTTCCATTTTGATCCCACTCGGGGTGCCAGGGTAATCCGGTGTGGATGACTTGATTGAGGCCGTGACGAATCCCGAGAGCTGGCCTTGCATAGCTCTTAGCTAATTGGCTAAGTGTATTAAGGAATTGCAATGTGGTTATTCTTTCTCAGGTACAGTCTCCGTCACATTTTCACAAACTGTCCAGGGCCTCTTTTCCTCCATTCATCCCTTTTGCCTCTTTGCCACTATCTCACCTCTGTTTCCTACCACTCTCCTCTATGGATCTGGACTCCAAGGCCCGGATTTGACTTTTTTTCTCCCTTCTCTCACTTATGGGCTCTGATTCAACCTATTTCTTCCATTGTGCTCATTATTGAACTACAGTGACCCTACACTGATGAGTAAGCTCTCAGAAGAGGGGCACAAATAGGGATGAAATGAAATCGGAGTACGCACGGGCTGGTTCCATCCATTTCGTATGTATCTAACGTTGAGCATCTAACAGTGCATCATATCTATAAGCTCTTCTTAGGTTTGCATGTTAAAATACATGTTAAATAAATAGTGGAGGGGTTAATAGGGGTTGCCCTAACCTCTTCACTAAGGGAAAGGTTTAAACACTGTACATTCCTCCACTGCTCTGCATCACAAATGCAGGACGGAGGCGTCTCTACATCGGGTGCCGACCTCTGGGAAACTTCCACTACCTGCTCCTTTTGATATCCTCCAGATGTGCCCAGTCTCTCACTCCTAAGACACACAGCCCGCCTGGCCTTTGTCAGCAGTTTTCAGATTCATTTTGCCATCCAGGGTGTGAGAGGAGGGAGAGGTGCATCATGGTCTGCACTGATAAATCACCTCTCGCAGCTGCCTCTCACTTAGTACTCCTTTAATACCCTTTGCCTGATATGATCCTCTTCCACATTTGTTCTTGTTTGCTTTAAGTGTGGTAACAATCAACGGGGGAAAAAAAACTAATAGAATAATGATGAACAAGCAGTAGAAGCTATTAAAATCTTTTTTTAAATCCACCTCCAGTTGAATCTTTTCTCTTCACTTCTCCTCTTGTGTGTTTTTCTCTCTTTTATTCAGCCCTGAGTAACATCAGCTTAATGGAACTACAGCATGTTCCTCTGTTCACCATCCACTGTCTGGTAACAGAGCGATCTGCCTTGTTGGTTTGTATTAGATTCGAGAAAGGTTCGCTGGAGCGATTGCACCGTGACCAATGGCGGGAGTATGGGCCTGTTTCTGTGCACTGATGTCTCCTCCGTCTTCGGGGAGGAAACATTTGGAAAGCATTTCAAGGATGCTGCCTTTTCTGTCCCACCTTCTGCATGAAAAGTAATCGATCTGTGTCTTAGGTTTCCAATACTCTTGTTTCCCATCTCCCTACCTTTAGACAGCATTCACATCACAGCCGTGTAAACTTGCCGCTAATCAGTATATGTGTTTGCATTGGCCTGTGTGTGTGTGTGTGTGTGTTGAGATAGCGCGGGTGTGCAGCGATAAGACTAAGTGAATGATTCCCTGCAGTAAACAGAGGGGGGGAGCAGGAGACGGAGCAGAGGGCAGGCCAGCTGCCATGGGAATCTGGATAATCCATTCTGCTCACTTTATTAACATCATTATGGAGGAAACAGACGGGGCGGACGGAGAGGGAGATGGGGAGAGGGGTGCAGTGGAGGAATGAGAGGTAGGAGGACTGGCAGGACAGCTGAGGGAATTGTGGGCCGAGGGGAATCTGAAATTGATTTCAGTCGGTAAATGAAAGCAAACACATGTAGATTAATATAAGCCTGCGATGTCGTATTGATCCTCCAAAGACAACGTAACACACAATGAAAATTGCCAGTCATGCCTGTCAGGGGTTTTATTCATTCTCTTGCATAACGTGTACAGGGATAAGCTCTATACTCCTGGAGCCCACCAGAGAGGGAGTGAGCAGGTATAGAAAATTGATCATGGATGGTGAATTGTTGGTGTAGTTCATGTCAAGTGTAGTTTTCTTGAGCTTCTACACTGCAATTCCCTGACTCATAATTCTCATTTCGCTATTTCATCATGCTCTACTCAAGTTATGTATATGTCTGTTAGTACATAGTGTATACAAAGATGGACAACATGAATACTCCTAACAGTGAAGCCAAATCCTTTTTAGATCGCTCCCTGGTGGTTGGCTGAAGTAAAGGTTATTTACCCAGCTTCCTCCATTTTAGTTTATCGGACACTGGCACATTTTCTTCTATCTTCACGAGGAATGTTATGCAAAAACCAGGTAGAAGGATGTGGTATGGGTAAGAGAGGAAAACATTCAATTTAGTTGTAGATCCAGATAAGAGGGGAAGAGCCAGGATCCACCAAAAAACCAACAATGTTAAAATAACTTTAAGGGGAACTTTTCATCAATTACCTGGATTTCCAAGGGAATATTGATACATTCATCAATGTATGTCCAAGTTTCCATTTTACTTTAAGTTTGGTTATAAATAGTTAGTAGATGCTATGCAAATGGGGTGATTGACATTTTAGCCTGACGATTGGTTGAGCTCACGTATTAACAGGATCCTGACACCTTGATCACTACTGCACAGACTCTGGCTCCAATAGTGACTCCAAAAGCAGCAGAAGGAAGAGAACTCTCCGGCTGGTTATTTTAGCTTCGATCTTGCAAAACTGAAAGAAGTGTAGACGCGTCTTGCATCTTTATATACACTCTATGTAACAGTATGAGATACATACGCCCCTGTGAACCCATATCATTCTGGTGTAAAGGGCCTAAAGACAGACCATGAAATCCACCAGAGAACCATATCACAGCGTGACAGTTCAACAACCTCAAATGCATGTTCATTCTTTGTGAACATGACAACGAGGGCCTGGTACAGCTGGTATGGCTTTGCGGGTCATATACGCGGGTAAGGAGAAACAACATGCATGGCTTTTGGACGTTAGACAGTTGGTGGTTCGAGCCCAGGTTCTTCCAGTCCACATTCCAAAGTGGACCTTGGGCAAGACACTGGACCAAAAATCTTTGCAGTGTGTAATAATAGCTCTGTATGAATGTATGTGGAAATGGGTTTGTGTGACTTGTGCTGTAAAGCACTTTGAGTGGACGACAACATAAGTAAAATAAATATATTCCATGAACCATGTCTTGTACCTGATTTGACCCTATTGATCTTTAACTTTATTCTTCAGAAAACTGTTGCACCAAAACCAAAACTGGAAAGTTATTTTCTCATTACTGTAAGGAGGCAGAGAGCTTAGATTGGTCCTGATTGGTCAGTAAACAGAGGCTGGAAAGCTAAATGTGTTTTTTTCTATATGTTTCTGAAAAGGTGAAGAGTCTTTCCTCAGTCTTTCGCCTCCCGGGGGCCTAGGTGTCTCCAAAAGAGCTGTCCTGCAGTAGACTGTGGTTAAACTGGCTGCCCCTCGAGTGAGAGCGTAACGGGCTGAACGTGAAGCCGAGCGTTCCTGTAAAGAGTCTCTGCTGGGTAAATAACTGTTGTAGAAAAGCAAATACTCAGAGGAAGAGAAAAGATTGGACACAGAAGAAAAAGAACTGGGTAAATCAATGTCAAGAAGTTAATTTGTTTGCAGCCTAATGCTGCTCTCAAGCCAGGGCCACGCAGTTTATTGCTTTGGAGTACAACTTTTCACTATGTTATCAATTCTGTCCTCTAACTTAATCAAGGGCTTTTTTCTTGAGCCACTGGCAGGGTGCAGGACTTTCAAGTCTCTGATCTCTTTGCTCGCATCCCAAAAATTAGTTTTTTTTACTTCAGCTGATTTAATTAATCTCCTTATCCTCTGTTTATTGTCACTTATGTCAAACTTATTCCCTCTTCTGGAAAATGCAGCCCCGCCCCCTCCAAAAAAACATGCCGTGACGAGCGCGCTGAGACGAGCAAAGAGGACAGCCAGGGAAATTTCCAAATAAAAAGCGGGGCCATGCACGATTATTAGAATTAAGAGGGTCACACAAACAGCTTTCTCATTGTGGAAAAAGTCATGAGCTCAATTCTGATTCCTCCTGCATCAAAAGCTACTTTATGGGGGGGGGAGGAGGTTGTCGCACAAATTTTGAGGTTAGCGTCCATCAGGATGGCTTTTATGAGAGTGGTGACATGGCAGTGGAACACACACACACACACGCATGTAGAAACACAAATTTTACACTCATACTAAAAAAACAGGAAAAGCTAAGACACACCTACACACGCCCTCACACACACTTCCAGCCAGACTATTGGATAAGCCTCATTTAGCCTGGTGTGTAACTGTCTCTGTGTAACAAATGGCTTGTGCTCCACAGTCGTGAGTCCAGCCAGACCAACATCATTACAAAATCCGTCTACACTGACCAGACACGCACACACACACACACACACACACCCCCACACACACACACACTGCTTTACACTACCCAGATATCCTGCATACAACTCCATCTATCACCTCCACATCCACGCTACGCTTCATATCAGGGGCGGCCTCAGTCCTGCAGTCCCAGACCTGTGCACTGTCTAGGGCCACGCTAGTGCCAGTGAACACACAAACACACACAAACACACACACACTTTTAGTAAGGAACTCCCCATGTTTAAGATGCACCATCATGTCCCCAGCTACCGCTACTGCTTTCTCATTCTGTCCACGGCTACCGGCAGCGGGAAATTATGACAAATGGCCTGATACTTTTTTTTTATTGCTGTTTTTCCTTCCCATTTCTCAGTTTGTTCTTTGTGTTGAGTGAAAAGAAATTACAGAAAAAAAGGATTGAAAAGATTAAAACTTTCCATTTTTGGTCATGACTCAACACAGCACAGGGTTTCGCAGTTTGACCTTTTATGAGGTGTGCGTTTGTATGAATGTGTATAGTACTGGTGTTTCTATCTGATGTGTGTGTGGAGAGGCAGTGTATTGAGAGACACACATACACATGAACATACACTTACACAGCGGGCAGGGGAACGAACAGAAGCAGGATCAGAGAGAGTAGAGTTTTGATTGTTTTTTGTCTCCTAGTTACAGCTACGAGTTGCTGCTCACTCTGTTCTCTCTCTCTTTCGCCTGAAAGGGGGAAAGTGATGGCCAAATGGCAGCTGGAGGAAACTGTTTGACGGCACAAACCACAGATCCTGGAGGGTGACATCAGCAAAGGGTGGCACGGTGGCTCCGTGGTTAGCGCTGTCGCCTCACGGCAATAAGGTCCTGGGTGTTTCTCGGGATCTAGCACTTGGTGTTGGGTTGGCCATCGCAGGATGTTATGACTGAGATGTGTGAGCGTTTGTCTGAGGTCCTGTGACAAATGTTCCTGTCGATGACTTAGAAAGTCTCACTTCTGTGTACCTGGAAAACTTACTGTGCGTCACCACGACAACCAGCAACCAAACGCCGTCATGTTATTGGCTGCGGGGAAAGAGCAAATAAAACCAATGTGATACTCAGTGCTTATTTCTTTTATTAGGGTGTTATTGAAAGCAAAGCATACAACTCGTAGTAAAACTTTAATACATTTTATGTAAAGAAGAAAAAGAAAAGAATTATCCGAATTTATTATACATCTATTTAATATTGTGGCACATACTGCTTTCAGTAGTTATAACCAATACATAAGATCATAATACACTAAACATCTTAGGATGCTTTCCCACCTAACCTATCAAAAATGTAAAAATACAAATGAAGTTTAGTTGCACTTACATGTCGCGCCTTCTAGTTTGGCTTTTTTGAAGCTAATGCACAAACATGATTCTTGCTGTTCTGGATTCCTTCCCTCATGGTTGAATGCATAAAAGCGTCAGCTAAATCAGGGTTTCCCAAACTTTTCAGCCGCGACCCCCAAAATAACGGTGTCAGAGACTGGAGACCCCCAACGACACTGGAGGTGGTTTATAATGTTGCGCAAAGCCATGCACATGCACTATTAGACCTATGCGTGCGGGCGTGCATGCATGCTTGTGCGTGTGTGTGTTCTCCTAGACAGTGCGCACACATACAGGCCCCGGGGCTCCACCCCTCGCCCCCACTCACTCGACCAGAGAGACGCACAGAGTGAGATCAGAGCTCGTTCATGTGAAGCAGCCGCTCAGTGACTGAAGGATGTTCTGTACTAAACGGGGGCTATGTCTCCTGTGTCTTCTTTCGGCTGAGGCCTTACACCGGGTTCACACCGGACGCTGAAGCGACGCCAAAGCAACGCGTAAGCGCAGCGCCATGCCTTAAATAACCGCTGGCTCCCATCCACTACCATGTTAAACCTTTCTGCGGGTCACACCGGAGGCTGAAGCGCCGCGCTGCGCCAAGGCTTCCTAGCGCCGTGCAGCGATCGTTCCGGCGGCGAGTCTATTTTTTGCGTTTGACACGAGCTTTTCGCACCAGGAAACACACTGAAAAATGATTTTAAACGATATTGATGACATATTTTATATGATATAAATGAACAAATATGCATCCCATACTTTGAATTCCCCTTCTGTTGTCCTGGCCCTAAGTCAGGACAACACCTTAGGTGTGAACAGCCGAGCGCCTGTGCGCTAGGGATTAGCGCGGCGATTTGGCGTCATCTCCACGTCCGGTGTGAACCCGGCTTTATTCAATACAACAAGTAAACGCTCGTCTACAATTGCATGGTTTTATTCTAATATCAACTTATAACTATGTATATATTATATTATAATTTTTTTTTCTTTTACGGACTGCATCTTGCGACACCCCGTCTGTGTCTCACGTCCCCCCAAATGCATGGAATTAAAGGCCTGCTCCGGTGTATTTACTGGGCAAACAGCAATCGGAGGAGGCCATTCAATACCAAAGTGGCCTCTCGGTCAGAACTGTGCATTTCTGTGCTTAGCCTGTGTCCAATCGATTCTCCTCCTGGTTGCCCTCGATCGGTCATCTGACAGAACACAATTGACGCCTCCCAAATAAAGTTAAACTTAGCTCTCCTCTTCAATGAATAAGCAATAGATGGGATGCAGTGGAGGCTGATGGATGAGCAGAGAAGGTGAGGAAAGGACAGAGCTCAGGAGGAGAAGGGACAGAAAGCCAGCTGTCTCCAGGCTTTTCACTGATAGACCTTACATCGCTCATCAAATACATTATTGAACACACAAACAAGACAAGGGTGTGTCGAGGCAATCAACATAATAAAATAAATAAAATTTGTATTATAAAAAGTACCAGAAACTTTAGAGGAAACTCGGAGACTTGGAAAAATTGCATCTTTGTTTCGTATTTACGGTATTCATGATTCAGATCGGAACCTTTCTGTCTCAGTTGTATTTACAGAAAAGTCTGAAATTAATAATCTGTCATTATAAACACAAAATAAGGAGATCGTGCAGCGAAAATTATATATTTTATTAATTACTTTCATTTGAAGGATCTGTGATTGTTGAGCTGCTACGATTCAAAGATCTGTCGATCAACAGGAAATCTGCAAATATCTTTTAGAATCAAATCATTTTTACGGTCCCGTCCTGAGCAAAATACCAAATATCTGCAGGTTTCAGCTTCTTTTGTGTTCTTTTATGAAAATAAAATGTTGTTCAGACAAAACAAGCCATTGGAGATGTTATCTTGACCTTTGCATCTTTTTATTCACAATTTCACTGAAAAGTTATTACTACTTTCTTGCATTTCGTGGACAAGATGATTCAGGAAATGGACAGATGCATTAGCTGCATCCCTGGTGTCCTGTATCTGGATTCAGACCATTTGATGCATCCCAACATACTGTGTCAGTCAAGGTCACATGACAACTACCATGTAACATTATGTCACAGTTATGAAATAGTTCATAGCCAATTTACTCTTCACCGCTCCAAAGGCAAACTTTGAAGCTTGACGCTTTAAACGCTTTAAAGCTGTGAAGCTGTGAAGCTGAGTGGAGTTGAGGAACAGATCAAAGCCAAATAACTCCTATATAAGGAGCCACGTCTCTGAGTGGAACCAGTGTCGGGACAAGCACGAGTCAACAAGAGACACACGAGATACATCTCACTTGTGACTTCCAATCACCGCCACTGACGACACCGACAGAAGACAGCAGATACGCAAGAAATCACTCTTAAAACCCTTTGTATAACGTGGTCCCACTGCAGCACCTGTTAAATCAACATGCAACGGATCATGATCGCAACAGACCCAGAGGCTCAAGACATCTTCCTCCTGAGGGGGCTGATTGATCAATTCACTGCCCTGAAAAAGCGGGAGGATGAAAACCCCCATCTGGATAATTCCGCCATGAGGGTGCTGAAAGCTGCAATCACTCAGCTGATGGAGATCCCCCATCTGAGGACGCAGGTGGATGAGTACTTCGCCCTGCTGGAGCTGGATGGTGAATCATCCACCCTGAAGGAGCAGACCGCCACCAACAACTCCACCTGGGAAACAGAGGGAAAGATGGTGGGGCAGATGGAGTCTCCTGCCTCACTTCGGACGCTGGAGGCCCTGGAGGAGCTGAATGACATAAGCTTCATCCTGAACGAGCTGATGGATGAAGACTTCACCCCGAAGGAGCTCATGGATGGAAACCCCCGTCAGAGGGGGCTCGTGGATGAATACTCCGCCCTGAATGACCCAGAGGCAAAAGTCATCTTCCTCCTGAGGGAGCTGATTGATCAAATCACTGCCCTGAAAAAGCTAGGGGATGAAAACCCCCATCTTGATAAATCCGCCATGAGGGAGCTGAAAGCTGCAATCACTCAGCTGAAGGAGAAGGTGGGTGAGAACCCCCATCTGAGGGCGCAGGTGGATGAGTACTTCGCCCTGATTGAGCTGGATGGTGAATACTCCACCCTGAAGCAGCAGACCGCCACCGACAACCTCGCCTGGGAAACAGAGGGAAAGATGGTGGAGCAGATGCAGTCTCCTGCCTCACTTCTGATGAATTGCCATATGGACTGGCAAAATGTGGAGTCTGCAAAGGCCAAAGAGAAGGAGCTTGAGAAGGAGCACGGAGAGATTAACATGACGATCAAAGTAATGGAGGAAGAGCTCGTTGAGACGGAGGAAATACAAAATGAGCAGAAGGAGAAATTTGAATCTGTGCAGGACAGCCGTGAGGAGCAGCCGGATTTCAGGGTCCTCCTTAATGGGGCCAGCCAGTCAGAGGAGAAGTCGTCCAACGAGCAGGAGCTGTCACTCGAGAGGGAAAGCAAGCAGGAGGATGAAATACGTCCCCTGATCCAGAAAAACATTTTGCTTCAAGTAAGTTCCATCAGCTCATTGTGATTTGAATCTTATGGATCGTAGGTTTGTTTGAGGTTTATACTTTAAAAAAGAAAAAGAGTTAAACTCATATTGTCTCTGTCTTTTCAGGAAGTCCCCTTGGATAATGACAAGGAGAGCATTAAGAAGGAGAAGAAGAAGCAGGAGAAGAAGGAGAAAAGGGACAAGGAGGAGAAGAAGAAGCAGGAGAAAAAGGAGAAACAGGAAAAAAAGAAGATGGAGGAGAAAGAAATGAAGGAAAAGAAAGAGATAGAAAAGAAGAAGAAACAGGAAACAGAGAAGATGGAGAAGATTGAGAGGAAAGAAATGAAGAAGATAAAGAAGGAAAAGAAAGAGATCGAAAAGAAGGAGAAACAGGAAACAGAGAAGATGGAGAAGATGGAGAGGAAAGAAAGGAAGAAAGTAGAGAAGGAAAAGAGTGAGCGAGAACGAAAGGCGACGGGGAAATGGTATAGTTTTTTGTTCAAATGTTGCATCTGACCTGTCAATCATCACATCCCTTACCCCCCCCATCTCTTACCCGCCCCACCCCACCCACACCGCCCTTCCCTCCCTCCCTCAACTTTCCCTCTACTCCAGACTGACTTTTGTTAGTAAATAAATTATTGCAAATAATAAAGATTTTTCATTGAGATGAAGGTTTGCTCTTTTATTACAGAAGACGGTTGGTCCAAATGATGAAAACCCAACATTTATATGTAAAAAAATACTCAATAGCTGTATATTATTTATACACATGTTTATTATTTGAACTGAGAGATACTCTTTCTCCACAGCTGCACTTTTCCCAGATTTTATTCTATTATCTGACGGATCATATATTTACTGAACTCAGGTATATTTACTTTGTTTTCATGCACTAGGATCTGCCTTACAATACACATTTCAATACACAGTAATTGGATAATTTGTGTACCCGTGGACTGTTTTACACAACTGCTTTACTTCCTGTCGGGTATTTTCAGGGTTTGTTAAAATCAGTTGTGGAGAATTTCACGTCAGACTAATCTGACCTTTGACCTTTATCCTTCTACTGAAGCAGTGATGAAGCTGTTTGTTCTTTAGTGCCGCAGCAAATAATTATCTAGTCCGTATAAATGTGGTTTCACAAACAGACAGCTGGACCTTGGTGGTGGTGTGCGCACTAAGGTTTGTTAACTATTCACAATTTTCTTCTATGACTTCTGTAAAGATTCATAAGCATCTTGATATCTTTTGTTTTTGCTTTAATTCCAAGAATGGTGAGATATCTTTAAAGAATAGAAGAGGAAAGGAAGCTCCTCCAACGATATAATGTTTGGACCTCAAAGGGGGTTCAGTTAAATCATTTGAACTACTGTGGAGTGCTGCACATGAAGTTGGAGATGCTGGTAGTGAAACCACAATGATATCACCGTGACAACCAAAAAAAAACCCAGTTCATTCACTTTTCTCAATTAAAATGGAAAGACTACTACTTGCTGGTTTGACTACATGTCAATCTCACACCTAGGCCAACCATCAACAACCAATTGATAAAAAGTAGCTGCAACCCACGATGATGATGTCAGGACGCACGTACATCTTAGGTGCGGTATCTACAATTTAATGTGAAACCAAAACTAGCTTGATCGAACGTAAACAATGTAACGAAGACATAATCCTTGATTCTGACCTTGCTTCAGACTTTCTGGTGTGAATATGCCCTCATGTTTACCAGTGCATGTCTCATGTGCAGTGATATCATTTATCTCCCTGTTGTGGCCCCCCTTTCTGATTTAGACTAAAACTTTGCCTGTATGTTATCCGTCATCCCTGTCAGCTTTGCTCCCTCTCTGCTCACAGGGAGAGCACACAGGTTTCATATTTATTTGCCAGAAGGGTCGTGTTTAACAGGTCATCATAGACAGCTCTCAGATGTAACTGAGCTGCTTATCTGTGTGAAAACAGAGTGCGTATTGATCACTGCCGACCCGGCCTGACAAATATTGACCCGGTGTGACTTCCCACCAGATCCACGGATATGAAGCAGGCGACTGAGCCTGTCCAGTGGGAACGGACGTGTTTCTGCAGAGCCCTGGTGAACACAGATGCAGGTGTATGTAAACAGGGAAGACCTTGAGTTAGGTTTCACACCTCTGCATATTTGGTGCCGACTTCCTCCTGATGTTATCATGTGATGCTGGGCAACAGAGGTGTCGGGGGCATTGATTGACAGAGCGATGTTGTCGTTCTTTCCCTGTATGATAGGTTTTGTGGTATGCCTTTCTTTTCTGTCTCTTCAATGTGAATATGCAGAAGCTGAAGATTTTGGTTAGCGTTTCTAGTTTAACCAATCATGTAAGAGAGGCGGGAATTGACTGAAATGCATCAGCAAGTGGCTTTTTAAGTTAACTGCATTCAAATCTGTTAATAATCAAAATTTCTTCTGGACCTAAAACACAGACAAAGGTAGCTAAAGTACGGCTGTGTTTATATTTTGTGTGGAGAAACATTCAACTCATGTGATAAAAGAAACTAGTTGGACTGGAACAGTGTACAGTGAACTGAAGACAGAGTCTTGGCCCAGAGGTCTGCTGTCTACACCCATCATTTTTTGTTTCTGCTATAGTACATGCTTAACAACCCAGGCCTAGAAATACACAAGGAAAATAGTGTATAAATACTTTTTTCATGATTTGAGCAGTGGCCTCCTTAACATGTTCATGGTTTAAAACCAGAGGGATGGTAAACAGGGCCAAGCTAAAGTTAAGAGTTGATGGAGTTACATTTGCTTGATCCATTTACACAGAGAACAGTTTGCTTGAATTCCTCTTAATAAGTGAGCTATTTGCTAAAGACTTTGTCATTGAGTAATAAACAAATATTGATTGCAACGCTGTAACCTTATCCACCCTGTTTCATATTTGACAGGTCTTGGTCGGTTGCTAACAGTTGACACTTGCTGTACTGCACACACACACACACACACACACACACACACACACACACACACACACACACACACACACACACACACACACACACACACACACACACACACACACACACCACACACACACACACACACACACACACACACACACACACACACACACACACACACACACACACACACACACACACACACACACACACACACACACACACACACACACACACACACACACACACACACACACACACACACACACACACACACACACACACACACACACACACACTCTAACACATGTATCCCAGGGCAATCACCCTGTTTGTAATAAAGAAGAAACAGGAATTTCCCTGTAATCACCCTCCAAGTTCGATCGACCAGCTGAACCAACCTGAAGGAAAGCCAACATGCTCCCATCACCATCTCTGTCCTGCAAACCGTGAAGTCTGCAGCGGCATCTTTCTGCGGCTGCAACCCGACCCGGGAGGAGCTGATTAAAAAACGGGAGATAAAGATCAACAGGATTATTAAAGAGCAGAGCATGTTACATCCTCCTAAGAACAGTTTTTCAGTTGTTTCCACTGCGCCTTCTCTCCCCGGGCCAGATGAAATCAGTCATGCATTTCTGTAAACTCAGTAAGGTCAGAAGACAGCTAGCAGGAACAAAAATTGCAAGACAGGGCTTTTATATTTCCTTACACCTTAGTTTCTACCCCTTTGTTCACATTTCCCAGCTGTTCCATGTAATTTAACTTGTCTCTGGGTTGATATTTAAGTCTTGCTTCCTGTTGTTCTATTCTCAAACTCAGTATTTTAAGTTCCTGCCAAACACAGACTTTTTTGGTTTTTGGGAATGATCACATAAACAGTAAGGCAGCTGGCACCAGGCCTCAATGAAATGAACTCCTTTAAACCACTATGCAGCAGTTTTTAATTATTATAAAACAGGTTAGACATGCAAATGTTGATTATATACTGTTGCTCGATTCCCAAATCTGTGACCAGGCCAATATGTCAGCTCATGATTAAGACTTTACTTTCTATTCAAGGCCAAAAACGAGTTTAACTGAGTTGTGTTACATTAGAAAGTTTCAATTTGAGTGTATAAGTGTCTTTTCCCAAGATGTAGTGTATCTATGTTGCTGTGTGTTTCACTATGTTTAAACCACATTATTTTTGGTGAAAATTAAAGATAGGATGTCACAAAAAAGCCATAAATTGAAAAAGACATAAAAAAAAAGGCAACGCAGACTTGTGGAGGGAGATCCTGTTTCAGATGGGGAAACAGGAACAAGCGTGTGATGTGTGGAGGAGGAGGGGGAAAGAGCAACAACAAAGACAGGTGAGGTAAATATCTGAAGGGGCGATGTTGAGGATCACAGTTCACCTGGACCCTCCAGAGTGTGTGTGTGTGTGTGTGTGTTCGCAAGTGTGTCCTCCCACACTTTGGTCACCTTATGGATGCCTGTGCACAGACATGTTTGTAAGTGTGCGTCAGGAGAAATATTAATGTGAGACTCAACCCTGGGAGGTTGACCTTTCCCCTCGGGGTCATCCGCAAGTCGACCAGCTGTGGGCAATAGTGACAGGAGCTGTCTGTCAGGGCTGATGTGTCGGACTTGTTATTAAAGTATTCTCACTTCAGGGCTTGGTGAAATACAGCTGCCTGCTTGCTTGCTCACTGACTGTACATCAGTGAGAGCTCTGCTGCCTCGCTCAGTATGAGACAGTTGATTGACCTGTCTGTACCAGTGTGTGTGTGTGTGTCTGTGTTCATGGCGATAGAGGCTAATCATTTCTCTCCCCCCCTCTGTCCTAATACAACACTGGAACTGACATCATTAGTTAATGTTTGCAGTACGACGCTGAATAGGAAATACCACAATAGTCTGTGGTTCCCAGAAAGTGCTGCACGGTTAAATGTCTGACTGCTCCGCCACAGTGACTCACTTGATCACACAGGGGATCCGGGATTCTTTCTTTTTCTTTAAGCGTGCACGGACCTTGGAGCCCATTCGCTTTTGTCTTCCAACGAATCAGCCTCTGGGGACAACAGCCAATACTTTGGAGCTTCCGGGTAGACAGTGGATATTCAGGCTTTTCTTTTATCACCCGAGTCAAACGTTTCTCCACACAAAACACAAACAGTGATACTTTTTGTAGGTGAAAAGACTAAATTAAACAACACTTCTCTCACGTGACAGGACAAACATATACTGTAGCTCTGAATAAATACAATTCTATAGTTGAATTTGATGGGTTTTACTTTTCTCAGACATTAATTAGTTTGCCTCATATCACGTTTCTTTAAGTTAATGCCAGCCACAGGTTCTTTTATCACTGAGTTTTGGTGAACAATATAAAATGTCTGAAAAATAAAAGCATTTCTACCCTCTTTCTCTGTTCTTAGCTACATTAAACATCCTGAATGATGGAATCAGATTCCAGGTCACATGAGGATATGGAGAACAGACATGTCCCTCATCTTCCTCCTTTGCGTGCCAGTTACAAGCTGTTCCACCAGAGCATTGGAATCTATTGACCTTAATCACCTGATCTGCTGTTGTGGCGCTCTGTGTGTGCCCTGTGAGGAATGTGTCACTGTCATCGTCTGTCATGTAGCTATGCAGGACAAGGAACTAGACCTGCTGTAAACATGTCAGTTGTCAGCTTGTGACAGTTTTTCTTAGGAAACAGCAGGTCCTTCATGACAGACAGAGATGGACAAAGTGTGCGTGAAGCAATCAAGGAATTAGATCATGGTCTTGGCTTAACACAGCAGCTAATAACAACAATAGAATACACATTTATTTTAGATTTAAAAAAACCTTGATTTCCCTTCAACTTCTGTTGGACAGTGCACTTAGATGAATTACCTCGGCCAAGTGGGTTATGTTTCGTTATGTTTTGTTTTTAATTGTTTTGGGTTGTAAGCAAGATAATGCACAAACGACTAGGTGGATTAACACAGCACTTTGTGGAAGGATGGTGTAAGGGTTAAAGAAGAACTCATTATATTTAGCTTTGGATCTGGATCAGTGGGTAGATTCACAAGCTTTTTTTATCACAGATTTTAATATTGTGATTTTGTCAATTTTTTCACACATTTTCAAGGAAATAATGAATTTATATAAGTTAATTTCTCAGAGTTAAAGTTAGAGGTATTAATTAGTTATGTTTAATATTAGGGATGAGGTTTCTGTTCGTCTGGCCACAGTGAATGGATGTCAATGCAAAGTCCTAGGCAAATCCATGTGTGTGCGTGTGTTACTTTCCTTTCTAGCTACAGATGTTCCAACACTTTCTTTTTTTTCCAAAACCCACACATTTTCAACCCTGTTTTTATACTGACTTATTAACATCACATTTAATCCCGCTGTTAGCTTCTCTTCTCATGCCAGCGTGACAACAAACACACCTCATCTCAAATGCTTATCAACCCTTAAACTCACAGTTTATGATGTCATCAGTGAGCATCACACAGGTAACAGCTACTTATGAGGCTTCATCAAAACAGAAACTATGAGAAGCCCACATGGTTACTAAGCCTGGTAAATAATCACAAACATGTTATTTGACGATGTATTGCAGATGACTTCATTTGACCCGGTCAGTCAACCCTCACCACCGTAGTTCCTGGTGATGAGGATGAGCTACGGGAGGCTGCGGGGGACATATGAGTCACAGCTCTTGTACGTAAGAAAAAGATAAATGTCTCAAGAGTGGATTTAGTTTGTTAATTCAGATTCAGATGAATTAAATGCTACTTCTATCTGATCCAGGAGTGATAGTATGAAAACCAGTATGTCTCAAGAATACACCTTAAATATGAAGCATATAAATCACAAAGACATGCTCAACAACCAAGCACAATACTGGTATAATCCCTCCTAACCTTACTAACTTTTCCCAAACAGACTTTAATATATAAAATCAGTGGAGCTTCCCTTTCATTAAGTGATGATTCCCATGTTCTCATAAATGTTTTGTTTCATTATTTTATGCTGATTTATCAGTTGACTGAAAAGAATTGTCCGAAGAATGAGCCTTTCACATACATTTATAAGGGTTCATATTAGCGGATAAGCAACTTTTATTTTAAAGGATAATACAGAGAAGATGTGCATGTATATGTACAATATACACAAATAAATGTTTATCTTTATCATTTTATTTAATTTATTGTATTTGTGTTATTTAAATTATGATACAATTTGGATTTAAACAATAAAATATCATTTCATCTCGTCCTTGCAATGTCATCAATACGCCAAATCCCTTGCACTTCCAGATCAACACACTCTTGTATCAGAATGCTTTTCCTTTTGTTCACACTCTTTGTGCGGTGTGTGCCACCATTTCCCACTCGTAACTGACCTGTGTTGCTGTGTGCTGGGTGTGGTGCCGAGGCTGTGTTTTCCCATGCTTCGTAAAACTGCCCTCATCAGTGTAGGGTGCCCCGTAAAGAGACCGGGGTTTACGAGTGGTGTGCCAAAGCCTTATGTGGTATGTGGGGCACAGTGAGTTGGACTATTAAACGCATGTCGCCCTGAATACTGAATGTTTTGGGTAGGAGCAGGGGTGTCCAAACTTGTTATCCCGCGGGCCACATACAGAAAATATTAAATACTGTTGACAGTGTGCCTCAATCGCGTCGCTCAGGGCGGGGGGGGCGTGGCGGCGTTCTGAGGGACAGCTGGCAGGTCAGGGGTGAGTTGGGCGCCACCTAGTGTCTAAACTGACAAGTGCAATACAGTGGGCCATAGTCCATCACATTACATTTCATTTAGCTGATGCTTGTATCCAAAGCGCCTTACAATAAGTGCATTCAACCCCAAGGGTGCAAACCCAGAACAATAAGAATCAAGAAAGTACAATTTCTTCAATAATCAAGCAAAACTACAAAGTGCTATAAGTAAGTGCCATTTAAGTTCTACTAAATTGTTAGTTTCAACATTTTTTAGTATATTCTAATTTATTTTAGATTTTTTTGATGCGGGCGAATTAAAAATGGATGGCGGGCCGCCGTTGGACCACGGGACGTATTTTGGACAACCCTGGGTAAAAGGTTGCTGACGGCTAAGTATGGGCTTTGTGCTGTACAGGAAATGTACAGGTTTGCTTGCACTTGGCGTTTCGCAACTTCATTGTACTGCGGTTGGCAAAAAACTTGTTGAGCAACTGCATTAAGAAATATGCTCCTGCGTGTGTGTGCATGTGTGTGGCAGATGAAATCTCTTCTTGAAGGGATGCAGTCACACACAAACAAGGGCACACACACCCCTGGAGGGAAAGATTCATGAAATACCCGGCAGCTTCTAGTGAAGACGGATAACAAGCATTATCACTAATCAGTGCTCTTTTGCACAACATTAGACAAGCGCGCACACAGGTGGGCCAATCAGGTCGTCTGGGTTGACTTAATGCTCTCCAGGATCAGTCCTCCCCCCCGCTGCTGTCGTATATAACTCCCTGCCATCTGGCCCCAGACCAGCGCGCGGAGGAGACAATTGGCCTCCTCAGGAAGAGAATCACCCAAGACCTGAAACGTGAACAGGAGCATCATAAGTGAATAGTGAGAGTTTATCTATACAATCTATACAAATATTCAGGTGGACACCCTTCACTGATGTAAGTTGAGATAAAGATGGCAAACAGTGTGAAATGGTAAATAAGCATGTTTACGTTGGCACAATGACAGAATATACATAAACTGAGGAAAATATTCATTGATGAACTAAGCTCATGCAGAGAAGGTAACATAATAGCTTATTTGCAATCAGTGGACATCTGTAATGGCATTGTGCGGTGGAAAAGTACATTTTAATTTACGTTACTGAAGTGATTTGTTAATCTAAAGCAACTCCCAAGCTGCGTCTGGATTCAGGGGCCACATCCTTCTGAGGCTCCAACGGATGGATCCTTCCTGGCCCTTCGCTTGAATATCATGCTTCAAATAAACCAATTATCGATGGGTACAAACATTTCAAAAATAAGGCATTCAAATGTTCGCTTTGTATCCAACGTGAAGGCTGTTGCTAGGACACAGCAGTAAGGGTGGTACAAGATAGGAACACGAGTCATGAAATGCCCCTGTCAGGCAGACTCATTGCAGGTGGGACTTCATGGTCTTCATGGCTCACAAGGACCATCTCTCTCAGAAGAGAACAACCTTGTGGGCTTGTTAGTTGATGTTTTGATTTCAAATGAAACTCTATGGCGTAGGTACGACAGTTGTTAATTGCCGTTGATCATTATCCGACGAGGACACGCCAAAGTCTTCCGCGAGAAAGGTCGACCTGTGGGTGTCTGCAGTGTTTGAAGAAGTTTCACCTGCAGCATAGTGAAGTGCTGAATCATAGTGGCACGGAACTGAGAGTCTTGGCAGTATCTTCATGAAGCATTTCCTTCCAATACAATGATTTGAAAAGCTTTTACATCCTGATACTTGACCCCTTTGCATTCTCCTCTGCTTCTCTCATTGAATTTAAAGTCTTACTTCTTCTGAGAGCATGGATTTTCATTAATGCTCCAAAGGCAACACTCGTATCATCAGTGCTCTCTAACATGGTCAGGTCATGGTCAGGTATCAGGGGGTACGGAGTGGCTGGACATGTGAAAACCTCTACAAGACCCTGCTATATTACAAAACATGAATCTTCACATACGACGTAGAGAAAAGTTCTTAAGAACA
Organism: Pseudopleuronectes americanus; assembly: GCA_038501795.1. Classification (NCBI taxonomy): domain Eukaryota; kingdom Metazoa; phylum Chordata; class Actinopteri; order Pleuronectiformes; family Pleuronectidae; genus Pseudopleuronectes; species Pseudopleuronectes americanus. The sequence goes on from CM076735.1 coordinate 5,546,777, forward strand.
ATCTCAATATGTTGAAAACTGCTTTCATTAGGTGCTTTTTGGATTCATTTAGGAACATCCCTTGCCCTTTTAGGCCTTGAGGAGTTAAACCCGGGGAGCAACTGACAATGACTTTGTCAAGGACGGATTGTTGTGGTGGAAAAGATGAGAGAACATCGTTTGGTTTGGCATCACACTCCGAATGTAACCTCATTAGCTGTTTGTCTATGTGATGGCCGACCGGCTCTCTTATTCGTCAGCAGCTAACAAGCATGGTGCATGATAGAAGGGAGAGAGTGAGCTGTGCGTGTCTAATGACCACGGAGCTTATGGCCAAGCAGCTGGCACCAAACCTGCATGCAGTAATATCTGAGGCCAGTAATTCACTGGCACCGCTGTCCCACTGTCGTCATGAGCTTTATGAAGTATGGAGGCCGTTGCATCGCAGCGGACAAAACACACCGGCCTCGTGGAGCCGTCACTCACATTAACGAGCCAGTAAAAACCCACCCTTTGCTGTTGCAGGGGTGGGACCCTGGGAGGGGGGTGGTTGCCCTGTTAAAAGTTAATGAGAGCTAATATCTTTTACTGGCAAATTTACACCTGCATGGCATGGGGGGCTCGAACACCAGAGTGTGTCTCCTTTTTTCCAAGAGCTACCGCTACTGCTTTTTTGTCAATAAATGGATGACGCAAGTGTGTTGTGTGCACGGTGGACGGAGGTGTGGACAGTCAGTTGTTTTTACATTTGCTCAGTCCCCACGGTGTCACTACTTCCGTGCAGTGATGCAAGCTACTTGTTTTATATCTGAGGGTGGGAAAAACACTTTCCCTTCCAGTGTTGAGATGAATAAACTCCGAAAGGCTCAATGTGACTCGAGTGGTCGACCGCCTCGAAGCTGGACTGATTTGTGGTCAGAGCTTGTGCCACTTTAAAAAGTGACCTTGCAAGCGTTGGGCACTTCGCTCGAATGATGATTAACTCAAGTCGAGTGGGTGACAGAAAAAAAGGGGAAAAAATATGATTACGGATGAAGTGATTGCTGAGTCCTGAAGTAATCCTTCACTTAATCATCTTTTACACCAAAAATTAGTGGATATAAACGGAGGTTATGTAATTGTGGTTAAAAGGTGATTGACCTATTTTTCTTTTTGCCAGGGGAGGAGTTTATTTTTCTGTGTTTTCCCCTGTGGGTCATATTCTTAGTCACAAATGCACTGAAATCTGAGGAGCTCTCTCATCTTGTTGTCTTGTCAAATTATCGCGTTCACCCTGGTGTCTTGTTTCCATCACTGCCAATCAGAGCTTGAGCAGATTAAAACCTGTGTCTGCTGCAGAGTAATTTGTCCCGGGAGTGAATCCGTATTGAGTACTATCCTATTGCAGAGGAAAGCCAGATGTTAAGGGTGTTGGTTGGTTCGGGGGAAAAGGGGCTTTACAGTAAGTGTGATGGCACTGTGCACCATTCAAAATAACGTGGGTATAATAAGACAGTGAACGGATTGAACCGCAATTTTCTTGTCCTTCCATGTCCATCTGACAACGTGAATGTGTTGGCTGCCGACCAAAATGTTGGTCAGTAGACAGCTCACTTTCCCAGTGGCCACTCGTCAGCTGACTGGAGTCGATTTTCTCTCTCACTCAGACTCCTTTTCGCATAATTATTTTCCCCGACAGTCAACATTTTTCTTTTAGAGCTCGTCATCTGTGACAGCTGCAATTCTTGGCTGCATGATAGATTATTCTCTGTGGTTCATTTCAGCTGTAAAGACGTCAGACGAACTAATTTTCACTGATCATGAGTTTAATTCCTCTGTGGCAGCAGAACATGTTACAGCAGCCTTTGCACTCCTGCAGGTTAAACTGGATTAAAGGTTGATTTACTCTGAAACACCCACTCACTGGCCCAGCAACATTACGGCTACAAAGCCATAGACTGTGCATAAAGATGGACGACACGAATGCTCCCCAAAATTGAAGCCAAATCATATTGACTGCCACCTGGTGGCTGTCTGAAGTAAATGTCATGAACCCTGCCTCTGCTATGTTTCTGGATGGGACATGGACCAAACTAAAAAGTCAAAGGACATGTCTCATAAATGTATTATTCTACAATGATGCATGTCTAAATAATATTTATTTTTCAGTTTGTTATTAATAAGTTATTTCATGCTATAAAAATGGGGTGAAACATCTTGATTGACATGATTGGTCGAGTGCATGCTTGGTGGGACTGCACTACTGTGGCTCTTCGTCCCCTAATCAGTACTACAAGCAAGATGTCAGCATTTATGTCCTGGATTTTTTAGGCTTAAGTTGTCAGATGAGACAAGTCGTCCATATTGAGATGCAGCCTATGCTTCAAACACTCGGTAAACAACTGTGGTTACAGACATACCGTCTCCAATCAAAAATAATATTTGTTGTAATGAATGGATGCATAATTGTTTAGTCCTGAAATATAAAAATGTGTGCCCCTACAGTAAAAAAAGAAAAGATCTGCAAATACTAGATTCACTTCACAGTTCAACGTCTACTACTTTTTTCCGTTAGGTTTACCGTCCCTCTCACTCGCCAAACTGAAAAACTTTATTTAATTTTTTTGGTTATCTATAGAGAACTTCACTTTGATGGACCTGCCTTTGAGGTTTGTTCACATTAGCCTTCATTGCTAAACTGCAAAAGGAAGTGAAGATCCCAAATTGAAAAATAGCATAAGAGAGCAAAGAGTGCACTTTGTCAGTGTGAACATGACACATCTCTATAACGACTTAACGAAAGGTGCGTGCGTCAATGTTTGTGTTGGGCAACAGGGTAACTTTACAAAACAAAGGTAAACAGATGTGAACTCTGACATGCACGTTTGTCAGAGCTGACGGGGAGATCACACTGAGAGACAAAAGAAGTGCTAGAATTTGTCAGATGTAGCTTCAAGCTTCAACTGAAGTGGTTGATGATACATGACTGTGCCCTACTTTGCTGAACTCGTGCTGTTTGAACAGACTCTGCACTTCTGTGTAGTCACAGTTACCTGTATATTAGCCTAATCCTGGTGCTCTTCCTGTATCTGTGGAAAACTAGTTAAAGGGTCATCAAAAACTGATTTTCCTCCCGCGGTGGGATTATGTGTTTCTCAGCAGCTTAGCTGAGGTTTCTGAGCCTTTTATGTACTTGTGGACCAGACTTGATACCGTATCATTTTACTGTTGAATGTGGGACAAGATAAATAGTTGTCATCTTTACAGGATAGATGGTGAAATCTGTGGTTCGATTTTCCTTGGCCGACTGTGGCAGTTGCCATGGCAATCAGGCAATGTTTTCATTAAAGACAACATTGTGGTTTTTCAGCTTTGTCTTTCGTTGTTGCTAGAGAGTGTGTGTGTATATTTGAGTTTGCACTGGTGTGCGGGTGCATGCAAGTTTTTCTGTACATGCACCCCATTCCCGGGGATGCCTGCGTGGGGCACCACTCTGACCAGACAGACCAACGTCCACATGTAAACCTGATACTCTTGTTTGCAGCAGAAGCCAAACAGACTGTGTTAACCGTCCACTCCGATGTTATCTGATCTCGATCTGTAGGGGAGGGGTGAGGGGCTTCTGTCCAGCTTCAGTGAGGTATCTCAGCCACACACGTGGGAGGACTCGATGTCTGAAAGGAAACAGACATCACCAGCCAAGGTATTAGTTATTTTCTTTGCCCTGTCAGATTTGTGAATTGAAGGGTAACATAAAAGATTGAGGGCAGCAGTATGGAAATCAGATTCGCTGCATGAGATCTGGGGGAAATTAAGTGGAAAGTACATTTGTAGAGAGAAAACATGACATGAGCTCGCCAAGGATCAGTCAAAACTTTGACTGATGGACGCAACCAAACAAGAGTCATTCTGAATTTTCTTTTTAGAGATGGCAACGTTGTGTGGTCTCTGGGTTCTTCACTTTGGTTAAGAGTTAAGTATCTTAACAACAATTTGAGGGTTTGCAGTGTATTGTACAGATGTCTTTGGTCTCCAGAGGATGAACTTTAATGACTGTTTGATTCCTTGACTTTTCATCTATCCGATCAAAGTTTTTACTACTTGATTAAAATACCTCAACATCCACATAAAGCTTCATTCACGTGTTGTGTCATTTAATAGATGTTAGCATGTATATATTTGACCACATGGTACCAAACTACAGAGCAGCTAGTATTGCTATAGACTCTTAAGGTGCTTTGAGACATGCACTAAACTCTATAATCCCCTGAAATTATCCAGAGGTGTACAACAGATTATCCAGATGATTTAGCACGAGTCAGACCCAAACTGAAAGAACAAATAGACTACAAATTTCTCAGAATGAAACAGAGGTCCAATTGATTAAGTCTGGATATTTGTTGGGAGGTTTTCCTTGTGGTAAAAATGTTTTGTTTAGTTTTTTTTATTAAAAAGGAATATTTCCTTTCAAATAAAAAACAAAGAACCAATGTCGCAGCTTCACATTATTGAATCTATGTAAAATTTAAGAAAAAAATGCTTGGCAATATCTAAACCTATCAAATTTGGAAATTACCAAGTATTACTTCTGATTACTTCATATCAGAAACCATAGCATAGCCACTAAATATGGAACAACTCAAAAGCCTGGACATCTGTACATGATATACTTCCAGTTACAATGCCTGATAAGGTGCCATTGGAGTTTCCGAATTAGCCATTGCCTAAAATAAAAAAATCATTACACATGTGCAAGTAGGTGTTGGACAGTGGAGATGTCAGGCACACTACAGACTCAGGTAGCGACAGTTTATAAAAGGAGCAGAATGCTTGTTTGTTTAAGGCTGTCGGCTGTGGAGCGCGACCAAACAGACTCTTAACCACATTCCTTTCTCTTTCTCCATCTTCTTACCTCTCTCCTTCTTTCACTGCAACTCTCTCTTCGCTGCCCAGCTGGTGCACAGTGTCCGTCTGGCCAATGGCTTCATCCACATGGCAGCACTTCATGTCCGGAGTGCTGAGCTGCTGCACATACCTGATTAGTGACTGTTTAGTCACTATTGCAGGAGTAAGTGTAACTAATATCTGAAACAATAACTGCTGTGATTTTGAAAATACAGACGATCGGTAAAGGGTCATACCGTTTTTTTTTGGGACAAAGCACAGAGTGAAGTCTGCCAACACAAACCACAAAGTATACCCGAAGCATAAAGTACCACCAAACACTGCTCTGCTACTACGCTGTGGTACAAGTAGATATCAGGTCTCTTTGTTATGTCTCCTTGTCCGTCATGTTAATGTAGTTAAAGGGGCAGGGGTTTGTCCACTATAACAACAAGCTCACATAAATCCAGTGAGGTTTTTATTTGTAATGGCTACAGCTCAAAATTTCATATGCAAATGCTGCAAATATTACAGAATGAGGAACAAATGTATACATTCAGCTTTTTGCCAGGAGATCAGAAATTCTGTTGGGCTATATGAATAACAGATATTAACAATTCAACATATTCTCTCATCAAAATTATATGATAACATGAGGGGTCACTGGTAGTGAAGTGAGGAACCTACAGAAAATTATCACCCAAATCTATTGCTGTCTAGTCTGTAAAAGACGGTTTTCCTTCACTCACACCACCTTGATGTTATTCTTTGCCATCTGAAGAAGACTCCAAAAAATATTGATGTTACAAACGCTAAATTTTTCGGTAGATCAAAGATATTTCTTCCTGTTTTTATATCATCAAATAACTGATTAAATCCAAACTTACTGGAAAAGGAGCCCATGAACCAGCATCTGTGGGAGAAAACTCTTGGTCCATGTCCCATCTAGTAACATGGAGGAAGTTTTATTCTCATATACAGTCTGTGGTCAAAACCAGAATCATGACTCCAAACAAATGACAGTGTTGCTTCTAAATCGGTGGAAGTGCCTGCTAACAGTTTTCAGCTGTGCCCCAGTGGCTGACAGATCTGTCACTGCAGGTCTAAGGTTGACGCAACTTATTTTGCATGAGGTCAAATCTTTTGGTAACGGTTAGAGGAAAATCATGGTCAGAGTTTTCACTTTCATGTCAAATCACCGATCTGGTTGCTGGACTCCACACAAGTCCTGTCAGCATAAATTAAGCAGAGGACTCTACCTGCCCTTTGTTGTTGTCTAGAAGTTGATGTTGATACGGATTCATCCTCTGAGAGCCACGGAGGTCTGCACTACATTCCAATACCAAGGCGTTGACATATATTAAGACCAAAGTGGTGGTCTGACCTAATCAACATTACATAGAAGCAGATCTGCTGGATCAGCTGGAAAAAGCCCTTCACAGTCTCTCCTATCTGATTGGGGGCATGACCTAGTGCATTGATAAAAAAAAACTGTCAAATATGTTTCACCACTGTTTTGTGAAGCAGCATCGCTGTTGCCACAGCTGATCTTGTGTTATTGAACCCACATAATTCTGTGCAATATTATGTCTTTGAACGTTCGCTGCAGCTCAGCGGTTGCATTTGATTCACTTGTTTTCCACACTGCGCCATGCCAGCGCTATGGTTAGCAGCAGAGCGGCTCTCAAGGGGCATGACTCTCTTTGGTTTGGGACCCGAGCAGCCTTACTTCCATTTAATGAGGCCCGCCTCCCTCTCTCTCAAAAAAAAGAAGGAGACATATCCTTCGCTCCGTTCTGTCTGAACAGCTGCAGCAGTGGTTTTCTCCTCTGAGGGCGCTGCGGTTTTGGGACTTGTGCCCTTTAGACAATCCACCTCTGCTCCGATGTTTGGAGGCTGTTCATCTGAGATGCAGAGACAAGAGAGGGAATGAGATACATGTACTCTTCCAGAATGATTGATAGCACATCACTAAAGAACAAAATGTTACTTATTAGGTAACTTACTGTGGCAAAACCAAATCATCAATAATTAAGAAATATCGCATGATATACTTTACATAATGGTTCCAGCCCCAGAATGGGCACATAGCAGTTTAAAGTATAACTTCTCAGGTGCTAAATGGTAACAGGCTTCACCACAGTATCCACAATGCCATGCGCCATTTGTCCTGCAGCTCTGCCTTTTGCCACAAAGTCTCAGAAGGAGGAGTGGCATGGAGAAACAATCATCAGAGAAAAGAGAGGAGTTAGTGAGAAGGAGATGAGAGAAGCAATAAAACTGGGACCTGGTGTTTCAGCCAGGACCTGTGGTCGGGCTGAGATAAATGACTGAAAACTGAAAATACACTTAGTGAGCACATATCGAGAGCAGGGGACGTAGCATCAGTGGGTCTGAATCCTGATGATAAGACGGGAGCATACTGAGCCTTCAGGGTTCGTAATAGGATATAGCCAAACCTACATGTTTTCTCTCTTGCATGGTCTTGATGTAAACGTCTACATTAACCCATTCAGAACGAATGCAACATGTGCGTGTATATACTTTATGTATTGTGCTTCTTTCTTTCGAGTTGGATAAGAAGTGTGCATCTCATCCATGACGTCATCGTTTTCTAGATAAGTGACCGATGAGATACATTGTGATTCGCTGAAATATTGCAGGGAAGGTGAAATGCTCTATGGGAAATGTACTTTGTTTGTTTTGGTAGCACTCGTAGCCTGGCTGGTAAGCTCTAACACGCCAGAGGCTGTTCACCTTGGAGACCTGCTGCGGATATCGGTACAGCCTTACGCAAGATTTACACCATGTGAGTTTGACAACTTATTAAATGTTCTCAAAGTCTCGGGTTAAGACGATCAAAGTTTTTGTAAATGTTGGCAATACTGCTTTGGAATGGTTTTTGATGGTTGTTTTCCAAAAATGCTGTGCGGCTGTTTATTCAGCACTTTGGGTTTGAATACGTTTAGTGACTCAAAGGACAACAACTATTTCTGTTATGCCATTCATTAATGATTCATAGCTAGTGTGCTACTTTGGGGTTCTCTGTGGTACATGTGGAGTGAGCACACCCCCTCTAACCTACATTTAAAGGGCTTCAATCACTTATCAGAACAGCATGCTTGGGTCTCCTCCTTTCTTTTGTCTCTTCTCTTCATAATAAAGATCACTCTTCTAAGCTCCAGGTCACACCTGGTAAATGGACAATGCAGACAAAAACATCACTGGTGGAAAAACAACCGATAAAGAAGCTAAGTCAGAGAGGAGGAGTGCCGGGAACGAGGTCCGTATGGAGTCAAGGACAGACAAAGGGAGGAGAGGAAACACTTGTAGTCAGGAGCAGGGAGTTGTGTAACCTTGGCCTGCAATCTTATCCAGAGTCATCCTTCCTCGTCTTCACTATCACATCAACACTATTTTTGCCATTCTGCATCATCAGTGTTATTGTCTGCACGGGATAGGCGTAGTGATTTTTTGGTAGGTGTGTATACGATAGCATCAATGGACTTTATCCGAACTCCAATTTCCCTCCTTAAGTATCCTACCTTTACTTCTGATACTTTAAAAGGGGAATCCCGCTACTTTCAACCTGGGCCCTATGTTTATAAATGTGGGTGTGTCAATGAATGGTACTTACTGAGACCTGTGGAATCTTGACTTGTTGCAGGAAGGTGGATACGTGAGTGAGAGACAGAGAGAGTTGGAGAGAGGAGTTTGGCATATAGTGCGTGAACAGTTTTGTGATGTTGACAATGAAGCATTTGACATTGATGGCCGTCCCTACTTGTTTGTGCCAGAGAGAGAGAGAGAGAGAGAGAGAGACGCAGCAAGCAGAGGAGGGTTGCATAATTCTTTGAACTCGTGGTGTTCCTGTGGGTGATGTGAGGTGATGTGCTCAGAGGAGGAACAGCCATGCTATAAAGAGTTGGATCTGTTGATGCCCAAATCTTGGTGTCCATGGACGAAACCATAGACACTGCACAACACTATGAGACCACATCGCACATGTCCCCATCGTTATGCTGGAGACATTCTTTGAAATACAAGGGGCCAAAATAACAAGTGGCGCCTGTTACAGCTGTTGCCCCATAAGATTACAATGTAACTCTCGACTGTGCTGATCTTCAAGGCCATAGAGGAGGCTGAAATAACTTATAACCGTGTGCACTGGCATAGGCGTGCAAGCATGGGAAGGATTTATTTATCGCTTTATCCACTTTTATTTAGTTCTTCTGTGTAAAAACTGCTCAACAAGAAAGGATGTGTTATAAGACAACAAATATTAAGTCTATTAAATAAATTGTGTGAATTCATTGTCCTATTTTCAACAACAGACACATTTGTCTCACCAGCTAAAGTAGTTCACCTACTGTCCCTTCAAAAAGATACCACCTCACCCATCTTTGAAGGTCACATTGCAAATGATGCGTTTTCTCTTCGAATCATCCAGTAACCACCTGTTGTGTAGAACATTCAGCAGATTAACGGAGGCGCTACTACGCTACAAAATTTCAAGTGCCTCGTCTACAAGATATGAAATTGTAGAAGAATTTGTGTTGAAGCCAGTGAGTTGATTCGGTTGCACGCTGCAACAATCAAGACAGAATTTCCCATAGCACAGGACCAATGTAACATGTTTCCGTGTAAAGGAACGTTTGGTGTTATAGGAAAATCCTTTTTTTCCTCTGGTAAAATCAAAGAACATGGAAAATATGGTAATGTCTTTCCATTTAATGTATATGCCATCATATACTTTTGAGGGATCACTCCTGCGTCATTAACACCGGAAACAAAATGCAATTCAGTGGGAGGTTGGCAGGATGACGAGGGGAGCAGCAATCCCTGTGGGGAACCCTGGGTTAACCACTAACAACCAGAGGCTTTCCAGTGCAGACCAGGCTGCGCTTTAAACGGCCACCTCGCCAGCACAGTGATGGATTCGTGGTGCCAGCCGGGATGGCTGCATTCGCTGGGCAGCCACCAATCTTCATTGTTCACACATATGAAAGGCCACAGGGAATAGACGGATCCAAGAAAACCTATTATAGTGCGGTATTAAAGAAAACACAGTTGGAAAATCCTCAAGGACAAGCTTTTTCCATCACTTCTGTTTGTGAGAGCCTCTTTTTTCCTTTATCTCTCCGTCCAACAAAGCTGGGCGCTCGGGGGAGTGGAAACAAAGAGAGCAAAAGCTAAGCCTTGTCTCTGTAAGAGTACCGCTCTAGTTCATTATCAGCCAAATCAACTTTATGCTTAGTGACGGTGTGTTCCACAGAGAGCTGCGCTCCCTGCCAGGGGTGGGTGGGTGAGTTTTAGCCAGCGTGACAATAAAAGCCATTGTTGCATTTGTTTAGACAGGCCGTCCAACTGCGACCCTCCCCTTTGGAGATGAAATGTTCTGGTTCGTCCGCCCAGTAATGGCACCTAATTTGTACGGAAGTCGAGAGAAATCACTGTAAAGAAAATGAGCGCTCTCTGTAGCCACCATATTCCTGCAGGATTGCATCCTGTTGTTTTAATTTAAAGTGTAGTTTTTTGTCCTGGGACTTGAGGTGATTTAAGTGTTGCAGAGAGGAAGTGACATTCGGGAGGGTTCGTTTGCCAGGGAAGTGTCGGAGCTGTTCAAACCCGGTTTCTGTGTCCATGTCGTAAACATCACGAGTAGAGGGATGTGCAATTAGAGGAGGTGAGAAAGAAGTAGAGGTGGGAGATTATATCCAATCACTGTCAGTCCGTGGACTCAACCATATCCACTCCTTCACCCACATCCTTCCCACTCGCTTCCCCGTACCCACTCACAGGATCCCATTTTCCCTCAGTCTGTCATCCATCCATATGCCCATGCCAGCTGTAAGAAACTGACAGGGCAGCAAGCGGAGTGGGATTTTCCCAGAAACATTAGCCTCTCAAAGGACGAGGTGAGATTGGCGTGCAGGATGAGTATCTGTCTAACTGTCAGTCTGGGTCAGTCTCGCTGTCAGTCCTGCGCCACTTGGCTGCAAACCTGCGTGTAGCTCCACAACAAATTCATATTCATCATTAAGATATATGAGACGCCTCTCCACAACAGGCTGAAAGAAGAAGATAAATAGGACGAGGACGAAAAATGACTTTCTTTCAAGTAAGAAACTTTCCATTGGTTTTTCCGCGCCATCTCTCACTTGTTCCTCTTTCCCACCCTTTGAACAATGGCTCTGAGTCACAGCGGGTCGTGACCCATCTCTGCCAGTCCAAGGGCAGAACTCTCAGGGATCGAAAAGGTGGATGGAAAAAAGACTCCTCAGACAATTTCCCATTGCAGGCAAATCGCACATCACAGAAATTTCCCTCCACTGTGCACCTTTACGTGACAGGTGGAAAGTTATTTTTGTGTCAAATTAGTTTCTCGTAAGGCCCCAGTCCCAAAAGCTTTTGGAAGTTTTGCCAGATTGAAAACCAGACAAACGTGGTGCCATTCCCCAAACTGTCTGATAGCTAGTTAAGGTTTGAAAAGGTCAATGTGGCCTAAGAACTGCCAGATAGTGGCCCTCTTCCTCTTCCTGGCTGTGTGTCAAAGCAAATCCTCTTCACTGACAGGGCTTGGTTGAATGTTCATTGTTGCTTCACCAGAAGGACCCTTAGTGCTTGGAAATGGCTGGAGGGTCGTTGGATGGACCACTTGGGCCCAGTGTCCCATTAGACTTCAGACATATCCTTTAGAGTATTAAAAGTTATTTAAATTTCAATGAAAAGCATGAGGGGGGTGATGCATAATCTGCACCTTTGGGTGTCCAATTAACAAAAGTACCATGGACTGTGGGAGGAAGCTGCAGCACCCAGAGAAAACCCAGACACAGGAGAAAAGCAGACTGCACACAGAATGGCTCCAGTCGATAAGATGGCACTCAGAACATTCTTGCGGTGAGGCAGCAGTTCTAAAAAGGATTTAGGATTAAAGACTTATTCAATATTTCAAATTTAGGAGGTCCTTGTTAAACCCTTCTACGGGATTGTGAATTCATTAAAATATGATCTGCTTTCTTAGTTTTATAGTCCATTATTAATGCCTGTCTCTCTCCTTGCTTCTCGTCTTCTGTTTCTTAGTCACAAGCCTTTTCCACTTGGGATATAATTTGTGATGTGATATTCATGATTTATATTTTCTTTTAATCTGGCCAAGGATATTTTTAGAAGGTCTGATTTGATCATTTTCATTATGAAACACCAAGTTATAGTAGTGATACAGGCTTACCAGCATGGCCCTGAACATGACTGATGGATGAGTTGTCTAAGATTTTAACTTATCTCTTTTATTTTTTTCCAGATTTATAAATCAATTATGTCGAAAGGAATTATTTCATTTACATATTTACAGTAATTGGTCTGTAATCTAACAAAATGGAGAAGACAGTAAATATAATATTCTCCCATGGTTTTACGGTACAACCTTCTGCACAGTGTTTACAGTGCTAAGCATGTGATTGACTACTTTGTAATGTGAACCTTATGGGTTTGCTTTGTAAAGTACTGTAATGTCCCCAATCACATAACTCCCACGCTGTTTAAGACACTATAGGAGCATATCAATGACCTCATGAGCTCAATTGTTCTGGAGCTTTCTCACATCCCAGCGTACAAACCTTTCATTTGAGTCACTTCTGCCTGTCGTGACCCATCCTCACTGATCCCAGTGTGCTGGTCCCTGAGCTCAGCAACCTGATCGAGCAGACTGCTGCAACACACACTCCCCTGTTTCAGTTAAATCATGGATGAAGGGAGGCTTTCCTTCAACTTGCTGCTTTAACAGGACACAGCCCACATCAGCTGAATCTTAAGAACTTTCAAAGTAGGTTAATCAGTAAACCGGTGGGAGGCTCTGGGTTTATAGCATTAATCCCCCAGCAAGCTTCCAAAGGTTTCTAAATGTGGGTTACTGTGACACAGGGAAAGTGACGTGTCATTGCAACAACCCTACCACCCGACGTGAATGCCTATATTGGGCGACTTTGCAAAAACTTGCTTTAATTCAGCAACTCCTTTTTTGTAATACCGATACCATTAATACCATTTTCTCTCTGTGTGCCCCACTTTCAGCATTAGACTCTGATGTTAATTAGTCAGTTGTTGCACACACAAGTAAAATCGAAAATCATCAACCTACAACATACAAATACTCAAATCTCTAAACATTCAGGTCTGTCGAGCAATTTGCAATCAGGACCGCAGCATAAAAGTGCCTTGAGCCTCTGTTTTGTTTGGTGAACAATGGAGAACTTGGAAGATATCGACAAAGATCTTCCATCAGGTGGGGAAACCACACTGTCTAGTGAGTTGAGCCAGACAGACAGCGAGACTGAAAAAGGGACAACAAAGTGCCAAACAACACAAGAGAACGCAAGGACACTATATACAGCAGCGCTGTTCTTAAAAAGATGTTTAGACCCCGGTGATTTAAAACATTTTCCCTTGTGCCTCCTGCTAGTGTTTTTGTTATGCCATGTGTTTCCCCCTGTTTATGTTGTCATGTGCTTGTTGTGTTTATGTTGTAATGTCATGTGTGTTCTCTTATTGTCCGGAGACTCCGCCCTCTGCTGCTTCCCGCTCTTTTTCTCCCTCACCTGTTCCCTATCGTCACCCTGAGTGTTTGCCTGATTTGTTCACCTTTGTCTTGTCTTTGTTCCCCCTTCTATTTAAGCCCAGTCTTTCTGTTGTCCCCTGTCGGATTGTATCGTTTTGTCTATGAAGAAGTCATGTCAGGATACTGCAATTTTTTGAACTCTGTTTATCTGGTATGATTTTTTGACTCTCATTTTTGATCCTCTTTGTTTTTCCTTTTTTGGCACTCTGTTTTGCCAATTATTTGAATTGGATTTTCAGTTTTTTTGTCTATTTTGGATCCTTCATATTTTTGAAATAAAGAAGTATTTTTGCATCTTGGTCTGCAATTGAAGCCTAACAGTAGACTGCTTAGTGACCTGAAAATTTGAATGTCACTGAAGCACAAACTGTTGTTCCCCTTCCACTATACGATCTAGTTAGCTGGATTATAGGCGCCACTGAGGAGCCAACGTTTTATGTGTAATGATGCAACAAAAAACTCTCAGGGGAAAATACATTGTTGAAATCCTTTGCATAAGTGGCACATGTCGACTTTGTCATTATGTCGATACAGTTTTCCCAGGAAGCAGAGCACATTTATTTACTCCTTGACTTGAGTTCACTGACCCAAAACCTGCAGTGGAAAACCTTTGATAGGCCTTGGCGTTGTTTTGTTCTGGTGCCGCCTGGTCCAGTTTTAAACAGCAGCACTGACCTCAAACTTATGGCTAAGGGATGTGGGTATGGACTAATACCCACCGTGCTAACTATACCCTTGATGGGAAAGTGGCTGAGAAAGAGACGGGGCGACTGTGACATTTGATTTGTTCTGCCATGTTGATACCCCCGCAATCTCATGGTTTACTAAATTACAGCCTTGTACGCTCTCTCTGCTTCATTATTCTTCTCCCACACACACACACATACACACATTCTCTCACACTGATGAGTGATGTAAGAGTTTGGGTTAAAGAATACCACAGGGAAATGCAGATCTTAGAAAGAAAACAGTGTTAAAACCATTCTTTTAACACCTAAAGAAAAAGACCTCTAATATGATGTATTGTTTAATTAGAGGTTGTCTGATGAAATAACTCAATCACTGTGAGTTTCTGAAAGCGGCTGTGTATTCCAAAACATTGTGGATCATGCCTGTGTGTAACCGAGCTGTGGTAATAACATGGCTCTCCGGCCAAGCTGCCCAATGACAGCAGCACAAATGCCAAAAGACCAGCCAGACACTGACCGAGCAGGCTCCTACACACACACACACACACACACACACAAACGTAGGATGCTCCTGTAGCAAAGGTACATTCTGCTCCTGTGGCAACTTCACAAATAGTCTTGTTTTCTTCTTGCTGGAAAATATGACATCGAGCTATGCAGCACTCACCATCCTCTGCCCTCTCAACCACTCCCACCCACCCATGAAATGAGATGTTTATGGTGGAAGATAGAGGCCATTCTGTAGTGGCGGAGCTGAGGTGCACACTCTTTAAAGGAGGATTTGTTTGTTGGGGGTGTTCAGCTAATAAACACCTCAGTGATTCTGACCACGACCAGGATTTTATGGAGAACCTCAGGCATTTTAAAAGCATCCTGTAGTGACTCAAGGTCCCCTTTTTTTAGTGAGCGTCTCCTCTAGTAATTTGTTGTGAGGCACCTTCAAAAGTTCCTCTTCTATCTTTTCCTTCTCAGAGTGGACAGAACACTTTGTTTCAGGACTATAAGGAGAACACAGTTTCCATAGCAGTTGCATGTCAAGATGCTGTTTATGAGGCCTCTTGCTCTGGAATAGTCCTTGTTGTTATTGCACGGATATTGGTTGCCGCTCTGAGGCATTGGAAATCTTGATTGGTGTGTGTTTATGTGTGCACATTCATGTGTAAGTCTAAAGCTACCCTGGCTGACTCCAGCATATACCAAAAAGGGCCCCTTTTCTAGCATTATGTCTTGTAATCTACTACTATCTTCTTTTTTGTTGTTGGCAGTGTGTGTCACTTAGGCCTTGTTTAGTCAAATGGTGTGAATTGTGTGCAGAAATTTTATAAATAAGAAGTTTTAATAGCTTTGTGTTTTTGTTTTCACTGAAACATAGAGCAGCCAACATATTGAGCCTCATGCAAGAACTAATTATGAACAGATGAATACACTTGAGTCATTTCAAAGGGATTGTCTAAACGTTATTCGCAGTCAAGATCTGTCCTACAACTCAAATCTCCATTGTCTTCAGAATGCAATCATAATAATTTATTTAGAGCTTGAAGTATTTTAACCCAAATTTACTTCAAAATAAAAGTGCAAAGTAAAAATTGAACGGCAGAAAAGAAAACACAAAACTTAAAACTTTCAGGAGTGTCACAAGGGACTTTGGAGTGGCCCAGCAGAAAGAAAACACAAAACCAATATCACAGTATTTTTATGTTAAAATAAAAATTTTATTGTAGAATTTATAAACAAAGTCCTTACTGTGCATACAGATGTACAATATTAAATAAGGAAATTTGAGTTCACTCCCCCCTCCCACACACATACACACCATCCAAGGCAAATTATACACACACATTTAGACGTTCTATGCAATTTAATATCCCTCTAGGTCACCATCACATCCTCTCAGACATGTTAAACATAAAAATCTACATTGGACTACTTTTAATTAGCAGAATATTTATTTGTGGTCATTAGATTTCATGTTAAACACTTTCTTCCTCAATTCTGTCACAGTATGAGACTTCTCTGTCGACACAATGTGGACATTGCGGTAAAATGCTCCTTCTGCTTTTTTGTGTGGCCTCCAAATTCTTCTTAACAACTAACTTTGTAGTTTTCTTCTGCTGATTTCCAACAGGCCCTGAACGTGTGAAGCTCTTGATCTCACTGTTTTTGTGGATGAAACTTGTTCACTAATTATTCTAAAGAACAGAACTCTTGAACGAACATGTACTCATGAACACATGGCATTCATCAAGTTGGGATTCACACGTTTGTGTGCAGCTAAGAGAGTAATCTGAATCTTAGTGCACACCACAGACAAAATGCAGGAATTTAGAGATCTATAAAAAAATCCGTATGAAATCCAAGAACTGTATCTGTATTAAACTATTCCACATACAACGTGTGACAGCATGCTACTTAATAGCCACATGGTCACATATTCACACGGTCATGTGTCAGCCCAATTACTTTTTGTGGCTGCGGCGCTCAGTTGTGGATCAGACCTGACTAAAGAGGCCCGAGCCGCTCAAGTGAATCCATGCTTAACTGGGCTGAGCCCAAAACCTGATCCAAAACCACCGGATCTACGGAAGTAAAATGAGATCAGCATGTAAGAGCGAGGCTTAACTGTGCGATGCCGTCTCAGCTCTAAGTAGTACCCAGCTCATGTCTATTAATCCACAGATATGACGATGGAACATAAGGACCCGTTTTTTGCTACAGGCTTGTTGAGCTCTCTGCACGTTTGTCAAGAATAATCATGTTCCTCCTTCAGGGGCTGGGCTAGGGTGATGAATGAGAGGGTGCATGAGGCAGGTCTTCTCCAATGACACCCTCTGTACAGAAACATGACGTTAAAGAAACCCCCACACAATTTCCGACACAATTTATTTGATCTCAGTACACAATTTAGGCTGCCCTGTAGCTTCTGCCCTTCGGTTCCATGTGCAAACCCTGAGGAACGGCCCGATGCAAGCCAGTAAGACAGGAGGGGGTAGGAGGAGGAAAAAACAAATAAATAGGAGGAGAGGGAGAAGGGCCATGACTCCTGACAAAATGTCCACCAGATGTTGGGTCTTCTTCCAACTCCATCTCTGATGGCCTCATCTGTGAGCACACGTCCAATGGGGGGGGCTCTGAGGGAGGCGGTGGGGGTTTTGAGGTGCTTTCACACTCTCAATCTTTTATTAGAAGCAGTTTGGTTTAGTTTGTTTGGGCAGGTGATGCCAATTGAATTTAGATTCAAGGTGGAACCAAAGCAGCATGAGGTTACAACAACAGAGAGTGGGCTCACGCATTGTTGCTGTACAAGACAATTGTACAGGGATTGGAGCATTTTATTTAGTTTTCTCTTATTGCCAAAATGTTCAATTTTACAGGAAAACTAGTGAATAATAAAAAGGTTACTTGTGGATTTCATGTGATTTCTGTTCACTCGTATCTATCCAGTCGGAATCTCACTATCGTACACATAGAAGATGCCGACGAAGATGTAAACTTAGAAATACAAAAAGATTCTGGGGCTTTTGGTGTTAAGGACTGACCCTGAAATTCTCAACCAAGTTGCAGGGATGACAAGAGACTGGTTCTGACTGAACGTTCCTAAAGGATTCCTGTTGTTTCGAAAGCACCCGACTCAGACAATCTCATGCTCTATCTTTCATATGTGAATGGCAAACCCCGGACAATGTCAGGGCCAAATTCTGGACCTTTTCTGGACTTCGTGTTTAAAAATGTATTCAGAAACATGCACAAATATAAAAGCCCTTTATTTGAACGTGTGTGGTGTGGCTTTGGTAAAGAGTGGAAATCATTAAGCAAAAACCCTTAAATGCTCCATGAGAATTTACAAGGTGACAAAGCTCATGTGACGGTCGGGTTTATCCAGCCCTTCCTCTCCCTCTCTCCATCTCTACTTCATAGGCACCTCATCATCCAGCCGCCTGTTAGAGCGAGGCTTCAGTAGGCTCTCGCTAGCCAGACATGTGCAAGACGCTGCAGCTGCAGGTTGAAAAACACACTTTTTTTTATTCTCTTGACCTCTTATCCCGTTTGCCTTTAGATGATATTTCAGGCCGAGCTTTCTGCAAAGCGTATCAACATTTCTTCTCCTGTCCTTCCACAGGACACTATATCCTCTGCTTTTCTCTGCTGTTTTTCCACCATTTCCACCTCTGGTATTTTCCTATAGTTCCTCCCTTAAACCTCGCCCTCCGTAATCTATTTTCCTGTCTTCTTATCCCCAGGCTCCTCTTCTTTCCCTCTCTCCCAAGGGGTCTCATCTTCTCCACTGTTTCAGTCGTTCATTATGTTCCATGCTCCACAGATAATGCCGCCTTGACTGTATCTGCTTAATGATCATGAGATGCGTGCCTGTGCTCAGCATCTCAGATGTGTATCTGCTTTAGAAGACTCTGGTTTTTCTTTTTTCTAGTGAAACCATCCCTGTAGTTGTTCTCTATCCTCCAGAGAATGTTTGAGGAAATGAAGTTGTTCCGAATTAGTTGTCATTGGACGTGACAAGGAATATTCTCGGGTGTGCTCATGCGAGACGCGACGGATAAGCTCCCAAACATCAGTATCACGGCACCTTCCAAAAGATCCCTCAGTGTTGCTCAACGCGCAGACAACTTAGTTGCGAAACAGGGGCAATTAGAAATGATAAAGCTGTTGGCGAACCAAGAGGTTTCCCGTAATTAGAATTAGGCTTTGGCTCTCAAGGCGCATGCAGACGCTGTTATTGGCAACACATTGCTCACCACAGATTGGAGCTGGGAAACTTGATCATCCGTTGGACTATGAAACACATTTTAGCAGAGAGAGTTAATCAGTGAAGCAGATAATATCCATGTGGACACACACGGAGTCTCTGGTGGACATGAGCACGATCACACCAACACACACTATTTGATACTCGTCTTTCCTTTTCTATTCTATTTAATTTCATGGACTTAAGATGATGCCCTGCTAACTTTTGTCTTATTTTATCAGTAAGGGAATCTTAATTGTCTGAGGTCGCCTTGACATATCCTGCTCGGATTGTTTGTGCCTTGGGGGAGAGCCTCGGAGTCTTGTTTTCCTTCTCAGCATGACCCTCCGCTCTCTGCCAGCACCTTGCAACAAGCATGAAAAATGTTAAGGGTTCAATTGGGGATCATAAAACGGTAAAACAGGATTGATTACGCGTGGCGGTGATAATCAGGCATGTGCGGACAGTTCAGGGAGTGAGTAGGTTTTCATTCCAAACAAGCTGCGGATTTCTTGGATCAGTAAACTTTTAGTGGGATCGGTAGAAACAAATGACTGAAATTGGTTGCCGTGATTAATAAAGACTGATTATGCATTCATCAATTGTAAAGTTATAATACTTTGATCCTCACTGTGACAGTTTTTATGACCAAAAAGCAGTTCTTCCTGCACAAAGTCTTTCAGCTCAGTTTTGATTTTTGATCATCAACGTGTCAACTACTACTATATTACAAACTGGGTGTAATACCATGATAGACAGCTGAGACTGAGAACTTGTACCAGGCTCCATACCCTGATCGCAACTGGACAGACTCAGTTTCTAAATGACATCAAAAGCAAACACTGGCAGAACCCATATCTTCGTTTCTTTAATCTCTATTGTCTCTCTCTCTCTCTCTCCATGGAAATGGAGGTTATCAGGCCTACAACCATTAGTTTTGCAGTATACAGGGTGAAAAGACACACACACAAGAGTCAGGGTGGGGTGGGTACACACGGGAGGATAAAGGTGTTAAATACAGTTGTGCGGCCAGGAAGAATGTGTGTGTGTGTCTGTGTGTGCAAGGGCACGTGTTTTGATTACAAAAAGCAGCCCAGGCCTGGTGGGGGGGTTGCAGCAAAACAGGATTGTGGGGATTTGTATTAGTTTCCACCCATTTTTCACTTGAGAGAAGATTTAGGGGAAAGGTTGGACGGGTTGTGGGGTGCAGTGTCACTTTAAAGTATCTTTTTTGGCTTTGTGGTTCGCATGGTTCCATGATAATGCAACCGCGGCCTGTTTGTTATGATGTAAAAAAAGGGGGGTAATGAGCGCCAACCTAATATTTTCTTGAAACCCAGACCAGTTATTTAATACCCCCAACGCAAGAAACACTATGATTAAGTGCAACAATGGTGAGCGCCGTGGATCCGCCTGGTTGGATATTATTATCCAAGGGCTAACCACAACATTTCAGGGACCATGTTCCTGGACTCTTCAGGCATTGAAATATGCTTTGTGATGGTGATAAGCCATTTATTATCATGATTCATTTTACTTAACAGCATCAGTAACTCATCAAACATCCATCCAACTATTAGATATACGGACTTTCCTTTCGGGCTCTTAGCAGGGAGGAGCAAATTGCAGCTGACATTGGGCGTTTGGGGGGGACGCCCTAGGCACCCTATCGGAGGGCTGCTAATCAAATTTCTTAAAAGCAAAATGGGTAAAAAGGAAAGGATGCGAGGGATGAGAGGACAAAAAGAGAAACAGTAAAGAGAGAACTAAGAGGAAGAAGCTGCGTAGTTGTCAGGGTTCATGGTTAGGGTCAGCAGGTTGAACGGTAATCAGGTTTTAATGACGACACTATGATCTATGCAAATGACTGAAGGAGGGAGCTTCACATAGTATAACACACACACATACACAAAAGCATGCACAAACAGGCACACAATTGCCAGAGTGCTTACCATAATCAGCAATCACTATCTGCGGCCTTGCAATCACGGCAGCAGCCGCTCCGGACTGTCAAATGATGGATGAGCAGTGATGTCACCAGGATGTTATCATCTGGTTGGCTAATGACAGGAAGTTTTGCTGGGTAGAGGTCGCGGCCTTCAGGAGTTAGTCTGTGCCCTGAAAAACCTCACTGTTTGGTGGTGTGTCTAAGTAAATTGACATTATACAAAACTGGACGACCTCATTTTCATATTGTAAGTGCAAAAAAGCAAAAGTATTAGTTTGATTTGATAATCTTGACTCCGTAAAGAAATGACTGGTCTCATTTGGTGAACAGAAATGTAGATTGCAGATAAACCAGGTAGAATGAACACAAAGTTTTCTAATTTCACTCGCCTGCATTAACTGTTTATAAAAAGCTCTGAAAACAACGTCCAGCGTAACGGTAAATTGTAGAAAAGTTTGAGGAGGATTCATTCCTGAGAGGGAATAATTCTGAAGTATCTAAAAAAGGAATTGAGTATCATTTTGATACACGTTTTAATAAAGGTTGTCATACTGGGTGCAGTGACCATCACTACAGCAGCACCATTCCTCATATCACACACGTACACGTGCTCACACATGGGAGTCATTAATCAACGTCACGCCTCCCTCCCCTCCTCTACTCCCTTCATCTGTCCATCCCTCACAGTCTTCATCCGTCTTTCCCTGCCACTCGCCTGTCCATTATGTTCACGCTGTGTCCTTCAGTCTTTACAATCATCCATCCGTCAGGTGTTTACGCTGTTTTTGACTGAAGGGCGGATCAAGCAGGAAACACAGATTGTGACATTGAAGAATTCAGTAGAAGCACAAAAACATCTAATAACTAATAATGTAGATGCCTTTTTAAAAAAATACTTCAACACTAAGTCTGTCTAAGTTGTAGGATCTTGATGTTTATACCCAGCAGTTGCTGAGCTGTCACTCTGTCAAAAAAGAAAATGAAGAATACATGAAGATTGGCAGCTACAATGGACGCTATTGTGACGTGACATAATAAAGGGGCCTGTCTTGGTGGGAAGGAGACAAGCAGGACGACAGTTGTGATTAATGACTGTTGGAGCTGACGTGTTCTGACGCCACTTGTTGTTGCCGTTGCGATGTCGGCATTCAGAGGAAAATCTGTGAGTGAGACAGGACGTCGTTCTGTCTGATGGGCTCCTGAACCGAGGTCACTTCAACCAGCACGCCTCACTCTCCATCTGTCGCCCCTGCCTGCATGATTAACAGGGAGGAGTTCACTGTTATTAATTGGCCGTTACATTCAATTTGAATGGCAACAAGTTCAATGCAGAATTTTTTATGATTCACATGGAATAGGCATGTTTCCCTTGGATAATTTTGCTTTTATTTTTATTTTATTTATATATTATTTATATGGATTATATGTAATTTAATTCAAGACTGATATCAACTGCGACATAGAGGAATGAATATTAAGAGAATTTATTGCATTTCCCCATAAATATCCCTGAAAACACCATGTTATCTCTCAAGCTGAAAAAGAGGTAGTGGCTTTCAGTATTCAGAATAAAAACAACAATTTATTTAGGCCCATAAAAAAATGTGGTCTTCACTAAAAACACAATACTTTTGGAGCTGAGGGCAATGGAGAGAAAAACTAATCCTCTAGTGGTTTTGGTTCCTCTAACTGATATGTAAAATCTCCAGCCTTATGTTTTACAAGCTTGCAGATGCAGCCATAGAAAAAAACGTCATGAAGACACTGAATTTGCAGCATTTTCTGTCAATAGTCGGATTAACTGCTCTGCTTCGGAAACCAACAAGAGACCAGGTGAGTTCATATGACATTGGATATGATTAGCTACATTTCCTATCCTGAAGAAACAAAGTTCAGTTTGACCTTGAACTCTCAACTCGTATGTAAACCATTCACTCTTTGAAAGGTGCCGATCACCTGACGGACCTGGTCCTTGTCTCTGCACAACCAGACACGTAACAAAGCTATGTATGCATATTATTATCTTGCATCCTTCCCAATGTCACCCTGTCTTGAAATGATAAAAAGTCCATTTACTTCGGAATGTTTGTTCAAGCTTTTGTATTCACAGATCTTTTGTAAATTTTACGTAAATTTTAGATTTGTTTAAAGAAAGAGGGGATAGTATCAGTTCAAAATAATAACCGCAGCAGTGTAGGTACGGTAAACGTCAATCATTTGCCCAGCAGTGCCCCCCCACACACACACACTCCAAAAACACACACACACACACACACAACACAATGCCAGCTGTCAATCACAATGACTAATGAGCAGTTTATTACATCACTGGCCCTCTAATGGTCGACTGGGGATCTCTCTGTGGACGTTGGGGGAGTTTGAGAGTCAGAATAAATGACAGAGAGATGTGAAGGAACAGAGACAGAAACCGTGAGTGAGAGACAGAGACAAAGGAGGGAGAGAGAGAGAGAGAGACAGACAAAGGGGAGAGAGTATTTATGTCTGGGAATAAAAGGGGAGTATAATGAGCAGGATAATGAGGCATCCCAGGGACATCCCAGCACAACATGCAGACGAGAGACGAGAGATCTAGTTTCCTTTCAAAACCGCTGGGGGTTTCCTGACTGAGGAAGGGAGAGAAAGAGAGGAGGGAGGGATGAGAGGTCTGTGCATCTCAGAATGATTTTGCACTCCTCCACCTCCTTATCTTCTCTCCATTCCCTCCCTGCATGTCCGGGAGAACCAGAGGTTAGCTGTGAGGAACGAAAGAAACCATCATGAAGTGTTTCCTCAAAAAGACCACATTTCCCATAATGCTTGTCAATACTTTTTCATCAGCCTTTTTTGCTTTCACTGTATACTTTCTTCACTCAGAGTTTGAAGAACTACTGTCTGCCTGCGTCCTGTACAGTGACAGAAAGATTATCTCTGTCTCTCATGTCCAGCCACTCATGTCTCAGGTCTTATTACCTGATGTTGTTTTTGACCAAAACAAACTGGCCAGCATGAGGATGTATGAGATTTCATGTCAAAAATACTTAAAACACCACCTTAAAACCACAAGCCGAAACCTGATCATGCAAGTAGTAAAATCTTAGGGATTACATATATATTCTAAAGATAAACATGGGCAAAGAAGACATGAAACAATGGCCCCCAGCTGGGAATGTTGTGTTTAGTGCATAACTAAATCAAAAACCGTTTCCTCAGTAAGTTTTGTTTGTCTCTGTCTCTTGTCAATTCTGTCTTTTTTTGACTTAAAAGAGATGATTACAAAATATAATAAAAGTATATATGTAGATTTTAAGAAAATGATGTCACACATGTTATGTAAATAAGCAGTGTAACGGTTGAAGCCGACATACTCGTATCCTGGTAAAAGCTCCTCAGAAGATTCATCTCTTTGTGTTGTTGTCTATTAAGTAGTTTATTTTTTTTATTGTACATGAACAGATTGATTTGTATGTTGAACACCAGAGTGTGTGTGTGGACTGGAATTAAAAAAGGAAAGTGGAACCGCAGCAGAGCTCCACACGTCTGTGCTGCCACAGAGGGCTTGAACAGCAGTTTGCTATTAATGACGGTGAGATAAGATTACCTCTGTATGAGCAATGAGCCTTAGCCCTGCTTCCTCCACCCTGCTCCCACACAGGGGGTTGTTGATCCTCAAGGGCAGCATCATCTCATCAGTCTTTGATTTCTCAGCCTCACGTTCTCTTGGGTTCCATGCCCACTGACTGATATTGTATTACATTTGCCTGCTAATAATAATAAAGGCCCGGGGCAAACAAAAGATGGAAAGTCCATCCCCCTGTTTGGTCCTATTGTTGTAGTTGCTGTTCAGAGATAACACAATAAGTTATGAACAGCTACGCTCCTGTCTAACAAGGCTTAATTCTTCCAAGCCAGGGTTTAGAACCTATTTCCTACCACGGGTCATGACATTATTGATAACTTCCTTCTCGGGTCATACTCCCACATGTGACACACTCACTGCTCTGATGCGCTGGAAGACCTTCTCTTTAGCTCGACGTCTGATGTTAGATGGTAGTGATGAGGATGGTTCTATTTTTAGCCAGAACAACCTGATCAAACAAATCCTCACCTTTGGTAACTACCTTCCTTTATTTATATATATTTTGGAAAGTCACCAATAATGAAAGGGGAACTAGTCTACCAATTTGAGTGGTGAAGAAACAACTAAACTTGATTCAGAGGAGGCCATCACCATAATGAGGTAGTACTCTATTGCATTAGGGAATAGGCAACAATCTCTGAGTAATAAAGACTAGTATATTCAAAAGGTAGTAGTAACTTAATGTAGTATGTTTACATTTACTTAAATACATTTGTCTTTAGTCCGTGACTGTTTATGTCTGACTGAAGTTCTGAGAGTAAAAACTCATTATCTTGGGTTATATAATTTATCTGCTCTGTGATGGTTCTTTGAAACAAACTTACCTGGATACATTTTACTTTCCAGTTCTAGCAGCTCTGCTGTCACAGTAAGGGACTACTTCACAAATTCCCCCTTTGAATGATGTTCAAAGCTTCATAGCTATAAACTTTCTCACTGCCGAGCATTGTCTCTGTCAGAATGTTGTCATGTGTTGGCCACAAAACCTCCACAGAGGGATGTGAACTGTCTCCAAGAGCATTTGTCATTGCAACCTCGGTGTAGTTGCAGTTTTCCAGCTGTAATGACGTAGAGACATGAGCTGTCACTTTTTATCCATAAGTTTGATTGAATTTGACATTACACACAATTTGTTCAAAATAATGTCAATAGCCCCACCCCCCCACCCCCCCCCACACACACTTGAATGAAGTCACAGATTACTTAAAAAGTGACAGCCCGATGGGACACCGGTTTGTCTCTCATTTCAACAATAAAAATGAATTTGTCCATTTCTCTTGGAAAGTGCGACATTCCTCAATATTTATAAACTGTCTCTCACTTTTGATGTAACTGTCTCACGGGACGTTTCCTCACTTCTTCTCTTAGCAATCAAATGAAAGAAATAGGGAGCATCAGTATCGGGTAGATATGACATGAGAAGAGGGAAAGAAACAGTTAACTCAAAGGATGTTGAAGAATTTTCTTATGCAATACTGAGCTCCAGCCTAGTGATCTGTTTAGAAACACTAGTCTTCCTACTGAGCTTTATTAAACGTTATTTATCCAGCAGAGATTCACTCAGCAGGTATGTTCTTTTTCACCAAACGTCCTGCACCACACACACAGACACACAGTTTCACACATTTACACCTCGGCCAATCCTAGGTCAACAATAGGCTTCTGCAGTCAGAGGCTGAGACTGACTGCACAGGGCTGATCCGACTAATGCTGGCAGGTTAGGTCAATGCACAAATCTCGAACCGAGAGCCTCCTTGCCGTCAGGTGACATAACTAAATAAATAAAATAAAGAAGAGCAGAGTCAGACGGCAAATAAAGTTGAGTTTGGCTTAACTTTTGACAGTGTTTGGAAAGTGAACGTCATATTTCTATAGCTGAGTCTGTCGTCTTAGTACAATTCTCACCAAACGCGAACCAAATTTTTCATACAGGGCAACGTGGAACCTTCAGTTGCTCGAGGGAAATATTTGCATGATACAACATCGAGTAAGCAAACATTTCCTTCGGGATTGGTGTGAACAAAGCATTTAACTGGATCATATTTCATGTGTCACCTGGAACAACAACATAGCCCCTTGTAACTTTTACTTTTTGTCTGAAGGCACAATTATCCTTTGCCTGAGTCAGTGAATATGTCAACCTGGGAAGTGATTCACGCTGTCCAGGCATTTCCTAGTTATAGACACACACTTCAGCAGTGAGCTACGATTGATACAGTTTCTTCCAAAAGTCATGCTGTGTATATTCTTAAGTCATAAATAGTTAATTTTATGTGTGAAGCAGTTTAATGAAAATATCGGGTAAATTCTGCCAGTAGCTGCAGGGAACTTATGCAGAAAGAACAGGAACTGGCTCAAGTTTAGCCGTAACGAGCTGTTTTTATTTCCGTGGACAACTTTAAGTATGTAGTCCGTATTGTTTGCTTCAAATAAAATCCATTTTGACATTTATTTTGTGTTTTTATTCCATTGGTACCCACAATCACAGCAAAGAACATCCTCTTTATAAGCCTACACCAGATTTGAATACTTCATCATCTCTCTCGGGCAATTTACATCTGGCAGCGAATTCAGAATACAATACATAATAACTCCTTACAGAACACAGGAAGATGTAAGACAACACTGAAATCAGCAGTGGAAAGATGGATGAGTGAGCAGGAAAGTGGGGGCATCAGCTAGAGCAACTGTTCTGGTGTATTAGCGCTGGATGTTTCCTTGCAGTCACTTGCTGAAGGATGCGGTGCAGTGGAAAAATGAATTTCCTGAAGGAAGACTCCAGTGATTACCGGCCGTACAACGCTGGATTATGAAGTTGGAAAGTAATTGGAAAGTGTTTCCAGGTCATGATTGAGTGATAACCTCTAACCCTTTCAACATGTGGAGGATGGTACTTTTCTGTCAGTGCTCCATTCACACGTACAGTATACACACAAACTTATTTCACAAATTTAGAGTAACTACCAGTATCCAATTGTGAAGGAAGTACTCAAACATTTTATAAGTAGACAGTAGTAAAAGTACAAATCAATAGACAAAAATGTACTCATGTAAAAGTAGCACATTAACGAGGTGGTTCAATGCTTAGACAAGGAATAGTGTTCAAATAATATTGGATGGTGTGTGGCTTTGCTTACTGAATCAGAATATTTATAATAATTGTGGCCCCTGGTTTATAAAAGTCATAGATTCTAAATGTATACAGTTACATGATAAATGTACTCAAGTACTGTCCAAAGTAAATGTACACTGTCACATTCCACCACCCGTCAGTGTCACATGAAATTGGAGATGAACACCATCCAACACATTTTATTATAGGAAAACATCAGAAAAGCGTTGTGTTGATTGATCACAGCAATCCTTACAACACACAGGCGACTTTTTAATACATGGGCAGGAATTGCCAAATTAAAAAAAATTAGGATGAACTGATGAGAATCTGGAAAAACATAGTGGCCAGTCATTGGCATTACACCCAGAAGGAGGCAGTGGTACAACAATAAGGAGGCCAGCTGTCGTAATGCAGCAGAGAAGAAGAAGACACACGCCACACCTGACTTGAGGAAGTCTAGGCCAAGGCCTGGTTTTCATTCAGCACCAAAATGAACCCACATTCAGGGACACAGTGAATCTGTCCCCTCATTGGTTTGATGAAGTAACAAATTTGATCAAAGTCAACCAATTAGGTAAGAGTTATATTTAATCTTAAAAATCATCACAATATTTTTACCAAGGGATTTATTTTGAAAGGGATGATTGTGTTGGCTGGTTTGGGTGTTAGCGGGAGCAGCAGCTGTCGTATGAATACAACACATCATATCTTCTTTGGGAAGTTGCGACATGTTTCAAAGGGTTGAGAGCGTAATATCCACTGAGAGTCATATTTTACTTCTGCTGCAAACATAACTCCCTCAGGCCGGACTGCTATTACTATTACTTTCATAGTGGAGCCTCACGTTACTAATATTATGAGATGATGCAATATGATGAAAGACGGCTGCAGCATGGTCTTTCAATCAGGTACGTCTGCAGCATCTGCTAGCATAAACACTTAAGAGTGTGCGTTTGTGCACGCGCGTGTGTGTGTGTCCAACTCCATAACTTCAATTTCAGCTTTAGGGCCTCATTCATGTGAGTGTGTGTGTGTGTGTAAAACAAAACACAGACATTACTGCTCTGGCTAAACATTGATCTCTTCCTCTTGTTATTCTGATTCCATCCATTCTTACTGCCTCACTCCTCCTCCTCCTCCTTCATCTTTACTTTCAGTCTGCGTTGTTGTGTCTGCAGAGCTGCGTTCCCTGGCCGTTCTCCGGTACATGTGCCGTGTTTCCCCCGTGCCAGAGCCTCCCCCGCTGCAATGTCCTATTAGTGAAAATGAGACATGGGAGTCTGGCTCCAGGAATGCTCCTTTCCCCCCAGACAGCCTATCAATTACCATGATGGAAAGTTATGATGATGCGTTTTACTGCATCTGTAGAATCTCCGGGGCTAACTTTAGAAATCACACACTGTACTTGTCACGGTCGCCTGTCCAGATAAAAAAGTGATCAGTCTTCCGGAGTGTGAATCAAGTAGCAGCTCAAACACAAGCTAATGGAAATCAAATAAGAAATCTAAAAGGCCTCGGCTGATCAATACGAGCTCAGGTTGTTTCTATCAGCTGTTTCTTTGGATTTCCTTAAGGTTCAGTGAACGCATCATGGGGACAATTGTATAAAGCTGATGTCATAAATCAATCGAGCCCTCAACATAGTCTCTAAGTGGATGGATGGATCGATTGATGGATTAATCACTTTAGTTTTTTAATTTTTAAACTCCAACCTAAAATAGTCTGATGTACAATGCTACTATTTATCCTTTTGAGTGTTTCCTTTATTTTTCCATCTTGTTTACATTTGAGCATGCGTCGTCAAGCAACCATAAACAAATGTCGATTTGTCAACTGTACGTTATAATGTTATTGATACGTATTAATGTGTTTATTATGCACTGGTGTCAAAATATTCTTACCACATTACATTACTGTCCTTTTTATTCCTCTCCATTCATATAAAAGCTGCAGTTAATATTACTTTGATTTTACATCCAAACAAATGATCATGATTAAACATTGAAGTCTGCTTACACACACACACAGATGGTTTACCTCATGAGGCAGATTAGAGCCACTGAGGCTGGAGATGTGCAGAGCTCCGCTGGGATTAACATTCGGTCACCAGTGTGAATGATAAAGTTGGAACTCGTCAGTATTCTTGAAATATGACTTTTTACCTTGTTTTACAGGATAATAATTTATATGTTCATTCTGGTTTTTGAAAGCTCAATAATTTAGCACTATGAAAATGACCATATGCTTATTTGGCAGATACAACTTTAACACTTTTTCCTGGGTAGGATTTGACTAGAAACACAATATTTTTGCAGTAAGTCATCTGTTGCTTCTTTCACCATCCGTGACCTTTTAGGCAAAGTTCACAACACATTGACCTTATTGGAACACACACAATCTTTCTGCTCTTTGAAATAAGCGCACCAAGGCATTAAACGAAAGCAGTGACATCTGCACAGTCGGCCTGCTAAACTGAAACAACAGCTGAAGATGATCCTGAGATTTATTGAAGATTATAGTCCGTTGAACGTAAATGAGGCTGAAATTATTGCTTTTCTCACCGTTCTCCCATCCTGCCCTCCAAACCTCACCGACTGCATCCAGCTAGCTACAAAATCAATTGTCTGCAATAGCCAGCCTTGATGTCAGCTTGGCATACGTTTTATTTGTATTCGCTGCATCCAAGAATGTTTTGTGCAGATGACTTGGCCTCGTATTACAAGTCTCTCTGACATGTGTTAAGTCACTCTGAAAAAACTCTGTGCGAGTTCTGGAAGGCGACCCCCTGCTGTATATCTTGATTTTGTGATTAGTGATAAGCGGCTTTTTGAAGGGCGTGTGTGTGTGTGTGTGCGTGTGTGTGTGTGTGTGTGTGTGTGTGTGTGTGTGTGTGTGTGTGTGTGTGTGTGTGTGTGTGTGTGTGTGTGTGTGTGTGTGTGTGTGTGTGTGTGTGTGTGTGTGTGTGGTGTGTGTGTGTGTGTGTGTGTGTGTGTGTGTGTGTGTGTGTGTGTGTGTGTGTGTGTGTGTGTGTGTGTGTGTGTGTGTGTGTGGTGTGTGTGTGTGTGTGTGTGTGTGTGTGTGTGTGTGTGTGTGTGTGTGTGTGTGTGTGTGTGTGTGTGTGTGTGTGTGTGTGTGTGTGTGTGTGTGTGTGTGTGTGTGTGTGTGTGTGTGTGTGTGTGTGTGTGTGTGTGTGTGTGTGTGTGTGTGTGTGTGTGTGTGTGTGTGTGTGTGTGTGTGTGTGTGTGTGTGTGTGTGTGTGTGTGTGTGTGTGTGTGTGTGTGTGTGTCCTCTGAGTGCTGCCAGACACTGTTAATGACATCATTGAGGTTATCTCTCTACTCATCAAACCTGCACATGAACTTCAACTGAGACCTGACACTCATAATAAACACACTTTTAGATATATGTTGTCTAAAGCATAGAAAAAAAAAGCTAGCTAAGTCTCACAATGTGAAATATCTGCGAAAGTGAATGGGTGCTTCCTTCCTCCATGTCCCATACATCTACCAAATTTCAAGAAAATCCGTTGTGTACTCTGTGTGTGGTTTTGCTAACAGTCAATAAGAAAAAGAATAAATGAAAAGAAAGTTCTGGCGGAGGTATCAAAGACTGTGAATCTCTTTCTCTCTCTTCCTCCAGTGGTTGCTTGCTATGTAAAGCAACAGTTTGCGACAGCCACTTTATATTGGTTAAAGGAAGACTCTTTGCACTTTGGGAAATAAGCCTCTTTAGCTTTTCTACAATCTCATGTTTGTACTGTTAAGTGCAGAGCTGGAGGCAGTTCCTGGTTTGCCTGGCTGAGCATAACGACTGTATAGTGAGGGGCAGCGGCAAGTCTGGCTCTGTCCGAGAGTTGGAGGTAAATATGAATTTTTTTTATCTTGTTTATTGAACTATGTACATAAGAGAAATATTAAAAAGTACCAGTTTAGTGTCTTGTGTGCCAGACAATTTCTTGGGAAAACATCTTACGGCGGAGCTACTGTGCAGCCTCTTCACATCCGAGGTTACAACATGTCATCTTATCTGGCACACGTTGGCTGTGCTGCTGTGAGATGCTGCACAGAGTTGCTTAGCAGACGGAAAACTGCTGTTCATATTCACCTTGTGCATGTTATACAAAAGCCGTAGAGAGGACCCACTCCTGATGTAAATGTAGTTACATATAAAGGGCCCCGTCTACGGTAAGGAAAACAACAATTTGTACAATTTAGATGATCTCACACTAGTGAAAATACCACTAGGACAATTTTATATTAAATTTAGGGTGCGGTGGCCTAGGCGGTAGAGTGGGCTATAGAGTGGGCGTTCTCCAACAAGAAGGTTGCCGGTTCAATCCCCACTTTTCCCCATCTGCATGCCGAAGTGTCCTTGGCAAGATAATGAACCCCTAAAATAGCCCCTCATAAATGTTGAGTGTACTAAAAATGTAAGTCGCTTTGGACAAA
This sequence comes from Pseudopleuronectes americanus, assembly GCA_038501795.1. Classification (NCBI taxonomy): domain Eukaryota; kingdom Metazoa; phylum Chordata; class Actinopteri; order Pleuronectiformes; family Pleuronectidae; genus Pseudopleuronectes; species Pseudopleuronectes americanus. The sequence goes on from CM076735.1 coordinate 5,578,814, forward strand.
AGCGTCAGCTAAATGACATGTAATGTAATGTAAAATTAACACAAAACGGAGAGCTTACTCCATCTTGTTGTGTATCTAACGTTGAGCGCAAATGAGCCTCACACGTGCCGTCCATGCACAGACATGTGATTGATATCAGTCTTCGGGTTCCCTCTTGAAAGGAAAGCAAAGATGCATATATCCATATAAACACAGATGTTGATAAAGCAGATCTTGATTGAGCTGGTGAATCTGTGCGTCGGCAGCGTTAAGTTTGTTTGTGGGTTACGGAGCAGCTGTTGCTCTCCCACGCCGTCTGCACCCCCCTCTCCCCGTGCTGCACTGCAACGGGCCTCCTCTACATCTGGCTGCGTTGTGTTGAACCTCCCACCTTGGCCAACAGATAAGCCCCAGTGATGGATACGCGGTGTCACCGTCCCAAGCCCTGCCTATCTATTACAGCGCTGTGGTCGTTTCATGTGGTGGCTCTGTACATGTGTGTGTGTGTGTGTTCTTTGGCAGGGAAGATAGCTCACACATTGGTTTTCGGTGGGTGTGTGAGGTGAGTGGGTGTTTCGAGGAGCTGGAAAGGAAAATCGTCAGTGGGAGTAGAAAACCGGCAGGGATGGAGGACGATATGGAGAGAGGGAGAGAGAGAAAGAGAGAGAAAGCTGAGAGAGACAGATGGGAGGGAGACGTAGAGCCCCGAGATGAAAGTCATGTTTAAACGGTAACAACTGTTTTGAGTTTAGTTATGATCTCCACCACTGGTATCATATTATTATTATTATTATTATTAATAGTTAAAAAATTCGTCCTTCACCAGTGGAATCTGAAAGAGAGAATAAATCCAATTTAGTGATGTAGCTGTGTCTTTAAAGTTTTGGCAACGTAACTTCATATAACCTGTGGGGAAAAAAAACAACACATTCCTCTTCCTACAAATGAAAAGTTAATGATAAAAAGAACTTAAATTCTCCATTGGTCAGTTTATTACTCTCAGGGGTGTTGTTGCTACAGTCTTATTTAGTCTATGACCAGCAGCTCATGTCAGCTGTCCCTTCACTAGCATAATGAGTTTTCCTACGTGAGCTACTGTTTTAGTATTTAACCTTGCTCCACAATTCTCACTTCATAATGCAAAAGGGACACTGGCTCCTCTCAACACTGTATTTTTAGGACTTTCGCAGAAAACTCTTCTTTGAGTCGTGGTAGTCTGATTCATTTTCTGTCCGTTTACACCTGGCATCAAAATGTGCTATGTTTCCAGAGTGTGTCTAAAAATGACTGTAACCTGATTACTTTTACAACTGGTGGGTCTCCAGTGTCTTCATTGACATCACTCTGTCCAGCTCAAGTCGCCTCCTCCTCTTGTTTGCTCAGCTCCAGAAACAACAAAGAACAAACAGATTGGCTCTCCGTAAAGCAGATACCCATCCCTCATGAAACCACTTTTAAAATCACCAATTTTATTTTGGACTGCACCAAATTGCAGTTTTTGATTTTTTTTTCAGGATCTGTGGAGAATTATCAACAATCAACAGAAAATGTGGAACAACCCTCTACCATTGCAATGTTAAAGAAGAGGAATCCTCCTCTTACCCTTGGTCCAAACCAACAATGTAATCAATTATTTCCTGAACCAATTATTTCCCGAGACATCCTGCCACCAAGTTTCTTTGTAATCCTGCATTCAAACAAACAAACCAACAAACAGAGTTGGCGATGACAAGAGATCCTCCTTTTTCAGTCGCTGCCATTTGCAAAGGCCTGCAGAAGCTCATAGGCCTCAGCATAATAATGTCTTCCTCCTCAAGACACCAGCTACTAGAAACATTTAAGACCCCCGGTGGAGCCCTCAAGACCCCCATAAAGCCTTCGAGCCAGGTGGGACATGGAGGTTTGTGGTCAAGGGAGTGTTGTTTTTAAGAATCCAGAAGGGATTTAAGATCTTAGTGAGGAAGAAGAATTAAAAAGGTGATGATGATGTCTTAACTCTGGTCTCAGCAAGTTTAGACAATGAAATAATCCTGGATACAGATTGGTAAATGTAAAAGTTGACTAAACAAATATTTAAGAGATTTAGTTTCAAATATAATTCAAAATCACATTTTATAAAAAATGTACATTCACATCCCCTAAATGTAAGATATTTTATCACAAATATTGATGTTAGATAAAAGATAGATATTTGGACATTTATGCCCAGAGAAATCTGAAACTTGTATGTTATCTAACCCTAAACCCTTAACCTTGTTAAAGATTAATTCTTTACTCTGTATTAGTAGTTACAAATATCTGATAAATCTGGCCCGTGATTTAGTGTGCTGCTAATGTCTTCTGCTGCCTTAACTCCCTTGATAGGTCTATGGGTTTCAGCTCATCAGCTCTGCTGTTTGTATATTTTGCTAGTAACATGCACAAATGTAGGAGTTTTAACTTATATTGGAGATTTGATGAGACAATGTAATTTTTTTCTATTGCTCCTGACAATCATTCAGCCAAGTGTTGAGTTGAAAGTCTTGTTTGCAACGGACATGAAAAAAATCAAAATGTGGTGGCATCGAACAGCGACCGCAGCTTTCCACTCGGAGTCGTTCATGATTCACAGATGCCCGTTTCCATGGGAGACCAGGGACCCGCTGCTGCTACGGCCACCCAACTGTGTCAAAGTGTAGTAAAAACTTCCAGGGCGGCTTTTCCACATTGATGTACAGTTTCCGCTGTGATCAGAAGTAGTTCTCAGGGAGGGCCAGGAGGTTTGTAAAGAGAGGTCAGTCGCCACACACACACACACACACAAGCACACACGCGCAAGCACACACACACACAAAGGTCAGGACCGGGTCCAGAAAGGAAGGAAATGAGTAGGGCACGCATGGGGCTCTCACATACATATACAAATAAAAAGGGAGCAGAAGAGGTGTGTATATATAGTGTGTGTGTGTGTGTGTGTGTGTGTGTGTGTGTTTTTGGCCATGTAGTTATTCACTGGCATATGTTTTGACTACAGAAGGTCGGAGACAGAGTCGTGCAGTAAAAGCCGCCCTGGAGCACCATAAAGCCAACTCCTGCACCACATCATTTTTTGCCTCTCAGCTGAATTAGCAAAACAACGCGGCTCTGCATTGTTTTTTAATGATGAGTCGATTTTCAGAGCGGAGCTCACGTGGTGTTTTTCATTTTCCCCTGTGCTTCCGGATGGCTGCTGAAGTGCAATTAAAGCCATTGTTTCATTAGGGGCACGTTGCCTGTGAGCAGGAATTAAAACCAACCACAACACAGCTACGGTGCCCTGTCGGGTGCACACAGGGTTTTGTGGTCGTCACACACACACATACACACACACACACACACACTCAAATACCCAGCAGTTGGTACCCTATCAAATTTTCCTTCTTGCTTGTCAACAATCTCCTCTCTCAAACTCTCTCTCCCTCTCCTTCTTTCTTTGCGTTTCTCCCTCTGTCTGTTTTACCCCTCTCTGCGTCTCCATCACAGGCTCTCGGTTTTGAACCCTCCTTCAGTCTTTGTGCTGTACTTTGCATTTGAAAGGACCACCCATGGGTTCACGAGGGGGCAGCCTCTCTGAGAGGAATTGCTTTAGAATATTAATTGTTTTTTTTTCTTCTTCTTCTCTTTTTCCCCTCCTGGGAAAACTGCCCACATTATCACTGCCTGCCACTTTCATGTAAAACCCCTTTTCAAAGAACGCTTGGGAGTTATTGGCTGCATTTTGCACAGACTCATCAGCACTGAACAAGCAGAGGGGGGGTTGTTGTTTTATTGGAGTTCTAATAATAATCTTTTTCTTTTCAAATGTCTTAAGTTTATGCAGCTTTTAAATTGAGCGATAACGTCCTGATATCACTTCAACAAATGAAGTAGGTTTAATGATGCTATAGTTCATGTTTTTAACTCTTTCCTCCACATCCCTCCATCATCCATCCCCACACTCTGCTCTTATATTCCGGTATCTGCTTGTGATGCTACAGGAAGTAAAAAGTGTCCTTTTTTTTTACCTCCATCTTTGCTGCCGCCTGCGGATCACGTCGGATCAAGTCCATCTCGAAAGTGACAAATAATTTTATTGTTGTGTCTTTGGGGCAGTGGATTCTTCACCTGCTGCCCGGCCATCTGGATGAGAGTCGTAAGAGTCAAACGGAACAGTCCATTTGTGGATAAAACAAAAAACAATATGCACATGGTCATTTCCCGATCTTTAGTGTTTGGTTTCCTTCTGTGGCAATGTGTGCATCAAGGCATACTGTGTATATACTTAAATCCATAAGTCTGTTTATTGATGTGTGTAATAGTAGGCATTTTTAGTTTAATTATATACAAGTTTTCTGCTTAATTCACTGGAAGTACCTAGTAAAATACAGAAATTTAAAAATGAAATGGGATTTATTTTTGTGTAGTAGTGAACAGGAGCATATTTTCACTGGCATTATATATCATCTGGGATATTAAACTTAGGGTATCTTCCCACATTGATCTTATTTTTGGAATTAACCCATTTAAGGCAGAATGGCATTCCTCGCTATATTCGTAGCCATCCTGCCCGTCACTCCACCCTCCACCACATCACGTTACCGCATCTGTAGTGACCTCAGAGACTGATGAGATAAACATTTCTGCCCGGACCCTCCCTGCCCGGCTCAAACCCAAAGCCCCAGCAGTTCCCCCAGCGGCTGTCATGCTCCGTCTTTCAAACCCCTCACACTACTCCAACAATGGTGTGGTCCTTAATTGTCAGCCGTATCAAGCCCCTAACCGGACTACCCCGTCTGGAGGGGTATCGGATGGTAATCAGGTCGGCAGGCTGCTAGGCTGCAGTCAGCGCTGTCACTCAGTGCCTCTGACGTCACAGCGGCATGCCCATGTGATTAGTGCTGGTTCGGATCCAGCTGACCTGCATTGTCACCCATGATCAGTGTCCTGCAAATGGGACAAACATTGTTCATTTAGAGTTTGTAAAGTAGAACAATGTGTTGAGATGCTGGGCAAAGTGGTTAGAAGCCGGTGCAGCCGTCCTGTCTGGAGCCTGGATCACTAGATATTCAAACCTTGGTTGTGAAGTCCTATAGATTATGAATAACATTTAAGTATTACGTGTGTGTCTTTTACCAATGAAAATAAAAGTATTACTGCCTGTATTGTCCATTTGTTTGCTGACTTACTTCATTCCATTTTAAGGCCATGAAAAGGTTTCTGTATCATCATTTTCTTTAATGTTAAAGAAAAGAAAACAATGGACACATGTTTTTCTTTATGGACTTACTTTCCACAAGTCATATTCAGACATGACGATTCAGTTTGCTATTAAGCTTCCTCCTCAACTCTTATCAAAAGTATTAGAAAATTATATATACATTTCTCATTTATCTTTCTACATTAAAGATTACACTTGATAATCCAATGAAGGTGATATTCTGATTAGGTCACACACAAAACCAACGCAAAGGCATGAATAGTCTGATCACTCGCGTCGGGAAATGCAAACTGTACAGGTGACACGAAGCAATAGACGTGAAAATGTTGTCATTCGCTTCACTTGCTCGATTCGAAAAATGTGAACTCTGGGCGAATAATCTGCATGGTCTGATGTCCTGAAGTCAATCAGCTTTCAGAATGACATTCATTGGAGATGGATTGTGGCACTGATTTGAGCTAGCGGGTCTTCAAAGCAGCCACTGGTCAGCCTTGGATAATGCTGGAAACAGCAGTCATCTAGACGGTTGGAGAAGACTGTTAAATTCCTAGAGCTGTGTGCAGTAGTTCTCCTCTGTAGTAGAAGGGGCGAATATGAGTCCGAGGAGTAAACACAGTGATGCTCAAGCTTAAAACCTGTCTCTGAGTTTTTCTTGGAACTATTAGGTATAATTCGATAATCTGGACCAACCATTTAATGTCCCTCCACACCTATAAAGTGTGTTCTATCATCTGCTTGGATTAAACCTTAAAAAAAACATAAAGAACTGTCAGGTTATGTGTTTTAACTTTCAACACACGTTGACACCTATTCTGATGCACCACCTGTTTGAGTGTGCTGGGCCTTTTCAGAGCTTTCTTTCAGTGGCATGTTTAATGAATCCAGCAGATCTTGGTTCAATAAACATGGGGTTATTGTGAAAGGTTTTGCTTGTAACTCTTGGTTTCTTTCAACAAGTGGTGATTATTCATCAAAAGAAAAGATAATGGCAGATAATCATTGTGTGCTTTAGCCTCTTTGGCACGTGCACCTCTCTTGATAATGCTGAGCGTGGGATGTATGTAGAACTACGTATCTGATTTGGCTGAGACGTTGCTCATGCCTGTGATGTTGCGTGACTCGTCTGCTTGGCTGTCGGCCGTGGAAAACATCCATATGAAACATGTCATCCGCTTGTTACTACCATTTCCCCGAGCCATGCAAGCGCTGCAGAGACTGATGCTTTTTACAGATGGGCCGATGTGCTACTTGCTCTCGGCCACGGTCGGCCCACTCTCCACCTTTTGATGTCCGCCCATCCGTCTGTCCCTCTTGTTTACTTTGTTTCTTTCTCATTCCTTGATATCTGAGAGCGGGGTCCTATGCCTCGAGGACACAGGGTCAGATGTTCTTGTTTTTTCTGTCAGCAAAAACTTTTCTTTTGCTAATTATGTAGACACCTGCATTCACCTCAGATGACCTCATGCATCATTTTGTGCTGAGTATGACCATTCAAAGAGAAGCGGTAAACCAAGGAATTTTGTGTTTACCTCAAGCCATATCGCAGTTAAAGAATGTAAAAAAACAATCCTGGATGTGCCCCCTCACCAGGATCCACTCTATAATTTAATGTGTTCCTTATTGATTCATACTCTATCCTCAAACACACACACACGCAACATTTCAACATCTGTTCACTAGTTTTTGAGTAAACCTAGAAAGCAATGAAAACTAACCTCCTTAGTAGTAAAATTGTCAGTTTTTGATGATACACATGCAGATGCATAAGTATGGCTACATAAAAACATCATATTCATTAGTTTTCAATTTTCTTTTTTTTGCCTCAAACAGTTGCGTTGCTGATTACCAAACATATATTGTGTGTTTATGGTGCTGCATCACATGGAAATAGGTTAGGATTGTTTGTCTATCGTTATATATCATGAACATTTCCAGCCTTGCAACTTTAAGCAGCTGAATTCTGCAAAATGAAGTAAACAGGCCCATTACAGTGTGATTTGTCAACATGCACGATAGACGTATTGCAAAATATGGCAAAAAATTCGAGAAATGGTGTTCCATGTGCAATGCATTAACACTTTACATGCCTCATTCTGCCTCAGATCTTTGCATACCTTTTCCTCTCGTTCCCTTCATCAGCATTCTCCCAGGGTACTGTCAGTTCTACTAAGTCCAAAACATGCAGGGTGTCGGACCAGAGTACCAGGTCTGGTCCAAGGGTGGTGGGACTATAGCCGCTGGCCTACATCCACCAGCATTCCCCAGTTTCCGGTTTGCTCCAACAGACCACTTGTAATTTTATTCAGGATTGGTAATTTGTTTCTGAAACCCTTTATCTTATTTGTTGAAAGCCTCCTCACGCCCCGATAGCATCAGTTGCCCTCACAGGCTTGTAATTAACACGTGTTTACCTGTCTGTCACTAACCGACGTGCCGGCTGCTCTCCCCCTGCCCATGCGCTCACTGTGCATGACCGCCTGACTGTCTGAGTCTAGAGCCAGAGAGACATACACCACTGAAAGACAGATGACTTTGTGAGTGAGTCACAGAAAAGTCGTCTTCTAACTGTTGTCAGGCAGTGCACGTTGGTGTGTTTTGGTGGCGTGGCCATGACAAAAGGACGAATGGGAGGGATTATGTTTCGGTTGCATATTTTCAAAGTCCTTTTCCGCCCTAAACAATCCTGGCTTTTAGTACTTCTCACTCACTAATAATCCTGTTTTTAGCGTCATACTGTGCTGCAATGCTGCCGTAACTCTGCTAACATTAATCTTTGTAGTCATCACAAACGCCCGAAAAAATTCACGAGCTAAAACCAGACACCATTGCGCCACGTATCTGTTCCTCAAACTTCCCTCTTCTGATGCAAATTTTACATTCAAGGAAATTTGGATGCAAAACTTACTGTGAGTAGCAGGCTCTTCTGCTCAGTAATTTCAATGTGCGCAGCCCTGCATAATTACAGGGCACTTTCCATGTTTATATGTGGAGTAGAGTGTAAATGGATGTTAGATATTTGTTTTCGTCTCAAATTAATCTGTTTTGTGCATCCATATGTTGTTGTTGTTCAGTGATTTATGTTTGACTCGTACTCATTAGTTGTTGCAAATTGTTCAAATTCCAGGTAATCGAGGGAATGTTTTTTTTTACAGATGACAGCGCTTTGTGTTACTAAAGGTCAACAACTGCGCACAAGAATGTCACATAACCGCAGTCACCTTTCTCACTTGTACATGTTGATGCTGTCAACAATATGATCGATGCTTCTTCCGTGTTCTTGCAATCCCGGCACTGTATCTTGTGTCTGCATATTTGTTTGTGTGTCAAGAGCCTTTACGCGGATCCAACCGCCACCATCTGATGTATGGAAACTCAAAATATACACATTTTGTCAGAACTATAAATTTCTATAGCTCTCGACTCACTAGTTAGCAAAACCTCTGTTGTTAACAGAAGATCATTCGTTCTCTTTATAAGTAACACATCATGAAGATGAAGCTGAAAAGCCACAGTCCACAAAGTCAGTCTTGGCTTCATCTCCAATGAGTACGAAAACACAGTGTCGCCTAACACATAATCCACATCATAGGAAAATAGTGTTTGGTCCCCCGGCAGCGTGACATCACTCAGTGTTTCCCTTCCTCGACCTTTGTCTGACGCCAGCTCCGAAGACCGGGGTGCCGGTCGGAGCCGCACGTGCCTCGTAAGATATTCAATATCTAATGTGTCAAGAAACGACTGAGAAACAACTGAAAGAAGTGAATTGGCTTTGCTTTCTCCCCGTGCTGCTGTTGATCTTTGCTCATTAATTAGTTGTGATAGCTGCGGCTGCGAGACCTTGAAGGGACACCAAGAACAAATCCACAGTTCCGTAACGAGGAAATCACAGAGTTCAAAAAGTCTCCTCGCATTTGAGCTCCCTGAATGTTAAACAGCAACACTTTGTGGTGTGTCGTGGACAAGTCCAAGGTCTGCAGAACTTTTCAGAAGGTTTAAGGTCTTGAGAGCTGAAGCTTGAACAGGCAGTCGGTTCAGTCAGCAACAGATTCAGGGTTTTCATTATGGATATTATTCCTGTTGTGATTTCTAGTTGACACAGACGGTATGGAGGACCTGTTGGGAGTTAAAGAGGGACAGTTTGATGTTTTGGTTGATGTAGAATTTGCCTCTCTTGCTGAGAGAGAGATACAACGGTTGATGCAACTCTCATGATTTCATGTGTTAAGCAGCTGGAGGAACCACCTGGTTAGCTTAGCATGAAGAGTGGCAACGGGGGAAGGAGCTAAACTGACTGATGCTGATTGAAAACAAAATTTTAGTAAAGGGGAATGATGTGCGTCTACACAGCAAAGAGGATCATTCTTCTGCTATAAGAACAATATGCAAATAATGACCTTCCTATTTACTCTACAGCATTTGCAGCCTTAGGTGAGTTTGCACAATAGTTGGTCTTTGTAGAGACAGACACTGCTCGACAGGACACAAAAACTGTACGAAGTAATTGTAGTAAAAGTACACAATAAAAAAAGCCATAAAACCTCAGTGACAATCACCCCATCACTGAAAAAAATGTTCAGCTTGGTGCTAGCCAAGTGCTAGCCAGTCAAACTGTGTTAAAGGTTCAGTGTAAGATTTAGTGACATCTAGTGGTGAAGTTGCATGTTTCAGCTGAATCCCTCTAACCTCACCCTCCCTTTTCAAACATGAGAGAGAACCTGTGGAGCCTTCAGTTTTCATAAAATCTCAAAAATGTGTTTAGTTTGTCCAGTCTGGGCTACTGTAATAAACACGGTGGCCTCTGTAGAGATTACCCGCTCCTGCTGTAAATATAAGGTTTTTAAATATAAAGGGCCCATTCTAGGGTACTGACATATTATAAGTTTATTCTGGTCAAATTGGTAGCACTGAAACCAACGGTTCCTGTTGTTTTTAGGTAATCCATCTATTACTTTTTTACATGATCATACACCATTTAAAACATCACAATCATTACATTTTCCAAGACCTGAAGATGAGGTCAGCAAATGTTTTAGTTTTATCAAACCAACTGTTTAAGATCCAAAGATATAAAGCAGCCAAGGGTCTCATTTCAGAAGCTGGAAACGCCATTTATTTTGTTGGGGCCTTTTGGTCTGAAAATGGACTTGATTGATTGGTTGATTTGTCAGTTAACCAGACATTTCAATCATCTTAGCTCCAGCTATTGTTATTAAACCATCAGTCTTCACAGAAGGGCACTTTTGAAACGACTCGATTCCTTTTCTTCGACTTTTATTGCACAAAGGTCTTCCTGAGGAAGCTGTGACCTCTGACACACTCAACACTAAAAGCACAAAGTTGATATTTATTGAAGCCGGTTGCACTGGATTGCGTGTGTGCGTGTGTGTGTGCGTGCGTGTGTGTGTCTCCAAACTTTCAGAAACTAATAAAAACCAGCCTGACCTTAGATGTCACTTTGACCGTTGTGGATTTTGATGGATTCTTTTGTTTTGAAAACTTGAACACATGACGTAGGAATTATGAAGTTTAGTAGCTCGGGCTTGTTCGTATTAATTTGTAACCCCCACAAGGATTTTATCTTAGTGGGGCGTGTCCACTCCTTTTTTCTCTTCCATCACTATTGAAATAAATTCCGATAATTTTCAGTAGTTTTACGGCACTTACTATATCAAGTGCCTCCATCCAGGTCCCCCAGAGCCTCACAGCCCCCTGCTGCTACCAGTTGATGGGTGGAGAGGGAGGAAGAAAATGAAGAGGAAAAGAAAAGAAAAAAACTTCTGGGAAAACAAGCACTGGTCCTGCGTCTTGGCACTCTTCTCTTAACCCTTTCACTCCCTCTGGCTTGTGGAGAACACCAGCTTATTCCGGGGCTGCTTCGCCGTGGTGTTCTTTAAACATCACAATGTTGCGTAACTGAAATTCTTCTGAGGTTTATTCTGAAAGATGAATGACAAACTTTCTTTCTTGTTTTTGTTTTTAATAGCATTTTCCTTTTTTATTGCAAATACATATACAAAAGATTCTTTGAAGACAGTACAAATACATGGCGGGATGGGGGGGGGGAGGAGGCGTTTTGGGATCCTCGGTTTCTTTGATATTGAGAGAAAAGGAAATGGAGCTTGCAGAGCAGAAAGAAAAGGGATGGTCCCTCTGGTGATCGCACAAACAAAAAAGGCCTGACAGGAGGAAAAAAACGGAGCGTTTTCCAGTTCTTTCAGCCATAGTTTAAAGTCAAACTCAAAGAAATTCACAAATAACAAATAAATCGTACACGTTTTCGTAAGATAGCCCACCCCGGACCCTCAGAAAAACACAAATACATACTTAAAATAGACATTTAGATAAGATAAATAAACCAAAAATAACAGACGATTACAGCGTGTACCTTTTTACTTCTCTCTAAAGTACCCCCTGGGTTGAAAATCTAAATTAAAAAATATGGGGAAATGATATGCCGTCTACACTGCAAAGAGAACAATTCATTAGTTATAAGAATAGTATGCAAAATAATTACTTTGAAATAAAATTAAAGCTAATAAATAAATAAAGTTTGAAAAACGAGACTTTGACCTGGGCAGGGGGAGGAGGAGGTTGAGGACACCAGCGTGGTGGGAGACTGCAGGGGGGGGGAAGAGACCCGAGGGGTCAAAGGTGACTTCCTGTAGCTGTCAAACACACGCCGTTAGACGGTAAGTGTAATCTCAGCTGTGGCACACACACACACACACACTCGCACATATATAAAAAGTTTGAGAAAATGTAAAATCCAAGGCACGGAGGGTTGGTAAGGGGGGCGGGGGGGGCCAGTCTCCCCCTGACAGGACAACACAGCATCGTGAAACAGATTCTGTCTCTCTCTGCATTGCCAACAGCTTTTTTCAATGATCATGACACGTAACTTGAGAAGGAATAAAAAACTGAATTTGACAGCATTAACAGCTTAAATACAAACCATACTTGCTGAACGGCACCGGGAAAAAAAGATTTCAGAAGGTACAGAAGCCGTCGCATGAGATCAAATGGGAAAACCAGACGCCTCACCACCTGCGTGTCGAAGTGACGCCACTGACCTGGTTTTGAAAAATATAGAGCTTTTTGGTTTTTCTATCTACAGGTACAAATAATTACCCAAACCCTCCCCTCCCTCCACCCCCATAGGTTACAAACTGCCAGCGTATGAAGAAAAAAAAGAGGAAAAGAAACATAAACAGTACCTACGGAAATATCGACAGTCAATAAGTCCTCACAGAGGATTTTCTTAAGTCTCTCCATCTCTCTAAAAATATATATATTTATAGTTTCTATCATGGTACAATAGCAAGGCACGACGTGAGCCAATCACAAGTCCAGCTCTCCTCTGCGTTGAATTCAAGTGTCTGATTCAAGGGAAGAACTCTCCCTGGAGTAAAGTGTTTTTTGGAATGTGTGTGTTTGTGTGTTTTGATCGGATGTGTGTGGCTGTACGTCTCATTGGGTGTGTTTGTGTGAGTGTGTGTGTTGTCTCTCAGTCTGCCGGGCGGCTCATGGTCTGGTGAGCTGGGTGTAGACCGGAGCCTGCTCCCAGTGCTGCGGGCTGCTCTGCGGGATGGAGGGCACTCCTGTGTTGTCGGCTATGGGCGTGTACATGGGCCTCTGGCTGGGGCTGCCCATGTAGCTGAAAGTCGAGTACAGCCCCGAGCCCTGCCCAGCCCCCGCGTGGCTGTAGTAGGAGGCCGCGGTGCCGCCCCCCTGGTGGTCAGCGTAGTCGTACTGCTGCGCCCGGGAGATGGCCGGGTAGGCGGAGGAGGGGGGGGCTGTAGTGCTGCAGGTTGAAGGGGCTGTAGGTGATGTGCTGCGGGGAGCCCTGCTGCTCGCTGTAGTGGCTCGGACTCAGCTGCTCTGTCTTGATCTGGGTCCTTTGCTGGGCCTGAGCCGCCTCTGAGCCGCCGGTCAGGGTGTGCTGCTGTCCCTGCTGGTTCTGGCTTTTGACCAGCCAGGCCGCGGCACCCCCCGCCTGCGGGCTGACGGGGGCGACACTGCTGATGCTGTAGCTGCCTGTGTAGGTGACCGGCGCGGCGTTGCCAGGGAGGCCTGGGTGGCCGTTGGGCGGGAGGTACTGGTCAAACTCGTTGACGTCAAAGGTCTCGATGTGGGAGATGACGTCGCTGCTGAGCTCGCCGATGTCCACGTCGCGGAAGTCGATGTTGAGCTGGCGCCCGCCGGGGCCTTCGGGCAGAGAGCGGATGCCCCCTTCACGCTTTAGGTCCATCTTGCCTGAGCTGACATCTGTCTTTGGGGTGGTTGGAGGGGTAGGGGGCCCCTGGGAGCCTGGAAATACAAAAAATAAATACAAATGAGCATGTGCTAGGGAAGGAACTCTCTAGCTTTCAAACATGGTGGTGTGGGCAGGATTTGGGGCAATTATGCAAGCAAAGCAGGGACAAGTGCAACTACTCAGAAAACTTTTCTCTCCGCTCACCTGAGTGTTCACCCGGAGAGTGCACCTCTCCCATGCTGGAGGCCGGGGAGTCCGCCTGCTGCAGAGCTTTGAAGATGGCATTAGGAGAAATGTGCGTCTGCTCGCTGCCGTCCTCCGGCTCGCTCTGTCCGTTCTTGACCGACTTCCTCCGCCGGGGCTGGTACTTGTAGTCCGGGTGATCCTTCTTGTGCTGCACCCGGAGCCGCTCAGCCTCCTCCACAAACGGCCGCTTCTCGCCTTCATTGAGAAGTCTGTTCGGAAGGAATAGCGTTAATGTAATACTTTACTAAAACAAGCAACTCCATAAGGAGAAGTGAAATAAAGTGTTTCAAACAAAATCACTACTCAGTTTAAACAATAATATGGGTTATAACACATATTTAAGTTAGGATTCATTGATTCATTCAGACACACTGCATCCTAAACCCGTGCGTAAAAGAGTTTTCACACATACCTCCAGAGTTTCCCGAGAGTTTTGCTGAGCTCCGCGTTATGCAGGTGTGGGTACTGATCCGCCAGCTTCCTGCGCGCAGCCTGAGCCCAAACCATGAAGGCATTCATCGGTCTCTTCACGTGAGGCTTGTTCTTATTAGATCCGTTAACGCGCACCGGCATGGGCACCAGAGTCCAGTCGTAGCCCTTGAGCACCTGGGACACGGCGTCGCGGATGCACGCGGGGAACTTATCTTCCTCGTCCTTCTTGAATTCGAGCAGAGTCCCGTCCGCTCGGAGCAGCCCGTTCTCCGACGGACGGGTGTTCTCGGTGTCGGAGCCCGAGCCGGACGGGCACGGGGAGCCCGCGGAGTCCTCGGACATGCTCGGGCTCGGGACATCAGAGAGACACTTGTCTTGTTCCTCCGTCATCTTCAGGTAAGGGTCGAGGAGATTCATACGCGAAACTGTTCGTTGCCAAAATTACGCGTGAAACGGGTGAGTTCTGAGGGCTCTCACGAGAGGAAGACAGCCTCTGAAAGTCACTTTATCTTCCCAGGATGAGTGTGAGAGAAGTGCACAGAAAAACAGCTGATACTCAGTCTCTCTCTCTCTCTCTCTCTCTGTGCTCCGGCGCGTAGAAGCGATTTGGAGAACGAGCGTCTTTACGCACGGAGCCTCGCACCGATTCCCTGGTCGAGTGCGTCTGTGCCAATGGTCCGCGCTTAAAAAATGGCACAAAAACCAAGCCAGCTGATGAGAGTTTTCTCTCAACTGTTGCAGGACGAGACGGTGAAAATGCTCCGTTCCAGTGTCCGAGTAGAATCCCCAGGACGCGCGAGTGCTTTGAAACTGCGAGCGTTGTGCGTGCAGCGTTTATAAGAGCGTTACCATGCCGCACAGGAAAGCCCGAACCTGATTGGCTGGCAACGCGTGACGCCAAAGTGAGGGAATTTGATCTCTCCCCCTTACCCAGCATAGAAAACACAGAGACACTTTCTCCAACACACCAACTCACACACACACACACGCACACACACACGCGTGCGCTCGCTGCCCTCCAGCCAGTATATTTTGCACGCTGTTTAATTCTGCTGTTGGATTATTTCATATATCTACACTGCATTAGGAAAGAGTGATTTCATTAAAACTTATACTCACTATATTTTATGTCATTGCACTCCAACTAACCAAAAAGGATCCTACTATCATGAAGGGATGTAGCAAAAATATAAAACTTGTTTACTTTTATTCATAACATCTCACATCCAGATGTTATGAATACAAGTTAGCAGTTAGCAGTTTATAAGCAGTTTTCAGATCCTACTTCTAAAACTTTTAGTTTCTTTCTCCACACTGGTCAACCACCTACAAATACGTAATCTCGCCAATAGGGGGAGACAGCAGACCTCTCTCCTGTTGCTGAGAGCCGGAGCAGGAGGAGGTGGAGGAGGAGGAGGATGGAGGGGCAGCTCCACAAGCTGCAGCAGTGCAACAGTTGCACTCAAGACACCAGCTTCTGATTCTTATTTTTCTGTCGCTCACCTCATATCCAGCAACTGAACAATAATCTGGTGCATTTGTCCAGTTCACCAACTGATCGACTGCTGACTCAACCTTTCACCAAACGTCATTTTGGAAACAAGCACTATATTCAGATCCTTCACTAAAACGTACCATTACTGCAATATAAAAATACTACAACTTCTGAAACAAGTTTTTGTTAATGGAATTGTCTTTTTGTCCCGTCATGTACGTGTTTGTACTGTTTTTTTAATGCTTGATGTCCTTGTGCTCCGGGGAGCTTGGGATCGAACTATGGAACCTAAGAAAACAGCAGACAACCCCCCCACTAAAACAAGTCCTAATTTTAGCCATTATCTCAAAAATGACTCTTGGAAGTTAAATGACTATAAATATCAATATTGTGTTGTTATTACTGATGTATACATGTCTAGGAAGCACAGGAAAGCCCGAACCTGATTGGCTGGCAACTCGTGACGCCAAAGTGAGGGAATATGATCTCTCCCCCTTAACCAGCATAGAAAACACAGAGACACTTTCTCCAACACACACCAACTCACACACACACACACGCGTGCGCTCGCTGCCCTCCAGCCAGTATATTTTGCACGCTGTTTAATTCTGCTGTTGGATTATTTCATATATCTACGCTGCCTTAGGTTAAGAGTGATTTCATTAAAACGTATACTCACTATATTTTAAGTCATTGCACTCCAACTAACCAAAAAGGATCCTACTATCATGAAGGGCTGTATGCATCGTAATGTTATAGCTGGTCGGCTGAGCCACTTTAACTACTTTGCATACAGCTGAACAGTTAAATCTATAAAAAGAAACGTAATACGTTGTTCACAGGTTTTACATGTGAAATATAAACTTGGGCTGTTACTAGTGGGTCGAACCAATAATGCAATGGACAATTCTTTTTTCAACATTTCCCTCTCGTGTAGGTAGAAAGTTGCAGAAAATAGAAAAACTACTAAAAAAGAACAAATATCCCTTGAGTAAATGTATTTCGTTACTTCTCCACTGCTGTCAACTATGAATGAATCAACATGAGTGATTTTAGTTTTTTAGAACACACACACACACACACACACACACACACACACACACACACACACTGCCTTTGTCCTCTCTGTGGAGCCCAGCAGTGCGACTCTGCAGTCGGGGTAACATGAAGTGTTCTGCTGTGGTCACCGATGGTTACCGGCCTACACACACACACGCCCCCTTTGATTGTTTATTATGCTTTGTGGAGATGTGGAAATGTAAATCTCAGTTCAGGCTAATGTGGACAACATGTGCTACCTGAAGTCGCTTTTAATAGCTCACAGATGTCAGGTAGAGCTAATTTCACTGCCGCTCGCTCCGTCCCGATGGAGCTGCACAAGGAGACACCACAAGCCACAGATAGACATTTATTTTGCTTTCACTTTCCTCCCTCCCCCCTTTTTCTCCCTGCGCCGAAAAGAGAATACAACAGTCTCCTGGTGCTGTCGCGTCGCTGTGTTCCTAGTTAGCGTTTAGCGTCCGACGGCTCATACTCTGAATCACTCTGTAATTCTCTCACTCCCTGAGCAATTAGGCCTGCGGTTCCGAAACACTACAGCCTAACATCGCCGACTCCTTCAGTCCCCTGCAAGTTTATTTACATGAGGCATGCTTATTTAAGACGCTCACTTTGAACACAAATAGAAGGGAGCAGTTTGGCTCGGCGTCGGTAGCTCGTGGGACGGTGCGCTGCGGTCACGTGCGCGCTCCTCGCCCGTTACACAAGGGCCACCGAAAAAAATGCAATCGTGTTTGCTGTTGGAGCGACGCAGGCGTGAGCACGTTGACTCACAGAGCTGCGGCGCAGGGGGGGGTGGGGGGGGACGGACATGCTGTTGCTATTGACAGAGTAAACATGGATAATGGAGCTCCGCGAAGAAGAGTATAGGAAAAATCGGGAGAGTATCTGGAAGGAGAGAACAGAAGAAGGATGATGGCGCTAATGAGAAAAATAAGATTTGGGGAGAAATCAAAAAAGCAAGTGAACCCTGTCTGTGTACGGCAAGAAAGCAGCTGCCCGGTTGTCACACACATGTATGTACACACACATTGACAGGAGATATGACCTTCACGCCCACTTGGCATCTTGTCAAAAAACTAATAACAAGGCTTCACAAACATATGGTTGAATAAACACCTTTTACACATGTCACACAGTCAAGTTCAACTGATACTTATGACAACTGTAAGTAACTGTTCAGTTCATTGAATTCTGTCGACCATTCTGTGGTATCTTATGTGGCCCAAGATGGTGCGTGAAGGAGGAAGGAAGGAAGGCAGGCGGGGCGAGGTCTTGGGAAACTTCTCATCTTGACTTGAAGCTACAGCGTAAGAAATCGAAGCAAACAGTCAGAGTAAACTGCCAAACTCTTCTCTGCTTTTCTTTTGGGAGGGTACAAAAACGTATGTTCACATTTCTATTACACATTCTGCTTTGAAGGTGCAATCTTTGCCAATTTGAAACATCAGTATGGTAATAATGAACAGTGCAGTGGTTGTTTGAAAGCTGCCTGTTTGGAATTGGCTGTTTGTTTGGCCTGTGCTGGTTGCAGATTTCATCCTGAAACTGTAAAAAAAAAGAAGACCTGCAGTAGTTGAGCCACGGCAAAGGTAAAGAGCTGCTGCTGGACTCCACAGAACACTGAAGCTGCACAAAGAGCAGATCACCTGTTTATTCAAAGTTCAGTGCAGGACCCCGAGCTGGAGAATCACTTGTCACTGCTGATGTCATGATCATCAATCTCACTTAGGCTGATGTGTCCTAGCCACCGCTGCTACAGAGCGCCGGTCGCCTATTTAATTCATTAATTTAGAACCTCATGTTTATATCGCACCAACCAACACTGCAACCTCTTTGGCTCTTAATAACACATATGCCAATCATGAAGGTGCTAAGATGAAGAACTCTTGAGATATGCGTTCCACATACACACAGCCAGCCAGAGAAATGGACATATTATACATTATATACAATTTTAAAAAAGGGAAGAAGGCATCCTTGTCGAATTCCAAAAATTTGGGGTGTGTTTGTGGTTAATTTCAAGATTGTACCCTCACTGCCAACTTCTCAACTGCTGCACCATAATTGCTACTTTCAATACATTTTTCCAATATATTCTTCTTCCCTTACAATAGAGCGCTCCAGTGTTTGCATTATTTCACAATCTTGGCTCCGGAGCTCAGCCCGAGCTGATTGTTGGTAAACTGCAGAGAGGGGATTTTGTTGCAGTAACAGTTAGATATGATGCAATCGTTGTTTTGATAGATTTTGGAAAATTATTTTGGGTTGTAACTTTTCAAGCCGACCGTTTCTGATTGACACTTTGACTTTTGCTTAAATTGCTTCTCCAGAAACTATGTTTTTAGTCGTAGCCTAATTCCAGATGTGTAAATCTATGGGAACAGCTCATGTTTTGAACCCGTCAACAGGAAAAATTACTTACAGAACAAAATACTTACTTTAACACAAACCATGATCTTTCCCTGACCTCAAAATCTAAAACATAACCTTGTCACGATATAAAATAAAAAAAAATTAAGTTTATCAATGGCACATCTCCTGCTTCTGTGGAGCAGTCGTCCTTTAACAACTCATCAACCAGAGTTCTTGAAGCAGCAGTCAGGGCAGGAGTTGAATCTGTCTGTGCCAGTGCTCCAGAGATAACAGCCTTAACCATAACAAATGTTGATAAGCTATAGAAACAGCACCAAGCATGGATGAGACTGATAGAACTGCACAGGCTGTGTTGAATGGATGTACAGAGAAGCTATTAGGTCCATAGGATAGGTTTATCATCGAGCAGGTCTATTTCCTGCTTGTTGCGAAACCTCCACAGCCTTTGCTTTTTGATTATGTTTGTTGTTTACATGCTTCTGCCGAATGCTTAACATTCTAGCTTGCTAAAGTTGTTACCACTAAATTTGTAACGCAGCGGTTAGGCAGCAGAAAGAGTATAGGAGAGAGTCAGGGGCGTTCAAATACCAGAGGGATGGAGAGAATCTGAGGGAAGCATCTCATCGCTCTGTGCCTGCAGCCTTCAGATAGGTGCGATGTGCCATTCTCAGAAGGTCCGGAGTGATTAATGGTCGCCTTGAGCTTGTGTGTGTCTGTTCCTCTGTGATCTGCGCGTCTGGGCACAGGGTGTCTGTTGACTCAACGTCATTCTGCCCCTCATGCTGTTTAAACAACACTTAGGAAAGACCCAGGAACTCCAGAGGACCGCTCTCCCTATCATCCATCACTGAGCCGATCCCTGTTGCGTGACTCTTAATACCCCGTGCGGCAGTATCTTTTTTTAACTTCAGATTCAATATTTCACTTTATCTCAAGCTTTTGCTTTCAAAAGCAAAAAAAATCGAGGCAGAGAGTCAACTTAGATTCTTCCTTTGAAAAAGTTTGACACTCTCCCTCAGACTAAATCCAGCAGAAAGCAGATCTGAGCACTTTTTGCCCCTAGACACATTTCTCAGCATTCTGAGTTGTTGCTGATTAAAATATGTGCATTAGCCGATCATACCACACTGTACGAGAGGTTGAGGAAAGCGAGAGGAAACCCAATCCACACGGGCAGAGTCGAAAAAGCCGCAGAGGAGCACCTTTTCCCTCCGAAGATATGGCTTGTGCAAACAGCCCTCGCTTTAACAATAACAATGGTCTCACCCAGCCAGGCCAAGCTAACTAATGACAGATCCACACCTTAATGCTGAGCAGTTGTTTGGGTTTAGGCGAGGGAGGATGTGTGTGTGTGTGTGTGTGTGTGTGTGGGTGAGGGGTTGGTTTTTGGGGGGGGAAAAGAATGGCAGTTGTCAGCGGGTGGCTCGTGCCACTGGAAAACTCCCCCTCCTCCCCCTCCTTCCGCGGACAGAGAGCGAGCACCACCGTGATCCGGGCGGAGACCGAGGGAGAAAACTTCTGACGCAGCGAAACTGCGCTCTGAGCCGAGGCAGCGCGGGGAAGACCGACTATAACGCAGCACATTTTTATGGATTATTGAATTGTGCAGGATGAGGTTGTGAGGGAGCATACTTCTAAAAGTATTACTTGGTGCGTTTCTAGTTCTCTCTGCCTTGTTACAGTGACAGTTTGTGTCCTGGCCAGAATCTCAATTACCCGTCTCAGTCCCTCTCTGTCTTTACATTGGCGGCTCATGGTAATTGGTGCCCCGCAGTGTAATGATGTGATGTTTTCGATGGCTCTTCAATGTCAGGTGGAGGCTGAGCTCAGCTGCATGGACATGGCAACATCACAAGCAAACACTGAGCATCTCTCTGCAACCAGTCAAATGCCTCAGCAAAATTAAGTGTGCCAGAAATGCATTCAATACATTTATTGAATTGCTTACAATCTGTGAAAACATCCTTAATGTGCAGTTTTCTGATGTGTTGGTTCAAGGACATTTTCAGTTCTTCATATCTGAACCAAATTCGAATATAAAAAGTCCATTTAAACTCTGGTAAGATCCTCACAGAGCAGCAGAGCAGAAAGTTTGATAAAGAGCTATACACATGCAAATCTAAACTCAAGCTCTAACCCTAACCCCTCTTTATCAACCACATGTCATTCACTGTTAAATTGATAGAATGGATCCATCAGTGGTTTTAAACTATAGGTAAACCTGCTTTATTAGTGGAACAGCAAAAGCTGCAGGGGATGATTGATAAGTTTGTTGCCAAAGGTCGATGGAGATGAATTGTGCAGAATCTGATGCATGTGAAGTTCACTTTGAGTGCTCATGCAGAAAGTTTTTTTTATTGTAAATGGGTAATTGAAAATTGAAAGTCAGCACTATCTGAGTACATGGAGAGCAGCAGTTGAAAGGGCTCATTACCCGAGGAAGTCCATGATGACAAGGAGTCAACACTAGGTCTAATAGCATGGTGAAGAAATGGACAACTGAATTCAAACACAGTGATAGAACCTAGAAAGTGACTCCCATCTTGGAGAAAGTCATTCTTGGCACATGAGAGATGAAAGATCCATCTACTAGAGAGACGGGGACTGTGCTAAAATAGATTCTTATACTTTAGGCCATGTATTTATCAATCCCACTTTGTAGTAAACTGACTCAGGTGTTGGTTTTGTGCATGTTGACTCACTTGAATAGAACTGAGCCTTTTAAAATTGTCCAATCTGAGACTAAAAGCCTGAAAAGTGGAGAAACGTCTTAATCCTCCAGATAGACACATTCCACAAAAACACTGCACAATTCAAGCAAAATGAAGTATATCCGTGACCTTAGAAGGACATGGATGAAAATAACAACTTTGATTCCAGTGATGCCGGTAACACGCTACTTAGTAACGCGTTACTCTAATTTGACCATTTTTTTCAGTAACGAGTAATCTAACACGTTACTATTTCCAAACTAGTAATCAGATTAAAGTTACTTGTCCAAGTCACTGTGCGTTACTATTTGGGTATTTGTGGTTAAACCGCTGGGCACGTGCCGCGGCTGGGGGAGCAGTCGCCCTCCTCTCCACGCCGCCGGAGGCTCGGTGTCGGTGTGCGGGCACGTCCTCGTCCGCGGCGTCTCACGGCGTCGCTGGTGGGGGGGCTTTCCTTCTCTTGGGCCGCGGGTCGGTGTCTGTCGCCGGTGCAGAAGGCGGGGACCGGTTGGCGGGGACCGGGTACGGCGATCGGCAGCAGCGACTCTGGACGCGTGTCTGTCCCTTCTGGAGGATCACCTCAGTTACGGCGCCCGCTGGGGGAACCCTCCGTTCGCGCGGGGGGACCCCACCCGGCGGTTTCTAATAAAGTGAGGGTTGGTTGGCAAAACCGGTTCTCATTTTTATGTTGAGTAGGCGGGGGTGTTGTCGGCAGCTGCTGATTGTAAATAATAAAGTAACTTGTAATCTAACTTAGTTACTTTTATAATCAAGTAATCTGTGTTGCCACAGTTACTTTTTCAAAGTAACTGTGGCAACACTGTTTGATTCCATGATGTCCTAAAAAAGACATGAAATACACATATTACTGTATGTATGTGTACTATATACACCAAATATTGAAGTTAGAGGGTAATGTGTAAATTTGATCATTTCTTGAACGTGATCCAAAACCGCTTCCTCCATCCTGTCACTCTTCCATTTTTGCGGTCCCACAGAATCTGTTCATTCTTCCTGCACAGTCTCCCTGCACAGAAACACTGGGATCGACTTAATGAAACAGTGATGATATCTCAGTGCTTTGGCTGGCTCGCCTCAGCTGCGTCCCTCCACTCGAGCCTCCATCCTGCTCTAACCGCAGCCATCCGGATACACAGACCACTTTTGAAGGAGGAAGGTCTTAAGTCCTTTTTTTGCAAACAGGGGCTGGAATACAGTACATGAATCTGTAAAGTGGCCTATTATTGTTATTATTAGTTCTGCAGAACATTTATATATACATGTTTGTTTTTTATTGATGTACTTTACTAATGCAGTGCCTGTTTTAAACCACCCTATTTTGAATCAGCTGTTCATTTGGCCTGGTGTTAATCCTCCGGAGCTACTTCAGAAATAATACTTGTCATTAGGGAGTCCTCCTCAAACAGTTCTACAATCTACTGTCACTATTTATTGTTTGTTTCCAGAGCTTTTTATAAACATCTATGTTGCAGAGGGAAGTTAGGTGCTCATCCTACCTGGTTTATCTGCAATGAAGATTCATAGTCAATGTTTTTCAAAAAGTGAAACAGATTTTTTGCTTAGTTACTGTTCACCTGTGTGGTTTCATGTGTGCAATTTGCGGTCAGGACAGAGGTCTGTTAAGTAATCGACACAATCTTCAGATGTAAGTTCACAACTTTTCAAAGTAATGTAATGTAATCAGCTAAATAGAAAAGCATTATAGCCCCAAAACTTTTTGGCTTTTTCTTTGAAGACAAATTGGCAAACAGGAAGTGATGCTGGGACTGTTGTTGCCCTGATGGAGAACAGCACGGCTCCTTCCTTCTGTGTCTGTCTAACATGGTGAAATAAAATAATCAAAATGATTGATTTAAATTTAAATTTTGACCAAGTTACTGACCACTGCTGGACTTTATCAGAGGATGTAAATGAAGACATGTTCAACCTGGTCCACACACTGAAGGCACACTGGCCCAACCCCATTGACTGCTACAGAGCGCTGATGGACTGTTTATTAAATGTTTATTAATATTGAACATATCACATGTCCAAATCTCACCAAACTTTGCACTGTACTTCCCCTCGCCAGTCACAATAGACATGCATCGTGTGAGAACGATAAGATTAACGGTTCCGGATCATGCGTTCCACATACAGACCGACGTCTGTGGAATATGAAGTGGATATATGATATTAATGACTGCACCACACATATACCCTCAAAATAAATATATTACACACATATATCAGGTCTTAACATCTCATATTCCGGTTGTATTATCAATCTGTTATTATATTAAAATAATTCTGCTTTGTCAATATTCGATTAGTGTTGAAAGACAAAAGTTGAGAAATCCCAGCACCGATATTTTTCCAGGCCCTTTTTAACATACTTTTCCTATTTAAACCAATAAACATGTGGTGTGCTGGGGACCACACGCTGTAACAATGTGAACACGGCATTACGTCATGTGCGAGTGTGTGTCGGAATGAGCACAAAGCACATTTGCTGTTTGTGTGTGCAGTGGTACCGGGCCCACTTTAAACCGCGTTTTGGTTTTTCGTGAATGTGCTGTTGTAAAACAAGCCAGCTGTGGCACCATGTTCAGCCCTGATTCCCCACATCTGGACTCATCACCTCATGAGCTTCCACATTGTCAAAGTCATCCCCCCTGTTTCCTGATCATTTAGTTTGGAATTACCAAACTAAGCTTCCCTGAGCAGAGTTTATCTCACAAAGCTTTGTGTGATTGTCTCCATGAGGCACAAACCGGCTCCAAATAAGATTCAGATGGGAGCCAGCGAATCCATTGTCAGGAATCACTTGTTACCTCCACTTTACCTTTGAAACCAACCATTGACTTGTGAGATTTGATTTGAATTCATCAAATTATTTGTGAGGTCATGGCCGGTGGGGCTTTAAAGGGGTATTACGTACTAAATGACACAAGCATCCCCATAAGAAGTTGCAAACCCCTACATCTGCTTCAGTCATTGAAACCAGCCGTGAAATTTCCCCGTAAAACATCACATTTGTGTTGCCACAATTTAGCTTAAAGACTAGTTCTCTACTACAAGCTAAAAAATGTACGTGCTTCAATTAGCTATCAATAAAATAATCCAATGAAAGATTTACATTATACGGCACAATAACTCACAATTACACATGTTGCATTGCTCTAACCAGGAAATGTGATTGGTAGTTACTCTGCTGACTCTAAATGTTCTCTCAACATTTAAGACAGACTCACACCCTAGTCCATTTAGGCCCAGTAATACTGTACATCTGTGCTTGATATGTCCCCCACTGTTTTCTTAGTGCCAGTGTTCTCTGCCCATACTGGTCATATGTCTTTCTTTACATTGGATAATTGCCGCTATCCCCTCTCTGACCTGTCTCGCGTGTCTTACATGTGGCAATAGGAAATTGTACAGTCCGATTTACTGTCATGCTGCTGCCTTCACAGTCAAAGTGGGGACAACAGTGTTCAATGAGAGGTCATCAGTTTATCAGCTACATGGTTTTATCTTAAGTAAACATTCCTTTTATATAAAAATTCTGAAAGTTTCTGAAATTCAACCAAATATATTACATATGCAAAGGGGCGGAACATTTCCGGAAAGTTTCCATGGGAATATTCAGCTCGGGAATTTTGGGGAATTTTGAAAAAAATATATACACAAATTAAACGCTGAGCACTAAAAAAATCATTCAAAACTCTATTTTAAAGACGTATGGAATGCAGCACAAGCTGCACGTTGAATTTCAACCCTGCACTGTGCATTTCTCCATCACATGCACAGATAATTGCCAGCATCCTGCACACTACAGCAGGGCTATTGAGGCCTGCTGTAGTGTGCAGGACTAGTCAGGTAAGTTTCGATGATATTACTGGGGAAAATATGTTAGCATGCTGTGAGGATTGTTCATCTGTCCATCTAGCCTATTTCTATTCATTTATCCATCAATTGTAAAATATTTTTAAGGATGATTCCAATTGGCCAAATATTTATATCTCTGGCATTGCTTTAGTGTTTTTTTTACAAGATTTTTTCTCATCTTATTCTACAGAGCAATACTACGTGCACTATTTCATGTGTGGAGACATTACATACACTATATCCTCAAATTAAATTCTGGCATTGAGACTTCAGAATTCAAAAGCAACATTCTTCAATAATGAATACATATATGCAAAAAGTAATTGTAAAGGTAAACACAAGTTAAGGCAACAACAGTGCAAAGAGCATACTATAGTAGGAAAGTGTCTGATGTAGATAAGTTTGATAATTCGTATTAACAATGCACATTATGCACATGAAATTAGCTGATATGAATGTTGTATCGAGAACATGATAGCAAGGAAAGGCAAAGCATCTTTATTCAACTCATATATGCCTTTATTCCCGAAAATGGGTATGTTGATTTTGTTGTTGAGCAAAACATCCACTAGAGGGCTCTAACCGTTTCGGTATATGTATCAAATGTTGAGCATATATGAGCCTTTACAGGGTCATTTGTCATGAGAGGACAGTGCAGATAATATGCACCTTCTATCCTACTGGTTGGTGTTGTTTTGCCATTCTGTAAATTATTGTGGGCGCACTTATGACTGACGTGGGGAATTCCAATTTAAAGTAGGTGGTAGGTCGTGCTATCACACGAGATGAAATAATAGGATGTGTCAAACTAGAAACTTCAAAATGATTTGGACTAATCTGATGGATGGTAGGTTTTATATGTATATAAATACTGACTTACAAAGCTGAAGATAATTCAAAGGTTGTCGTACCCAGCTTTCTCTGAACTGCGCACATGGCTTGCAGCTACTTAAGGAACCGCTTCAAATTTCACTTTCTTAGATTTCAAGCCAGTGACCATACCCAAAATGTAGGCAAACACGGTGAATCCACAGGGTCGTAATTACAGAGGATGGCACAGTCTTTTCTTAAGCCGCCTCAATTTGCGATTAAGGCGGAAAAGATGGATGTATTTTTCACATCAAAACCTTGCCAAGTGCCGCTTTAAGGCCCAGTCTGTAAAAGTCAGGAACCATACTAAGCCCTGGTTTGCTCAATACTTGAAACAGTGAGCTGGGCTGCTCATCGCACCACTGAGGCTCGTAATTAAAAATCTCCAGTTACTTCCTCCTTACCCCTGCTGACCCCGGCCTCGTGTCTCAACTGTGCCCAGGGCCAGTGAGCCGCCTCTGGGGAACCACGGGAGGAACTTGGCCTCAGACGCTGGATGGAGACCGGACGGCGTTGGGAAGTAGTGGGGATGTTGACTCAAGGGTGACGAGGGTGGGCGGACGCAGCCGCCGAGGAAGAACGTGCCAGGTAAACACCGTGCAGCCATGATGCCAGATTATCCTTGCTTGTGATGCCAGTGTGTAGGCTGCCATGCCGGGGCAAAAAGTGGAGGTTTGATTGTGGCTGAAGTGAATGAATGAATGAGAAGAAGAGTGAGTCGGACAGGAACTCGCTGAAAGCGATCGTGTTTCTGTCTCTGGGGTTGTTATTAAAGCGGCATCTAACACCCAGGAATGCAGGAATGTCCGCTGACGTCTGTCTCATGGAGGCAGCGAGGAGGAGACGAGCTGGAGAAAGTGTCAGTTTGTTTCAGGAAGGAACTGATACAGCCGGGGCTCATCTGAGGATTCAAATATTGCAGCTCTGAAAAAACACTGAAAGACGGGGGAAGAAATTTCACTAGGAACAGAAGAGCACACGGAGAGTATGACAAAGAAAGAAAAAACTAAACCTTCAAATTAAACCGTGATCTAATAATGGCAAAACCATTGATGGCAAATGACCCCAAGGCTAAATCTAACACTGGCCCCCTGTCACTGGGTCCTCCTCCTTGAGTACCAGGCCTCTGTGGTGAGTGAGTGGTGGAGTAGCAGAGGGCCATACATACAGTAGGCACTCTGTCTATCTCATAGGCTCATTCAGCCATGCGGTTTGGCACGTCCAGCGGCGATGTAGGTGGCTGCGAGTGAAGATACGGAGGCCCACGTGTGCCAAGCTTAAGAATTCAAATTTACCCCTGCCGGTAGGACAGTTGCACATTGAGCCTGTGTGTGGAGAGGGCGAAAGTCTTGGCTTATTGCAGCTAATCCCTCACCTTTAGCCCGCACTTGGCATTGTGTGGCGCCCCATATTTTTCAAGCAAGCTAAGTTTAAGGTATTAATAAGGAAGTCTCTGCCTAAGCTTCTGCAAACAGCGCAGAAAAGCACCCCCTATCAGCTGACTGGCCGAGCAGCCAGGAGGAACGACAGACTACTCCAGTAACGGTGTTACTGCTCACATGCATACCCTACACAGGCCGTATTCCCAAGCGTCAGCCAAACATATATCAGCACCGTTTCATATCAAAGACCTTTATTTTGGCAATCACCAGTGTTTGCTTGGAATTAGCACTTTTTAATAAACTCATTTGGTTCTGTACATAGTGTTAACGCACAGGAAAAACACACGCTAAAACCTTTTGACGTCTGTCTGGGTAATACGGGCTTATAAGAAGCTTAGACAACTTCCCATAAGACAACATAGAGTCGGGCAGGGTTTTGTAGCACAAATGCCCTTTGTAGGGGACACACAGAGCGGGCTCTCTTGTAGTCTTGAAGGAGAGAAAATGATCCCAGAAAGGGGTTGGTGGGTGGTGGGGGGTTGTCGCATTTGTGAATACAAACCGTAGCCTTATTAAAACTAGCAGTGCCACCATGTTAAAATACTGTGTTTTGAAGAATAGTACTTATTTACAATTCTTCAAGCAAAAGTATGTCACTTTTACCAGCAAAATGCAATTTAAAAAAAAAGAAGGCCAAAAAATGTTAGAACCAAAAAAAGATTTGAACCAAAGCTTTCAGCCAGGCACGGAGTAACAACCGAAGACAAGCAGATTTTGTGTGTACATGATACAGCCTATTGTGCTCTCACACAAACTATGGGTAGTAGAGGGCTGAACAGTTGCCAGTGCTATGCTTATCACTTTGTCTGAAAGGGCCTTTACTTGGTCTGGTATGACCGGCGGCTAATTAAGTGGTTAATTGTGGCTCATGTCAACCAACTTAAGGTAGACAATGCTGTGTAAGTGACATAACATAGGTTGATTTGAGAACTAATCTACTTCTGCTACTGTTAAAGATATGCTTTTGGGAAAATAAATATCTCCATTCCAAGGATGAAGCAAAATCGAAACAATTTTGGCAGAAGATATGTTTGTCCTGCTCGTGTTCCCATTCCATTAAATGAATCTCTTATGGCCACAGGGGCTTCAGTTCAGCAGAAGTCTGTCTCATTTAAACGATACCTTGTGTTACACAGGCTCACATTACAATACATTTGCATCCTATCAGCATTGAATGTTTTAGCTGGTTGAGCTGATCAACTACTTTACTTTTACTTAACTTTCTGGACAGTTTAGTCAGTAAAATTCACAATGTTTTGTATGCAAATCACATTTTAACATGTAATTAAGTTGGTATATTGATAACAGGTTGCTCCAAGATAACAAAAGTGAGTAAAAAGTGAATGAAAAATAAAGAATATCTGTCTGGAATCTAGTGGAAAAGAGGCCTTTAGCTGAATTGAATTTGGAGTCTATGTGGGAAAATACTCAAATAATTGTAGAAAGGAACCCTAATAACTGCACTCAAGTAAAATACTTGATGAAATGTACTTAGTTACCTGTGACCACTGATGCTGACCCCAGACTGTATTTAGTTTGATTGTAATTAAATACATCTAAGAAAGAGTTATCTGTCGTACAGATAAAGATTTAGCCTCTACAGTAGCCGTTACTGTACTCATCTGATTTTGCATTGGCCAAGAGATTTTCTTAGATAAAGGTATTTTTCAATTTATATTCCGTGTTTATCCTTTTCCCCTTCTGAAAACAAAGTTTGAAACCTTTTAACGTGGTGGTTGAGTATCAGGGCTCTGACGTTACCTCCGACCCATGTGTGGCTCGTCCTCCTCTCATGCCTGTGTGTGTACACTGAGGCGGTGCCAGAGCCACGCTGTGCAACTCTTCCATGTGCTCTTCCATTCTGTGCCGTGCTGTCCTGTCCTGTGCCGCGATGCCGGCTCCTCGCTAGGTGCCAAGTGATTTTTATCACTGTGAAAACAGTCTCCTTCCAATCTCAACCCTCTCAGGAGCATATGAATACACTTTACACTCACACGAAGGAAAACAGGTAACTTGAGCCCGGGCTCGGGGCGAGAGCTGAGCCTGCAGGTAAAAAGGGCTGCAGTGTGTCAGCGTGTGTGCAGTGTGGCATCTGACTGAGTGTGTGTTGGCCTTGTTCACACTCATGGACAGTGTTTTTTTATGAACAGAGGTGTGTCTGCACAGTGTATATGTGCTTCAGTTTTAATCCTGCATATACAGTCGGCCCTCCGTTTTTGTCAGAATTGGTGAGTGGCCTGACATAAAGTAAAGGTAAAGCTCTTTTTTGAACCTTTACTTATCCATGATGTGTCAACTGGGCAAATTTGACCTTTTTCTGGCGGTGCCCTGTGTCACATTCACTTATTGACCCAGGAGAGCGATGCAACCTGAGCTTCTGCTTTCTGCCTCACCTCGACAGTCCCTTGCACCAAGTCTCCCTGACGGCTGAAGCTGCTGAAGAGAGGGATGGTTTTAACTTTATTTTCTATCTTGGCTTCTTTCTGTCTTCACTATCCTGCTTAACAGAGATTTAATTTGCATGATGTTGATTTGACAAAATGCTAACAAACATTTACTGTATACATTTTCAGTTTAGCCCAGATTCATCAGTCAGATCGGGAGTCATGTTGCAAAGCTGTTGTATTTTTACCTTATGTTTTGATATAGAACAATAAAGATTTGATAAGAAATACCGCAATGTAAAGTAGATGTTTATAGCTGTCAAGAAGTCTATTTCCACAAGTGGAAGCTTTATAAACAGACTGAGATGACAATATATATCAAAACACAGCTCTGATTACATAAAACACTCATAAAGCCCTCCCCTTTCAAACAGGATGAAGAACCTACGGTGGCCTTCAGGTGGCAGGAAATGCCAAAGGCCTAAAAGTAGAGCCTGTGTTGGGTCTACTTCTACTACTTGGGTCTGTTTTGAGATACTGAAGAAACATTGAAGTGCAACACTGTGGAAGAAGATCCACGGCTGATGCAGATCTATAGGTCTTATTATAAGATAATGAAAACAGGATTATATTGTAATCTATCTCTGCCGACAGATCCCCTTAATCCCATACCGGACCTGTCAGTCAAACCAGGATTTCAGGTCCTTTATATTGGGGGTTGATATTGTCAAGGAGCATTCATAGTTAAAACATAATTCATAATTCAGTAATATTAAATTGGGTCAAGGTTTAATCAGTGCTGGATCGATGATGGATTTTATATTTAAGTGCTAGTTCTCATCTTTAATGTCAGAAAGTTAACATCTAGATAGTAACAATGATGTGGGAGATACAGCCCTTTAAAGAAATTGTACCCAACTTTTAGGGGGTACAATATAATTGGACTTGAAATGTCCTATGTTTAATTTTAGTTTAAACATACGAAAAAAAAATCATAAAACCTGGAAGTGACAGTAACACAGGTCGTTCGACGGATCAAAAACTAACATGTATGGTTTAGAAAAAAAACCTTCTTTCTAATGTTTATGTTTTTAGGTTGTCTGTCAGTCAGTCCCATCTTCGCAAACACGCGACATCTCAAGAACTCCACGAGGGGATTTCTCCAAACTTGGACCAAACATTCACTTGGACTCAAAGATGAACTGATAAGGTTTTGGTGGTCAAAGGTAATGGTGATATATAAATCTGGAGGAAAAACTATGTAATAGGAAACTGCAATGGTTGGCGGAGGCATTCAAACCGCAGTGTGGTATTTCTATATATTTTTTTTCATCTGTCCAAATACTTAATTTCTGTGTTACAAGCATAAAGTGCTGCGTCAAGTCTTCAAAAATCATGCAGTGCAAGGACAAATCCAAGTAGATGCAGATGCATTTTATTTATCCCAAACACATCCACAGACATTCAAACGCACACTCATGCAGGTAGGGAAATTTAATCTCTGCTTTTGACCCATCTGTGTGCGGGACACACAGAGCAGTGAGCGACTATGTACAGCGCTCGGGGAGCAGATGTTGGGGGAGTAAGGTGCCTTGCTCAGGGGCACTAGACAGGGTCTAGAGAGACTCTTGGATTTTTGGGCAGATCAATCCAGGTTCGTCTTTTGTTGTCTTTCAGTGGAATCGAACCAGAGACGAACCAGAGACCTTCTCTGCCCATAGTCCAAGTTTCTGCCACTAGACCACTAGATCTTGTTTTTACAAATTATACAAATGTATAAAATGTGAAGGGAGAAACCGGGTTTTAAATAATTAATCATGACCAAATAAACGATCATGAATACGTTTTTGTAAACAGATATCAATAGTATCACTCGTGGCTCTGCATTCTAGTCTAAGTGCATTAACATCTCGCCCGTGGAAAGGGGCCCTGAATCTGTACAGACGACTTAATCACAGTTTTACATTCTCCAACAGCATTATCAATCCATAAGTCATAACAACCTCAGAAGTTTTTCGCACTCTCGTATGTTATAGAAGCCAATGTAATAATTTTCAGGGGTGATTTCCATGTTGGTTTTAATCATATATGTGGAAAAGGAGACTTTCCTGGAAGGTTGCCACTCTGCTAACATGGAAACTTTGTGTCCTGAAACATAGATCGAGAGTCATAACCACCGCTCTTTCTTCCCCGAACAAGGGAAGGCAACGCGTGTCAAAAGCCCCCAATGCTCATCAACTCCTGTTTATTTAATTTCTGATTTTCTTTTTTTAACACACATGTGTACATAAATCCCCAGTCATACCTCTCCATCCCTCCTTTGCTTCGTCCTTCCCTCCTTCTTTCACCAGGGCTGTTTATTTTAGATCTTTTTTTTTCGAGGAAAAACCTGCAGTGAAATGAAAATAAAGGTAGCGTCACATTCATAATATTTGGAGTGGAGGGCAATTTATTTTCCTTTTATTAAATGCTGATTAATATGCAGCGTTGGGTAGACTAATACTGTGGCTTTCATTTCCCCAGTATCCTGTGCTGCGCCGGCGCTGCCTCAGACGCAGACAAGGCCACAATCGAGCTGGCGATATTGAAGTCTGGTTTGAATTAAAAACGAGAGAAACTCCTTTTCACCGTAGCTCTTTGCCTGTCTCCCGTTCTGTCAGTGGGTCTTTTTTACCCCCTGAGCTTGTAATTGTCAAGATGAGGTGTATTTTCGCGGCTGATGTTAATGTGGATGCCGGGAATGTTCAGACCCTAATTGCTCTGGTTAAATCTTCGCCTGGATTTGGACATATGCGCCTATATGTGTGTGTATTCCTTTTAATTAACAGTGATGTGTATCTTCGTGGCAGATGAGGAAGTTGAACAAGACAGTAAAAATGCTGCCTCAGCAGCAGCAGCACCGGGATCTCCAACCGCATCCTATGGAACATGCAACTTATTTTTAAACATATATCAAGATGTATTAAGAGAGATAACTGCACGCACTGAGAATGAGTGCTTGTGAAAGGTTTCAGCTCATGACTCCCTGCTGCAAGACTAAAGGGATACAAATTTGGACACAAATTAGTATTTGAAATGTTTTGTCTATAGCAGTTCACATGATTAGTAGGGTTGGGTGTCCGATATCGAAATCATTGCTTATAAAATGGTTGTGGTAAATAAATCCCAACTACAATATTATAAGTTCCAGAGCTTTATACAGTAGAATATTTTAGATCCAAACTGGTCATTCATTTCCCCTGCGTTGGGCCAGGCACCATAACTGCTGACTGATGTGCTTCATTAAGTTTGTCATGTTCCTCCCTTCCCTCTTCTTCTCTTGGTTGACTGGCGGATCACAAACAACAATGTGTACACCGCCACTAATTTTACAAGCTGTTGCTTCACTCTTGGTTAATGCTTGGATTAATAAATGTAATGTTAACTAGGCACATGCAGCGATGTTTATGTTGCCTATAAGCAGGGCGTTTCAGTTCTTATATATAATTCAGGCAGAATTTCGGTACCTAACCCCATTAGTTAATTTGAGGATCCAACTGGCTGCAAATAAACCAGACAGTCAGGAGAGTTTTACTGTCCCAGGATCTGACTGTTTCTTCAGATGCCTTTCAACTCTCTGGGGATTGAAACTGGAGAAGGTGAAACATGTCGAGATGTTGACGCATGGAATGAAAGAGTAGCTTGGCTTCACATTGCAGTAAAATCTAAAGATATTCATATGTGTAATGCAAAAGTGGTTGCTTTTAGAGAGGACAGACTTTGCATGTCCCCTCAGCTGCACAGATGGATTTAACATATTTTAACTCATTGTTTTGGTTGAGTCTATTTGCTCTCACCAGCTTGGTTTAAGGTGCAGGCGGCTCTTTCCAGCAGGAACAAAACACTTTAGTAAAACCTTCTGTATAATTTATCTGACCAGTGCTAAACAGCAAAATAAAAAAACATAAAGACAGTAAATAAATAATTAGACTCAGCTTTAGTAAAATAGGCAACTGTTAAAATGTCAAAATCATATCACTGATCATTAGCTCTGCCAAAGAGGTAATGTTTGTGTATGCATTTGATTTAACTGAACGGATTTCCAGGGAAGGATGAAGAATGTGTCACAAAAGAACCATTACATTTAGTGGCAGATCCAGGGGTGGATCCAGGCATTTTTTTCACTTCCTTTAACAATGCTGGATAGAGCGTTTTGTTTCTATTTTTTTTCTTTTTACATATACAAGTATATGTCCCATAAACAGCGAGGTTTATGGACGGATATTTGCCAGTGTGTGTAATTTGGCAGAGTTATATGCTCTATGACTGAACTTCTAGTAGTGACACTACAATGAAACTACATCCGCCTCCAAAATCTTCTTTTTCCAGCAGGACGTCTAAATAACTGAGATAAAAACATCAAATGTTACTATTTTCTACTTAAACATGGTTTGTAAAGCTAAATTATTTGTGGAATATCTTTAATCAGGCAACATCAGGATTAGAAATTACCATAATTTCTAGGGAGATCTGTCATGTATCATATCATACAGATTAAAAAACGAATGTACATGCTAACATGGCTGTACAAGCAAGCATTCGCCACCAACAGTGATGTTTCTATGCACATGTTTGCATGCGAGGAACACCTCCAGGATGAGGACCTGGTATAGTGAACTATGACTCACACCGGCCAGGGTAAGCAACGAGGCCCGGCCCGTCACGTGAAAGGCTGTCCTGGAACAACGCTGTAACCATATGACCCGCTGTTTAAACAGGCCTCTGAGAGATGCCCTCTCATTTCCTGCTGGAAAAGCTGATCAATCACAACTCTCATCACCTTGGAGTCGGGGAGAAACAGAGATGTGGGTGGACGGAGAGTGAAAGGTGAGATGAGTGAAGAAATGACAGGACGACATAGTTGGATAGTGTGGATAGAGAACATTGTACAAAATTACAATGCTCAAAGATTGACTTGGGGATTTATTATATGAAATAATAAATAAATACTAAATTTAATAGTAAATATTTGAAAAAAACTCACACAGACTAGTCTGAAACTCTAGAAGCCACTCGTCTTTTCCGTCTAGAGCAAAAGCGTCACATTACAGAAAGATGAAAGCAGAGGGAAGGAAAAGAGGGACAAGTCAGGAAGAAGACAGGATTGGAACAGATTTGTCGCTGGCTCTAAAACCAGAGCCCCTCCCTCCCCCAATTTGTCTGTGTGAGTGTTTTACAAGAGCTAGACGAATTGCGAGAGGTAACATCCATCTATCAATGCAGACGAGGAATGCTCTGCTCATAGTGCTCCTTCTCTCTCGCCGGCAGTTAAAACAACACATTGTGCCAGCGGGTTTTGATTTCCACTGCTTCAACACCATGTCGTTTTTCAAGCAAGGTCCATCAGAAGCGTTTAGGCTGAACGCAGAGCAGACCCCGGTAGCCAACTTGCCCCTGCCTTCTCTGACTCAGACCATACTCAGCTCCAATTTGTCCAGACACGGGCCATTGTGCATGTGTGTGGGTGGATTCTGATATGCTAGCTTTGCAGAGGCAGTTTTTTCTTTGTACCTGTTTTTGTTTTGCAGGAATGTACACATTGTATAACTGCTACAGATACAAACTAATCAATTGGATTTAATGCCATAATTAAACAATAACACATGTTTTTTTTTGCAGATAGCAGTTTTCAACGTTTCAATATTTTGTTCACCTTTGCGTTTCACCTAAATTGTACAAATAGTAGTTTCCTTTACCCTAGAATGAGCCCTTTAAAGGGTATTCAGCTGCACCATACAACTTCACCACCAGATGTCACTAAATGCTACACAGTGAACCTTTAAATATCTCGTAAAATCTTGGATTGAACGCAGTGAATTTGTCTGTGGTCTGAGGATAATTCACAATGACTTTTGTAGTTCCCTGACTTCCCCCTGTCGTCATCAACGCAGGAAACCACCATTTGTTGGTCAGTCTGAAATTTCCCAATAAATGTTTAAGGGATTCCCAGAATCAGTTCACAAGTTCAATACAGTTTGGGTCTACCTATAAACATTGGTTTTCTCAAGAATGAGCATTTACAGCCTGGCAGAGCTGCTAGCTTGGTCATAGGTTATTAATTTAGCGACTCCATGCTCAGTGGCATACAGCTACATCTGCTGCACACTGGCTCTGTTCCAACGATAAAGTAGCACTCTGGTGCAGTTTCATTTTACAAAATATTATTTCTGTTCTGTCATGCAAATGGACTAATTGAGATTTCTTGGATGACTGTCTTGTAACTCAAGCCTATCGCTGCAACAAATACAAGCTCTACAAAAGGTCAAACCTGTAGCTTTGTGGTACAATTTGGTTTCTGGGTTGCCTACAGGACTCATGCATTGTAACACTTAGGGCTGCCAATCTCTCATTAACTTGCCACGTCCTGTTTTAAAGAAAAAAAAGAAATGCTCTGCACAAAAAAAAGAGAAATCTGTGAAATGGATCCCCATTATAGCTTCATGTATTTTAGCAGACTTTACTTTTATGAGCTTTTAACAAGTTTCCCAGGGGTTGCAATAATTTCTGTGGTTTATTTTCGGAACATTTACTTCTTTCTTTAAACGATCAGTATGGGCCTTTAGCTTTCACAGCCTGCCTTTCCTCCAGCTCTGTCCAGTTTCGCACACTCCTTCTTTGGGGTGCTTTACTGTATTTGGACGGCGCGTCAGCGGAGCCAACGTCAATCCTCAAATTTCCACAATCCCCAATTCCAGCTCGCCTCTTAAGGTTATTGTCGCTTGATTGACAATCGGCATTTAAAGTGCAATATTAAATGGTAGAGGCAGGGCACAATGCGGACTGAAGGCCAATTTTTCGCAGGCTGGGCTCAAAACATGCAACATGGGAGCCTCTGAGCTGTCATGTTGTTTGCCGGTGCATACTTTGTCAGCCACAACGGCTCGTATCCGAGTGTCATGTTCTGGCAACAAAACCCCATTCCTCAGTCTCTCTGTCTGGCTGTCATTTCACAAAGCCTGAATGATGACTAGAAATCACATCCATATGTGGGAAAACAAGCGAGAGTAAGAGAGGATGGTGTAAAACATGAATTCCACCCTCAGCTGTGCCCACAAGAGCCGCTATGCAGTGCACGGTGTTTTCCCTCCGACTGCGCACATAAATCAGAACATCCCACCTCTTACCAGTCTTCCTCCATTCCTATCTCCACCCGTTCATCCTGTTCTGCCATTA
Organism: Pseudopleuronectes americanus; assembly: GCA_038501795.1. Taxonomy (NCBI): domain Eukaryota; kingdom Metazoa; phylum Chordata; class Actinopteri; order Pleuronectiformes; family Pleuronectidae; genus Pseudopleuronectes; species Pseudopleuronectes americanus. Next base: position 5,616,374 of record CM076735.1, read on the forward strand.
ACATCTTTCACTCCCGCCCCCCTTGCCCTCATTTTCACAGTCGTCCGCCTCCTCTCATTCTGCCTGTGTTTCAGCTCCCCTCCTCCGTCTGTCCCTCCATCCATCCACTCGCTGCGTCACGTCGTTATTGTGCGAGTTGGAGCGGCTCTGTCTGACAGCCAAAGTAACGCTACACCTCTTGACCTGGAGGAGTCAGCAGTCTGTAGTTTTAGTTAGAGAAACATTTTTCAGAGCTGCTGTGCTGGATTTCTCCGAAAGCAAATGAGCTCCATGGCAAAGTTGTAGGGAACCTGCATACGTCTTGTAGTTTCCACCACCTATCATTTTATTACAGTTTTAGTCTCACTCTTATACAAATAAACAATATTAATATTAGTCGATGTGTCGACAAATTTCGGCAGTTGACATTGCTGCCTGTGTTCAGGAGTTGGATTCCCTCACTGTCTGGGTTTAGACAAGCAGCTAGAATGTCAGGTCACATTAATGGAGAATTTATATTCTATAAACACAACGTACCATTAACATTATACCCACATACATATAGATGTCAATGTGCTGGCCTTTCCTTTTTTATGGTTTGTAACAGCCAGTTATTTTCCTTTTTTCCTTCCAGAACCTGTAACCAATGATTGGATGTAACAAAGTACATTTACATTGTCACCGTACTCAAGTAAATTTTTCATGGATCTGTACTTTATTCCAGTAGATTGATTTTCAGGTACTTCTCAGTTTTACTCCACTACGTAGAGTAAATAATGTCTGTACTTTCTTCTCTACTACATTTTAGAAGTGACCTGTTCGTATTGTTTATATAAATAAATATATAAAATTTTAAGTAATCAATGAGGAGATGCTAAAAACATTAAGCCCTGCCCACTTCAATGAGAGCAAAGTAGAAAAGTTGATGAGGTATTTTTACTTCAGCAAAATGTTTGAGTACTTCAACAACTTTGGAAGAGAAATAATGTCAAGTTGAAAGATGCTGCTGATTAGCACAAGTCACGTAGTACTCTTCTGTTTTGCTTATCAGCAACTACAATATCCCCATAGTGGGACTAACAAAGGACTATTGTTATCTTGTCTTGTCTATGATGCGGTGCTAATAGAACTATTATTACATGGAACCTAATATTTAGTCAGCTTTGGTCTAATTTGCGTCCTGAAACACAAGAGTTTTTTACCCCAAAATACTGTGACTAAGTGAGTTAAATTCCATTTTTTCTGTTGACAACAAGAGGACAGAGAACATTTGGTATCTCTTTACTCTTTCCTCGCCCCGCTGCTGCATTGTATTCTAAAATTTTGTCACTGGTTTGCACAACTTTAATTTCACTTCAGAGCTTTGCCTTTAAAAAAAAACATCCACATGTTGCTGTCATTTACTGCAATGATAATTAGTTTTAGTGAGCTATTCTTTACCCCCTCGCATAAAATTGATTTCTTCTTTTAAAAAGCTAAATTATATTAAAAAAAGACTTCATAATAGGACGTTAAGCAAATCCATACTTCCATGCTTCTACTTTGGGTGGTTGTGATCCCCTCAGAGGAAAATTACTGCATACGAGTCACGCTACACCCTCTCCCTGTGAATGTTTGTGCATGTAAACCAGCCAAGTCTTTGCTTAAAAAGAAAAGCAATAAAAAAAAGCTGCTGTGCTCTTCTATGCTACCAACCCCGGAGGCTTTATCATAATCTGGAAGGACGTAATGGACTGATTCTGAATCAATGTGCGTGTATAAGGTGTGCTATCCTCCAGGATCTGGGTTTCCAGCACCGCCATCCCCCCTGCTGAGATCTGGCTGAGGCCCTTTGCCTCCCTGCCAATCAGATTTCTCTCATCTTGGGCCAGACAGATACTTGAGCCAATCAGAGTCCTAAATCATTTCCTGAGAGGAAGTAGTGGCGTTAATGGTGCCGTGGTGGGTATCTTTTTTGCAGCTTGTGTCGGGGAGAGGCAAGAGATGTGAACGGATTAACTTAAAGAAACTGTAACTGCATAATGGTAAAGAATCAATTGGCATGAGAGAGATTACATGAACTTTACGACAGACGTCTTTATTTTCGGGGAATTTGACCTGTCCTCTTTGGTACAGTTTACTTTTTAGTGACACATGTCAATGGGAGTTCAATGTTTTTATAACCGATAAGGAAATTAAGTTGTGAATTGTTTTTATATTTGTATACAATTGATTAAATTGATGTGTGTGATGTGAAAGAGGGTCGATAGAATGATGACTTATTGTCCTTTATAATGGACATGCACTATATATGCACAGGCAGACAGTGGCTCTCTCTTAAATACAGATGTCTGAATTCAGGGGCTGCGTCCTTCTGAGGCCGACTGACTTGTCACAACAGATTTAGGCTGTCCCATTTTGAAAGCTAACCCTCTGTATATGGTCAACAAATACGTCTTTCCATTCCTGAGCAATGAGCGATCCAACAGGTGGATCCTTCTTGGGTCCACTTCTACCAGGCTTCATTACGCGCCCAGTGCCCATCAGCTATCATTTGATGACAAATTAGCCTCTTGTCTAAAAGTTCTGAATATTTCCATATACATGTATCTATTTAAGAAATTACTAACGGTGCAACAGTAAGAACATTATTAATGATGAATTAGACTTAATTAAGAAAAAGCTTGAATCACATAAGCTTGTTTATAGTACTATCCACTCCAGCAGCACAATAACACTTTCCTACTGGACACTGACACAATCACATCATTGCATTCCATTCCTGTATCTGTAAATATGTTCTCCGTATGTGATTTATATATGTATGTCAGTGATCTATCTATCTATCTATCTATCTATCTATCTATCTATCTATCTATCTATCTATCTATCTAATCTATCTATCTATCTATCTATCTATCTATCTATCTATCTATCTATCTATCTATCTATCTATCTATCTATCTATCTATCTATCTATCTATCTATCTATCTATCTATCTATCTATCTATCTATCTATCTATCTATCTATCTATCTATCTATCTATCTATCTATCTATCTATCTATCTATCTATCTATCTATCTATCTATCTATCTATCTATCTATCTATCTATCTATCTATCTATCTATCTATCTATCTATCTATCTATCTATCTATCTATCTATCTATCTATCTATCTATCTATCTATCTATCTATCTATCTATCTATCTATCTATCTATCTATCTATCTATCTACTTCATGTTACAGAACAGCAGTAAGTTTGAATGGTTTCAAGCAGACACACCATCTCTCCATGCAGGGACTGAAATTCCCCCATTCTGTCTCTGTTGTATCTGTTCATCTGTCTTTTGTCCTCTGAGACTCTTACTTCGTTATCATCTGCTTTCCTTTGAGTGCTGGTTTGCATGAACATGAGTTCACACACAAATACAGAAGTTAGAGGAGACACCAGCGGGCACGCAGGCAGTAAATGATCCCAGACACAGCAGATCTGCTGTGCTTTTCCAAACCTTCCTTGCCAAGAGGTAATTGTTACCATCTTGTACAATAAATTACAGCGTCACAACTGTCACCCTGTCACTCTTTCATATGGCCACCTCTCGTTCCCTTTATTACAATCTACATTGACTTAGTAAAGGCTTATCAGAGATGTAATATATTTAGACACGTGCCACTTCTCCATGTTTAAAGACCTAGGTTTCTCTCACAACCACAGTCTGTGCCAGCTACTCCGTCAAAAATAACTGCTTTACCATACATTAGGACATGTGTAAGAAATTCAAACATTCAGCACGGATATACTGAATGGGCAATTTCATATTCAGAGTGCTCCCACATTAGTTTAGGTTTTTACTGTTTGGTGTACGTTTATTTTTCCTCTCCTGCGGCGAGGAGCATGTGCTCTGGAGCAGCTCCAGCCCATTCGTGTGGTTCTGCGTCTGTCCCATAAATAAAATGGGAAATACAGACTGCAGCAGGCTCCGGTACCAGATGTCTGTGTCTTTTTGGTTTTGTTCATTTTCGTGGCTGTGAAGAAATAAAATAGCAAAAAATAACAGGTGATGGAAGAAAAATTTCAAGTTCCAGTCCAAAAGCTGCTTGGTTACGGCTTGAATCCACTGTTAAAGTGAAGCCCTGGTTTGTGGGTCGTCATCTGGAGTGTTCCACAAAACCATGTGGTGAGGGAATGACTGAAATTACCCCCCCTCCTTCCCTACCTCTCTTTGCAAGATTCTGGTGCCAAAGCAGGTGTCTGGGCTCTGGTTTCATGGCTTTTTGGGTCTTTCAGACATGTCACATTTTCTGGTTGATTGAGCTCGGTTCTGGATTAAATTCGCGGACCATGTGCTAGATTAAATTCCGGGACGCGGTCTGGGGTCGCGGTTGCGGGTTGAGCCCTGGGAGGAGATTCTGCCTGGATGCTTTTACTCTGCCGAACTTTTAAGACCTCAGTTTCTCTCTCGGCAATTCCATGCAAACAGGTCAGGATGGTGAGATAAGTGGAGGAGAGCGAGAGAGGGGAAAAGTGGAAGGTGAAAAAAAAAGAAAAGAAGAATGGAGATTTGTCAGCAGTTCTGCATGAGGAACCTTGAGAGGGCCGCAGAGAGAGGGAGAGAAAAAGTGCGAGACGAATTATGTGGACATGATTCAGCAAGAAAACACGAGCTGGATGGATGATGGATAGGATGGTGGGGAGGAAATTGGGAGAAGTTGTGAGTCAGCAGCTTGATGGAGAAAAAGAGTAAGAAAGTGATGAAGAGGCTGGAGGAGGGAAGATAGTGGAAAACCAAGTCCGGAGTCGTACAGATGTTCTGTGTGTCAGAAGGACACGAATATGTGGAAAGAATTGCGGTGGACCCAGTAGCAATTCTAGAAGGGTACAGTAGTTCTGACCTAAAATGACGGCTGGTGAGAACTAACTCTTCTGGCAATCATCACAAGACTGACAGTCTAGTGTTTTATAGCTGCTATCACTTATTTTATATCATTGGTGGATACATTGAATATTTATGTAATTAACCAGACACAGTTGCATTTCCCCTTAGATTTTGAGAGTTGTTTAGTCTCGTTCTACTTTTGAGCTGCCCTTAGAAAACCAAATAAAAGTCAATCCTCTGTGAACATATAGCAGCTCAAGGAGTTGGTGGAGACCAAACTAGAGCAAATAGGATTGTTGGATTTACGTTGCGCAGGTGCCAGACAACCAACAGAGATTCTAGGAAGCTACAAGGTCCAGAAACAGTTTGTTACATTACCACCTGTCTTTGGTCTGTTTCAGCAAGCGAGACATATCATAGCAATCGGCGTGCATTGAAGGTACTGATGCTTCGGAGTCATGTTACCCTGAGACAAAGCCATGAGGGTTCTGTCCTCCTGTTCCCAGTCGTCGTGCTAAGCTAAGCTAACCAGCTGCCTGTAGTCATATATCCCAAAAAGTGATGCCAAAGCGTCTTAATTCCCCCCCAGTGGCCGGATGCAGTATAGGTCATTAACCACTTTTTTGGAAAAGTTGACAAAGTGACTATAAGAAACGACCCTTAAAATGTATCCTCCCATCATTTACTCCCATATCACGCAGCTGAAAACCATCCCTGTCAGTGGGACGGAAGGTAGACTCATAGTAATGAAATCAGCAAGGAGTAAAGAACAAAAAGAGGAATGTGCTCGTAACTAGTTAAAGAAGCAAGACTTTTCTGTTACAGTAAACTAATTAAGTCTTCTTATATTGAACTTTGCAGTGGAAGTGTAGAACTTGGAAATCATTGCTTTGTGGTTACTGATGTCAAGGAGAAAGGCAAGAGTGAGAAATGTGGTCTGGAAATGAAGCGGGTGGACCTCCGACAGCGCCGAAACAAAACACATGTAAGTTACTAATGTAACTGTCAGTCAGTCGACTCCCCCCCCATCTCATGTAGTCCATATACTGCAGCTGCCAGATGACACCGAGCATTGGGACACTCGGTGGTGAGACAACGATCCAGAACAAACACATTAACGCCGCCTCTGTGACCATCTCCTCTGAGGCCTCTCCAGAAACCACCATTTTATCCTTTCTAGTCTTTCCCCTTTCTGTTCATGATTCGATCTAAATAAACAGAGTGGTTTTTAAATGTTGGCGAGTGTTAAGAATTCACACTTTTCGATGGCTGCCCCTCTTTTGCCTTCTGTCTTCGGCAGCTTTTAGTTTTGAAATCTTTGCAAACTCAACTTTTAGATTATTCCACACACCCTCATTCTTGCCTCTCATCCATATTTCATAATCAGATTCTCGCATAACTCTCATTCCACCATGTTTCAAGGTAAATAGCTGAGGTTATGTGTTAAAGACACTTATCTGCGCTCACTTTTTTTGTGTTTTAAAGAAGCTGCTTCTTTCGTGACTTGAAATGCGGCAAGCACAATATATCATTGAGTGTCGTTTCCACCATAACAACAGACTCTGTACCACCTACAGATGACCTGTGCTGCAACAATATCCCATTCCTTAGGTTGACATCATCATATGGTGTGTCACCGAATGTGGGTTCACCATATGGAATAGAGGGAGACTTTGGATGTCAGCAGAGATGTTGGGGCTTGATTGCCTGACACAGAACAGATACAAAGTTTTATCTTACACAGTTTTTATGACTTTTTGGATGTTTTGTTATGAATAAAAAAGGCACTTTTTAATTGTATATTAAGTGTTTTATACAAATGTGGAATTCTTGGCGTTGTGTACACAGTATGTACAAACAAGTGACAGTTAAAAATCAACCACATCATATAACAAAGTGAAATAGCGCTCTACTGCTATTACTGTTGACAAAAATTAGAATAGTTAAATATTAGTCAAATATTAGTTACTCTGAACCAAGACCAGTGCCACCACGTCCACTCCCTAACCTAAACTGCAGGTTTGAACAGGTTCAATTTAAGACCTTTTTAAGGCCCTTTTAAGATCATAATGAATTTAATTTAAGGCGCATGTCAAGTAAGACTGACACAAAGGAATTGAACATTTACCTTTTCAGAACACATTGCCATGAGCCAGTATGTGGAATATACTACCTGAGTTGGGTGCATAAATTAGCATGCAGGCTTCATCCCACTTTAACAAAATACAGTGGAACAAAAATAAAGGGAGAGGAATTATTGGAATTCCTGCACATGTTTGGTTGTTTAAGGAGTTTACTCAAATATCTACAGGCTGCTTAAGGATGTATTGCTCAAACAGTTAGGAGGAAAACTGACAGAGAGCAATTCAAATTACATTTTCCAAGAGTCTGGATTCATCTTTACGTTTGGTGAGTGTTACTGAAACCCACCGAATCAGCTCATTTAAGCTTCAGGGACACGTGTTTTGACAATCCAGCGGAGAAAGAGCTTGACACACTCTGCAAATGTCCACTATAAAGATCACACCCAAGCAGGAGACGGAGAGATATTCTGAGTTTACAGGCTTTGGAGGTGTCGCACATGACTGCCGGGTGGCAGACTAAACCGGGGGCTAAACTTAGCCTGTGACTGTGGGTCTGCGGCTGGTATTTTATCACTGTGGCTTCCGTGCTGGGCAGTCCTCACCGCACATGAAGCTGCATTGTGACCTGCGAAATACAGATGATGTGTGTGTTCACGCAGGTCATTGCAGGTTGACCCTGTTGTGTACAGCTTTTAAGCGGCGCCCAGTTTAGGGAAAGAATCAACAAAGTATTAATCGTCGTGTCCGGAGGGTTGAAGCCATGGACGCCTGCAGATGGCTATGTTTAGCGAAGTGAGAGCTGGCTGAAAACAAAATTATCTCCGAGCTGTTTTTGGCCGAGTCTTTTTCTTTTGTTTCTGACGATGCACATTCCAGCTGGATAACAGGTTTTAACCGGTTGTTTTTTCATGCAGTGTTGTGTTTCAAATTCTTTGCCCCGTGCTCAGGTCCTGCTGCTCCCTCCGCACACTTGAATACCTCAATCCAAAACACTGCACAGCCGTTCTGGATATAGAAAAATTTACAGCAAATTGTGTAATCTGAAAGGCTATTATGTCACATGCCTCCGGGTAGTAGATCATCTCAGTAATGCTCCATCAATAAAAGAGATGAATTTGTCAAAATGGATAGTATGTTCACCATATCGCTGTTTTATTTCCCCCCAGCTCTTCACACAGGGGTTAAATTGGAATTTGCACTTTAAGATCTCTTTTGCCTTCACACCTTGACTACAGCTGCATAAAATAATGACCATTGTCATTTCATTAGCATTAGTTTCGCATGGTAATTTAGGAAGCAGAAATTATTTTGTATAACATGTACGTCCTGTCGTTATCACCTATGTTGGCTGCATCTACCTATCCTTGACACTGATTGGTCCGTGAATCTAATGTCGGCAAACCAACTTTTGTCTTTACTTACTTTAGAAAACTTTGTAACTTTCTGCATAAAGTGCAAAGAGAAAAATAGTCTCACCATTTAAATAGAGAAAATAAATGAACCTGTTGACCTTATTAATTTCATTGCCACTGCAATACGATTTTAGTATTTCTATCAGCAAAAATAACATCTTCTTCATTCAAAAATTATATAGTTGGAGGCGAAAACTTTTGCTGTCTCAACTTCCTGCAATCTGTCCAAATGTCTGAACCTTCCAAAAAAAAGGTTTCCACACTGCAAATGATCTGCACTTTGATCTGGACAGAGACCATCTCTTCTAGTTGTGTTACGTTAGTTCGGACTAAACTGAAAAATCTGAATGTCGGGTTCAAACAAGGCAGATTTGAGAGCTGTGTTCAGAGAGCACCTCTGGGTGAACCAGGGGTGGGGACTGCTAAACTGAGACAAGTTGGCCAATCAACTCTCCCTGGATTAAGAAGGCTACTCAAAACAGAGACACTGAACTGCAGACACTACTGGCAAAGTTAGGTTGTATGTTTAGTTTGAGTCAACACTAAAATGCTGAACTGCAACAGTTTCATCTCTTGCTGTGTGTGGGCGACCCCAGTGGCACCGGACGTTGCCACAGAAAGGTGTATCAGCACAGTCGACGTGGTCTTTCAGCAGAGCATGTCCACAAAGTTATTCAATTTGTAAAACCACTCAATTTATCAGATCGCACTTACCACATTATGTAATATGGTAAAATATAAATACTCTGAATTTGAGAAAAAATTGCAATGTGCTTTTAAAAACTGTGATTGCCGGGTAGACTTTGTCCTCCCAGGTTGCTTGATATGTTGAGTCAGCAGTGTGCGGTTCAGGGAGAATATATATATGTATTGTGTGTGTGTGTGTGTGTGTGTGTGTGTTTACCCTGATGGTTGTAAGGTCAGCAGACAGTGCTCAGTGGGAGCTGTAAAGCTATAACAGCACATGGAACGTAATTGAACTCCACAGAGCGCAGGCTGTGTGCAACCTGCGTCCCAAGGCTGTTTTTCACACTTATCATCCTTCACAAAATCCCACTTGATTTCCACTCTATAAAATACTGTTGATATAACACCGCTAAGCGGAGCCAACTCGTACTTTCTCTCCTCCTCCAGTGCCTGTAAGAAGGAACTCCTCAGTGGCCTGTAGTCATTAATCTGTTGTGTTGGAGGTCTGCACGAAGACGGGATTATTCTCATTGCATGTGCATGCAAACCACATGATCAGATCTTACTGCTTTCTGTGCATGCATGGCCATGCGTGCGTGTGTGTGTTTACACAGTTGAAATCGGAGCGCAGGTAGGCACAGAGTGTGTCATTTTGTCCTAATCTCCTCCCGGGCAATTCAGCCAAAAACAGCCCCCTGTAGACCCTGGTTGACCCAGCGTCTCGACTGCAATTACAAAGCCATACGACACACGCACACAATCACTCTCCCGGACCTGTCCGCATTCATCCTGTGCTCGACAGTTACCAGGACCTCCGTGGGCGTGTGTTTCCAGAGGAGATGTGACCTTAATTGCTTAAGTCTTAAATTATCTTTAATTGTGCTCGCTGTGTTTCTTTATGGTAATGGAAGGGGGAGGGGTTGCCGGGCCCCATTGAGCTATAGTTAAGGCAGGAAACAGGGCAGTGAAAGGCTGTGTAGTCCCAACACACACAGTGAGGTACACAAACATGTTTATTTCTTCTGCTCTTATATTCATATGCACTCAGAAAAGAGTGTGGGTGCATGCAAATCACTCAAATATGAATCGAGCCACATGCAAGGAGTTTTAAATCATAATGAACTAAAACATTCTTTACACTTCTCATACATTTCTTGTTCTGCTCCATTACAGTATAACTGTGTGTAGTGTTATTTGCAGCAGACTCGTGCTATCATCCCTTAAGTTATTACCATCCACGCAGCGTATCTTTGAAGAAGTGCTCCTGGCTACAGTTGGGCTCCCCCTACAGGTTGAATGTGTATTTAAATGTTGTAAATTAGTTCAATGAAAGTGTTTTAGTTTCGTTGAAATACGTTCTCAGCCCATTCACTCGATCACTTGTATTTCTAAGACCCTATGCAACTTCATCTCCTCCTAATTATAATGTTTAAAATATTATAAAAATGTTTACGTTGTATGATTTATTTTTGTTTGAAGATGGCGCAAGTTTTCCAGCAGCACAAGTTAGAAATGAACAAAATACCGAGGCCGAAACGGTTTCTATTGACAAACATAAACTATATGGGTGGGAGAGGCACTTAATGCAAAATATAGCTTGTTGCCAGGTACATTTCTGTGGCTTTCCAAACTTTGTGTGTGTGTGTGTGTGTATGCATGTATGTTGACACACTTTTAGCTGGATATTTCACAGCCTTGGCACAAGTCCTTGTCGTATGTGTGGTCCCTCAGTAAACATGTCAGTGTTGGCAACTCCTCGACACGCACACATGACACGCACATAAACGGCATCCGTGCAGGCACACAGCTCATTGGGTTTGTTGTGTACTGACATAACAAACATCACCTTCTTCGTCTTCCTCACTTTTCTTGGAGAACATACACGCTGGGAGGAACATGGAATCTGGGGCTATAATTGAAGTGACGCACAGTAGTTTTTTCAGCAAACTCTATCACAAGGTCGGTGTGTGAGCCGCAGGCTGGCTTGTAGAAACACCGAGGTCAGAAGTCCGAGTTCCCCCAGTGCAGCCTCACCCTGGCAGGGAAGTTTGATCCAACAACAACAAGATCTGTGCGAAGTTTGTATCATTAACTTTTACAAAAATACAGCATGAATTTAAATGGGAATGATACAAATGAGCCAAAAGTAATAAGCAACATTTTTGTAAACACAGTTATAGAGAGAAAATATGAGTCTAACACATTAACATATCTAGTCTATAGTAGTGTAATTTGTCATTAAACCCATTAAGACCTAAGGCGCCGAATAAATACGGCGTCTAAACCTTTGAAAACAACCACCTAAAACCTGATGGTTTTCTGAAGAGCTCAAATTCTCAGCCTCTGAAGAAAATAGAGACATTACAAAAAAAAGATTTGAAGGCTTCAACGTTTGGCTCTCATTGGAAATCATCACTGCCGGCTAACTCGCTCAGGTCCCTTCTCAAAAAGAAACCCAGCTTCAATATCGCTTTCCTCTCTTAGATCATAAACTCTTTTGTGGGCTAAGAGCGCTTACAAACAACAAACTACATTTCACATAAAGCATTTCACATTTCGCTGTTAGTGAATCACGACGTATTTCATCTAACATGCAAGCTAGCTGTCAATGCAATGTTTAAGTGAAGTGCACAGGAAATAAAATCCAGGTTCTCCAGCTGCCTCTGCCTCTTATTTCACATTAGCGTTATTTGATTGGCTATCATCCCCGCTTTTTGAAACACGATTTTGATTGAGATAGTAATTGGTCTCAGTCCCGTCATAATGTAACTTAATTGGAGTTTTCGCAGATTTATTGTGACTAACTGACGACGCATGCCCTGGGTTCGAGGACGCTGGAAGTTGGGCTGATGAGTGTGATGCAGTACCCCTATTGGCAAGGTCTGTAATTACAAGGGGAAAAAGTTTATCCTTTTCTCTATTTTGAGAGCAGCTTAGCAGCAGTTCTGTGTGTGTATATACCGAACTGCACAGACACAACTTCTGATGAAGAATATACCTGCGTTCCCTCTATGATGATGTTGACATTAATTATATTCAGACTAAACTCTATATCACACGTAAACAGGAATATGAATGAATATAAACATCATAACCGCAGTAATGTAAAAGACATGAAGGTTATTATTTTCACAGAGCTTGTTGGACAGAACATCAGTGTTGTTACAATCCAATATGTAGTAGATGTTGCTGCTGCGAGGCTGCACACAGACATTTCCTCGGTTGTGTGCTGTTTTAATTGCTGTGTTATGTCACTGCTGGCAGACTGATGTCTCTATTGACTTATTTTCTGCAAACACTTTTGATGTGAAATTCGAAAGCACTAAAGTCTGTCCTGGGAGAAGGATCACTCACTTGTGATTCTCTCTGAGGTTTCTGTTATTTGTTGTTTCCTTTCACTCTAGTAGAGGGTTAAGGGCAAATTTGAGATTTTGTAAATTGGACATTACAAATAAAATTTACTTGACTGATTGATTGTATTTGATTCATTGATATAATCTGATTAAATTTACCCAATATATACTTAATATACATACTCTCTCCCATCCCCTCTCTTGTCATAGCTTTTTCAGAAACAACTTACCAACTCAACCTTTAAGTTATTTTCAATGCACAAATTTATGAAATTGGTGAAAAGTTATTCATCCCAGTTATCCCAGCAATGTGAAGCTTTTGCATTATAAATTGAATATTTTGAAAATATTTTTTTCTGTTATTGTGCAACATTGTCCAGAGGTTTGTTGCTCTCTGGTTGTCAATGGATACAAGCTTGTGTACTATTTGATGGTTGATCACTTTCTCTTTCATTTCCCATTATGCTGTAAATCAGTCATGTTGATCAGGCATACAATGTCACAGACACAAATCACATATTTAACTCCCTGTTTTCCTTTGGGGAGTAAACCATTTTTTTTCAGTTCATTTAAATTTATAAGAATCAACTGAATGGAAATCTTTTTCCTCATTTTTCCCCTCCTCTTTTTGGCAGGGGGAGTTTTATGGCTAGAAAAACAAAATTTGTGGTTTCGACGGTCGAGGTTTGATGCAAACGGCTTTGGAACCTTTTATGCAACCTGGCGTCCAGGAGACTAAAGAAAATATTTAGCTTTCCACCCTTTTGAGCCTTTTAGCCTCTGCGAGGGGAAAAGGAGAGAGGGGCTGAAAAAAAAACCTGTGGAGAAGAAAAAAAAATCTCTCCAAGGTCAAATGTCCTTAGTGGGATGGCTGCCAGATCTGCTCCCCTGCCACTTTGCTCACACACAGTCTTTGCGTGGAACACACACAGTTACACACACAGGTGGACGGACATTAGACTTGTTGCGGGACACACACACACACACACACACACACACACACACACACACATCTTATGCTTACACATGTGTAATTGTTGCATGTAATCTGGACAGAACAAACTCAGGGGAGATGCAAATCTGTAAATGCACATGTGGGGAAAGAAAGTGTGTAAGTGTGTGTCTCTGTGTGTCCATGCATTATATTTATTTTGGTGTGTATGGTTCATGAAATGGTCAGAAAATATCTACATATGGACTTTTAAAAAAAAACTATTTTTCCATTATTGTGCATAAAAAAAGTGTGTGTTTGTCCCTGATTTATTTTTGTACATTTAGTTCGTGAAGCGAATATCTACATATGTGGTCACGGTTTAGAAACCGCTTTTCTACTGTGCGTAAGGTTGTGGCAAACCTATATGTGTGTGTGTGTGTGTGTGTGTGTGTGTGTGTGTGTGTGTGTGTGTGTGTGTCCTTGCATGTGTATGGTTGATGAAAAATCCAACCATGTGCACTGAAACGCTTTTAAAACCTTTTCCTTGTTGTAGTGCTTGGAAATTGCAGCGCGTGTGCGTGTATGTGAGACACAAAAAAAGGGCAAACAAATGTGTGTTTTCCCATCACAATCCGGTCTTTGTGTGCATGTGTGCATGTTATGCTTCCACGGTGCTTTACGCTCATTGAAAAGTCTAATCTGTGATTAACCATGATGTCATGCACCCTACACACACACATACACACACACACACACACACACACACGCATGCATATACAGTTAGTGAACACACCCACGGTCTGCAGTCCTCCTGTGTGCAATTAGGATGCAGTGTGTGGTGGCTTAATGCAAAGTCCATTACTGGAGATTGGAGGCTGATTGCATTCAGAGGTCATTTTCCTACGTGGCTCCGTCAGGTCGCACTGGGCCACACAGAGGACACGCTGCCCCACTGCCGCCACACACGGGGCGACAGGGTGTGGAGCAGAGGGCACATGCAAGTACACTGGTGGTCTTGTGTCGCTCAGCTGGTTTAAAAAAAAAGAGGAAAGTTAAAGTGTTGTGTCCAGAGTTGGTTTTTACTCCGGCACATGGCAGATGTGGAGAAAAAAAAATCAAGTGGCTGTGCACTGGCAGATGTTCCTCTGACTTGTCGTCAAGTGAGCAACAGAGAGCGTGAGCGATGATTCCTCATGTTTTTGTTGCCTTTGTGATTTAATGGCTCAATTTCGAAAACGCTGTCCCCACATTTACGAGCGAGTCCTGGTTGACTGTTACCATCAAGGAGCAGATAATGATGTTTAAAGATTTCCCCCCAGACACAGTTTAAAACATATTGAAGTACACTGGTTGGAGAAAACAACGTGTGTCTGGTATATATTTTACACATAAAGTAACTTAAGTAAAATTACATTCTTTACATATGAAAAGAGATAAGTCTGTTTTTAATGATGTAGCCGTTACTGACCACAAATTTCCATACTTTCTTTTACGTTGGCATGGTGGTCAGGCAATTCATCCACTAGAGGGCAGTGGAGGGTTTAGAGTTTCTTACATCTACAAATATAGCGAAGATGGGAGATGTTGTAATAATGTCCACGTCAGAAAAAGGCAAAAGTGACTGTGTTGTAAATGCCGTTGGTCCAACTAACGAACTCTCTTCAAAGAGTTCTGTCGATGGTGAAATGTCTTCCTTTTTTCCTGTGGTCATCTGGCTTGAACAATCAGCTACACTGCCCCCCCCATGGTATCCTGTGGTACTGCCCCGTTTTGTCTTGGTCCGTATCCATAAGATTTCCAAAGATATGCACAAATACTGACGGAATGAACACAGAGTACGCCCATTTCCATATATGTAACAAACGTTGAGCATAAATAGCATTTGTTCGCCCTCAAAATTATGGACATGGAAATATGGTGTGTTTTGAAATCTTCCACCAGTAGATGAGGACGGTTTTTGTAATTATCATGAAATCATATTATTATCTGTTATTGCTCTCAGCATGTTGTGGTGAGCAAGGTTTTCACAGCATTAACATTTTACGAAAAGGTATTCTTAGTAGAAATAGAGGACCTGTGTTACGTTCCTGCCCAATAAGCGGTAGAGATAATGGATGGAATACAAATAGAGAAGTATAATTATTATGAAGGATGCTTTGCAACGAAATTGCATTATATCATTACATTTGTTTTGTCTGCCTCATGGGGCTTATACTTCCACCCAGAGGTGATGTTTTCATTTGCCTTTGTTTGTTTGTTATATAGTCGGATTGCACCAACAGTACTGGACTGATTATCATGAAGCATGATGGAAGGATGCAGTCTGCATCAGGAAGGAACGCAGTGTTAATAACCTTGACTGTGGTGGCCCGCCTTATTCTTATTTGTCAGCATTAATTGGAACGCTATTTGCTGTGTGCTTGTGTTGAGATATGCTCCTGCAAAGCAGTTTACTCTCTAGTACGAGATCTTATCATTCACTCTTTGGTGTGTGTGCTTATTACTCGCATTCTGTTGCGTGTGATTTCTACAGGAAACGAAGAGAACCAATGCAAGTTGTGTGTTGATCCCATCCAGGGGGGGGGCGAATCAAGGATTTTTAGTTTTTCCATTTTACTAACGTGGGATGGGACTTTTGCATTTTTTGTAATTTTCTTACATTTCCCGGGGAAGAATTTAATGGATCTAGATTTAACATTTTAGGTCACTGACATCTATACGTTTGAATTTGGAGGTGATTGTCTCATCATGTTGTGCACATTGGGGTCCCTGGTGCTTTTTCATCCCACATTCCCACATGGTGTGAAGTTTTCTCAAGCTGTCCCTGCTCTGTGAGGTGACCTGGGAACCAGCTGTTGTGTGTGTTTGTGTGTGTGCGCATATGTGTGTGTGTGTGTTGATCCATGACTTCATAATTACCGGCCGCTCTCGGGGGAGCATCAGAGTGCTGCTGGCGACCTAAGCAGTGACCTCATCAGTGACATCACAGCTGATGGGGCTCCGCTTCAGCTCAGAGGCAAAACAGGAAGCGATGATTGAGTACATGCGGGAGCACGTGTATGTGTGTGTTCATAGCTCCCGTGTGTGTGGCCTTACTTCTCATTTCATGTGTAAGTGCAGTGAGTGTATGTGTGTATGCATATTTAAACTCTGGGTGTGTGCATCTTTGTCTGTGCCTTCCCCTCGGCCTCCCTTAACTCTGCAGCTCCACCTTCTGTAATGATTCCCGGTCATGTGACCTAAAATCTGACGTTGAGTGTGGACGTCCAACAGATGTGATAGAGTCACACTGAGGGGATGACCTAACCTTTAAGATTAGACCACTGTGCTTTCATACAGTGATAAACCGTGTCAACTGGGACCATTCGACACAATTGACTCGACAACTTTCTAATCAAAACCATTGCAATCACTGTAACATATCCTGTCCAAAACAAATGTGTAACAATGACATCCAGAGGAACAACTGAGCACCCCGGCCCGTGCAAGTGACTGATGTAGGTTGGATTTGTCTTTTTTCTTTGGCAGCATAATAAACCATTTGGGTTTTATTGCAGTGAGATACATTCATGTAATTCTTTCTAAATTGTGTCCTACAGCATTTTGGCTCTCATTTTGTCCTGTGTTAGCAAAAAGATCAGGGACCAGCATTTCTTAACTATAGGGCTGCACCCAATGATCATTTCCATCATGGATTAATTTGTGGATAATTATTTTTGGACCAACTGCTTCATTGTTTTGACTAAAAAATACAATAAAGTATCAATTCATATTTATTCATCATTTAATAATGCATACATGCAAAAAAAATCAAGCACAAGGACAAAGGCTCAGAAACACACACAAACACACACACACACACACACACACACACACACACACACACACACACACACACACACACAGGATTACTGAAGTGTTTAAACTGTGAGCACACAGAGATAATTAGTTTACCAACACATGCAACAAATAAAATTGTAAAATATTTGAATTAGAGAAGCTAGATATGATATTTGACAATTCTGGATAAAAGAAAGATAAGAAAGGATCACTTGATTGTCAAACTAGTTGCAGAGTTACATCTCTATTGTTCGTCTTATTGATAATTAAACTAATCAATCAATCAACCTATTGTTGCTGCTCTATTTTCAACCAACTGAATCTTCTGGGAAGAGTTGCATTGTCATGAACAGTGACTCACAGTGTTCATGCTGAACTAATTAACATTTATTGAATCAAATTCACATATCAGCTATTTTGGCCCCCACAATAATTAAAATAGTATAGATCAGTAGTGAGCAGCAAAACCGCCAATATCAGGTATATACAATGTATCAGAAAAACTGCAGGGAGGACACTTCTATAAAGATGATGATAAAAACCTTCTTTATTTTTGCCCATTGAACACTAGATTATGTTATTCATATTCCTGTGGCAGGATGCATTTTTTAAATATGTGGGCAGTCACTTAGGTTTCATTGCAGTTGCCATAGCAATAAATAGAGTAGTTTATTTGCTTGATTAAGCAAGCATTACAAAGATTGTACCTCTTCCTCTGAGATTTGGAGAGGTTCTTTAATTCACTGAGAACTCCAACATACATGTAAATACAAATCAACACATTTTGGCTTATGAATCTGAACAGGAAAACCAACTCAAAATGCAGATCTGATCTTTTTTACATTATAATGTAATGTCCCATGTGTTAGTATGACTCGACACACATCTTTGTGGTGAAGATGTTGATATGGGGGAAGGGTTGAATCTAAGCTGCACCTGAGGGGACGAGCTCAGCCCAGCGGGGCCGTCACGCCTGTGATGTGTCCTCCTGCTCTCGTTGACCCCTCGAGTCTTCACGATGCCCCCCGATGACCAACCGGCAGCCCTTTGAGTCTGCTGTGAGCCGTGGGACTGCTGCAGGGTGGGGTCACGTGGTCGGGGTCGGAGGTCAGAAGTCAGCAGCTCCAGAGGTGAGGGGCTGATTAAACGGTGCCTTCATCTGTCTCTCTGATCCTGACCCCTCAGCTGGACATCAAGAGGAGAAGTCCGACAGACGAGCTCGACACTTGCGCCTGACGACTAATTCACTTGTGGCCACTTCGGCACCAAGCACACCGTCACTGATTTCTGTGCACTACTCCAACATGTCACGTTTTCCTGCTAATTAACCAGGTCTGTCCCTTAATATAAACAGCATATTCTGTCTGTATCCTGCATGGAAGAATAAACTTCTGCAGATGTGAGCTGAGTGCACTGTACAATTAACAAGTTGATTTTACTTTACAATTTTATTTTAATGCTAATTTCACTCAATTACGTCAGGTTTTTTAAACTGAAGTTATATGATTAAAACAGGGTGCTTATTAGTAGGAAAAGCATGATGTCATATTCTGAGAGTTTTATAAGTTTAATATACTGTGTCAGAAAAAAAGGTTTCTAACGTTACATACCAATGAAAACAATGTTCTGTAATGAAAGCTGAATAATAGTTCCTCGCGCTGCAACTTATGGGTATTTATGACAGGCAAGTCCAATAATGCTTTTAAATAATTTGAACACGAAGCCTGGTTTTTATTATTTTCGGATCTCCACTTGCACCCTGTGGCTTTTGTATCATCTGTTTGCTAATGGGTCCAGTAATCTCTGATACTTGTGGAGTTTGGATAAATGATGACTGCATCTCATCATTCTCAACGTGGCCCTTGGCTCCCACAAATTGCTGAGTGTTGTTTTTGACGTATGTTTATTTCTCTCGGCTCGTGATCCTTTACAGTGCATGCCCTTTCACATCGCTCAATCTTTATCTGCTCTTTCTGTTTTGAGCTCTTTGTTTTGTCCCTCTACCTCGCCTTCCCACACTTCATTTCTCTTCGCCTTGGCATCTCGCCCCCCTCCTCCCCGCCTCTGTGTGTGTATATACTTTCATAAGTTCATATACTTCAGTTTTGGAGGCGGTGTGCTGATGTTGGTCATTAATACCCAAGTTAAATGGCCTGTGACTCTTCCTGGCCTGGCGACGAGGCAAAGATGTATCGATGTAGCTGGTGCTGCTCCGACCAGATTTCCCCAGCAACAGCGGGGTTGTGGCCTCGGATGTTGAACAGCTACGTCCCTGTTCACAATTAATGTAAAGGCAGAGAAGGCAGAGATGGATATGGGTGGGGAGGAGAAGATGTGTGGGGACATGCATGTTGAAAAAAGAGACCAGGGAAAGCTACCTGAGTGAATGTGGTCTTTTCAGTTGAGGTGGTGCGCCCGCTGCCTGCCTCCACCCGGTGCATCACTGGTTCAAGCCAGAGTTTAACTGCTGCCCTCAGAGACACTGTGGTTTGAGAGATTTACACTTAGCATAATTATGGACTCCAGAAGACGACATATTTACACAGACTTTGCATCTGAAGGAACCGTGGTCGTATTTGGCAGCGGGGCCTGTGGTAATTACTTGTGTTTCCCGATGAAAAATTGCAATAAATTTGCTTCCACCTTCAGCAAACTTTGACAAACTTTTGGACGCGGGCAAATCAGCCGACCGCTCCGATTCCATCCGCAGGCCACCCCGGAGACGCAACCCCCAACGTCCCCTCCTCCTCCTCCTCCTCTCCCACGAAGAGTCATTACGAAACAAACACTGCTCTTGTCTCCTGCTCTCTCCTTCGACGCATTTCATTTCCAGCCTAGAGCCCCCCGGTGCTCAGACCCCATGTGTCACCCCCGGGTGACAAGATGGAGCATTCCTCATTAGCCGTCGTCATTCCTGGTCGAAATAGCATTCTGCATCAAAAACCAAATTAAATATAAACTCAAGTAGTGGCGGCACCACCCACGATACGCACACACACCGACCTCCTTCGGTAAACAGACAAGGCTTTTAGCTGGGGCCCCGGTGGTCCGACTGTGGTCCCTTCTCGCCCAAAGACCAGGCTGGCATCCGTTTGAAATCCAAACCTGTCCGAGCGGAGGGATGCTACGCCCTTTTTCAGTCCTGGCTCAGGACCAGGAACCATAAATGTGGCTTCTTACCTGAGGTGGACAAATGGAGGGGAGGTAGGTGACTCTGAGGGGGGTGGAGGGGGATGCGAGATATACATATGTGTGTGCATATATGTGCATGTATGACATTAAAGAAGAGGACGGAAGCAGAGTGTCTATATAAGATAGAGCTTTTTGGTAATTTAACGAAAAAATGCGGGTGCATCAGAGGAGTGAGATTCAACAGAAAATTCTCCCTGGTCAGCTCACTTGGACTATGAAAGAATCCATTCAAGGCCGCGGGTGGCGACAGGTCTGGCACGCGGCTCGAGAAAAAACAAAAACGACGCTGGACTTGAGGACCACAGAGCAAAAACAGGGAAGCCAAAACAGTTTTTCAGCAAACATTTTTAGTTTTTTGTTTTTTCTAAAAACCCGCTACTCGTCTTGGGGGTTGGTATGGAAGTACCGAGTCAGCGATTTTGTTTGCCCTACTTTGTTTCTTTAATCTCTCACTGAACTTACCTTCCTGCTAAATTTAAAATCTAAATTGTCGAAAAAGTTGAATAAGCCACCTTCCATGTGCAGGACAACATCGAGTATCAACATCGATGTTAGTAAATATCTGCGCCTCCGACAACTTCATCGATTCCTCCCCAGCCTTAGAGCCAAGTTATACATTTCCCTGTCGCTCAGCAGCTCCCATTATGTGCAGGTGGACCTTGTGCATGTGTGTATGTATGCATACACACACATGCACACACGTGGGGGCATGGCTGCCTGTGTGGACACCTGCAGCAAACAGATGTTATTAAATCCCTGGTGCGGGACGGCACTGTCATTCAGAAGAGCCCCAGCTGCCCAGCCTTCACTCTGCTCCTCTTATTCAAGCTTCGTGCCCTTGAGACAAAATCAACGGTTGTCACGACAACCCACGTACACACCTCATGAGAAGACGCAAAATATGTCTGGAACGGTCAAAAACAGTTTTCCAAAGTCACAATAACAGACAACCTTGCACAGCAGGTAGCTGTGTTATCAATGTCTCAGGGAGGGGTCTCGTGCCGTATTTGATTGATGCAAACATAAACAAAGCAGCTGTCCCATTAAGCATCAGGCCAGAACATCTCTCTCTCCACCACCAACCTCCACACAACAAGCTCTTTATAGCTGCACTGATGATAGTCAGACAGCTGTGTGTGTATGTGAGTGTGTGTGTGTGAGTGTGTGTGTGTGTGTGTGTGTGTGTGTGTGTGTGTGTGTGTGTGTGTGTGAGCCTAAGTCCAATGCGTGTCAGTCTGTTGTGTGATTCCAAACTGCAGAGAATACAACGTGTATCCATAATTAGATACACGTAAAGCAGATGAACATGTTTAATCAAATTAAGCAGAAATATTCTTATTTTAATTATAAAATAGACAGAAATTAGCACGCACTTTTATAATATAATCAAATACATATCACATTGTGATCATGCAAGTTGATGCCTTGTATAATATAAAAGTACTGCATCCACATAAGCAGGGAGCAGCATCTGTTACAGCTGTCAGTCACACAACAGTTTACCCACATATCAGTGAAACTGAAGAAACACACACACACACACACACACACACAAAAGCTACGATTAAACTAATAAAAGGTTTCTCCTCCAGCAGTAAAGGTCAAAGGCCACATTTTTATCCACCCGTCTCTTGTTCTGTCTGAACTTTCAGGGTCAGGGGACTGAACTGTGGGGGCTCTAGATTTGGATTTTCCATAATTTACTTATAATTTGAGTGTTTGTGGACCTTGGCTTGTGCTGCTTCACTGTTCTGTTTAAACGGGTCTGACATGAAGTTGCATTAATATGCTCTTTTATTGTACAAGGCAAATGTTCAATGTTGCTAGACGGCTGCGTTTCAACTGAGTGGTTTCTATTTTCAGTTTGCCATTTGATTCTTTATTAAGTGGCCAAATCGAAAAAAGAACAGGCTGGTGATCGGGCGGGGGAAGTGGGTCGTCCGTTGGTCGTAGGGCAACTCAGCGTGTGCAAACAGTAGCAAGCTCTCTCCACTAATGTAGAAAAGTGCTACATAAGTGCAGTCCACATATAAATGTTGCAGTTGGAAGAATAAATTCACATCTCAGACTCTAACCTTTCATCTGCGTAGGTGAAAAAATATGAGCCTTCTCCCACATGTATATTTTAATATAGATTTAACCTGATCCCTCCAAGAAACTGCAGAGTCCATTAAGACCGTTCCCCACATTGTGATGAGATGGCACGAGCAACAAAACCTCAGGGCCTAATGATGATCGCTCAACATGTCCTCCGCTACTATTACAGCTGATGTCTGGTTATTGTCAGCACACGTCCCGGAGGAGGGGGCGGCAGTAGATGTAAAGAGTTTAGGCCAAAGCTGAACAACCCTGATAAACTAATCAGTTTGGATTTTTGAGTAATTTTATTCATCAATGATTATTCTTTGGAAACAAGACTTTCTGAGCATGTACCATAAATAGAAGGATGGCTGTGTTTGTTTGTAGCAGTAAGCATTACATTAGCATCTTCTTGATGGCAGAGGATATAGAGCTGGTCGTCCTCTATCCAGAAGGTCACTGGATTAATCCCTAGGTCTGCATGCTTAAGTGTCATTGGGCAAGACACTAAACAGACAAATTGCTCCTGTATGGTGCCATTATTGTTGCAATATTGTGTGTCAGTGTGTATGGAGAGTTGTGTGAAACCGCTTTCAGACACTGAACTCCGAATACCCTCCAGACATTCTCTGGAGGGGCTGTCTGTGAGAAGAACAAATGTCTGAGTCAGAGGCTGAGTTTCTCCTCTGGAGTTCTTCTACGCTAAAACTCTGGATGATGTGTGAGCCCATGTGAGAATATAGCAGAAGATTTTCCAGAGGATTCACAGACAGTGAGTTGATGTTTTGATGATGTTTCTTACACGTGGCAGAAGCAAAACTCTACAGAACATGAAGAAAATGTCAATTTAGAAACTTAATTAGACTCACAATCTATCGGTGCACCACCCATAACCTGAATGAACCAGAGATTTCTGTGTTATTGTTATTGTGTCTGTTCTACATGTTTGAAAGGCAACTCACCATGTCCGTACAATCGGGTCCTGTGTGAATTGATGAATGTGACTTCTACTGTAAATCGTTTTGAGCGGGCGACTAGAAAACTGCTGAATAAGTACAGTCCATTTAACGTTTACACTACACCTGTTTCCCATTTACAACTCCAGACCAGTTGGTCCTGAGCGTTACATCATAGCACAAAAGCCAAACTACTGTAGCATAAAACACAATTAATGTCAGTTAAAAGCAAAACTTCATATTTTCCAAGCAATTTTTCTTCAGGTAGGAACGAGGAGTCAAAAATGGTGCTCGCCCAATGGAAAATAGGTAAATTGCAACACTTCATCACAAAATAAGTGTCAGAATGCTCCAAACATCACAGATTAACAAGAGCTAACATCATAAGCACATACAGGGGGCAATTTTTCTTGCTTTATTTGACCTTCCGCATGTCACCTGGGCAAACGTCATACCGCTCTGCAAGCTGCACCCTGGCACTCTGGTAATGGAGACAGAGCGAGTGACAGGGAAGTGAGTGTTTGAGTGAAAGAGCAACACTGACAATGAAATTGGGTGTTGGAGAGTGATAAAAAAGAAAGAGGGAGCGAGCGATCCATTAAGGCCCGAACCCGTTTCTGTTTGGAAAGTTCTCCCTGGCAGCGAATCCGTCCCAATCATCGAGCTCTAATGTAATCACTTTATGAGGCTAGGGCATAATGAATATAGTGTTTAGGTGCGCAGATCCAGTCCTGGCCCCCGGTCCCCTAGAGGGAAGTGTACATTTCTGTGGCATCCTGTATTTATTTGAAATGCCCTCTGTCTGGTCCCATAATACAGACGTGGGCAAGTGGGCATAGAACCCCTTTTCTATTCCATCCATTTTCATGATGCGGTCTCACATTAATGGCTCTCTCCGTATGTTTTAAAGAAACAAAGCAGTAAAACGTTGCTCTGCCTTCACTCAATTTGTCTCTGATTTTAAGGAGGGGTGCAGGGGGAGTCAAGATATACACTTTGTCCACTAGAGGAACACATTTAAGTGGCGTATAGGTGCTCAGTCCATGCCAGCTTGTTGGTGTTCTTTCAAACTGTAGCATACTGGGGGTTAGGGTTTTGGAATTATTCTCGTCAGGGTGTAAAAACCCCTGGAAGAGCATCAATGGGACAGTAAACCTTTAGGAAACTTTATTAGCGTAAGCAGCTCTTTAATGGTTAAAGAAAAACTGTGGAACAGTGTGATGCTTTTACAGTAGTAGTGTTAAATATTGGCAAAAACATTTATTCTTGCAGAAATTTAAGGGGGCCTTATGAACTAGTATTTCCGTATCAGAAATGTTTGCACTGGTAACAGCCTCAGAAAATCTATATCGATCAGACTCCAGTCATAAGTTAAATGAAAGTCCATTATAATCTTACGCTACAGCACAGAGCCGCCTCAATCTAGTGTTCTTCAGCCTCGGCAGCTTTATGCAGCCATTTTTTTCATGAAGAACAGTCCAGGTGACCAGGGTGAACCGTGAGTTTTCTCACAGAGTTGCACGGTCAGCAGCTTGCGTGTGTCTGCCCGGATGCCTTCCTATCGTACCTGCGGCTGTGACGAATCACTTTCACGCGGCGGGTTCAAGGGGGCGTGTCGATGTCATGCGAAACCCCTGGCGCCCCGCGACTGCTGTTCACGGCGATTGGTGCTGACACCTGGCAAACGCTTTGGCGTCTTCACGTATGGGAGAACGTCGACACGCAACTTCCTCCTGCGGTTTGGGTCGCTCCCCAAATGTCTCTCCATTACCTTTTGAGTGCCACACAGATGTTTCGGTGGATTTCGAGCTGCAGCTCCTGAAGGCTCTGGTTCAGAGGCCTTGTTGTTCTGCTGGTGGCTGTAGGACCGGACTCTGAATGGATTTACACAAGAGTTTATACGAGATCAGATCGCTATCTGTCTGGAGCCATGGAGCCTTTATAAACCCCTGACTAGTAGCTGCAGACAGTGTGGATTTGTGTGGAGGTCATGCCTGTGTGTGACAGCTAACCTGTGTGCTTAGCTAAATTCACTTTATTGGATGTGTGACATACAGGTCATTCATATCCGAGAGGAAAATATAATGGTAAAAGTTTCTGGACATAATTTCAGACTGACTCAGGAATGGTCACAAGTATATAATAGACTACATTTACTGCATATGTACAATACACACTGTCACAAGAAGGAAAAAGGGCACATGTTTATTGTGGATTTGCATAGAAAAGGGCATTGAAGGGTCAGATATCTGCAGTCAGATGAGCACATACAGTAGAATATATACTATATTAGTTGTCTAACTACATTAATTTGTTAGCATGCATTTTTAATTCCTGTTTCAACTTCCTGCAATTGGTCCAAGAGTCTTTTTCACTCTGCAAAAGACCCGAACCATGATTCACCAAAACCGCCTCTTTAGATCAGACTTAATCTTGGTTTTTTGATGTGGAAAAAGGTCAAAAAATATGAAAACACAAAACAGAATTTTATTTGACAATTCACACTACTACTGCTTGATTACAGCACGTCTTGCTAGGTAGAAATACCTGCCTCAGCCTGACTGACTACTTTCTGACCCACTGACCGTCCTTATGGTTTCAATGAAACAAGCTCGGTCGCTACTAAAAACCAATAAGCCTCAGTGAAACAAGCAGGCTGGGACTAATATAAATGAATAGCCTTTTTCAGAAAGAGATGATGAAGGTACAGTGTTTCCTGACGTCCTAATTGGACCAATGCATTAACCTGCAGCCACAGACAGGATGTAATAAGAGCCTGCGTAAATGGACGCCATCAACTTTGGGAAGAGGTTTGTTAAGATATGGACTGGAGTGAAGCTGTGGATTACGTGGCGACTGCTGCTCTGCATGTCACATTTAATGCTGTAACACTTCCTGTCTTGCAGAACCATCTATGCTCGATTGTTTTCCTGTGACCTGCAGTCTGGGCCCCAATGGAAATTGATGAAAATTGTGGTCTGACTATTGATAATCTCTAAATGATAGAGTGCAGGGAGATCCCTGCGCTCGGCTCGCTGGGCCCCGGAGATAAAGCCTCGGAGACACACTTCGGTCCACAGTGCATTGAGGTATGTTTTTGTTCATAGCAATGAGTTCTGCACCTCAGATAAGGCAAAGAAAACCACATTACTGTACAAAAAAACAGCTATTCCCCATGCTGCATCAGATTCAGACATGGCCTTTATATTCCAAGTTGAGATTTGCCAAGTTTATTTCTCTGCTGTGCCCTTTGCCACAGAGGGAAAGGAGGTAATAGCTTTCACTAATTTGGCCCTGGGCTGTGCAGTCAAATTCATGTGCCAGAGTGAATCTGTAAAGCTAACATTAGGCAGCAGATATCTGAGGCTAGCGGCTGCGGGCTTTGACATCCTGTATTACACCTAATTGCCACCAGACATCGCATCCAAGTCGGTGCAGAAATCCCCCCCACAACCACCTGCTCCTCGCTCTGTTTACCTTTAAAGCGGGAATAATGCAGGGGGCGAGCGGGGTGATTTTCTGACACCCGAGCTGAGGATTGGGGAACTGGAATGTCAGTAGAAATTTGAATTGGAGACGTGTGAGGATAGTTAAGGGGTATCCCCCAGTGCATTGTTTTTCCCGGGGTACGGTGTATACGTTCCTGATTTATGTGTTTTTCCAAGAGTAATGAGAGAGAGACCAAACAGGGCAGGGGTAATATGGAGGAATAACCATAATTGGGTGAATTATAAGTTTCACAGTCATTTTCGTAACAGGAGGGGAAACCTTTCATGGACGTAATAGCAAGAGGAGCATTAACATATCCTGTCCACAAACACATAGTTGTGGCGACGATGTGGCAAGTGTGGATTCTCAGCCATTCTGAACATTTCGACCAAACACCATGTGTCTCATGTGGGCTGTATATTAATTCATCCTCCGTCCACTCACACCTCCTCCCCTCCGACATGAAAGACACGGGAAAATACCTCGCCCTCTGACAGTGTAATGATGAAATGAGTTCATGTGGCAGTATCCTCCAACACCCCTGTGTCAACCCCTGAACGAGTCCAACGCTGCTCACTCTCGTTTAGAACCTCCTGCAAATCTAAACGGAGCTGAAGATCTCACCTGGCAATGGAAATAAGCGCCTGGTTCTAAAAGAGCCACATTTACTGACCTCATGATTCCAGTTTTGGAAGAAAACCATGAAGTTTTGCTGCAAACTCAATTTAATTTATCTGTCTGCTGCACTTACGAAGCTCTACATCCAAGAGATGACCCAAGCGATTGGATTTGCCTGTTGGTTGTGAAGTATTTTAGTAAGACGCGCCCCCTTTCCGATTGCCACTACAGGAGTTTACCTGGTTCCCAAAGTGTATAAAAACCAATACGTAAACAAAGGTTCAGACCACGATACTTGTAGCATTAGCACCTAAGCTATAATAAAGAAGAAATTAGGGCTTCACCCGGGTGTCATGTTCCCATCAGTGCTCACTGTGTACTGGAGGGTAGTCCAATTGTATCCGTTCTCATTGCAGACAGAAGCCAGATGTTGTGGTTTTATTGACCAGTGATAAAGGGGCTGTACTGTCTGGAAGGTACCAGGAGTGCATGTTGTTTTCTCTTGGGACAATGAGAATCAACAAAAACAAGAGGCTTAACTTTAAACCTCTGACAGTCAGGGGCTATTACTTGGGTAATAGTCAAGATCTTCTCTTGACTATTGCTGGCTACTTTTACACTAAATGTATGACCCTGTCCCAAATACTAAGCTAACACACCAGGATGAACAATGGTTGTCTCACACAACGATCTTGAATAATTTTTGTATCTGAACATGTGGCTGTTCGGCAATTTAAAAAAAAACACATATGGAAAAACAAGAAGCAGCACAGTCTACAACCAGTCTCACCCATTCAGGAAATCTACATATGGATCTGAATAGACACACTAGGTTGATTTACTTTTGTGAACATTTGTCACTGCTGGTGTGTGTTAGTGTGTGAGTGTGTGTGTGTGTGTGTGTGTGTTAGACAGAGAAAGGTAAAGGAGATTTACAGCCCCAATCAAAAGCTGGCTCACGGTTGGAAATGTAGCGTGAATGATGTCATGAAACTGTCCCCACTCGGATGCTGTGATTTATCGCACAATATACGAGTCATAAATGAACAGCAGTTAAAGAAAAACATCAAATCAACAACAGGGACAGACTCTCACAAACTGTCCTGTATAGTGTAGCGTGTGTGCACGTCCGTCCACGTTCCTTCGCCAGAAAAGCAAACAAATGTACGTTTGAATATTTTCTTTTTCGCCTTCGATGTTACACAAACCCCAGTTGCTACCTAGATGATGCATTGTGCGGCCATGCCTCTTCATCAATATGGTTAATTGCGCTTTCTGTCAATTCACCGCAGTCGCGCTGTAAATGTTTTTTTTTGCTGGGATCTGGGTGTGCTATTCCCGCGGCCGGCTCTGTGCAGTCCAGGCCTTCCTGAGATGAACCCAAGCATATCCTGGGTGTCACTGTGTATCTGTGCTGAGAGGAAGCATGACCCACTGCAGCTTGGCACTTCATTAAACAAATCACGGCAACGCTTAAGCCACGAGCCTGCAGGGACTCCCAGAGAGAGAGAGTTGTGGAGTTGTGAAATGTTCTTTGCCTCACATGGACTCAACATATATAAAATATACTGCGTATAGAAAGATAGATACATAGATGTGTTTTAGTTAGAGGGTATTGAACGGTTTAAACTGTTTATAGTAATATGGAAGGGTTCAAACATTTAGCAACAAATAGGAATAACTACTTAATGGTTACTCACTAAATGTATATGTGGTCGGCTGGTTGGGAGGTTTGATCCCTGGTCACTCTGTGTGCCAAAGTGTCCTTGGGCAAGAGAGTGAACTCTGCATACGCCCTGATGGCTGTGCAGGTAGTGTGAGTGATGTGTGTGTAAATGGTTCATCAAAACAAGAAGTGGCTATATACTGTAGATAAAGACCATTTACCATTTTGTTATGTTATCCAGCAATCCATTATCTATAACACTTATCCTTGGAGGGTCACGGGCCTCAATTATATTATATTTCCCTAAATGTTAATAATTCATCATATGTAGAATGGCCATGCAGTACTGACACTGTTCTGGATTGATAAAGGAAGAAGTAATAAGAATGAAGTGGCAGCCCAGATCTTGTAGCTTCTTTAGTTAGTAGAGAGAACAAAATGTATTAAAGTCTGATGTGTGGAGAGTTCCTCTGCTGTTTTCCTTTAAAAAAAAAGTTAATCAAAATGTATAGTATTTGTGATGTTAGCAGAGGTGATCTTGGTATAAGGTGAGGTAATGCAATCCACTGTAGGATGACTTGTGAACCAGGCAGCGCACTCATTCAGCAGGACACAACAAAAGACACAGACAGCGGGTCACAGCACAGACCAAAAATAGAACTGGGAATCCTGACGCCTGTATTTAAAGAGTTGGGAAACACCCCCTCACACGTGTGGGTTAGTGTGTGTGTGTGTGTGTGTGTGTGTCACACTCGCACATAGACAGAAACTGGGGGCCTGACTATAATAAATGAACTGCCGCAGCAGTGCTATTTCAGGTTGGGTCACTGGAATAATACAGAGCTGGAATCACAGCTGGGGCAGCGATCAGATGTTTCCTTGCGTGTGGTGCTGAGCTTGTTTCTGCCTCCTGTCACACACTGAGACACACACTGAGACACACACAGACAGAACAGACTGACAGACAGACAGACAAACGGTAAGGTGGCTTCGGGCTTCAACATTTAATCCTCGTCTGAGTACCTTAAATACTTTCTGTCACTCTTTGCTAACACAGGTATTGAGTTTACTGGAAATATAGAAAGTGAGGTTCCAAGACAAGGATTCATGTTGATGGAGTTTTGTTAGAAGTTTGTCGATTTGTCACAGTCAAACAGGTCAATCAATCTGCAGATGCGTCGTTTTACACTGACTAAATTACAGGTGAGTTGGTATTATCATATTTCCCATAACTGAGGGAATAAACCTGTCATCTAATCAAATTTCAGATATGAGCTCCGGAAATGTCCTGAAAATTTGGTACGATTTTCCTGGTCAGACACGTTCACACTATCAGGAAAACGTCTGTAAAGTTCAGGTGAGGGGTGATGCCTGTGTGGAGCACGCAGGAGGCAGGACATGACGTTTAAATTCCTTTGCAGAAATCGCATGTTTTTGTTTACAGCACATCAACACCGAAGGCTCTTATCAACAAAAGCCCTCGAATCTTGTTGTCTTTCCCTATTGGCTCCTCTCCTCTCTCAATGATGGAGAAATTACAATAGGCCTAGAAACTGAAATTTCCAATTTCATCTGGTGAGCTCAAATTGCTTTTTATCAGGTGTCCACCTTAGTCCCGAGCCCTTCTCTCCTTCTTGCCATACTGATCTCCACTCAGTCTCTGCACTCCCACCCAGGTCCCTCCACAGAGGGGCATCCACCCCAGTGGAAACAGGCCTGGTCTGGTTATCCACCCTGGAGATGATGGATTGACGGCTCGCTTACGGGAAAGGCCGGGGCCTTCATGTAAACAAGTGCAGCGCTGTATTAAATGTGGAGGAGAAAAAGAAAACACAAACTCCATCTTGGCTGGAACCAAAGGAAAAAGAGACAGAAGCTCACGAGCTGCTTTTAAAATGTATATGTCCAGAAGAGTTCGACTCAGGGCAGCTCTCATCTGTAAATAAAATACATGTGACCTGGTTGTTTGTGTTCTATTATCTCTCTCTCTCTCCCCACCCCAAATTAGCGGATTACATTAAGATTGCATCTGCTCACTTGTACACTTGACGCAGCACCTCGGTCATGAATGCTACCTTTTAGAAATGACTTCAG
The DNA here is from genome assembly GCA_038501795.1 of Pseudopleuronectes americanus. Classification (NCBI taxonomy): domain Eukaryota; kingdom Metazoa; phylum Chordata; class Actinopteri; order Pleuronectiformes; family Pleuronectidae; genus Pseudopleuronectes; species Pseudopleuronectes americanus. The sequence continues at coordinate 5,647,619 of CM076735.1, forward strand.
ATCCTTGATAGCGGTGGCATTCTCCCCCCCCCTCTCAATCCTGCCTTTATTTTTGTACAGCAGGCGCACATAGCAATGATCCATGGGAAGCCAAATCAACAGGGAAATTGGGCTAGATCTTTGCCCTCCCAAATGCAGTATAAAAGCCATTTTGCTCATTACCCTGCCACGGGAACCATTCGCCCACATTACTCTCGGATTGGTCCTGATGGCAGTAATTTCATTTTTCTAACTATCTGATCCTGACAAATTAATTTCTACTCCAGAAAACCCCTTCAATTTAGCAGTGACAAAAAACTGAGACGGACAAAATGAGATAATTTAAGCAGTCGTAAATGATTATTAACCAGAGCTCCGACAGTCTGGGTCCTCCAAAGACAGGAAAGTCTACCTTAAACTGCTGTAACGTTGCAGCCGTATAAATAAGAGGAAATTAATTAAATGCAGGGCGGGTGGTTTGGCGCCATGGAAAGAATACACAATTTAGAGTCTTGTGCCAAGGAGCCAAATGGACAAAATGAAGGTGATCAGTCATATTTTGCTGCTTTTTGACATTAAGCATATGCTTTTTTTCTAAGAGGTCAGCTAAGCAATTTAGACAAATTGGACAAAATTGCAAAGGTAAACATAGGGAGAGGTCTCGTAATGTTTCTTTCACTCCCTTTTTCTTTCCCCTCGGTCCCATTTTCAGACACTATTTCGTTTAGTAAGTCCCTTACCTGAATTTTCTGTGACGGTACAGCGAGACAAAACGACTCCGCCAGGGCTATCAGGGGCAGGTCTGTGTTATGGTGTTTGACGGCTCCACCAAGCCAATTAAACTCCACTACTGTGCCCTGGAAAATAAATCTCCAACTACTGAAACCACAATGGGGTACACATCTATATATACCTTATGAATCTAGGTATTTATTGTCAATGTCCAGGGTTACTTTCAGTGTATAAATAGTCAGTTTTCAGCATGTCTGTCAAGGTTCAGCACAAATAACAGATATGATTTTTACGATTACTGTTAAAATCCCACTTCAACATGTCCATTTGTTTTTATTTATGATTTTCCCCTGAAGCACTCTAGCTGTGAGCCAGTGGATCTTTGGATGAACACAGTTGTCCGCTTTGTGTTCTGCTTTGTAATATTCACCCAGTTCACATATTGATATTAAACAGCTGCTACTATGACATTCAAAGTTTTCAAGATGAGCTTGATTAAACTGACTAAAGAACATGGAATCGACCCATTTCCCCCCTCGACGGCATTGTTTCTTTTTGCTGGTAAATAAACTTTCTAAGGAGCTGTGTTTTGAGACAAAGTTTGGAAATAATAGACTGCATATAAAGATGTCTTCACTTTCTCCCACTGTCCCACAAATTAAGTAAAAAATATCCCATATACCAACACTGCCATCTTGCGCATTCAGATTCAGTCTGTGCAGAATCGAGGTCACATTGAATCGTGAATCAGTCGCAGCATCAAACAACAAATTATAAAGAAACCAACTGAAAAAAATGTATAGTTGAACTTGAGCAAACATCACTGTGATGTCCTCTACCTAAAATGTTAGAAAGCATTTTTGAGAATAATGTATTTAACCTTTACTTTGACTTTTTAGTTTGATTCATGTCCTGTAGACTAACGTGGAGTTTATGACCTATACTGCAGCCAGCCACCGGGGGGCAATCAAGATGCTTTGATGTAGTCTTTATAGCCAACAAGAATTAAAAACAAGATGGTTTACTTCATCAATTTGAATAAACACTACACTAACTACATATGAGTGAACAGCCAAGAGTCATATAGGAGTCAAGTTTTTCATATTCGTGGGTGGCAGTTTATTAACAATCATAGTATAACTGCGCAAAGCGGGCAACTGCCCGGGGGGGAGACCCTAAGGGCCAGTTTGTAAATCACTGCTTACATACATGAAGGGCGAACTGCTCATTTATACACCTTGCAACTGTATTTTTTGTTTATATCGCCTTTTGCAGAATCTGAAAAAACACATCATCATATATCATAATGTTGTTATCCATAAAACGTGTTGATGTGATGTGGATTTGAATCAAATTCCTAATCCATGGGGACTAAAGTAGCTACAAGTGTCTGCGAGGTCGGCCACAGTGCATCACCCTTGGGTCGAATTTGTCAGCCAAGAGCCAGCCAATGCCTTTCAGCACCATATTTCTTTGTGGTACAATAATGGCAAGATGAATCATAGTGTAGAATCACACACACACACACACACACACACACTGAACCCATTTCTAACACCTTTTGGGTCTAGACATGCGTGCAAGGTGCTGAAAGGTGAGAGCGGACTGTCGGTGACTGGTCGTACTTACCACAGAACTGAGGTTTAGACATGTGAGAGTAACACATGTAGGTTGCGAAGACACTGACAGGAAGCCTGTTGCTGCCCATCTATTCTTTCACAGGTCTTTCTTTTTCAGATTTTTGAAAAAGATCCCATTGGAATTCCTCGACCAGTCTTTGCTTCCTTTCAATGAGGCCACGGTTCACATTTGACAGTTTCTCATTCCGCCTTGTTAGCTTTAAGTGTTACTCAAATGATGATTGTGGCCACACGTTACGGGAGACTGAGTGTGAAGAAATAAAATGTTAACCATCCCTTTAAGTGCAGAGCCCTTCACTCTGCTCAGTTTGTTGTCATCTATTTATCTAATGACTCCTTCACAGTTTAGACACTGGGTTAGATTCTGCCCATGCCAGTATGCCTAAAAAAGCAAGGCACTGCCATAACCCTAATTGCCTAACACCTAATTGCCCTGCCCTGCCTCATTAGAAAACAAGTCTAACTGGAAAATCGCCTTAAGTGGCTTAAATTAATGAGAGCTTCATATTGTACACTGAGTCATCAGAGGCGTGAGTCAGGGCAACGTCGCCACATCGGAAATGGCTGCTCCATAAACTGTCAATGGGCAGCAGTGGAGAGGCTGACGCTGTCCTGTTGACCGTCATTATACATGTCACTCTGTTTGATATGCGTGTTTGTTGTGAGTCAACATGCATCTTACACGATTTGGCTATAAAGGCCTTGTCACACCAGAAAGTGGCACATGAAACTGACCCCACCTTCGGAATATATATCTGACGCTAGAAGCTAAATGACATGGTGGTTTGGCTAGTTGATGACCTACTGTAGCCGGCAAGCTAACCACTAGCCTGGTGGGAGATGTTACAGTACTCATTCTTTTTCTTTGTTCTGGCCTCCGCATTCCACCCTGGTATTTTGTCTGTGGTATTGTACACAACTTTCATCCAACAAAGAGTTTAATTGAAAAAGTGAACTACAAAGATTGCTTACTAATTTTCAACATGGCTTATAACAGTGCAATAAGTTCAAACTGTTTATTCAAAACACTGCCTTCAAGAAGACATTAAGCTTAAAGCTTAGCTTCTTCAATTTTGTCCCCAGCTGGCATTTAGATCTCAGAAATGTACAAAACATCACTCAATCATTCAGATTTATCAAGCTCTCAGACATAGCAACCTTGGTAAATGCACAGTGAACAGTTTGCTTGTTTTCATTCATGTTTGTTTTTTGTTCTACATGAAAACTACAAACAGGCCACCATGACACTTGGTGGAACGATGGGGTATGGGTCAGGGAAGAGCCCATTACATTTTGGTGCAGATCTAGGAATTATTTTTCCCTTTACTCAACATTGCGATTGAGACAATAAAAAAAAAGGATTGTTGATTTCTCAGGCAATTATGTGCGAATCTTGATAAAACAAGGGATTGGTATTGACGAGTGTGCACTTACGTTGATTCAAATGCATATGTAGCAGATTTTGAATGTGGCTTCATTAATGGTGGGCCTTGGTGTGGGTATATCCTCTATCGAGTACCATTTTCATTTAAAGTATATATTTGCTTAATTAACTCTCCGGTAGTTGAAGTAGTAGTTTAAAGGAAAGCGAGTCTAGTTCATGCAAAGTGAAATTGCAATGGAGACAGAGCCAGAAACGAAAGCGGACAAAACATAAAAAACATGCCGAAAGGATGTAACTGAACTTGACATTGAATGTCGTCCAGATAGGCAAGACGACTGCAGCGATGGCCCCATTATTTGACCCATCAGCCACTGAGCTTTGCAGACCCCATAACTCACCAGGGTGATGACTTCATTATGTTTGCTTCCATGGTGCTGCATTCCTACCTGCTGCCCTGTGACCTCCGACATGCTGTGCGGGAGGTGGTCATGTTCCTGTGCTGCAGAGTGGACACAAATATTCTGGGCTGAAATAAGCTGTAAAATATCAGCACTGTCAAGATTGTTCTTGGATAATGGAATAAAAGGAAGGTTGGTGTGTGAGCTGTCAGGGCTGGTTGTGAGTTTTACAGTACCAATATAGGGACAGTTTTTTCTCCCTTCTCTCCGTTGATGCCTTATCAGCCCTCTCTTATTTTCCCCATTCTCGCTGAGAGTTAGATGATTCTTCAACCTTAGATGTTTATAAAGATGGACGAAATGCTCCAAAAAAGTGGAGCCAAACCATTGTTATGGCCACCTGGTGGCTGGCTGCAGTACAGTTATAAAACCAAACAATACGCATTAAATATTTTTCTCACAGATGGTTTCTGTAAATTTAGGTAGCTCTTCTCTGATTCTCTTTTGTCCCAGTGCTAATCTTTTGGTTAGTTTGGTTTTATTTATTTGATGCTTTAAAAACAGGTTAAAACTTCATCATTGACAGCTAAGACTGGTCAAGCTTATGTGTCGATGGAGGCCGTATCCCCTGATCACTCTGGTTCCTATTGAACAAGATGGCAGCCAGCGTTTGTGTAGAAATTGTGTCTTCATGTCTGGATAGTGGGAGGGCAAGTGGAGGCGCGTTACCCATCTTTAGGTGCTGTTTACAGGTATGAAGCTGGAACAGAAGCCAATCAGCTTAGCTTAGCATACAAACTGGAAGCAGGGGAGCTAGCATGACTCTCTCCAAAGTAAACAAAATACATGCCATCACCATCTTTAAAATATTTGTCTGATTTAACAGATTAGCTATTACCGTAGAAATAAAATGCACAGTTATACTAATTTGCGATGTAGAACTATAGGAGGGGTTTCACCAGAAGAGAACATGAGAGGAAATTGATACGATGAACACTAACTTTGTGATACACTGAAACAATTGACTGTGTGACTTCATTTGTCTCTTCACTCCAGTAGTCAAACCATCTGTCTCTCATCTCGTCAAAGTATTTCCCTCAATTCCTCCCTGCCTACCATCCCTCTGTGGGAGGCTGAGGTGTTGATAGCCGAGAAATGATGTTTGTTCTGATACATTGTTTTGGCAAAATTAACACTTCAACCGCAGTCGTCAGCCTCGGTTAAAATAACTGCAGTCAGACTGGGACTAAGTTATACAAGCATGGTTTCAAGGTGGAGATCCTCTGCAGCCATGATTTTATCTAGCCAGTTGTATGAAAATGAGAAACAAGGCAAGCAAAACATTTTTTTTTACTTTACTCTAATTATAGAAACTATAACTACTAATACCTCTTGATATGTTATTTTGACTATTAAATCTATATATCGGAGAGAGTTCCACATTGTAAGGGGTCTAATAAATGAAAGTCCTTAACTGCAATTATATGCCAATTGTGTAATGTATAGGTTTACAGTGGCTACAGCAACACTATCTAACAATCTGGCCTGCAGTCCTCGAGCAATCACTTTGGATTGATTAGTTATGACTGCAGATGACGCCATCTCCCTTCTCTCAATGTTTGGTGTTCCATATCTATTTTCCTTACTGCGGCTAGTGGCTCCATCTCTGCCTTTTCAGACAGACAAAAGCAATTCAGGTATCCCTTGTTTGATTTGGGTCAGGGCCTCCCTAAAACTAATACCTGTAAGCCCTATAATATGGTCATTTGTAGCGGCTCGGGTAAGAAATGTGGATTTATCAATAACTGGGCTAACCGGGCTCATATTGAGCTTAGATTTGGTTTTTTGAGACGAGGGGCACACAGAGAGGGGTTAGGTGAAACAGAGGTTATTCAATAAGGGGGTGGTTGTTATTCCAAAAGGCAACCAGGGGAACTTATAGGCTGTCGGTGAGCAGGCACTGACAGCCTCGTAGACTGACACTCCGTGTCCCTCCCGTGGGGGAAATGGTTTGACGACATGCATGTGCAAATATAAATGTGTACGTGAATGCACAGATATTCAGTGAAGCACTAGGGGGTTTATGAAAGTTCTCTTGCGTGTATTTAACCTGTGTTATTTCTGTAGGTACTATCGTTCTTCTGTTGACGCTCTGCAGCAGCACAAATGTCTATCTTATAGATGGTTTTTTTGGCTTTCACTGCAAAACACCTAGATTTTCCACCCAGATTTTGTATCCATGCTTCAGAAAGGTGCGTTCCCTGCTGTAAGACCACATATTTGCTGCAGTTTATAAAGAACAAGTTGTCTCAGGACAAGCACAGCTCAGAATAGCTTCTGGTGATAAAAAAGTTCTGAAAGCAGATGAGGAAATGCATTAGCAGCAGCTGATTATACCACACAGTCTTTTTTTAAATGACTTCCTGATGAAAACACAAATAGAGCTTAATGCTTACCTCGGCACATTCTAACATACTCACTCATGTTAGAAGTTATAATGTTCACTAAATTCATGTGAGCATTCTAACATTTGTCAATGAATACTACATTTAAGCTATGATCCAATTCGGGGGCTGCCTTTGTCAGGGGACATCTTCTTTGCAAAAGGCAGACCCGAAATCAGACATCTGGTCCTGCCTTGCCCTTTCTGCTGTCGACAACAAGACATTTTGTAATACCCCTTGGTTTTTTGTGTGTACCATCAGTGTCCCAATCCAGGGGCCGACCCCTCCTGCCCCAGCCCACGAAAGAGGCGATCTCAAAGGCTGAACCAAAATAAGACGGTCTGGAGAGAGGCTTTCTTTGATAACTGTCGCCAACTTATTACTGTTGCTTATAGAGCTGAAGTTACCTGATGAAAATATTTTAGTGACACTTGGTTGTTGAACGTGTGTAATGTTTGGATGAGTTAAGGTGTCATACTCAAGTATTGGTCGTCTCTTCGCTGCCCAGCCCCATCACTTCTTCAAACAATGGTTAGTCACCAAAGCAAAATTAATCCTTGGATTGGTTGACCTAGGAGGGATCAACCCCTTTCTCTGAGATGAAAAGCTTAATTTCTCGTTGCTTCTGTGACTTAATCTGTCTTCAAATGCAGCTACTTAAGGAAGCCGCCCCTGAATTGAGACTCAACTTTAGCTAGAGTACAGCCGAGGTTGATGGAAACATAGTGTCTTTTGCATATATTTGCAAACAGATCAGTTTTTTTATGCGGCTGAAAATTAAACCCAAAACTCTGACAACTTTCCAGAAATGACCATGAAATTCCCTGTGTCTTAGTTGCCTAAAAGAGAAAACAACTTGAGGCACACACACACACACACATACATGCACACACACTGACGTAAGGTAAACAAAAGGAATGCATTAAGTCTCCTGCCCGCAGTCTTTGCATCATACGTGGGTCCCGATCCAGGGAAGTTGCTGTATAATGAGCAGCAGAGATGAAAGCAGCTCTCCAGGCAGCAGGAGGCAGACTTCTCTGCACTGTGAAGTGTTGTTGGCCCGAGCTATCTGTGTTCCAATCTTCCGTGGACAAAACAGGAGCAGACCTGGCAGATGGTTGTGATAAGGGGAAACCACCTCCACCACAGGGGGAGCGCATGCAAAGAAACACACGCTGATGGATGTCCTGGGCTGTTTACCAGGACAAACCAATTTCCATTCTGGACCAAGAGTCCATTTGTATTGCTATAGATATTAGAGTTCAGATCTTTCACTGAATTCATTTATCATTGTTTTTCTTAGAATCAGTCATTCATCAACAGCGATCGAAAGGATTGGCTGGGTGACTTGTTGAACCGCCCTATGTTATAAAGTCATATTATCAAAGTCTGAAACGTGTTTGCTTTACATGACTTATGAGGAACACTGAGTTTTACACTCTTTATTCTCTGTGGCCATATGGTGCAAAAAATGAAAAAAAAATTGTATCATGTGAATTAAGACACTTCAGAGACACACGTCTATGAGTCATATACACACACACACACACACACACACACACACACAGTCTTTATCTTATTCTAGAACGAGACCTCAAATAAAAAAAGAACTCACAACACTGACATATGCCCGCGGAATCTGGTTGTGACTGTGGTTGTGTAGCTAATTAGAGCCAATGTGGCCACACTGTTAATCACCTCCCTCTCTGCCTTCTCACAGTTTGTTAACACTGGAACCCTGAGATTACCTAGACCTAATGGACTCATTAATTACACACACTCTGCTGTGTTTTTAATTAGTCATATGTTCATTTAGCAAATCAGCGGAGATTTTTTTTTCTTTCTCTCTGGCAGCCAGGAGTTCCATGTTATGTGGCGTTACTCATAACAGCTGCTCGGTGGCCGCCTTGGAAGAGAATAAATGATGTGTTGGGACTGGAGCAACTGTGAGAAAGTGTGTGTGTGTGTGTGTGTGTGTGTGTCTGCTTTGTTTCCAGTGTATTTGTTTTCAGTGGAGTTGTCTCAGAAATGGCAGTGTTCAGTGTCCGACTACAGTACCTCACAGTGTTTGTTTGCCAGTTGATTGTTTACCTCAACACAGTGGGTCAAGACATGTGTGTGTGTGTGTGAAATCTGTTTAGCCAGAGTGTGTGCGTGTATGTGTGTGTACACGGCAGGCCCTGCTCGATCCGGAGGGAAAGTGCTCGTTGCCGCTCGCAGCGCCTAAAAAGTGATTTGTGAGGACCGTTCCCATCAGGCGAGTCTTGCCTCGGCACAAGTGGAAATGTTTTTCTAATTTGTATATTTTGTGAAGCAGAGACCAAAGCGTCTGTGTGTGTTAATTAGCGGTTGTAAAGTACTTCATGATGTAGCGCTGCGTTGCATTGTAACCAAGCGTTTGGGGGCCTGCGCCACCACTGCCGCTGCTACTGCCGTTTCCCACTCAGGTCCTCGCTTATTTAGTTTCTGCTTTGTAATGAGAGTCAGATGCGACGGTGTTTACAGCAGCCCTGAACCACTCACATGCCGTCTAATTAGCAGCAAATGAGCGAAATGGCTGAGGATATTTTTCTTCTGAGGAGTCACAAGTGGCAGATCTTTTCAAGTTCTACACAGAAAACCTGGGCTTCATGACAAAAAGAGCTAAACGTATCAAGTTCGCATTTGTGACAGTGAATGCGTGGGTTGGGCAGCTGCATATTTTTTTCAGTCACCATACAGTAGAATCTAGAGTTCTGCGAAGGCCTAAAATTTGACCTGAAAACGTCTTTATTCATTGAGACCTGATGCAACATTTGCATTTATATTTCTTTAATATGGGTAGAAACGTATGTGCTTCTCCTTTCAAAGCCAGATGAGACATGTGTGTGTTTGTGTCTCATAATGTAATTGTTTTCAAGTAAGAGACATGATTGAGGAGAAGGAAGGAGGGGAGGGTCTCGGTGAGTTTAACAGCTTAGTTTTTAAATGACGTACAATTAAAGCCGGCTTCAGAGGCTGAGAAAGTTTTTGTAAATGTTGCCAAATCTGTCTTTTAAGAAAACCCTCAGGTTTCAGGTTGTTGTTTTCGAACATTGTTTTTATTTTTATGCGATGTTATAAGACACAAAGTTACCATTTGATCACTAGGGCTTGGACATGTAATGATAATAAAACTGTGACTTAGACAATTTTATTCCAATTGAATCTGGTTCGGCTTAGGCAAGACGTTTAATATCAAGTTACCCCCCGATCTCATTTGCTTTTGTGCACAAACCACTTGTTAAGACACTAATAAAGCCTAAGAATCTGAATCAAACCTTAATATATTGTCTAAATAATAATTAAATTATATGAAAATAACAATCTAACTTGTATTATTATTTAGCGGGTAGAACAATCAGATTATAATATAAAATGAATAAAATAATGATATATTATAGCAGTGGGCAGAAATGAAAGATTCCCAGTCTAAATAACAGAGGTTATTTCCATGTGAATGAATGAACTGCATTCACACTGACTCCTCACAACTACTGATTTATGAGAATTGTAATTCCTACCCACACATGTTCATCTGCTACTGGCTGCAGAGGAGCCATTTAACTCAGTGGAGCGACACATCTAAAGATGACCTGTGACTCTGCCCCTGAATGGTGGCAAAGGAAAGGGAGGTCTTGTCCCGTTGTCCATTTCAATTAATCTTCAGCGGCGACAAGGCCTCTTTTATCCACGTTGCCTGCCAGCGTTTTATTGGGCCCCTCCCAATACGGGCCGGGCTATGATGGTCCCATAATTCAGAAGGAAACTCCAGAGAGGTCAGAGGTTGGTCCCGGAGGAGAAGGAGAGGAACAGGAAGTGTCAGGGTCAGGACAAGAGAAGCAGGAGGGATGGCTGGATGAACAGAGGAGGGAGGAGAGGAAGAAATTCCAGCTTGAACAGTGTGAACTTGAACTCAGCAATAAAAGTGGGAAAATAACTCAGGCTGCAAACACCTGCACCATCCACCGAAAATCACAGGGGTGCCAGCAGAGAGGGAATCGGAAGTGGAGCCCAAATGTCTGAGACCACTTTCCCACAAGTGGTCTCAGACATTTGGGCTCCACTGTATATCAAGTTTAATTATTGGTATTTAGTGTACTTATATAGTGCATATACTTTCCTTATGTCAGAGCCCTCCTTTTCTTTCTTCTCTCTTTTCCTTTATGCACTTTCTCATACATTTCCCCAGATTTTTTTCCTCCTGGAGCTCAGCCCCTCCCTTCCCCTTTTCCCCCTCCACTTTATATCAACATCTTTCCATAGTGTTGAGTCTCCAATACTGTGACATTACATTGACTATGTTTACATGGACTGCAATATTTCAATATTAACCCGATACATTAACAGCATTAATCTGAGAGAGGTCATACTTAGGAGAATCATTCCAATCTAATTGGCATTATGTACATGTCATAATCGCATTATAACGTCCCTGTGGAATTATGCAGCGCTTGACATGTACAGCGGTTTACCTTGACCTCATTATCAGAATGTGCTCTGTCGCATTTGAACAGGAATGTGAATGGAATATCGATTTGCAACGCATGTGAACATCATAATAATATAATGAAAGAAGTCTGCAATACTTTGGACACTTGTAGGAACTTATCATTTACGCAAGATGCCTAGAAATGTCCCACACTTTTGATCAGGGTAAAACATTACATGGACACTTGTAGGCACTTAACATTATAGTTAAAATGCCTAGAAATGTCCCGACCAATCAGAATGAGCCAGACACTTCTAGACACTTATCATTTACGCAAAATGCCTAGAACTGTCCCACACTTGGTGTTAGGGAAGTACAATACGTAGGACACTAGTAGGCACTTTAAATTAAAGCAAAATGCCTAGAAATGTCCCACACTAGTGGTTACAGAAGTGCAATACTTGGGACACTTCTAGGCACTTATCATAGTAGCAAAATGCCTAGAAATGTCCAGTCCAATCAGAATGAGCCGGACACTTCTAGGCACTAGAAGGATGCAGCACCTGAATAGAGATACAGAGTAGAGACACAGATATTGACTGTGGCTTAAATTAAAACTATTACTTCCATACCCCTTTGTGTGAGGTGATTATACACCAATAAAAGAACATGATTATAAATAAAACGTATCACTTAAAATTCCTCACATTTGACCTTCATGATTTATCCTAACCTCCAGGTTGGGAGCCACTTCTAAAGTATAGTAGTGCAAATGTATACAAAAACTCGGTATTGAATGATAACTGATGATTATGATCTTTATTAAGAACATGTGAAATGTGATTTGTACCAGTAGCTTTGCATTGCCATGAATTATGGAATCATGGAGTGTTTCCACTCGAGGGCTACATTTCCCACACTCTCCCTTTTTCCTTCCAGCTTCAAGAAGCCCCTTGCCAAGCCGCCATACTGGTGGAAATCCATCGTTTCCCATCGCAACCAGATGTACACCCATCTATTTCCATAGTACTCGAATGGCACACGTACCCACACATTCACCGCAAATTCACATAGTCATTACAGTACATATACATATACCCTGTATCTAGATTCTGTCCGCCAGCCTGATTACAACCTCAGTGTTTGTGTTACTCCTCTGCCAGCGGTCATCAATGGGACGATCTGGCGGTCGCACGGTGGCGACAGCTGACAGAGCGCCGCCACAACACTGGTGACACAACCAGCCAACACACACTCGCTTGAATCCACACTGGCACCAGGCCCGACTGGTTGGTGGAAGATCAAGTCAATGAGACCTGAAAGCAAGAATAGAGAATGAAAGCGTGCACACACACACTTTTGGAGTAACATGGAAGGCATATTATCCCATGTTTCCTTGCTTTGAGCTCTTCTGCAGGACAGATCTCTCTTTGGTTTTCCTCTGCAAGTATCCCCACAGTCCTGTGTGACCACTGTGACCACCTCCTGTGTAAGACGTGCACTGACTCCACAGCAGAATTGTATTTGGGTGTCTGGAAAATGTGTTACCGAGCATTTTTACTGAAGTGGACAAGTCATGCAAAACCAAGGGGAGCATCTGTAAATCCATGTTCCTGCTGTGCACAGCGAAAGTGCAGCGTGATGCAGACACATGCCCTGATGAAATGAAGACCATTGCACACAGAAACACACGCACACACACACACACCTGCTTGCTGCTGGGACTGGGTGCTGCTGTGCTTCATGTGGCTTGTAGTGGTCTGCTCAGGAATGCACAACAGAACCACAAATGGACCAGACACACAGCCAGATGACATAAAACTCAATTTGCCGGTTCATGCATGCCCTCTCTGTTTCTCTCTTCTTCTCCTCATCCTCCTGTTTGCTGTCGCCATTCGAGCTTCAGGACCCTCTCGGTTTTGCCAATGTTTCTCAATCTGCTTTGTGGAGCCAACCTTCATATTAGCGACTGTTTTTTTTACCCTTCATTTTTGTATTCTCTGTATACAGGGTCATTTTCAATTTAAAAATATTAGCTGTAACAATATGCTAACACACTGAACCGCTGGTCTTCATCACTACTGCACTAGAAGCGCATATACATCACTGAACACCATGCAACAGTGGGTGTTTGATTAGGATCATAGACGACCTATCTTCCTTTTTTCTTAACTAAAATAGCTATAACTGTGTATTTAACTAAGTAGTAAATATAACTTTGAATTATATGCAGAGGACTGAGTTTTTTCAAGCAGGGTTTTCGCCCTTTTTTTTAACATAATCTCTGATGAGGCTTCTAACATGTGACAACCGCAAAAATGGAAAAAAAATGAATATCTCATGGTGAAAAAGCTGTGCCATATACGTAGAAGACACAGACGAAGATGTCTCGAGAGTTTGTGGCGATTAGAGACGACACTGGTGTCTGTGTTGTCAATAAAACCTTGTGATCTTTGTAGTGGAATTGATATGTCACTTCCTGCCTCTGCCTGCTGCATCTATCTGCTCCAACTGTCGCCTGAATAATGTGGATTTGATGCTGTTGTGAACACGGATGTGCAGAGAACCTCCCGCTGCGTTTTAGAACTCCCTCTCTAATTCCCCTGACTTTACTCACCGGTCGTGTCTTGTGAATATTACTTGGGAGTGTATCTCCAGATGATTACCTTTAACTTTGTAAAGCACTTTGGTAAACAAAGTTCTTTTAAATGTGCTGTATAAATAAAGTTGACATTGACAATGACATCATCCTTTTAAGAAGATTTGTTGGGGGTGGTGGGGGGGGGTGATGCCCATACAGGGAACTGTATGCTTCTTGCGTGAAGGTGCACATTGAAAGCAGTATTTTAGTTTATGCTGAATTATTCAGCCAGCCTGCCGATCAATGTTTAGCAGAACGATTTGCGGATTCCATCGTCAGCACTGAATTCAGGATGGTCACTAGCACACACAAGTTCTCTATAGGCTAACCCCCTCCTCTCTCTATAGTGGTCGGGAGGATGGTTCTCGATAATCTGATCAAGTCTTTGTTTTTCAAGAATTTCATCGTCTTCCACTAGTCAAGATTTATTCTTTCTCTGTGGCAGAAAAAGCTGTTACATGAGCCATCAGGCTCACAAGGCTGAGTCAGGCTAATGAAAACACTTTAATGGCTGACCAACCCAATAATGGTCACTCAATAACTCGGCTTAAACAAACTCAGTAGTTTAGCAACATTAGCTTAAAAACAACCCATAATGCAATACTTCCGTTAGGAGCAGATGTTGCACTGGCACTTCATTTTAAAAGAATATCTGTCTTTGAATGCTTTCCTCCTTCCACCATTTCTTCCTACAACCCTTCAACCCTGCCTCCTCATCTTCATCTCAGGTGGCTGTAACTCTGCAAACGCTCATTAAGAATTTCTCAGTGCCAACTGCTGCCGCCGACCAAGCAGCCAGGACAAACGTTGAGTGTGAAAGCTCTCATTTATCACCGGGCACCGCAGGGCAGCAGGCCCAGCCAACTGGAGCCATGGGCTGGGTAAGCTGGAGCTGGAAAGAGGGGAAGAAAGGGGGGAAGAAAGGGTGGAGGAGGCCCAGAAGTGCAGCAAGGAGCCAAATGAGGTGGGGAGGACCGAGCTGGGTGGGGAACGTGGGGTGAGCTGGTGTGAGCGTGGGGCAACAAGCACAGTTACCTTTGGGATGGGTGGAGATAGGAGGAGGGAAAGTGGGCAAAGGGTTTGGTGTTATGGGAGAAACATCAGGACAGGGTGGGTAACTGGCTGCAGTCACTCAGTCGTAAGCAAAACTAAGGGAAGTCACTAGTGGTGTAACTCCCTGGTTAAATATACTGTGTTGTTTTTTGGTTAATCATGAAAGTGCTAATCCAACGGTGTTAAAAACTCTTCCAAACTTCAAACCTCTAGTTTATAACACAGACTTAAAATTCGAAAAGGTTTAGTTTACATCTATAATCCAAGACAGGACTGATGACATCATCCTGAATATATGTATTTTTTGATTTCAGAAAGACTGAAAGACTAGCTTATCCTAATCAACAATGTTCAACTTTACACTGGACATTGAGGATTTTTACCATTACATCAAACATTGACACAAAAAACTGCATGCTTATAGAATCATCATTTAAGATCCATGAAGTGCACAGCACATATTATTACAAAGAAAAATGTTTAGTTAAAGGGGAACACAGTCAGCTTCACTTGTAGTTTGCTCATCAGAACAGATCCACTGACCTGAAGTCCTGTGTGCGTCTGTGGCCTTGTACTGAGCTTGAAAGTTCGAAACATAAATCCTGTTGTGTGTTTTGGAAAGTGGAAGACATGCAGCCAGGTAGGGCCTCCTCTCAAATTGCATTATGGGAAGTAAAGTATTCAGTGTTTTTGGAACCTGCCCATTATGAGCACTATGCAGACTCAGCAGATGTGAATATGAAACATATTCTCCATTGTAGTGTAGATTAATTCACAGCTCAGGTGTCCATGGATTCTCCACATATCAAACATGGATTTTTAAGTATTAAATTACCCACTTTTGCAAAAACAATAAACAATTAAATAAAAATAAAAAACTGCTGTAAAGTCGCACAAAACCGATTTATAAACATACATTGTTTATAAAGATGAAGACATGACTGCCTCCGTAAAAGTGAAGCCAAAGCATCTTGATCGCCCCCTGGAGGCTAACTACAGTATAGGTTGCATCTTCCTCCTCCACCAAGTTAACAGAAGAACCACAATATATATTATTATTGGTTACTTTGGTTTCTTTCATTTGAGGTAGTTGTTATCATAATGAGGTTTGATGAAGTGCAAAGTTTTCTGGAAGGTTTATCGATACTGCGCAGGCTCCAAATCCATAAGATGGCCGCAGACATACAAGGCTAATAATTTGGCTTCGTTTATGGACATTGGGAGGAAGAGGAGAAGCCTCCTCCATTTTTAAATTCAGTGTACGATGAAATCTGAAGACGATCACTGCAAAACAGTCACAGCAGGTTCAATACATTAGAACATAGAACCAGAGCAATCCCTTAAAAAAAATCTAAACCATCTGTTAGTGCAAATGATGATTATACGCTGAGCCCTGCAGATCATTTTGATTTGGATAGCGCTTGACAGACAGTTAACATAGATTATAGGATAGGCTGTTGCTCCTCAGCACAGCCCAGGCCTCATTAAAGAGCATCATGTTATGTGGTTTGGTTTGTTTGCCCTGTAGTTTACACACTAAACAGAGTTTCCAGGCGGCAAAATGTTTCTAAAATGCAGATCAATACTAAACAGTGGAATAAATGAATTCTCATGGGAATTATGGTTGGGAGCTGTGCCATTGACGTAGAACCACTCCTTGAGAAATGCAGGCGTGGACATGTGCTGACGGCCTCTCTGCCGTACGACGGCTGGTGGCTCGGAGAAGAAAGAGAAGCAAATCACATTTAAGGACATTGCACTGATTATGCACGCATTCCTATCAAACTGTGGGAGAAATATTTATTTCTCTCTTGTTCTCCATTGACGTTGACACTGCTTGTTTAACATTTCCACCGGCAGACGTCCTGCAGACAGACCCGGGCTCCAGAAGCACCACTCGTTTTATGAAATCACCCACCAAATGGTCCATACAAACCCACGACTAGTTGTGGTTTTCTCTGCATTTGGTTATTGCTGGTCACGAACGTCATATTTTTTTTTATTTCTCCTGGATCTCCATGTGCGATTGAGCAGGATTTTCCAGCTTTCCCACCCCTGCTGAATATCCTGCCATTATACGACTTAAATGCATAAATCAAAGCGCTCTTGCCATCAATCTCTGTGCTTATGTTTTGTTCCCTAACTAGCTTTGACACCTTTCGTGACCGCGGGTGGGAAACTGCAGGGGAAAGCTGGCAACAGTCTGGATCACTGATCTATTGGGGATTAAATTTGTCAACAAAATCAATACAAGGAAATAAGTAACAACTTCCATAGTGTCACATGGCTTTTCCTCGCGTGCTAATCAGCAACATTAAGTAAACTTTTGAAACACTGAAGGCGTCAGGGTAGAAATGGACACCATTATTACTGGAAAGTGCAAAGCATGCAAACACCACCTGAAGGTCAGGGAGGAAAATGTCAATGTCCAATCCATTTATAATTGATGTTACCCATTGCCTCTTGTACACCAGAGCAAACACTGTTCTGTATTCAAACTGTTTAAATCTTTAATCCAGATGTAGGTATCGGAACATTTCACAAGAGCTCAAAGACTTTGATAGCAGCTGAAGTGTCCAAAAAATTAAATAACCTAAACTGACATGCTGCGTCAAAGTGAAGCCACATCGTTTTGAACATCGATAAGGGCCGGCTCCAGTAGATGTTATCAATCTGACCTCCTCTATTTCCCCAGATGGGACAATGGAACAGATTTTTTGTAATTTTTTGTAGTTCTTATCACACAGTTGTTAGTTTTCCCAGTAAGTTTGGCTTTCAAATTAGTTATATGAGTAAAATGTCATGATTGACAGCTGAGTCCGATTAATTGGTGGGATCGCAATACCACGACTCCACCACCCGGTCGCTTCAGCACAGATTCAGGCTCAAAATGCGCAAGATGTCTTCAACTGTATTCACATTGGTGTGAGAAACGTATGTGTGATCGGGTGTAAACCGTCAAGGTAGAAAAGTCCTATGTAAGTGCAGTCATTTGCCATTTATAATTTATGCTTTTTCTATATTTGTAAATCCAGAAACGTTCATCTTTACACAGACATATGCAACCTGTTGAAAGACTTAATAAAAACATGTCTTGTGTTGTCCATTGGGAATGAAATGTTCTCTACAGTTCCACTCATCATAAGTTTTTTCTGGGAAGACGCATCAGTTAAATAAGCATGAAGATACTTTATATTCCCAGGAGGGAAACTTGGGTGAATGCTCACACAATAGCTGCCACTGTTCTTGGTACTCTGTCACTATTACTTCACACATCCGTTCTGGTTAAAATGATGTTTTCAGGACATCTCAGGACATATTAAGTAGGTCAGTCATTGGACAGGGAATAACAAGGATGATGACACTGTGTCATCAGATGACACAAGTTTTTCAGACCCAAGCTGCTACTTAAATCTTTCCACCATTACATTTACACGTATCCCTGCTCGTGCAGCTATCCCTTACTGTCTCTACTAAAAGTCAGTCTGGAAGCAATATGATGGTTGAAAGTGAACCTTTTGTGTTATTTATTACTTTTGAATTTTGTCGGAACTTTTGTTTAATATGAATAAGCTGTTGAGGCAAAAATGATGATGGAAAGGATACATCCCAGGTACTACGACTTCTGAGAAGACATGGATTTTGAGTACCTCCATTTACTAGGAGGTTAATGAATATTACGTTTTTTGATGTTTGTTTATTTTGTGAGAAGATTATAGCCCTGTCATTACTAATGATTTTCTCTGGTATTTGACTGATGGTTGATATAGACTTTGCTGCCACCCAATCATGCTTGTTTGAGCATTTTAAGGCATTTTTTTGGTCCTTGTCTGGATGGAGATTTATTGTAAGAGAGGAAGTCTGGTTTCCTACTTTCAAATCATGGTTTGGATAATGAGAATAAACTATTGATTCATTTGCAACATGCTTCTTCCGTGCCCCATGGGACAACACTGCAGAAGTGTGCTCCTTGATCTCCTCCATTTAAACTGTGATTCTATTATCATATGTAATAAATGTCAAATGTCAATGCCAAATTTAAAAAAAATCAAAAATGAATCTCTACAGATGAAAAGGAATCAGGCCTTTTATAACTATCTGCTATTTGAGGTAAAAGCTGTGACGATCTGATAGTCACAGGATACTGATTCAGCTCCCTTGGTTCTAACCGATCTCAACAGCAACGCTTGCCCTTGTTTAGAAAATAGCAGAGATTCCGACCACAGCTCGGTAAACTTTGGGGGAAATGTGGGGAAACGCACCATTGCACTTCAATCAGAATGGGAAATGTGAAACACATGAAGAGCTAAACTTAAGTCATTGCTCAATAATCTGTGGCCTGGGTGTCCTTGCTTGGGTCCTGCACACTCTGTACCTCGGCTTAACCTTTTCTTTAAGTCACACTTTAATATTTAAAGAGGGAAAGCCCTACCACATTGTGGAATTTAATGCAATGGCTTGTTATCGTTGATTTAATTTAATTCCAAGCCTTATTAATACTCACTGGACAGGTACAGGCTACTGCTTTGGTAAATCTGCAGCTGCATTCTTTGAGGCATGTTCTCGAAAAACTCTGCTGCACATGTTACAAAGACCTGACTGAATCCGCGGCTCAGCCCACACACTTTTTCCAGTGGTTTTTGGCCTTGGCAAACCTTTACCCAGTACAGCTACATGCCAGCGTCCAGACTCTGTCTAACATGAGAAGGTGATGTGCATAATTTGTTATATATGTATTGCTTAAAATCTGAAATATAAACAGCAACAGCGACAAGCCCGCTGCCCTCAAAACCACAAAGAAAAACAGCTCAGTTTAAGCGCCCTGGCCGCTCTCATCTGATTAGGACCAACTCTACATTTTGAGTTTCTCTTTTTCTCCATCTCTCACTTTTTTCATGTCAAAATGGCTGACGGCTTTCCATAAACACCTTTGGAAAATGAGGTTGTGGGTATAGAAGACGCAGTTAGTTTAATGAAAATGTGTTGTGGGAAATCAGAGCTTTGCTTCTCGGTTGAAAACGACCCTACTGCATCACAGTTTAGATTTATTTTGTCATTATTTCATGATTTTTTTCCCCCTTTCCCGTGCTTCCTATTAAGAAATTCTGCGATTTGCTTTCACGTGAACCTACAGAAGCGTAGAGAGACTCAGGTTTCCCCTTCCTCTCCTGTTAAGTGTGTCAAGTATGACCTCACGGCGCATTGACGTTTCGAGGGAAGGGTCATGGACTTCAGTCTAGACCCCCTCTTCACCCTTTCGTCTGCAGCAAATCCGACGCTCGATTAGCCTTCGATTTTGTGGGATTTTCAGTCGCGGTGCGGATCTGACCAAAAGAATAACCCAAATACCTCAACGTCTGCTCCTGGTCCCTGTAAAAACATAGTTAGAGTGAGGAGATGTACGGTGCGGTCGTTGCACTGTGTGCAGACCCACTCTGTAATTGGAAGGATCAGTGGAAAGGGGAATTTGAGACAAGCCAGAGCAATCTGGGGGGATGACAAGATATTGTGAGGAGCTGAAGAGTGGATGGCAGCAGGTGAGAATGATTTGTTGGAGCTCTGCTTGTTATACCCCTGCCTTACGTTCATTACACACACAGGCGCACACACAAACACACACACACACACACACACAACCTTGTATTTCTATCTTAGCGAGGACACTTATTGGTATAAAACAGTCTATAGCCTCTAAACCTACCCCTTACAACTAAATGCATGAATTGTAAGTCTTCTAAATGCTTAACATTACATTACATTGATATTAATTTCGTCTCTCTTTGACCTTAACCATAGTGTCATTGTGCCGAACCTAATCCTAAATGTAAACAAAGCTTTACGCAACCTTAACTTAAACTTAAAACATTACCTCACCTGAAATAAAGGTATTTGTATTATGAGGTTTTGATTTTTGTCTCCATAAGACAGACAAGCCCGCATAATGCGACTGTAAACAGATTTAAGTCCCAAGAACATGAGCAATACCTGGAACACACAGACCGACAGACAGACACACACACTGTGTTTTGGGGTTTTATTTAGATATTTCCAGTGGCCCTGAAAGCTCCACACACTACAAATTGAGCAATTCCAACCTCAACCACATGTTTATCACTGTTACCATGACGGCAAAGGTCCAGTACGCTTCCTACTGGTACACGTTTATGGGTTGGATCTCAGACTGGGGACAAGGAACCCTGATTGTGTAATGTCAATTATACTTAAATGTCAATGTGTTTAAGATTTAGGTGAAAGGGATCTAGTGGCAGATATTGAATATAAAAAAATCCTAGTGATGTTTTCACGAGTGTGTTTCATCTAAATTGTACAAGTTGTTGTTTTATTTACCCTAGAATGGGCCCTTTATATTTAAATACTTTTAAATACTTTATGCTTACATAAGGAGCGAGTCCTCTCTACGCTGGCCGCCATGTTTTTTACTGTAGCCAAAACTGGAAAAAATAAACACCTTTTGAGTTTTTATGATCACCGAAGACTACCACAGGTTCATGTGTGGGAGGGTGAGGTGAATGGGGTATTCATTTGCAACATTCAACTTCACCAATAGGTGTCACTAAATCTTTCTCACTGAACCTTTAATTTCTTACAAATTGCTAATTGTACGTATTTGATCATATAAAAACAGTTCGAAATATCATGACTGACAGCTGAGACTGAGTCACGATTGGTGGAGCGTGTGCATTGGGAGGACTCTGGCTCCAAATGTGCAGGTTGTCAGCTTTCATATCCAGGATATTTTTGGTTTCATTTCTGGATAGTGAAAGGAAGTGGAGACACGTCTTCCATCTTTTATGTACAGTCTATGGTACATACCTAGACTTCACGTAGACTGAAGGCTAATTTGAATCTTATTCAATGTTCTCGGATAAACTGCAACTGGGTTAAAAAAAACTGATCAAATCTCAACCAGATCATTTTGTTTATTTGATATTTTTATTTCACCATATCACCAACCTCTTTGGCAATTTCTTTACAAAGTAAAAGCACAATGTTTGTTTTGTTGAGTCAGAGGACTGCGTCGATTGCATCATAAAAACATCTGCACACAACCTTCAGAACAAACAATAAAAATTGACAGTAAATTGTAAAACTGTCTGAGGAGGACACACTACTGAAGAAGGTCCAGAGCATTAACACGGGACAAGAGAACAGAACATTACAAACAGAACAGCCACTGCACAAGTTATTGTTCCATGTACAACGGATAGAGATTCATAGAAGAACTCAAAGACTTTAAGTTTAAACATTGAAAAGATAAGTTGGATCGAGGGGCACACAGGCTCAAATCATAACTGATACAAAAAAAAAGTTAATCCAAAGCCCTGAAAGGTAAACTGTACTTATATATATACACTTCAACTTATATCTGATGCACACACAGGAGCCAGCGCTGTGAGTGTCTGTATTTGCTTGTGTTTTCTGTAAACATCTGTGGAGAAATGTCTGCCAGCGTCTGTTCTCGGTAGCTTTCATCCAGCACAGGGACATTCGTGGGAGCAGGGATAGAGAGCAAGAACCAGCGGGATCACCTGCTATAGCTCACCTCACCCTGGCTCCTGCATCCCTCCTTCCTGTCGCCTCGTCGCCATGACAACAGACCAAACAGGGCTACGGCACAGTGCCGCCAAACAAGCTCCGGCTGTATGATATCATACCGGATTTGTTGCACTGAAAAGAGGCCGTTTCCAAGAAGCCTGCAGGATTAAGTATCATCTCGGTCACATGATGGCTGAGCCAAGAGAATATTGTCTGACCTCGTTGACATTTAGAAATGGATCATTAGATATTATACAATGTGCCTGAAATATCTATTAAAATCAGTAAACATCAGTTTATTGGGAATTTATATGTTCTTTTCATTACTTCTTCTGCACCACATTCAAAAGGGGAGTGCATGGTCATTTTGTCCGTTTTCCAGTGTAAACATACACCACCCTCCAAAGGCAAAATGAGTGGAGTACTGCTTGTACCTTTGATTTGGCTGCACTGCATCCAAATAAACTGAAAACCAACTGTACGTGTGGAACTGCGCTGATTTTTACCATATCTGCAAACACTTTGTCAGAGTAATTATCACTTGTTTCAACTGTCAAATATTTCACTGTGGAGAAACAAAGGCTGTTTTACCCTCAACACCCTGACACATACACACACACAGAGACACACACAGATTTGTAGAGCTATCCTACTTTGAATTGACTTCCATTCATTGTGGACAGCTCAACCAAAATCGTATCCCTGACCTCAACCATGGCCAATTCATGCCTAACCCCTAACCTAAATTCATATCTTACCTCTAACCTTAACCAGGAGCTTGAAAGTCAAGCCATGGTCATCATGGTCGCCATGAGGTCAAGTGGTCTTGACGAAAGGTTACTGTTTATGCTGGAAAAGGTGCCCAAGTGGTAACAAAAAACAGTGCACACACATACACAGAGTGATGTCAGTGGTGATGGTGTTTCCCTCCATGTGAACCCTGAGCCACTGTTCATGGAGATGTAATGAAGTTGGTGGTGACAGGTCATGACTCAGGAAGTAAGAGAGCTCTCTGTCACCAACAATGTATCCAGCACTGCTGGGCTTTATCAAGTCTCAGCTCTTCATTCAATTCATGGAAAAAAAACTCAAGCATAGGCGGCTCCAAGCAACAGTGTATTCTTATTTTATCTTTTTGCCAGTTTCTCTTATGGTAGCTACGGAAAAAAGTAGTTTTCTTTTTATTTCTCCTATCGATTACTCATAACTTCATGTAGTCATTTCCTGCATTTTCAGCCAACCTGTCAGCTGACTGGACACTGTTCTTAACAATCACATACGGCGACTCCTATTTATATCATTTGATTTCTAATACTAAAACAACTTTTAACAATATAATAGCAATAACAATACTAATTTCATTGATAAAAGACACAAATAGAAAATACATAATTTAAAACCGATATCAAATTAAAAAGGATAAGAGAAAAAAGAATAGCTAAAAAAAAAGTAATAACCATCCAGTAAAAGTAACTTTAAAAAACTAAATAGAAGTGTTTAATCATAAAGGCTAAAAAGAACAGATTTGTAAAACGGTCACAACTCTTTATGGTTTTATTTTCAGGGACTGCAACCTACCGTGATTTCCCTACGACAGTATTCTGCAGACTCCTGCTCGATTCAGATGTGGATAATATGTGGAGGTAGAGTAAAAGAACGGCAGGAAGTCTTTGGACAGGACAAATGAGCAAAGATAAGCAGGATGAATCATCATCATACATCCTTCAGTTCTCTCAGTCCTCGCTAACCTTTGTCACAGTAGAACTTCTTTTTGTTGTATGAATTATTGTTATAGCATCCACTGCCTCCTTGTATGTAAGAGCATGTCAAATGACGGCCACGTTCATAATGTAAGGATATGTATATTAACATTTCCCTCTGTGATTGTCTCCCTACACCGTTTTTAATGCAAAACCCACAGACAGACACTCAAGGCCTTAAAACCTGGTTCTTCCTAATGTGAGTTTTGCAAACCCTGTCCACCACATGGATTAACTCACTACCCTCAGACATTCGCTTGCAGTGCAGTTTTACATTTCAAAGTAAAAAAACTACTTAACAGTTCCCAATATCTGCTGATGTGTCTCAGCTCCCGACATTTCTAGAAAATGGATGTTTGGTGAAACGAAACCCTTAAAAAGCTCGATGGGAACGAGCGCCAAGGAGCCGCACAGCAACTCCTATTCATGAGGAGTCCAGGAGAGCCCATTGATAAAAAGCAGGCTGCGTTGAAGTAGGAGTGAGTGGATGTGGATGAAAGGGAAGAGATGAGGTCACTGAAAATGATTAAAGGGCTTCTTTTTTTTTCTCCTACTAAACAATTTATATCCATCTAGAACAAACAAAGCATCATTGCCTTAAGGTCATCATCCAGTTCCCGTGGTTACGTACTGTATCTTACTTACATACTGGCACTGTCAGGGTTTAAAAAAAATCGCATGTTTCACCCGGTTGCAGGGCTCTATTAAAACAAAGAGTATATATTTATACCCTGAATACAGATGCCTAAGGTCCAGGTATATGGGTATATGGTTGAAAGTCATCCATTAAAACAGTGCATGTTATTCCAATCCCTCACTGCCTGGAGTCGGATGGCAGCGACATCCACAGAAAAACAATAATACGCCTGGAAATTAAACAAACTAGCAAAACTTTTTTATTGCACGCAAACATTTTGATATTACCTTTCCTTGAGAAAAGCAGCCTATTCAACTCCGGCTCCCAGCTGATTCCTGAATTACGCTCGGCGTCTGTTTGTGTGTACGTATGTGCGTGCGTTGTGCGCTTCACGGTGAAAAGCAGGACTGTTGATCTTCGTGTCAGATGCCAAACGGTTCCATAAAGGGACTTTTGAGGGTCTTAGCTGGGCACCATGCCAGTCTGACTGTGCTCCTGGAAAGCCAAATTGTGTGTGTTTGTTTGTGTGTGTATGTGTGCCCCTTATGGTGTAGCCATGAGGGCAACAGGAGATGATGGAGAGCACTCTAAATTAATGATACAGAATTGTTTGTTTAGTTAGTCTTTTATAATTTTTCCTCTTGCCTCTTACTACTTATTTCCTGAAAAAGTATTTATTCTCGTCATGTAGTTACTATATTCTTGCAAAATAACACTTTTTTCTAATATCATTCAAAAAAATATTTTCACACTACAACTTTATTTACAATATTATGACTTTATTTTTGTTTCCTTCTCAATTACATAATTCTCATAATGTCAGGAGTTTGAAATTTAATTTATTTTATTAATACTACAAATTTGTTACCATAATATGACTTTATTCTCATGATATTACATGTATCATTTCAATAACACATTTATTCTTATTGAAATTTCAACCTTATACTCATAATATAAAGAGTTTCCTCAGAATAATGACTTTATTCTTACAAGTTATTTTTGCAAACGTTCTCTACTGCAGCTTTAAGGCCCTCAATATAGCGTACTGTAGGTCCCCAAGTCTATTGAAAATGTATGAAACAATATGGAACCACAAGTGAAGGTACTTTTTATGACCATTTAAATTAAGTCACAGGTGTATTTCCATCGTAGGTTTGAAGAAAATTGAGACAAAGAACTCCATCTACAAAATGGGATGAAAAACAGTGATAATATGTCCGAAGAACGTTGAGGCGATTTTCTTCGTTAGAAACCATCATGAGTCTAATAATCGGTCCAAGACTTGAGTCTTTGAGAGTAGACTCAATCACTACAGGCCCAACTGCAAACTGCTAACAGGCTAATGAACTTCTGAACCATGAAGCTTTAGCAGCTCCCTAAACAAGGCAGCGTTTGAGCGGAACTGCCGGTGACGTGCTTCACCTTCACTTAGCCTAACGGACACTTGACTGAGTCCCCTGGGTCACCTCTGAGGGAGGGGGTCAGTGTTTACCAGTGTTTGCACGTCACTCCGCACAGCTCCTGCAGGTTCCCCCTCACTCTCAGCTCCCAGAAATGGCTCGCTAAGCCAAACAGCCAAGGGTGTTGATGTTTACTCTGCCAGGGCCCTGCCTCCCGTCCATGGCAACGCAGATACCATTTTGGAGATTGCGGGGGAAAATATTTTCCCAAGCGGGCTGACTCAGGGCAAAACAAACAGCTCGGTTCAGGGGTACACACGGCATCGGAAAAGAATCCCACCTCAGTCAAGGAGAATGACTGAGGTGGGATCGGAAGGGTGTGGAGAAAGATTTCCATCCGAAAAGAAAAATAACATGTAGAATGGTGCAAAAATAGGGAATAAGTCGGGATGGAAGGATAGATTTTGTCAACTTCTGTTGGAGATTTACAAGTCATAGACATTTTAAGCCAAACAAATTAACTATTGGTCATGACTTTGTTTCCCTCAGGTCTCTACAATACCTTTTTATTGACCTAATTACACATTGGAAATGATTGGAAATATTGACAGAATAATGGTAATAAGTAGCCGGGAAGTCTAAATAGCCTAATGTAGCCTATTGATTTTCCTAATAGGCCAATTCGGAAACACCCTCCCTTGATTTCCGATAGGGATATGAGAAGATTGATACCTCATTCATGTGTCTGATTTGGCATGAAGATAACGGTGATTCACTTGGTTTAGTATTGAGACTTGTGTTGAGGAGAAATCGTCAAAGTTCCAAAATTATGTCTCATATGTTAAACCCTTAGAAGAATATTAATATTAATGTTACTAAGAGTTACTATGTGTAGTTGACTTAAACTTGCACACCTCATTTCCCATTAATTATCTGAACTGTGTTTAACTGCTCATAATAGCATAGTAGATCTCAATCTCTTTTGCTCCTTTGCTGCAATTTTTTAGCTGAGTGCAGCGCTATTTGCAGCTCACGTTTCATAAAGTTTTTACAGTCCACGCAGACAGTCAGTCCCAACAGCTTCAGCAGCAGTTTTGCGTCTCTCACTCTTTAGTCTCTTTCGCTCAGAATCTGTTACGCATGAGATGAACATAGGTGTGCGTGCATCGTTTCTACTGTGACAGATTTAATTAATTCTGTTGGAAACACTTCAAAGCATAACAAAAAAAGTGCTGTATCAAATCATTTATTAATAAAAAATTGTCTGAGCCATTTCCCACACCTCCACCAATATAATGGGTTGCGTAGCTTTTGCGTCATCCTGTTAACTACCAAAAAAAACAAAAGCAGGTGAAAACATAACCTCTTTGGTAGAGGAAACATGACTTTTGTGAAGGATGGCTGCTTTACCTGCAAGTGGAGTAAATTCAGTCCCTGATGGCAATTTCCCAGTCCAGTTAAAGCAGGAAGCTTTGTTTAACTTCCTTTTCAATTTATTTCCCTCTGCATCTTCAATTGTAAAAACAAGTTTCGAGAGATGTTCAGCTGTAGCCCTGTAGGATTTAAACCAAAGGATGAATGATAAAGGCCGGGAACAGGTCGTAAAGCAAACACCTCAGGGGTTGAGGTCGCAGGTTCACAGGCATTAATCACAGCTGTCCAGCTAATGGCGACAGCAACACTCGAGGCCCGGTTTGATCAGCTGAATCACATGTGACTGTTGTCCCGGGGAAGTTGTCTCCCTCAATCACTACCACTAAATGGGCTCCGCTGGACGAGCTGTCTCGGAAAAAAACACAAACACACACACCTTATTGAGGAAAGTCTGTTTCTGTGCGAGCTACTGTGTTTGTGTTAGATCCTGAAAATCTAAAGGGTAATTCCAGTTTATTAAAAAGTTAAGTGGGAAAATGTATCCCTGCCCTTAAAAACAGTAGCCGAACATTTCTTAATTCAAGGTCTGCTACCATTTTTTTCGAGCTCCACGATGGGTGATCTCCATGACAACCCAGAGAATTTCTATCCCCTCACAAGATGCCGTTAAAATATCCAAATGTCCATAAAAGATTGAGGTGGTTTGCAATTCTTTTAATCAAATTTAGATCTTATTTTGTAGCTGTGAATGAAAAATGTATGTTAATAGCCTCAATTCACAGGGAACTATTTGCTATTCAAAGGAGTTAGCATTACAACTGCAGTGACATAATATCCAAGTTTTAATGAACCAACATTATCTTTAGACTCAAACTCATTAACTGATTGTTTTGCCACTTGGGGGAAGCAGAAATTGAAACTTTTTTAAGTTGATATGTTTAACGTCAAACTTACCAAGTCCAAATGCCCAAATACAAGGCCCACTCCATATCTAGAAATGCAAGCGCCTTTTTTCGGGGGGACAAAATGGCACATGTGATCAAAGAAGCATTTTTCTCCTTTGTTAGCATCATTCGAGACAACCCTTTGACTTCTTCTCTGATGACTGGTCCTGAGGGGCCGAGGGCAATGTACAGTGTGAACTGTCAGGTCGCTGATAGAAGATCGGACCGTACTGTGAGCATATAAATCGTGAGCTTTAGCTTTCCACCTCAGATATTTAGAGGTGGAATTTAACAGAATTTCTAAAGTTTGTTAGCTTTGCTCTTGTCATGTGCTCTCCAATATCTGTGAAACAGGTGCTGATCTAATCTTCCTACTCTCTCCACTGCATCCCAGCATAGGATCCTCTTCCCCACCAGTGACACATTCTCCGTCTGTTGGCTGTAAAAGCATGTCTGCATGGTGTCTGTGACCTTCCTCTGCTATCTCCCCGGGGTCCCATCCTCTCTTTCCATTCTTCTCTTCTCCTCTGTTCCCTTCATCTCCTTTTCTCTTTTCCTATTTCCTTTCTTCTTGACTCATGCTCCTAAATTCCCAGTATCTGCCTGCACCTTACCTCAGCTCTGCAGTGTGAAGCCCGGTCTGAGATTCTGTGGCTGTCTTCCTGACCCTGTAGGTCATTTTGTCCACGCTGCTTTCAGAAAAAGAAAGAGGGATTTGGTTAAATATTATTGTTTCAGTCTCCGTCCTCCCCTGTCTCTCCTCTTGAGTAGTTTGAATCCCTCAATCCAAGAACAATTGGCCTCCGTGACAAAAGCAGAAGGAGGGAAAATGAAAGAAAATAAATTGATGGCGGAAAGATAACATATTTTGCAGACGTGGAGGTGGGGAGAAGATCAGCGAAGGTTTATAATGGCAGAAATAAATCACGCGTGCTTGTTCGTGTCAGCGGCCTGTTTAAATTCGAGTCTCTTTATATAAAGCTTGAAGCAAAGCCTGCGTTGGTCCCGACTGAGGGGTGATTGAGGG
Organism: Pseudopleuronectes americanus; assembly: GCA_038501795.1. Classification (NCBI taxonomy): domain Eukaryota; kingdom Metazoa; phylum Chordata; class Actinopteri; order Pleuronectiformes; family Pleuronectidae; genus Pseudopleuronectes; species Pseudopleuronectes americanus. Next base: position 5,677,042 of record CM076735.1, read on the forward strand.
TGAAGGGGCGGTGTTGGGTTGCAGGTACAACACTGCAGCTCATTTAATGAAGAAAAATAATGTTATCATACAAAAATAAGAAGCTCAAACTGTGCGGTAGGCTCGGACAAATGGCAGTGACAAATGTTCGCAAAACAAAGGCAGCTGGCGATGACAAGACGACTTTGACCATAGAGGAATGGTTTCCATCTTTTACAGAACTTTGAGGCCATTTTTGTTCTAAACTCAATCCCAGCTCCTCAAAGGAGCCACACAGATCCCTTGAAAATGTGAGGCTTTTCTTTTTGTGCTACCATACTCGCAAAAAAAAGACACACTTCAATTTAGGCTGTTTTTACATCTGTAAGTCCAGACCATGGTCTAAACTAAGGCTTGTGTCTTTATTACATTGTTAACATGTAATCTGTGTAGTTTTGGTCTCACATTAAGATTAAGGGATAATTTGATGACTTGTGTGTCTTGTTGTCATCACCTTCTTGTGATGTGTTTACCTATACTTGAAATTGATTCGTTTGAAGATGGGCTTGCATCTGATGTGTTGTCATTGCAATAGTAGTCTCTGTCTGAATTGAGAAAAAATAAATGACCCGGCTCCTTTTGTTATTTTGTTGCTGGTGTAATATCATTGTACATCATGGTTTTACTACCAGCATCACCAACTTCAGGGGCAATACTCCTGAACGTGCTTGTTCAAACTACAACCAAAACAACTGCATCTGTTTTAGTCAGACTCAATTTTAGACGATTAGTCCGGACCACCATCACCAAGGCCCCTTTCACACCTTTTATTTTGGTTCAGACTTAAATTGAGAAGTCTGAATGTCCAGACCAAACAAGGAAGGTGTGAAAGCACCTTAGAGCACCGTAGAAGTCCCCAATTAACCTATACTGCATGTCTGAGGACTTTGCGTGAGTATCTGGAAAAAACATTGGATTAGTTTATTTTTACGGCCATACATATAAAGATACTTATAACTTCTGGCCACTGGAATTCTCAATGAGGAAGCTTTGAGATATACTCTCCATCCAGTGTAAGAGAAGATGAGCTCCTCAGAGGATAAAGATGGGTCACGTGATATTTCTCCTGCCCCAATGCCAAACCACTAAATGCACCAACAGGGAAATCATACTGTGGCTTGATCCTATTAGAAGCATCAGGAATAATAGTAACATCCTCCCATGTAGATAAATAGAGGATTTATTATTCTAAGTAGTGAAGTTTAACTGAGAGCTTACCACTCTGTCCATTGCTTTTTCAACCTTTTGCTGGTGACTAAGTTTCCTCAGTCATACAAAATAACGTTGAAACGAACGCCCCAGTGGATTAACTGTTTTAACACATCCTGTCAATTAACAGGCGCACCTCTCAGAGAAAACCGATATGTTTTTGAGAGCGACTTGCAGTGACCATGATACCCCAGCGTCAGCGCTCAATCAGGACTGTGCTGATTGAGCACATAAGAACGTCTGATGGAAGGCGCTTAATGGCCGAATGCATTACCTTCTCATGTGTTAGATGGCTGTAATGTACCAGGTCAGTGTAGATGTGTTGTGGTGCTATTTTGCGTGACCATAGTTATATGTCTATTTGAAGCCCTGATCCCTGATTACAAGGAAAATTAAATGGATCAAGACGAAAAAATGGGCACGATAAAGGGACTCATATTTATTAATTCATGAGTGTGTGCAATTTGGTTCAGAATTAAATAAAAATCCAGATCTAGTAAATGCAGATGCTGTTTTGAGGTATGGACTCCACTAACTCGACAATCCTGTTTGTTCAGACCTTGCAGACGTTTGCGCTCCACTGAGCCCCTTTCTGGTTCGGTTTGTGGGTGCGTTTTTTGTAATTTAGGAAAATCCACCCTGTTTCAATACCAACAATGGAAAAACGATTGTGTGCACATGTATTTATCGTATTAGTCTGCAACAGCTGATGTGGTAATAAATCACTACGCAGACGCAGCGATGTGTCTGTCTCCTGCTGTTGCCACTAACTTTACACTCGTATACGTTACAGTGGTATTCCTCCTAGCTTGAAACGACCATGAAATGGCAGGTAATTTTTTATTGCCTTCTGCTAACAAGCCAAAAGCTGCACGGCCGACCGTTTGGAAGTTAAAAAACAGCCCATGATTAATGATCGCTGCGACATGTCTGAGTGAACCAAATGGAGTGTGCATGTAAACGCTCCCCTGCCAAAGCCTTCACCCTCACACTTATTGTAATCATTACAGGGAGAGAAAAAATTAGGTGGGGGGGGACTGTAATGGGTTAATTACGCCACAATCTGCAGGGGTGTAGAAATGCAGACCTTTTTAATTATCTCTGTCCATCATTCGACACATTTCTATTATTTCTCTCTCTTTTTCTGCTCCCTGCTTTGACTGAGGTTCAGCGCTGTGAAGGAAAATAGGGAATAATTGGGTTCATCCATCTCTCTCCCTGCCGGCCCCCTCCCACCTCTCTGTGTCCCACAACTTGTTTTACCTCCCTCTGTCTGCTCGTGTCTAAATAGGCTGCTTTACTCTTGTCCTCTTTCAGTCCCTCCTCCCCTCTGTCCTTACATTCACTTTTAGCGTAAAAAAAGGAATGAGTTAAATATGCACCGTACTGAGTCAGAATTGTGCATAGATGTTGGAGATATAATTAGCCCCTCTTTGTAAATTGTGGCCCCTTTATGGCCCTGGATTTAGAAAAATCCTAGATCTAGGATCCAGAACTAGGCTTCAGAAAATATAAAAGATTGGTGTTTCTGAATACTCATATTAATTGAGTTGCTGCACTTTTCTCGTTGCTATCTTTGTTTCCTACACTGACCACATACTGTAGTAGAACATCCTGAATGTGGCCTGAATGGAAGAGTGGTGAAACAAACATGGAGGAGCTATCGCAGCTGTTTGAGAACAGCTTAAACACCTGTCAATCAAGCACATATACGCCCCCTTAAACCCAGTTGGGAAACTGGAGGGATAACTGGTGCTGAAATGCTTTTCTCTACTAAACTTTAATTTAAGTTTTCTTTCATAGAAATTCACAGTTTTTTGATAATGATGTGCTCCCTCACTGCGAGTGACGAGTAGCCACTCAACCAAATTATTGTTTTGCTGTGGAATGAGCTCCCCATTGACATCAGGACAGCAGAAAGTCTGCACATCTTCCACCGCAGGCTAAAGACACATCTCTTCAGACTACACTTTGGTTAAGAAGGTGATGTCTAATAACCATCATAAAAAATAAATACAAAAAAGTTTAGTTGCACCTACATGTAGCACTTTGTAGTTTGTCTTTTTTTAATCTAGTGTACTTACTTACTTGATTCTGGCTGTTCTGGGTTTTTACCCTCATGGTTGAATGCACTTATTGTTGCTTTGGCTAAAAGTGTCAGCTAAATGTAATGTAATTGAAAGAATGACAGATTAACTGATTACACTAGTGCGGTCAAAGGTCAAGGTGGCCTCACAACACATTTGACCAGTAGATAATGTTTCTGGGAGAAGACAACCTCTGGGCAGTAGTTTGAGATAACTTAAGTTTGTGAGCTGAGGACGCTAAATATCTGAACTCCTCTGGAGAAGAAAAAAGTTCACAGCTGAGCTGTTGTAGATTCAACTTGTATTCTAGCTGCCGGGTTGAAGCTTTGGCACCAGAGTTGCTGAATTTACTCAAACTAATATAGAAAGTCAGAGATTGACAGTTTTCTTACACCAAATTGCACATTGGGAATTGTATTTTAAAAATACAGTAAGCCTTTTTTTCCCTATTGTTTTGGTTGAAAAGCATATCTTAATGTGGAGAGGTGTTGTCCAAGGTTCCTCTGGCCTAGACTTGTTGAAAACCTTGGCAGCGTTGCAGAGATATTCCCTTCGAAAGTCTTGTCTGGCTGTCAATCAATATGCAAAAGAGCTTATGGTCTACTACTCCTCTTGCACTGAGGCTTCAGGCTAGTACGAGCTGCTGGAGGACGTCGCTTTGGCAGACCCACAGGCCAAAAGGCTCCAGATTCCTGCATTCGCTGAGAACAGCGAACACAACAAAGTTGTAGGTGAAGGGCCTGGTATAGTGTAATGGAGCTGGCAAAGAACGGAATGGAGTGGTTTGCTTTTAAGTTTCATGTTAGCGCTAAAGCTTGTTCGCAGCATCGCCAGGATTTCTTACCTCTATCAAGGAGTTAATGCTTTCCTCTGTGTTTGTTTGTCGGTTAGCAGCATGACACAAACACTGTGGGATGGATTACCCGCAAAACCTGGTGGCAGGATGTGGTATGGCCAAATTTTGGTATCAAAAAACAGATCCAGGAAGTGTGTCCCTTTCTTTAACATTGTGAGATAGGAAATTCTACGATGTTCTCGCCAATTTCCCATGGAATTATTCACGTATCTAAAATCTTGGATTCAACGGGACTGTTGGGCCCTCTAGTTTCTATCTATATTTTTGTTGATAGGCTTGTAGCTTTGAGTTTTGGGCCAATAAGCTTTTCTCCTCTGACTTTCCCCTACCTGCTGTATTTCCTGCTCTGTTGAACGATCTCCCAGAGTTTCTTCCTTTCCTCCCTCCATTCATCCTCCCTTATTCTAGGGAGGGTTACAAGATCTGTGTAATGTGACATGAGACGTGTGGCCTCCTGATGCCCCCTGAGATTGCTCACAGTCCTAATAGAACCAAGTCTACACACACACACACACACACACACACACACACACACACAAAGCTCCCAGGGCTGATTTCTTGGCGCGTTGCAATCACACCAGTCTGACGTTCACTGAAGCTTTAATCTCTGCACATTAATGAAGTGTCCTGTCTAATTTCCCTGCTCCTCTGATGATCAGGAGGTGGAGGAAGGACAGAGAGCGGTCACAGGGAGAAAAAAATCTCCCTCTGCAGCAGCACGATAGCTGATAGACATTTCGCAGAGAGGACAGGGGCTTCCCCATTTACAGGTGGATGGGGATTTTAGTCCAGTGTTGCCATAAGAATCTTACATTTTGTAGTAGGGTCAAAGAGCATAAATGGACTTCCAGACCTCCGGGAATTATTATAAATGTTAGATAAGTGCTAAAAAGGAAGGTTGCTACAAAGTGTAAGTGTAGTAAGCACAAAGGTGTTTATCATAAAATGAGCCATTTGGCTTCAGTTTCAGGGTCATAGCATTGTCATAACTTACACTTCAAAGCAACAAGTCAGTAATAACTGATCTGAAAACAACTTTTGTAACAGTAGTTCATACAGTGTGTATATACCTAAAACCAATGCAAACTACTTTTATAACACAAACATCATAATATAATAAAAAAAAATACAATTTTAGAACTAGAATCATTTTATTTTATGATTGATGAGTACTTTAAGTACCTTTGGAGTTTTGTGTAACACGCACAAACTGTGATTGTGTGCTGGACTTTGACTTTGTAGGGGCATTTTTGTTTTGTAGTTATTGCCAACATGAGTTGTTGAAGTGCTACGTCCCTTATTTATTTGCTTGAGCTTTATCTATTCACCTGTTGTTAATTATTAATGGTTAACTTGTAAAATGGCCTAAATTACTTCGAGTAGGTCCAACTAGATGTTGTGATAAATCATCGCCCATAAGAAAGATTTAACTAAGACTTTTTACCTCCATTTCAAAGTTATGTTTTTGTCTCTTTCTGATTGCCAGTTAGCAGGAAAAGGCAAAAACTGCTCAGCTGATTTCCATGAGGCTTCGTGGAGTGGTGGAGCACAACCTTGGAAGAACTAATTATATTTTGGTGCAGATCCAGGAATCTTTTTTTCACTGTCTTTAACATTGCCAGATCCTTTTACATTTTCCTTGATTTCACTGAGAATATTTAATGAAAAAAAAATCTGCCATGTGAACGGGCACTAATATTTATGAGTGTGCACAACTTGGTGCAGATCCAAATAAAAATCTGGATCAAATTAGTTTAAATGTGGTTTCATAGGGGACTGTCGGGCCTTGGCAGAGGTAAGGACTCTACTAAGTGCCCTTCTGTCTTTTTAATGTAAGATCATGCAAATGGACCTTTTTATGCATTTTCCATGTTTAATAGTATCTATATTATACGTTTAATTGACATTTCCCTAAAACTATGTTTTTCTGCAATATGTTCAACTACTGTAGATCATGAGAACAAGTATTTACCCAGGAGCCTGATTAACACAGAGCCATGTGCTTTGATTTGAATGCTATCCACTCAGAAAGAGTGCACAGGGACAATATTTGAGAACATGCATTAAGTAAACGAAACAAATCACTCGAATTAAAAAGTAAGTAGGTAGTAAGGCAGGGGACCCTCATTGATTTATCTACCGAAAACAATGTTTGCTGGCACGAGGAAGCACTTGGCAGGTGGGTTTCTGGTTATGTGTATCATCTTTTTATATATCAAGTGCGTGGGCGTGAGTTAGAGAAACCAGCCTGGGCCTGCGCTGAGCAGCAGAAACCCACTCCTGTGCCCAACTCAGCAGAAGAAACACAATGAAAACATTCAGCTGTGCTCCTCGAGATTGTTTTTGGCCACAGAAGCCCTGTAGGAGGAAACACAAGCCCACCTCTATACTACTTTTTGTCTGCTGAAGCGTATGGATTTTTTTTTCTTCCTGTCTGCGGTTGAACTTGTGCAGCACGCCAAATATTATTTAATTAAAACTACACTTTACAGGGCGCAATTGCAACAATTTTGTGCACCAAGATCGTGAGGAGGAGAAGTAACTAATTGCTTAACTTGTATTATTATTAATACAGTATTTAATGTTTTAAAAGGGTTTTTGCTCCGCTAGCGCCACAGCGACGGTGACGACAGTGGAAAATGAACCTGGCCTCTGTTTTTTTTTCAGTCTGCTAGGCCTCGGCCTGGGCAGCGTTGTGGTCGGACCTCAGTCCATAGAAAGTGATGATTAGTTTGTCTTAGCTGACCGCTGACCAGAGGAATCCACAGGAGTTCCAGTAAGTGGGGTTCCAGACACTGGGGAGAAGATTAGGGTTTAATTTCACTGTGTGTCTGCCTAAATTTACTGTTTCTTTTTCTCTCTACCTGTCTCTCGGTCAGGGATCTTGCAGAACCTAAATCCGAACAAGCAACCCTGATGCACTTTCTCATAATATTCTAATCCTCTGACCTCAAACTTGGCAATCCTATAGGTCAAGGATGTAATATTAATCAGATCCACACATTTTGAGTGATTTACGAGCATGATTAGTTTTTAATCTTGTTTTTTTAAATCTGTTTTGAAGAAAATATCTACTTCTTGAGATAAACTAGTGCAGTGTCCATTCTAAACATGCATGTTGCAGCTTTCTTCAGAAATGCTCCAACAGAACAGAAAACTACTGAATAAAAATGTTATGTGATTAACAGTGTAATGTTAGGTTAGAGTTCAGTAATACCGTCAGAGTAGTGTAACATGCATGGGGCCAAAAATAGAATCCTGTCAGTTATGAGAACAAACAGAAGCACATTGGTTGATAATCCTGATTTATTTTGATATGACAATAAATTCCCAATGCCCAATGTTTACAGAGATCAGCAGCACAGGGATTCTGTCTTCATACTACGTCACCTCAGCTGAGTTTACAAACATTTTGAAAATTTACATTTATAATAGTTAGCAAGACTAATAATGTGTGTGCTTGTGCAGAGCAGTTGTACTGCTGTGATAATACAATTTCACACACTTGGACCCAATGACACTATATAAAAAAGAACAATGTGTCTCCACTTCCTCCCACTATCCAGAAATGAAGCCAAAATATCTCAGATACAAACGCTGTCAACTTGTGCCAATGGCGCCATTTAGAGCCAGAGTCCGCACAGTAGCGATCCGGGAAAGGAGCCATGGCGGCGAGATCCAACTGAAAAATGCTCTTGACCAATCATAATTTGTTTATTGCACCAAATAACCAATTAAAGTCAAACTTGCTAGAAAAATAGAACTTGGACAAACATCGGTGTGGTCAGAAGTACCTAATATCACAGAAACAATCTTGAAAAAATTGTATTTAACATGTACTTTGACTTTTTAATCTGGTCCATGACCCGTTCTCTAACATCGAGGAGACAGGGTCATGGCCTATACTGTAGCCAGCCACCAGGGGGTGATTAAGACAATGGCTTCACTTTTGAGGGGCTATCATGATGTCCATCTGTATGTGACATCTATGGCTTGGACCAATGGATGCACTGTTTCTCCCGCAGTCCCAGTCACTGTTCCAGCAGAATTCACTCACTGGTAGAGAGGTCGTTGTTTGCCACTAAGTTGTTGTAGTTTGCACTACATAAGTTACAGAAAAGTGTCAGGTCTTTATCTTTTCATTTTACAAACACACAGCTGCCCAAATGAGATGGTCACTTCCCAGGATTCCCCGGCAAGATATTACTGCCAGTTCATGAGACTAATAGAAGATCAGCAGAGAAAATCTGCTCCATTAGCTGAAATGACTGAACGCAGTGAAACCAAGAAACACTGTGACTTGTAAACCAAATCACAGGTAATACAATCTGTGATTTTTAGATGCACACCACATCTCTTTGCACTTTGATTTATTGCCGATTGACAGAATATGTACTGATAGATGTGTCTGATAGTTATCATCAATCTGACCACTGCAGAATTAGTCCAGTTACACTTCAACCCCCAGTCTGATCCAGCTTGGAGCCTCATTACCTGTACCTGTCTGTCTGCCTTATGCACAGTCCACCTGACTGTCTGTGGCAGTGGCTCCTCCGCTGCCGACAGCAATTCAGGATTAATGAGAGCCAATGAAAGCAGTCGCCACCCCCCCACCCCCCTGCCCCATTTCCCTCCTCGCCTCCCCCTACCCAGCTGAAGCCAAGGCCGGCCATAGGCCTCATTATTAAAAGCAATGGCCAGCACTCGGGCCCTGTCTGTACAAACATGCAGCGCGGAGCTGGGAGGGAAAGGGAAAGCGGCTCGCGGGGGGATGAGGTTTCAATAAACGTCAGCCAGCGTCTGCTCTGTTTGGACTGCAAATTATTGCTGGCTGATGCTCTATTATTTTACAACCATAGATCGCTGTTGAGAGAAAGGTAGAAGGGGAGAGAAGAGAAAGAGAGAGGTGGGAAGGGAGGAGGGGAAAGAAACTCTGGAAGGGCGCCTAAGGGGAAAAAAAGGTTAGTGAATACTATAATAATCTTTAAAAATATTACCGGAGTGGCCGCAGCTTAAGCTAAGAATAGGCCGGAGAGAGCAAAGCGCCTGTGGATGATTCCAGTGTAGATAGGAGAGGTGGAGAGCAGCGAGCAAGGAGAGAAGGAAAGAAAAGAAAAGAGCATGTGAGGGAAGTGGAGAGAGAGGGTTATAAAATCAACACCTCCAGTAAACATAACTTTGGAGCTGCCTCCTCACTTCTGCTGGGAAATAATACATTGTAGTTTTCACCACGCTGAAATTTCCCTAAAATCCAGAGGTGTAATGGTCCATCGCCTGTACGCTCAGACAAATGAGGACGATACAAGGAGGGCCATACAGAAAACCTGCCGTCATCCATCAGTCCTGGATCCGTGCTGGACAGGTGCTGCAGCGAACACGACCCGAACCCACCTGAAATGTAGCTGGAGCTGCTGCTGCTTAAGGTTTAACTAAGAATGACCTAGCAGACACAAAATGTACATGATGGTGAAAAAACTTCAACCTAAAGTCTGTCACTGTGGACACATACAGTTTCCCTGTCCACACACATGTTTTGCAAAATTAACTTTTTCCTCTGCATTTGGGCCTTTCGTCCACATGCAAATGGCCTACGAAGTCGCTCAAAAGGAAGTTTTACAAAATATTTTGTCAGTCTGTGGTACGTGCATACATCCAGTGTCAATTAATCACAAACAAAGTTACGAGTGCAAAATTATGAGCTACCAGTGTTTTTGTTTTTAAAGTTACAGTCGCCATCGGGTAGGAGGTCCCCACTAAAGTCTCTCCTCACTGTTCTTACTGTCATAATAATCGCACACAGACCATTTCTTGCATCTGCTGTCTTCTTCTGAAAGACATCTAAATATCTAAAGCTTTAAGAGCTGTGTGGCTCCATAGAGATGGCAATGCAACGATATTCATGGTCCCAGTTCGACTTAAGTTACAGTGACGACCCTGTCAGACAAAAATTGCAACTGGATTTCCAAAATAAGTTACGGTAGCAGCATCACTTTCAGCTGTTTATAATCAGAGATAGGTTAGGATTAAACACTGCAAATTAATATTGTAGTGCAAGATCACATATGTTAGCTGAAAAAATGAATACGTTGTTCTTTACATTCACATTCACATTCCACACCAACCAATCACTGTATATAAATAAATTATTCCTGGAGAATTTAGTTGAATACACTAAACTTGTTGGCGTGCTGACATTAGCATTTAGGCTCAAATTAAAGCCTCACCGAGCTGCTAGCATGGCTGCAAATAAAAAAAATTGTGTTTTAAGAAGCAGATTTTGGATTTGCACATGTGCAAAAGTTGCTGATTTTAGAAATGGGAAAAAAAATATAGGTATTTTATTTTAAAACAACATCAAAATGACACTTTTATTGATGATCAGATTCAAAATGATGGTAGGACGAAAGAAATGCCACAACCAAGTATTAACAGATAAGCATTTCCTGAGCTCATAGACTGTTTAAGCTTTGCGATAATTGCAGGATTTGAAAAAGTCCCGATGTTCCTGCAGACACGTGGTGGCTCTCCTTCAAGCTGCTGTGGTCAATATCATTTGAGAGCTGCTGAGATTTAACAGGCATCGATGCTGGTTAACATGATTCTGTGTGGATTTTCACAATGACCCATGCAAAACAGGAGTGTGTGTTTAAGCCTTTAAAAAAAACACATCACGCTGAAAAGTCTGCAGTCTGTGTGCTTGTAAAGATTTTAATGCACTAGTGTGTATGTGTCTCTCGTAACAGCACCCTCCCAGTAAAACCAGTTTGAAAAGTCATCTAGCTGACACAGAGAAGCCGTTTTCATACCTCAATAAAATATTTTGGATTTTTAGTGTTTGCCTAACACTCTTGTACCAGTTTAATAATTGAGCACACTCCCCCACTCTGACTTGGAGAGAGAGAGAGAAAAAAAGGTGTAACCTATAATGGGCTTGGTCTCGCTGGCAATACCTGCAGCTGAATTAAAATGCAACATTATATGGCCTGGCCAAGGTTAGTCCGTGTTAGCTGGGGCGCTGTTACAGGCACTTTTCGAGCCTCTCAATTGTGGTAATAAATTGAGTCTGATGGCTAATTTTAGGTGAAACCCAATCCCTCTGGCTAAACTATGAGCCAGAGGGGACCATTTAATCAAAATATGTCTGGCACTGCCGCCAATATAGAAACAAGCTTTTAGAGTAAATATACATTTTACAGAAATTTGTTTTAAGGTATACTGTACCTTCGGTCAGTCAAGTAGAAAGAGTTAACAAACTGTGGGAGGTAAAAAATCTGTCATTTAAAATCCTACAAATGTACTTGGCTGGTAATGCTGATAGTAAGAGTGAAAACAGCAGTTAAATTGGCTCCTATATTCAATATATATGTGCCTGTTGATCAGAGTAACATTACTTGGTGTTAGCATTCTCGTTGTGAGCCATAGACTGTATTTAAAGATTGGCAAATGCTCTCGAATCCTTCCAACGATTGAGAAATAAAGTAAAACTACACTTGTTTGATTTGAGTTAATCTCAGCTGTCAATCATGACGCTTCACTTTATTTTTATTGTATTTATTTAAACCCACTAAACACTTGTTACTACATCAGTGTAATAAAACCTCCATAAAATAACAGAAACTATATTTGAGGAAAACTTAATGTGGAGCTTCATTCTTGAATTTTAGTTTGGCTATTGACCCGCACGCTAACATGGAGTAGGTGGGGTTTATGACCTCTACCGCATCCAGCCACCAGCTGGTGAGAGAGAGGCTTTGTAACTTTTGGATGGTCATGTTTTTTCTGTTTACATGAAATCGTAAACAAGATTTACGTTATAATTTAGCTCTTAGCACAAAGTGCAGCGTCACAGAGCTGCTAGCATGGCTATTAATTTTCAGCCTTGTTTCTTGAGTAGCTGGCTTTGGATTTGCACGTGTGCAAAAGAGCAAAAGAGATTTTCAGCCCATGAAGAAAAATGTTTTTATTTATTTTAAATCCACTTCACATGATTAGATTGAATGAATATATTATAAGCAACAGCAATCTCTGTTGATCTGCTCACATCATCCAAGAAATGACCTTCTGTTAGTTTTACAACACAAGATAAATTCAACAGTCATTTGCAAAGAAATAAATCAGGCAATCCTCATCGTCCCAAACTCACTCTGTAGCCCTCTGAAAGAGTCCCTCAATTAGCAGGCAAGAAGAAAGATCTCGAAAGGGGAGGGGAGGGCCAACTCGCAGCCTCCCCGGCCTGCCAAGAGCCACATCCCGCAGCCGCAATCAGCGACACTCACAATAAACGGGCTGATATTTAATCATTAGGCGAGGAACGCACAGCGGACGTCTCTAATCTGCGCCTGTGGTCGCTGAAAAGTTGCATGGCACGCAGAGTGGGAGCCGTGAACTCTCCGTGTCGGCCTCTGCCGTGCGCCTGTAGGGTTTCGGTGGCAGACCCAAGAGGGCTAACGTTGCATGGCAGGAGGCCTCGGCATGCCATTGCAATTAATGTATTGTCTTACTTAATAAGATGGAAATGTTGGAATGATTAGTGAATACTGTGGTGTGCACTCTGGGGTCGACGGGCGGATTAGTTACCAAAGTGCTGAGGCTCTCATACCTACTGCTGAGCTGGACTTAAGGAGAAAAATAGAGATTTGACTGTATATGCAGTGTTATTGTTATTGTCAGATTAAAGGCTTTAACTTTAAAATATCAGCTTTACTGGAACTATGAAGAAATAACTTTCTTTGAGGTTTATTACAGTTTATTTAATCAATTTTGAAACAGAATCATATTTTTAACAAGGCCATCGACTCTGAAAAGACCAAAGCAATTGATCCTTTTTTTTTGTATCTAAAGCTTGATTCAGTGTGAGTTCCATTACTGTCCAAAACGAGTTAGAAACACATCCATGACCCACATTATTCTGCTGAGTGATGGGTTATTTAGTTAGTTCTACCTCACAGCAAGATGGTTCCCAGTTCAAATCCTGGCATGTGGAGTTCTCCCCGTGTCTGCGAGGGTTTTCTGCGTCTTCCTCCCACAGTCCAAACACATGCAGATTGAGGTGAACTGGGGATTACTCTACATTGTCTGTGTGAGTGTGAATGGTTGTTTGTTGTTTAATGTTTGCCCTGTGATACCTGTCCAAGATGATGGAAACCAGCTTTTGCCCAATTTAAAATGAGATTGGCTCCAAATCCCCATTAAGCATCCCAGATAAGGAATAATATATAAAGATATTTATCCAGAACTACAAGGAAGTATGAGCAAACAAAGCCAAAATGTGTGAATAATGTTTTCTATGTGATACACTGCAACACCTGAGGAAAACAAATGGTATCTTACATATTGTATTGATATTAAGACACCTTTTTTTTAAATTTAGATAAGGTTCGACAAAAGTGTCAGGGTTGGGGCCAGGGGCCATGGGGGTGCTGGCCCCAGCTGAAATCTGACTGGCCCCGGAAGAGGCTCTGTTGTGTCAGTAGTCTTACAATAAGACAAACAAAATATTTGTTTTATTGAACACCTTACTGAATCCGGGATTGTAATTTGAACCCTCCATGTGAATTGTGGCCCCTTTTTAGCCCCTAATTTGACAAATCCAAGACCCGTCACTGGACATAAACATCTGTACAACAGTCTGCAATAGTCTGCACTATGAGCTCAAATAATATAATAAGGTGCATATTGAAATATTAGGGGGATAATGTATTTTGAACAATGAGCCTGAAACAGAACACAGTATGTAGAGCAGAGAAAACCACTGAAATGGGTAGATTTTAGAATAGAATTTTTTATTTTGACAAACTCTGAAAGTATGAGAGAAAACTATTTGGACATTTGTTCTCTAACAACCATTAAAGTCCTTTTAGCATGCAGCTGCTGAGTTACAGCTCAACAAGTTAGTACTAAACTCTGAGTCAGCAGTGCTGTGCTGTAGCTGCAGAGCTGTAAAGATGTGACATTAAAATCTTTAACCCCAATTAAAATTCACAAATAAATGGTCATAACCGCTTGTTCATACATTGTATACTTATTTTAAAGGTAAATAACAAAAATCACATCATTGACCTGAGCACCAGACTGTATTATATACTTAAATAAAAGTACCTGTGTGTGTGTTTGTGTGTGTGCGTGCGTGTGTGTGAGTGCATCGCCAAAGTAACCGAAACCACAGCATCTGTTCCGTTGTCACACTACGTGGAAATACAATATGACAGTAATTGTGTTTTGCATACCTCCATGGAAAAATAAAATGATTACCAACCTCATTTTGGGTAAATACTACCACGGCAAACCAAACACGAGGAGGCGGCGTGATTTTGTGAGAAAATATTTCTCCGGCGAAGAAATTAGCCACCATTGAGTGTTCATGATTTGTTTTTTATTTTCTCCCCAAACATTTATAATTGCATCCAGAGGGTGTGTGTGTGTCAGAGCTGCTGCCCCTGTGCCACACCACTATTGTTGCAAGAGAAGGGTCAAGTGCTTTGTCTCCCATGACCACATCAGTTAACAGGACTGACACACACACTGAGCAACACAAGAGATTTGCTTACCAAGGCTTATTATTAACTTATTCACTTCTTTATATTGTATTTTCTCAGGAAAGTAAAAAAAAGTAATATTTTATATCTAAAGAAAATGTTGTCATCCAAGTGTAAATACACTGAACTACAAGTATCAAATCTGTTAGTGGGATTGTTGATCATATTTACTGAACACAGATTCATTCCTCTAGATGCCTATAACCGTTATGACAGACAGTTGTCCATCTGTCTCATTGTGAACATGACATGTCCCAATTAGATTTTTATTTCGAGCAAATTGCTCCTTATTTGTTTTAGATGTTCAGTTTGACTCAAGGATGAATCTATTAGATTTTAATGGTTCAGGTCAAGAGTGCTATGACCTCACAAACACATGTTTTGGCCTTGTGAACACCATCTATCAGGATCAGCTCCAAGGAATCATTTCAAGTTTGATACTAATGTTTCCTCGGACTCACGGGTGAACTAAGGAGAATTTGGTGGTCAAAGTTCAAGGTCACTGAACTGACAAACACGACATCTCAAGTGCAGCTTGAGGTCTTCAAATTTAGTACAAGAGTCAAAAGTCAAGGTCACTGTGACCTCTTTTTAGCCTTGTGAACGCCTTGAGAGAAAACTTAAGTTCTTCCCAAATGTTCACTCTGACTCATGGATGAACTTAGATTTACTATCGAACATGTTATCTGAAGCCTGCCTTTTGGAATCGGTTCAAATCTTGGATTCAAAGATTAACTGATCGGGTTTCAGTGGTTAAAGGTCACTGTGAGCCTTTTGGCGTTTTTTTTTCTTATGTTTTATTCACTTTGTGCTCAGAGTCATTTGTGGAGATCAGTGTCCCTGACTTCTCACTGAGGTCAGTAGCTTAGCCGAGCCTTAATATGGTTAAAGGATAGAGCAGCTCCCATCCACTGATGCATGCCAACCTCATGGTGACGAGACCTTGCCACTGTTCACCAGGATGTAGTTCCAGCACGTCACTGCCCATGAAATCACAGAGTGATGTTTATACATTTCAGTTTTAATACAAATTAAATGAATAGTCTGATTTGGAGAGAGAAAAAAATAACACGTAAAAATTACAATTTCGGTTTTACATGGTCGAACGAGACTCCTGGCTCGACTACTGGCCAGAAGAAGTAACTTTGTTTTAGTTTTGTTGTTGCCATGGAGTTGCATGGTTACCAGCAGAGACTTGAGGAAATGACAGCTCCGGGCCAACGAATAGTCTGGCATGAAAACTCCCATAAAACCGAGAGCTCTTGTTTTTACACTTGGATTTTTTTGTTAATTAAGAAGCTTTAGAATTGCTGTTACTTAATTTGGGGTGGGGTCATTGTAGCTGTTCCCCCATATTCAATCTTTATTCAAGGCTATGATAACTGGTGCTTGCCGATGGCTTTATATTTATTACAATGTAATTTACTCACCTTACTTATAATATAATATATGAAAATATTAAAGTTGATACCATTTAATGTTGCTGTGACAATAATAGCACAGCTGAAATTACTACAAAGTAACTTTTGCAGTTAATTGTTGAAAAAAATACAATTCCTCCTGAGCCTGAATGCAACATTATATCTGCAACAGCAGCATTTTATGATCGCCATAAAAAAACTGAAAAATCAAACAAGTGCATCGTTCTTTCGAAACTATTCGACAAGGAGCCCTGCGCTGTCTCGTGTGTTTACAGCATGTGTCGAGTTGATGTGCTGATCTTTATGGAAAACATGAAGACATTATTGGAGGGAGGCAAATCAAAGTGACAGTAGTGACACACACTCAAGCCGACCAGTATACACGATGGGAACCACAAGCTGGAGTCCCTCGGGCTGTGGTGAGCCTAGGGCTGGTCGTGACGTATACAAGCCAGCGGCTCCTTAGCGTTTCTCTGCTCCTGATCGAGTTTTAATTGATTTCTCATAGACGGGCGGTTCATTCTTGTCAGTGACATGGAGTCTTTGGGGGTTTTAATTTGCAGATCTCTTGATTTATCCCGCCAGTTTGTGATTATTACAATTATGTGGCTTTTGTAATTGGTGGATATCGAGTTGATTTTTTTTTCCTGGGGGAGGCATTATATTGAAACTGTGAATGCTGCCAGGGACAATGAGGCTGGGGTTTGATACACAGCCTCACTTGAGGTTGAAACCGTGTGTTTGTGTGTGTTTGTGTACGTGGGTGTGTGCCATGTGCAGTACCAGCATGTGTGTTCATATTTCAGCATCCTGTACGTCCAAGGTGTGTGCTGACCACAGCGCCGCCGCTGCCTCGCTGTCTGCTCGCAAGTTTTACGTGTGTGTTTGTGTTTATCCAATTGTGTGTGTTTGTGTGCGTGCGTGCGTGTGTCTGTTTGTGGAGTGACTGCGATGTGGAGCACCTGCCCACTCCGCCCTGTTTTGCTGCTGTGTGGCGGCTACTGAGCTGGAACCTTCCGGATGACATCATCAAACGGTGACAAGGCAGACAGGTCAGGGCGCCTGCGGTTGTTGCTGGAAAAAGCGACTCCCTGAAGTGTGTGTCTGCTTATGTTTGGGTCCACATGTGCTATGTTGTTATGTTGATTCTCATATTGAATATTTACTATACTATATTATTATATCGAGCTCAATTATATCAAATTCCAGTTTGATTTCAACACAAGCATATTTCACCTTGATCCAGGCAGCCCAGACATCAGCTCTGTGTGTGTGTGTGTGTGTTACTGTGTGTATATATGCTTGTATGCATATGAACTCCAGTCATACAGCATCAAAATAAGTATTTTCACTGCCTTTAGTTAGTCGCAGTAAAGTTAATCAAAGACACGATTTTTGGGATTCCTGCATTGTACAAGTAAGATGTTTGTGTTATTCTTTCAGGAAATATTTGCAGCACCTCAAGCTCTTACCTTCGTTTGAAAGTCTGAACCACGATTCTAGTCTCTTTCATTGTTTACATTGGATCTGGTTAGTTTTGGTTTCACTTTGTAATTTTGGGAGCGCACTGAAGAATCTTGTATGACACACGTGAGCTTTGTCTGCATATTCTTGACATTCATTGGTTTGTAGACGGGTGTGCGTCTGACATCTACGTGTTGTCAGTTCTAAGGGTAGCAGTCTTTGTTTCAAATGGAGAAAATAATGACGCAGATGATTTTGGTAATGTCTTTGCTACGGTAATATCAGAGTGGTTTTACTACCAGCACTGCCATCTTTAAGCAGGTGTCGTATATTCATTATACTAAAACATAGGTTAGCCTACTTGACATTAATTCAGATTCACCAGATGAATGTTTACGTGGTTTAATAAGGATAGCTTCTGAGACAAAGATTCCAAACAATTCTGTGAGCCTAGGCAACTCCATTTCTGGAGAAACCAGCAATGCTTCCTTTTCTCCCTCCATTGTTTACTGCTTTCTCAACTTTTTGCAATTTGTTTGAAAGTCATTGGGTCAGATCCCTGGTCTGAGGCACCTTTCAAACCTGTTTTCTTGGTTCAGGCTAAACTGAGAAGTCCAAAGGTTCGAACCCAAACGGTTGGCTTTTTAAGCAACAGATTGAAACACCTAGAGCAACTGCCAGAAACAACACATTATGTGCCTCCACTGATACCTGTCCCAGCTCTGCATATCAACTCCCTACAAACTCCTCAGAAACAACATGGCAAACATTTAACCAAGTCTTCACGTGGTACTGACCTATTGGCTTAACCACGAAGCAGCTAACTGGAAATGCCATAGCAACCAGTCTTAATACCTTAGCATGAACACATCGGCAACCACCTATCTACCCCTGTCCTCTGGAGCAAAAAAAACCCTACATGAATATTAGCATGCGCACTCTATTCATAAAACATTGCAGCAGATTGCAATCTAAGTACAACAATGGCTGGACATACTTATGTAATCTTTTAGTTATAAAATATGTTTTTCTATATTCTCAGTAGCATGTGTTTTATTCATAACATAGTCTTGTGTTTCAGGGAAAACTTCACAATTTACATTTGAGAAAAAAAAACATTATTCACCCTCAAAGCTGAACAGTAGCAAAGTGATAATTCACCAATACTTTAGGGAGTGATGGTAGGAGATATTATAATAATATTCCTCATTATATTTTTCCTCAGTTTCTTTTCAAAACAAAGAACAAGCTGGGAAAAAGGGGAATGAGCAGCAGAAAGAAAGCAGATTTTTGCAAAACACATATCTTCTTTAAATAATCCACCCACTGCAGGGTTTTTTGAAACTTTCCTCAAAATGCTTCCTGACGTCTTGTACTCGGCTGCTCTTTGTTTGCCCTCTTTAGTTTCAACCTGGTGTGTGCATGTGATGGTCTGTCTAGACCTCAGAGGACGGGTTAGTGAGGGTGTGTTCATTTTCCATTTTGCAGATTTAGAGGATATATTGTGGCCTATTTCCACCTGTATCCCTCCACCTACCTGCTATTTGTCAGGATCTGTGTAATTACCAGTGCCTGTCCCTCACTCCCCATCTCATATCCTGAGCACAACATTTGCCCAGATTTACCGACCGGCATTGAAATGGGGTTTCGCTCAAAAACAACACCCCAGAAGAAGATGCTGCCAGGGCGCAAAGTAGACAAAATATCTCCTGTCCACATCATAATCAAATCAAATCATTTTTTTTTCACTTCTGACTTGACTGTGCACAGGAAGACGGCGCGTGGCTGCCCAAACCAAATAACCCAGAATGCACCGCGGGGCCCCCAGAAACGGTGTCGGCGTTTCAGCGAGCGCTCCCGTGGAGAAACAGTTTTGATTCAGGAACATTCCTATTTCAGGAGCCTTAAATGTTAAGTAAAGAAACATTATGAGAGGAGGGCTGAATGGAAAGCTGTGTGTGCGTGGACGTGGATGCATGTGGATTAGAGGAGACTGAGTCGACAGAGTGTGTGTGTGTGTGTGTGTGTGTGTGTGTGTGTGTGTGTGTGTGTGTGATTTGGACATACACCTCTAAGCACACCTAAGTGTATCTAGCCAAATGTTTTTATATGGTTCCATGACGGGGGCGAGAGTGTGTCTAACAAAGGAGACTATTTCGATGGGGCCGGTCAGTGAAGGAGTGCTGGACTCATAATGACATAGAAAACAAACAGTGGTGAATGGGCACATGGTCCCTCCGTAACCACAGGGCCCTTAACGGGAAGAGCCTGTCCAGCGGCGCGCAGCCCACCTCCAGCACTACAGGAAGACCCAGGCGCCAAGGAGTTAAAGTACACCTACTGTGTGTGTGTGTGTGTGTGTGTGTGTGTGTGTGTGTGTGTACAGTGTGTGACACGCATGTCAGGTCAGCTACACGCATGCACTCGCACCCGATGATATGATACGGACAACCACGCACATGCGACGCCTAAAAAAAAAGAGAAAAGTAATTAACCGACCACCCCCCCCCCTGCACAGTCAAGACGCTGTTCGACACATTAACATACAAACACACACACACTCGCTCTCTGTCTCAAGGGTCTCCGGGGAGACGTCCCAATCAACCACCAGCAACAATATTATCCTGCCATTCACTGTCGCGGCGTGATTGATGAAGCCGATGCGAGGCCCGACTCACACCGCTCGCACCAGATCCCAACACGGGCGCTCGTGAAGAAATAACAACGCGAAGACACCGCTCACACTAAGGCCTGCGGATTGTTGCGACACGTACAATTTAATGGCCAAAAAACACTGGTCCCCCGCCCTCCCCCCCCTGTGTGGAGAGCTGGGATCCAAATGCATTCTCTGGTGATATGTTTGGCAGTGAGAGAGGATTTTTTTTTGTCGGAGAGAGAGAGTTTCAGTGTTAATCCGCAGAATCTTTTCTTCTGCTGACGCATTATTCTGAAGTTCATCTGAAGCAAAAATGAGGTGGCTGTTCCCACAGCTCCAGAAATGCAATCCTAGAGCCCAGTGGCTATCAAATCCTCCTCTGCGGGCAACGGCCAAAATTTTGGAGCTTCCACTGTGGGCAGTAAATATCCAGGTGTCTTCCATTCATCGCACACAGTTTACAGTGTTTGCAGTTTCCCCACACATAACAAACAGTGATACTTTTGTGATACAGACTGTTTACCTGCGGGCAACCAAAGCCTGCTCTAACGTGATTGGTTCAACTTAAAAAACAGAAAGCTTATCTATACAGAATCCCAAATTAATGTAGAATGATGTTTTACTCTTTTAATGTTAATATGGGCACGTCGGTATTGTTTTAAATAAAAGCTTGTAAACTATGGAACTTGTCCTTGAACTGAGATGTGAAATGATAATGTTGAACTATGGTTTAATCAAAATTGAGTTTATCAGTGAAAGCTTGGATGACAATATAGCTCATCCCTCTGCCAAGGCCTAATCAGTCCATTAATTATGTCCCAAAAAAATCAACAACAAAAAAATAATGTGGATCTGCCCCTTTGTTTGCTTCAGCAGCAAAATAATCTGATATGAACAGAAAGAGACAGATTAAAACGAGTATTTAGTGAATATCAGCAGATGCGGAAAATAAAGTTGAATCTAATCTAATCTAATGTGAAGAGGAAAAGACAGAGAGAATGTTTTGTATAAGCTGCAGTTTAGATATTTATCGTTGTAGCTGGAAATCAAGATGAGCACCGTATGTCGCCATTTCTCCACATTAAAGAAGACTTGGACAAACTGAAAGTTTCACAACCTCTTGTTTCTTTATTCTCGGGGAACTGTGAGAGAATCGAGATTGAGATCAACATCTCTTTGCTCCTGTGTTTGACATTTCAGGTATGAACAAAACTTTCTCTCAAAGTCTTTTCATGTGTTCATCACTGCTCATCCTCTTCACTTTTCTAAAAAGCGTGCTGCATTACAGTACACCTACACCCAAGCTGATATTAGGCATTTCATATCGGTAAAATAGAAATGTTTAAAAGAGAGCTGCACCGGTGGGGCCTTTTGTTTCAGATATTTTAAGATACTTTTCCCATGCGACGCAGCAGGAGCCTGGTGAGAGAGCGAGAGCTGCGTGGCGTGGGTGGTGGTGTCCAAACAACAGATGCACGCGGATATACAGACATGTGTTTGCTTTCCGGTTTATCCCCCCCCCACACACACACATATGTAGTAGAAACACTGAATTTAGTTTTATTGCTCGGTTTGATTTGTTTTCTGGCAAAAACACAGATTTCTCAACCTTGTGAGGTTCAGTGAAAGCTGTGGCAGAGCGACTCTACTCAATGCCATTCTAGTTGCTTATTATCAGTGCTTGTACTTTCAGTGTGTTAGTGTGGATCGTCCAGGGACACACAAGGGATTTCAATGGAGAAATTCACTGTTGGTGTGACCAAGGTACAGCCACACCAACAGTGACTGATGCCTCAGAGTCTGGTGACTCCGCTCTCCATTCATTCCGCTTGTTTACCTGTTGCCATGATAACTGTCAGTGGCTCTTCAACCGCCAGTTCTCCCGGCCCACACTTTCCCCCCCACTCCCTCTCATCACACGTCCCAGAGGTCCACTCACTTACTCACATTCTAAACATCATAAAACATTGAAAAAACACCTGGTTTATTAGGTCACGCTGGCGACTAAGCATCAGTGAAGGTAATCACACTAACAGACCTTAATCCTAAAATGTCCTTTTGTTGAGCTGACACACAGATAAACTTTATTTCTAAGCCAATTGTCAATTCTGCATTAGCTCAACTAACTTGATCCCGGCAAGTGGGGCAGAAATGCTGAGGATTTTTTTTCACAGTGACAAGTCTGTGCGACGTCTGGTCGTGCACGTGTGCCGACCACAGCAGCTCCCCCACTTAGTTTTATTACACCAGGTCGTTATGGTCTTCCGTGCCTTGTTCTACTGGCTTCTTTTTTTTATTTCTGTAGAGTCGCACATAATACTGCCAAGGACTAATTGGCACAGTCACATATTCTCAAACTGTATCTTTTTCTCTCTCCCTGTGGGTGTGTGTGTGTGTGTGCGTGTGCATGTGTGTGTGTGTGTGTAAATAAGTGTGTAAGAGAAAACCTGCCGAGAGAGACGGGTTGAATCGGCAGAATGTCTGGTTCATGCCCCCGCTAACCGCCGAAGTCGCCCAGACACATATCGGCAGTTCCTGTGCATTATGGGATACGGCGCTGGCAATAAACAGAAACAGGGGGAATCTGAAATGAGGTGACTGGGACTTTTTACGACTTGTTCTCTTCACAATGCAGATGTCTGCAGCCTAAATCTGACCGGCCCCATAAAACTCTAACTTATAACCTGCTATGAATCAAATATACGTCTCACTGTCTGCAGCTGAAAAACAGGAACACACTCTGACTATCTTCTGATTGATATTTGTCTCCAAGGTTAAACACTCTTCCTTCTTTGTATTTTTTTATTTCCTGATCTTGACTGTCGAGCTGGCTTCACTGGCCCAGGGAACGTGAGCCTGAATCCGAGAGGCAAGTTGTTAATGAGGTGTTCTATAAAAAATGTAAGTTCATTAGAGGTTTCTTGCCTCGGCTCAAGACCAAGTATGTCCTGAGCTGTATGAACCTCTGGCGCAGACTGCTGACTCAGCTAGCTTTACAAAAGGTGTGCATTCGAGGGTAGGAGAGGATGGGGGGTGTCTCTGTCTAGTAGAGAATGTGGTGGTTTAGTTTAAAAAAATGAGCACAGCTTTTCAGATATCCACTCATGAGCGGTCACTGTTGGCGGGGGGGGCCGCCCACCTTTGATAAGAGGGTGTTAACTTTTCAAATATATATAAATATCATAATGTAGAGAGGTCCCAAATGGTTGACTCTACATAATCAATCATTGGCCTTGCAAGGTCAAAGATGATTTGAAACACTAGTTGGCACTATGAGCTGTGCTCAACCCATTACTGTTGAAATAACTGTGAATCCCTTGCATCACAGGTCATCCTGTTGAATATCATTCCACAGATCAATCCAATAGGATGCCAACCATGACATACACACGCACAGTCTGTGGTGAAAGATGGAATAAACCTTTTTTATTGGAGGATATTGTTCAGGTTTCTCTCCAGAGTGTGCTCAGATAGATGGTTTTGATTTAAGAGATGCTGAGTTCAAATATAAAGTCAGAAAATCACATCACATGCAGATTGGTGAGTTTTTATCAAAACCATCTTCCAAAGTTTAGAGAAGCATTAACGGACACAGCAGGAAAGGAACACATTACTGGGATTTGGGCAAATAAATTACAAAGGATAAAAAAGAAAAAGCTATTTTTTACGTTACTGTGTGGCCAGAGAGGACAACACTGTCTAACCCACTGATTTATGTTTTCATAAAAAAAGAAAGCTGATTTCATCCCAATATATCAGTGCAACCCTCGTCTTTCACCGTTGTTTTTGGATCCCTCCACTTTGGGATCTTGAAAACATTAGGACTGAATCCTCAAGCCGGCCGCTCTCATCATCATGTTCCTCCATCTCCTTTGATTTGGTTCCGTCTTTGATATCAATAAGCTTGATTTGGAAGGGAATAAGTGAAGTCATCATGTGAACTTGAACTGGATCCACTGATATTGTTTGGATAGGTGCACGTCGGCCTTGAGAGACGCACAATGTTGCTGTAACCATCACTTTTTTACTCCATGCTAACTGGGCGGCCACTGGTCTTTGGCTCAGTCCTCGAGAAGAATTACTTTGAGGAATGAAGATGAGGATTAAAAGAGGAATTTATACACATGTTTCCGAAAGGCAGTGCTACTCTGAGAGTTAAGCACATTGGCTACCGGTTACTTCTCATGATTCTATATTTTTGAAAACAACCTCCATTGTCCTAAATACTATTAAAAACACATCACTGCAGATTGTTCTTGGTCAATCACAGAAACACTCTCTAGCTGCTTTAAATACCTGAAGATTCGTGTCTGGTCAGCCTCTGTATTTGATCAAATTGTTTCTTTTGTGTTTCGCTCCAGAGTTTATGAGACACGCATTTACACATATTGAAAAGCGTGATATTTTGTGTGGACGCATTTCACCTGTTACAGACAACACAAGATGCACACAGCCAGGATATCAGGGTTAAAGTGACCAGAACAATCCGGATTCATGATGCAAAAATATGGATTACTAACTAGATAAGTGTGATGAGAGACAGAGACGAGCAGAAACACACACAAACACACACACACACATACACCTAATACAATACACACCTAAAAAGCGCATGTAAATCATTACCATCCTGTTCACTGAGGGGTAACATATCGTGTTCCAAATGTTTAATAGAGCCAGAGAGTCAATGTTATAACATGTTTTGGTTGTGTGGGGTTTATTTTTTGTATTTAGGCATTTTTTTTCAACTCTAATTAAAAATGTCAGACTTAATATTCTCTAAAGTTAATTTCTTTCTAAGTGTGTACTTGCATGATTACTATATAATATCAGCATTATACCAGCGGTTTAAAAATGGATTCACAACATATAGGTGTATTATCGCGTTGCCAAAAGGTGCAATAAAAGATTTTCCTTAATTACGAAACACAAGTGATCCTTTGGATCTCGTGCCTAAGTTTATAGACTACACATTACAAGATGGCAGTTTGTAATGACAGTTATAACTAAATAGTAAAAACAAACAAATAATATTTAATATGTATTAAATTATTATTCATGTCTTATTTATTGCCTGTGCATTACCAAACATTGTAAAATATATCAAAACGTGCTACACATTTTCTTTTAATGCACATATAACAGCACAGTGTATTTACAATAGATATTTGAATGTAATTTTCTATATATTTTCATTGATCAGTGTTTCAGTAGGAAACTGCCTGCAGTGATAAAATACAGATGTTTTGTCAGCTTTCATTTATCCAGGTGCTCAAGGTCAGAGTATGTCACATTGACTTTCTCCAAACATTCTCTCCCAGCATGGATTCTAACTAGCAACTCTCTGAGCCACTACCTTGATTCAGTGTGCACTGGGCCGCAGCTCACGTTGAAGCTCTTTGTTCTCTCCAGGATATTCCTGCGCTGAGACGTTTGTTGGACCACTCACCCAGAAGTCTAAGTCACTGTGACAGTTACTGGCAACAGAGAGTAGCAGCGCTGCTTGAGTTATAGGATATTACTACATGTGGGATCCCAGCGAGCGTGAGCTATGCTCCCACTGCCTCACGCTGTGTCTTTTGATCACAATTTATTGCAGTGTGTTTTGACTTTGCCTTCTGATACACCGAGCAGAAAAGTGAGGGTAAGAAAACATGGAGATATTTGTATGTTGTCTCCTGGATATTGATGATGAGGATTATACAGATGATTGAGATTTAAAGGCTGAATCTCCAGTGATAACTGATTAAGGCTCTGCAGGGAAGAAGTGTGCTCTTTGGCTGACACACATTTATATTGATTTGTTAAATGAATGGAACATAACACCCCCAACAGTAATTGTCTAATCATATTGTGGCATATATGTGTGGCACCATAAGCAGGTAATGAGCCTGTAAATCATTACATTTCTCCACAGGCCTGAATATTGTCCATAGGGTGCACCTTTCAAAAAGAAAAAAGTTACTAATCAAACTTTGGGTTTATCTGCTCTAACCAATATGATAGCATGTCTGGTTAAGAAGATTAACTACTGTTTTGGTCAAGGTTTAGAAAAATTACTGGAAATACCTTTTTGGAGCCATAGACTGTTTATTAAGTATAGCTACCCAAAAGTGAAGCCTTAGCATCTTGATCGCCACCTGTTGACTGGCTGGAGTATAGCTCATAAACGCAGCTTTCTCCATGTTAGTGACGAGTTGCGTTAAGTCAAATTTTAGGGTAGTCTTTATTAGACTGATATGAATGTAGGTGCTTGTGTTTCCAGTAAATTTGTTTTTGATTATTAATCTAAGTCTATTTGTTATTTAAACTGGATGAAACATAGTGATTGACAGCTAAGACCAACTTGCAACACTGCAAGATGACAGCGTTAATATCCAGGAGATTTTTGCTTCATGTCTGTACAATGGGAGGAAGCAGAGACATGTTGTCCATCTTTATTTAGTGCCTATATCAAACTTATATCATCTATAGCTACTAGTGAGGATTTTACTCTGATCATGCTGATGAGTCTGTTGTGGTTTTGTTCTTTTCTACTTAGTCAGTTTCAAGTCCAGCAAACAGACCAAAAGAAGTGACTGATGCTTACAATAGCCAATATTTATCATGGCTGGTCTCTAGCTGTAACCTCATCTTAAATGATAACCTCAGTTTAGCAGCATGTGCACTCAGCAAGTGGTACGCAACGCTTTAGTCCTTTGGCCACAGGTTAACCAGATGTTGTAGCAATGGACATATAGGGAAAAACAGTCAGAGTAGCTCTGATGAGTCACCGGCATAACGGACCATGGTATGAAACCCGATATGGGCTGCGTCTGCCTTGAGAGGACATATTAGTGAAAACAGTGTCATTACCACAGCCTGAGGCCTTGCAGACGAGGACCTCATGCTGTGAGCTGTATGCCAAAAAACTAGGGAGATGAGAGGGAAACACAATACAATGGGTGATGGAGGGGGGGGAGCTGGAGGGAATGCGCCAAAGTATTTGTTTTATCTGGAGCGAGTGACATACTTGCATCATAGCAGTCCTCCAAGAATAATGTCAAAACCTGATGACTCTAAGAGAAAATAAGGAGTTGACGAAAATGAAGCTTAGCCCGTCACCTGGGTAAAACTGAAACCGGAGCCGAGTGCAATGATGGGTTTTGGGCAACAGACATATTTGTGTTTCATCACTTTGTCGGATTTTATGTAAAGGCAATGAAGACAGTGTGACATTCTCCCACAGATACATAACAAGGACTAAAAAACTGAGTGGTGTTGGTTGTGGCTCAGGAGGTAGAGAGGGTCATCCTCTAAACAGGGAGTCAGTGGATCGATCCCCTGCACCTTCAGTCTGCACTCTGAGGTTGCCTTGGGCAAAATGCTAAGGATACAGATGCCCTGAATGAATGTGTAATTTAATGGAATTCCCGGACCTGTGCATATATAAGTCCTTTAGACCCCTATGTGATGTCTTCAGGTTAAGAAGGTGGTGAAGCAGAACATGACTGCGGAAGAGAGGAGAAGGGATTTCAAGTTTCAACAGCAGCTTCGTGATTGGCTGGAAGAGACTGTGTCAGTATCTGATTGGCAGTATCTGATTAATTAGCTGACGCACCCAATCAGCTAATCAATAAGCATAGAGAGAGTGAGAGTACTGAGATTTATTGAATGGGGGGTAATCTCCCTGACTGACCTCACGCTCAGCCTCATTTTTAGGATGTGCACATTTCAGTGACTAATGACTGTTTTCCATATTTACACCAAAGCAACCTGAATCTGACCTCGGTTACACGAAAGCTCTCAGAACCTTGTTATCGAAACAGAAAAACAAGGATTTTTTTAAATTTGATTTCAATGGCCTTGTTACTAACTTTTTTCTCATCAACCATTCATGACTTAGAAGAACAGGGCCTTCTGCAGAGAGAGCAAAGCAAGTGGAAAATGTTCAATGTTCTACAATAAAAGTGTGGACAGCAAATTGGGGGAATTAGTGGTCGGTAAGAATGCATCTGAGGCGATGAGTACAAACCAATGTTCTCACTCCTGATGTCATAGGCTGGGGTGCACCGGGCGGTGAGACGTCGGTTCACCTTTCTCTGTCCCGGCACGCGAAGGACGCCCAGGGGAGGAAGACGTCAGCATCACCGCAGCCGTCAGCATCATCAACACTAACGTCATCAAGTGGTGAAGGTAGAGTCAATATGTCTCTCACACATCCATTTTTTGACCCACTTAGGATGAGGGATTTCTTCCCTGCCTTTCTTTACCTGTCTCAATAACCCATTTGCTTCCTCTCTTATCCCACAACGTGCATTAATACACTTACACCAAATTTTAAGAGTTACTATTCCTTGGTTTATTTTCAGTCCATAAAACCCATGCATCAATAGTTCAGCTGGGTATCAGGCTTTGTCTCATATGTTAATAATAAAACCTGACTTGTTAGCAGACTGGTGTCTGGCGTCCAGAAACAGAGTGCAGCGATTTTTAATCCAGTCCTTAAAGATGCTAAAGTCATTCTGAAAACGTCCAAATCTTAAAAACAGACCCTTTCCTGCAAAATATGTTCCGAGTAGCAACTTTCTGCACCTGCACGTGTTTCTTGATATTTATATCTTAATAGCAAAGGGTGCACTTAATTTTTCTGTTTTTACTCAATTTTCTTTTTTGCCTATGATGGGATTTTAGCTCCCTCTTGTTTTCTTTCACCCACCCCCCCACTTCCCATCCTTACTGTCTCACCACAGCTTTTCACTGTTTGGGTTAATGTGGTTGGATCGGACAAGCCAGGATTTACACGCAGGGGAAAGATAAGGGGACAGTTTTACGGCACAACCGCTATTACAGAGGTGTGCATGAGAGTCGGAGAACCGTTTTTAGACTGCAGACACGGCTGGAAAATTGGTGTAAGCTACTAAAACCCGAGTTGTAACATTTTAGGGCCTCATGGCTTTTCACGGAAACACCTCCCTGTACAGAAAATATACTTTATTAATCATGTGGCTATTAGCATGATTGTCTGTATCCGGGTGTTGGGGTGGGGGCTGTAATAGTCTAGGATTTCTGCCTGTGAGAGACAAAATCAATAAGGAAAAATTCATAATTTTACCACAGCAATAACTTTGTGGCACTAAATATATATATTTTATAGAATTCAAGACCATTTTCCATCCAGACAACACTGCGTTCATATTCACATAGGTGACTTTGCTGGAAGCTGACCAGTGCACCGACAATCTGACCTACTGGTCACTGAGCTGTCCCACTAGTGCACTGGCACTTAAGGCCTTGCTCAAGGACACATCAGTAGTCATGAGAAGAAAGCCGGCTCACTTTCCCATTCAGCACAATGCCTGGCAACTGGAGGCCGTGGAGCAAAAATGTCCGGCCAGCAATAATATCTGGCCCGCCAGCTCATTTTGATGATTCGTATTTTTTAATTTTAAGTATAACACTAACTTTGTCGACAAAGTCAAAGTATAACTTTTTTGCTGAATTTTGAGCTGAATTACAGAGGTTATAATCTGTTATAATTGGGAATTTCAGATTTGAAGATTGTATTACTTGTTTACCAGGCCTTTTGAAATAGCTGACATGCAATTGTGGTATGAAAAAACAAAAGTATATCATTCAGACATATATATGAGCCACTCGTAAACAGAAACACAGAAAAACACTGACTACAAAATCAGTGCAAATTTGATCTCAGATCTGTTTTGTACGCAAAGTTCTCAAACCTCAAAAAATGTCAGTGTTTTGTGGGCCTATAGGAGGAGGGATCACAAAACATGGTGTTCGGGTACCACTGTCAAATAACTATGGAAAAATATGTTCGGAAAACATTCCCAAAGCCCTGTCAGTATGTTTTATTGATTCATTGATTAGTTGAAGCCAAGTGGCAGACGAAATTAAGCTCCATTTTTAAGTAACCAAGCTGATTAGATCAATAATTCAAGCAACACCTATATTAATGCAATATTATTCCTGAATCATGACCTTTACAGGGACTGACTGACCCTAGCAAAACAATTTGCCCATGGGGTAAAATGAACTCCGGTCCCCAAAGGAGCCCCCCTAAAAATTTAAGAGCCACCTTAGGGCTCTTACGGTTTGAGTGGTGGAGATTACCAAACAAATGGCAAAATAATCAGATTACTACAATGTAATTGTCACACAGAACCAGTGCCCTGGGGCAGTTCACCAGTTTGGGGAATCCAGCCTTGGATTGTGCAGGAGAAAAGAGTTTACACTGGGAAGACAATAGATTCAGAAAGGTTTTAAATAACCACGGTCTTAGCACCAGGCTAAAAATAGTTGTTTTTCCATCAACAGTTGCATGATGGAAACCAAATGCAGGTCATATAGTGCAGTACACGTACAGCTTGCTGCGCCTTCACTATGCTGGATACACAGTCTGTGTATTGGCAGCAGTCACAAGCAGGACTTCCCCAGCGGTTCGCCGTGCTTGTTGCTGGTGACCTGCTGCCCTGTGTGGTAACAGTGTCAGTGGGACACAGAGTCGTCTGTGCAGCAGCAGCACACTGGCCTGTTGTGACGGTGGCTCGTTAAACAGAGGCCCTGTATGCCTGTCCGTGAGTGGCACGTGTGTCCTCTCTCTCGCTGCACTGCTAAAAATAGCAACAACAACAATGGCACCGGGAAATGCCTGGTTAGAAAACAGAAGGGGAAAAAAATGACCTCAGATGATATCGCGTTACAGCCTATGAATAACGCTTAGACAAATCCTATTTTCCATTGACGGCAGAGAGGGCTGAATACTTAGGAGGGTTGTTGCTGGAGCTATTCATTTATTTCATCCCTTCACAAGTACTTTGGATGAAATTAGACTGCAGACTGAATAGATGAACGACATGTCTGTCCAGAAATAAAGACAATATCCTGGATACAAATGCTAACATTGCTATCTTTGGCATTTGGAGCCAGAGTCTGTGCAGCAGCGATGGGGGGAATCGAGCCAAAGTAGCAAGGTTGTGCTGATACACACCCTGGACCAATCACAAGTCAGTCTCAGCTGTCAATCATGACATTTGACCCCATTTTTGTATCGTAGAATAACTCAATAAAACCAAACTTACCATAAACATGAACACTCAGACAAACGTTTTTTAAATAAAAACAAAAATCTTTTTTGAAAACTTCCTTTGGTATGTTTGACTTTTAAGTGTGGCCATGTCCCATCCACTAACATGGCGAAGGATTAAAGATGTATACTGCAGCCAGCCACCAGGTGGCGATCAAGACACTTTGGGTTCACTTTCGATAAACAGTCATGTCGTCCATCTTAAGGCTCTTCCAAACTGGGTAGAACCATTAGAACAATCCCTGGTGAAATATATCGTACTTATTGTTTGCACAAATGTTCCCTTTCACATTGGACTGGATGTCAGCGTTCCTCCCCTGTGGTTGGCTGGGCAGAAAGCCGGTGATTAAATCATCATCTCCACTCAGAATCGCTCCAGTGGGTCCTGATGCGTGGACAGCCACCGCTAAGAGAGTGGCACGTTCCTCGATGAGAGAATCTGTCTGCGGCTGGAAGGCATGGTGGACAACCTCAGGCACTAAACTGCAGCTATTGAATGGGCTCCTTTTTATTTCTTTCTTGAGGCCATCACTCAAGAGGCTGTGAAATGGTTTATTGAATAAAAAAAATATTTTAATGTTTCAAACTTCCAGTGCAGTATATCAGGCTGAAAGGGCCAAATGAAGATTATCAGTCCACATTAATAACTATTGAGGCCTTAAGGGGATGGCAAACATGTCTTGTAACTCAGTACGCATTCACAGAGAAAAAGTATCTTTATGAGTTACCAGTAGGTTTTTAAGGATCGTGATGTTACTAGAGGATGCTATAGAAAGCAGTTTCACACATTAGTTATGTTTTTTCCCACTTGCATTCAGCAAAGAAGAATATCAAGGTCAGAACCAATCAGAGGGAGAGTAGTGGTGAATCTTCCAGACCACACATGGAGACAGACCTGCTGAATGCCACTAAAGAAAATCTGTCATCACACTTGGTATACAGTGGGTTTGGTGGCTTGGACAACCACAATGGACGCATTCATGGAGCAATGATAGCCATGAAAAATTAAAGAAGCATATTGTAGTTTGATTACTGTGTTGTGGTTCTGTTAGAATTGTTAGAATGATACACTATTTTCACAATTTAAGAAATGTATTTTCATGTATTTGCAACATTAAATCCGGCACCTCATTCTACCACCCATGGCCAGTGAAGTTCTGCTCACACCTATTTTTATTCAACAGGCTGCATTTATTTACATTTCAGCCTTGTGGGTAACTCCCAGGCATCCCTATGCCTCTTAAGCGTCTCGTTATCTCTGTGAGGTGTGTTTGGCCAGCAGAGTGAGAGCCGGTTGCTGTATGGCCGTCTTGTTCCGCGTGTTTGCTTTTCGTCACCAGAGTGGCAAGAAGATGGATGAGTCTTTCAGTGCTGATAACTCTGGCTTCTGCCACCATTAGCTACCAGGCAGGCTGACACCCCCTGTGATCCCTCTTCGTCTCAAATAGACTGGAGAGCTGTCAGGAGCGACCACTTCTATATTCAGTCCAACCATGATGGACAACCTGGGTTCATACCAGGAGTCTCAGTACCTCTTAGCGTTGGTCTTCTCTCGCTCTCAAACACACAGAGTTGTGTTTCCGTGACTTCAGAAGACATTACATTTACTGCCTTTAATTGAGCACTAGCATCCCAGCTATTTCAGGTTTATGAAGTACCCTGCATGTAAACATCATATCCTGATTTCAGTTTCCTGACTTAGCCCCTTATCCCTGTTTTGAGAAACATGATTTTCTAGCTGGAGCAGTCTGTAAATAACCACAAACTGGTGCATGTATAATGTTGCTGTGACCATGGTATTGTTTAAAATCAGTCGCCCCAGTGCAAACAGCACACTAAGTATTCAGGATACTTATATTTATCAAGTACAGGAATATGAATAACAAGTTTCTCATTGTTTTTTTTAATATTCCAAATAAGATTAAAAGTCTCATCATTAAGATTCGACTGCACAACGCAGTCATGGATTTCCTGCAGTCTTGCTCAAAACCTAACCTTTGTTACTACTTGCCTAACCTTAACTGAAACCTAAGCTTAACCTTAAAACATGGCTCAACCTGAATTACAAACTGGGGACTTGCTTGTCCTCATAAGGCAGAAAGGTCCCCATAATTTCAGTGTTCAAACATATTTAGGTCCAAACATCACAAGTTATGCCTGGACCACACACACACACACACACACACACACACACACACAGAAAAAGCCTCTGTTTGGAACAAACACACAGAAAAGTAAGACGGAAGAGTTCCTGGATTCGTCAAAGCTAATTTGATTGAGCAGTTTGCCAACAACATAAGGATTAAGACAACGAGGGATATTAAGTCTGAAGTAAACATGCCTGCTTGCATGTAAACTCATCAGCACTCATAGCGCATTCCAAATAATTCCGCCCTAATTTTCAGGGATGAAGTGGAGGAAAACGCTCTGCGATGGTGCAGAGAGTTGTCAGGGTTTAAGATCGCAGACCGTGTAAGTTTGCGTCATCGTTCCCAGACTGTGGCGCTGCACGCGTCACGAACAGGAAGAGCTGGAATATTCCCTTTCAACAGTCATGGGAATCTTAATATTCACAATCCGGCTTTTTGATTGTACCGATTCTTTTAAGCTCCGCTCTTTGCACAACAGCCAAACATTAAACATTTTAGCCCCTTGATTAGAGCTGAATGCTCCATCTGCATGGTAAGCCAAGCCTGTAAAACCCAGAGGGAACCACCGTGGTTGTCTTCTAAAGGGAAATTAAATAGGCTCATAAATGTTGTAATTCTTTGAAGAACATTATTTACTTGATTACAAAAACACTATGAAATGCTAAAAGATGGCACTTGTAGGGTTCAATATGAAAGATGAGGGGGTGCATTAATAGTTATGTATTAAGAAGGGTCACTTACAACGGTTTCTGGTTCAAATCCCGATTTGTTCAGGGCCAGTTTTGCACAGAAACGCCTTTTGGTATTGCCTTTGCAAGGAATGTGTGGTTTAAACTAATGCTAACCCTAACCCTAACTGTGGATATCTTTGATGGAAAATCACTCGTTTGTTTTACAAAACAAGTACTAAAAGCAGGCTCATTACATAAAGAAAAAGTGGGCACATGTAAACTAAGCTCTGATGTCATCATTTTCCTAAATGCTCCTTTTTTTCATGTGCACACGGATACACAGAAACCACAGTTTTATATTATTAAACAATTATATAAAAATATCAGCTTTACTGACTTTAAACATTGTGTGTGGACGAGCTGTTCAACCGCAGAGGAAAAAGTTTGCTTTGCAAAATATCCACATTAGTGCGGACAGGGTGTTAATCTCTTTAGACAAATCCACAGAGACCTCTAATCCCAAGTACATCCAAAACTAAAGAGGCTGCTCTTCAGGTGTATTAACTTTAACAAACTCCTTGACCCTCACACATGAGCAAAATGTTTCAGGAATAATCTCTGTCTCACCTGATTTATTTTACGCCGTCGCGATTAAATTTGTACCAAACCAAACAGCTAATAATCGTGATTTAATGTGCATCTATTTGAGCGTCCTTAGTATCAAAGAGGTTTAGGACCTCCTGTGCTGCAGTATCAATTACTGCATATTTTAAGAGCTTAGTGGTAGGTAAAGCCCAATGAACAAATATTTGGCATGTCCAAGCCAACTTTTTCCGTTATGTTTAATCATTAGGGAGAACAGCCGACCTGTGTAGGTGTCCTTCAGTGAATCTTAGTGCCAACGCGCACTTGTGGCGGGAGGTGTTTACTCGATTCTCCAGCAGACGTGTGCCCAGCGTCCATGGTTGCATGGCCAGTTTGACCTTCTTGAGCACTTGTGGCGAGTGTGTGTTTGTAAAATACCGTCAACAAACACGACAAAAATGTTGTTGGAAATTAGGGGGGGGAGGTGGTTGGAATGAGCGACGTCCTCCTCCCTCTTTCTCTGAAAGTGTCTTTTGTTTGTTGTATGCAAAAGGGTAAAAGTTCAGTTTGAAGCCTACAGAGATTTCCACAATCATTTAATTTACAGAGACATAATGTGTGGAATTAGGAGCAAAACGTCAAACTATTCTAGAAGTGTATCTTTTTGTCAGTTTTGTGATTCAGTGCTGACTAAAACAATCCTAAAGCTTTAAAGGCCATTACAATCCGAAGAAACAATCATCCAAATGCTTCAGATGTAAATGTGAAACCAAAGTATTGTCTTTCCCTGCAGGAAGCCTTCTGGAGGAAAGCTGCCTCTCATAGGGGAGACATCTCAGACTAATAATGTGACTGTGTGTGGAGATGGATATGAACATTAAAATTCAGAGGAATGTTGGTGCAAAACTTCTCTTGAGACTTCCCTCCCTTGTGCTAATATAGATTAAGGTATGCAGAGAGACATAGAAGAACGCGCTTATAGTGGTGAGTATTACATTACTAGTGAGGGACTTCCTTGATGGCAGTCATTACTTAGCCCTTACCTTTGTCTAACCCTGAATCCCGACCCGAACCTATAGCACTATCGAAGGATACATATACATGTATTCCCACATGTAAATACAGTCATGAGCTGTTAACATACATCTTTTAATATTAATTCCATTAAATCCTTCATCGTCATGAAGGCAAAGTCCCAATTAGGAATGACACAGCTTCCTGTTGGAGACCAACCCTGAGGCCAATCCAAACAGCCTACTGTTCATACGGCTAGATTCAAACTGATTGAATGACCGTTGAATACTGTCAAGTTCACTGCTCACTCTCCCATTCAGGTTCACCCTTGAACACCCATCTAGAACCTGCGCCCCGTTTGACGAACCATGTTTGACAGCGCAGAAAATCTGTTTTAGTTCAAAAATATTCGTTTAATAATCCAGATACAGAGGTGCTCGTATCCCAGAGATTTGATTTCATGCAACTTGAAATAAAAGCTCTCCCCATAAAACAAAACGCACCAGTAAGGTGAGTCGGTGGCCGGTGTGTTATTTAGCACATGGAAGTAGGGATACATTTCAGATGGTTATCAAGGATTTTCCAAGGACTACACATGCCTTCACTGTTATACTGGCCTCTGGGGATGTCACTATATTTTTGCACAGTTCTTCATGCTCACCAACCGACTTATGGAGTCAGTCACACGGTTGCATTTCAGTTGCTTGTGTTCCAGTAAAAATGTATCCATGTATTTTATCCTGTGTATGTTGATTTGTCTGTTAGAGCTACAGAATCAGATTGGTTTGGTGCTCATGCTAAATTACTTAACAGGGCATTATACCTCAGCATGCTCATGGACACGGGAGGAGGATTTTTCCCCTGAGCTGATCTACAAAACTGGTGGACAAGCTTCTGACTCCACAAGTTAAGAATCAGAAAAACTTAATTTGTCTTTGCTCCATCATCTATTTAGTCTACCATCAGTTTTTTAGGGTAAGTTGTTCGTTTGTCAGCAGGACTCCACAAAAACTACCGAATGGATTTTCATCAAACTTGGTGGAAGGATTTGACGCTAGAGAAC
The DNA here is from genome assembly GCA_038501795.1 of Pseudopleuronectes americanus. NCBI lineage: Eukaryota > Metazoa > Chordata > Actinopteri > Pleuronectiformes > Pleuronectidae > Pseudopleuronectes > Pseudopleuronectes americanus. The sequence goes on from CM076735.1 coordinate 5,713,857, forward strand.
GCATAACATTTTGGTGGAAATCTAGACGAGGGCGATTCTAGGAAGGTTTTTTACACTTTCTTTAATTATATCTAAGAAAGTGATATCTATGAGCGTGTGCAATTTGGTGCAGCCTAATTTTTGGGCCTTGGCAGAGGTTTGCACTAATGACTCTCATTGTAGTCTGGTGTCTGTTTCTGGTCTGACCACCCACTCATACCTCATCTGACACATATCAGTGCCGTTTAGTTCTTACACCTTATGTAATATCTTAGCTGTTTTCAATGGAAACCAAAAAATGGCTTCCAACCTTCTTTTAGTGCTCAATTGAAATTTCAATTATTTTAACTGTATCCATGTGTAGAGCTTACACTACAACACCAAGCCTTGCCAACTCTGTAGCCATCTTTGAAACATCCCTGGGAAGTCATTTAAGGTAAAGAAGACCAGACCGCAGTCAAAATGAATGGTCACAAAGTAATAAGATCCACATATTTAGAATCACGAGTCAATTCTGATTAAAAAACCCCAAAAGTAGTTTTTCCCAAAGTCTGTACATCTGCAACAAATGGGAATAGTGTCAATTGCGTAAATCCAGGACCCTAATTACACTTGATACCCTTCTTATCGGACGTTATATGTGTTGTATAATGGTGATCTTCTTCTCTTTGGACTTCTCTATTCAGGATTCTAATAATAACAATAATCAGTATTCAAAACAGTTCTCAAACATCAAATCCAGTTTGTTTGAACATTTACATGCATTTCATTGCAATGTGTGTTCATCACAGTGCTCCATGGCTCCATCCAACCAGGGAGGGGATGTGACCCTTGTTAACCTAAGGCCGCATGACAGTTTTACAGTGTCAGCTCTGCCTGCCTTGACTTCTTCAAAGGTTCAGGCAAAATAGTTATTGCTCTAACACAGGGTGCATACAGTTCATATCATATTCCCTTTCTCAGCTTTGAGTTATACTGTCAAAGGAAGCCAAAATAACTCAAAGAAATCTATAAAAGAACTTTATTTTGACAAATTGCGCAAAACTAAACGTTGGGCCTTCCAGAAGAGTGGGCGAACTGATCATTTGATATCACAAATACTTAGATCCAGAGAGGCATTTGGCAAAGGGCTGCATATTATTGGGTGAAGGTAGTGGATTAAAGTGGTATTGGTGGTAGCTGATTGGCAGGTTTACTTGACGTGATGTAATTTGATATCTAAAGTGTTGTTAGAACTGATGTAGGTTGTGTCACGGCCCCATTTGACTCATTGAGCCACTGTTAAAGCCAAGAACAAACCCGCCTCCTAATGCGGTGCCCTCATCCTCCTGTCAAATTCCCAAGCCAAAATCATTAAATTGAGAGACTACATCAACATTAATTGCATGTAAATAGCACAATGTATTGTAATTGAGTCATCTTTAAGTGATTTTAATCTGAATTGTGTCAATATCTATCTATTTATATATTATCTACCAGAGAGCTGGTTTGCACAATCTTAAACTGTGGTTTCTTTGAATCCACAGGTTTCTTAAGAATTGTTCTGAAACTGCAGTTTGCGTTTTTTTAAACAAACTCCCACAACTTCATCTGAAACCTTGGGGTTAGTAGATCAGTTATCACCATTTCTTTCTTGGGAAAACAACTTTCTTGCTCCATTGTATTTTTTCTCTTGGAAACAAATCAACATTTCTGTCTTTTCAACAGAAGATATTTGAAATGTAACCTAATACCAAAAGTGCACACAAAAACACAACGGCTACTACCTACACATAGCAGTTACTCTACAAAGACAGAAGAAATATTGAAAAAAAGGAAGAAAATGCTGTTTATTGTTATAGAGGAGTAACCTTTAGGAATTCAACGGAACAAAAGGATGCTTTTAGAGGAAGAAGCAAACAGTTTAATAAATATTAAGAAAGAGTTTTAGAGTTATGTAACTTTAGAGTGTGAAACTGAATAAAGTGATCATTTATGTATTCAGTTGAGATTTAAGGCAAGGAACTAAAAAGCAAGCGGAGGGGAAGTGAAGATTTTCTCTGTCTTTGACCCGAATCTGCCTCGCTGAGGTAAACTTCATCTCCAGGAAAGAGAGTCCCACAAATCTTCGCCAACAGACAGAATGGTCCCATCAATGAGCCGTGAAGGCTGAATTTAAAGTATCTCTTTAAAAGTGAGGGGAAAATATAAAAATGTTGTTGTGGAACAAGCCTGGACTTCACTATTTCAATCAAAGATTTTCGTAAACTCTCCGTTGTTGCAGAGATGAACTCACAGGTCTGGCAGTTCAGCTGAGAGATTTGCCAGAATACTGTTGTTGTTGTATTGTGCAGCCAAAATATTTCGCAGTCCCTAGCCATCATATTATACACTTTGAATTCACCTGCTGTTTCAGTTGCAAGGCATCAATAACTTGAACCTTAAAATGGGAAGAAGAGTATTATGGGACATAAAGTTTTGGTTTTACAATATAGTTTATGATCTGGCATTACACACTAAAGTTAGAAAAAAAAAGTCAGGAAAAGTCTCCAAAGGTGAATAGTTAGATTGTTGAGGAAGTATGCTGATTCACTTTCTTTCTGAGATGGATACCACACTCCTACCTGTAAACCAAATATGAAGCTAAATACAATCATCTCAGCATATCAGAAAGACTGGAAGCAGTGGAAAGAATTAGCCCACCTCTTTCTACCACAAGGGTCAGGAGAAAATGCAGTTTTTATGGGGGGGTTATGTGCTGAACTATTTCTTGGCCGGATTCCTTGACTTGCTGGAGTCGTAAGACCATCACAACGTGTTCGTGCAATGCTTTAACTGTCTCAAGACTCCAGGAAGATACTACACCCTGCCAAGAGATGGTCCAACCACTGTGAAACTGCAACCACCGTTTTTATTGGGGGATTTGGACGGATCAAAGAAAAAGGAATAAACTTGTTTTTTTGGACCTTTGGATGGAACCATGCTAGCTGCTTCCCCCTGGATTCACTTTTATGGCTATTTATTTATTTACTGTGCATTTCTATCTTCTACATTGTATATGGTTGTTATCATGAATGTCAGCTGCCCTGTGCGTCCAAAGCTTAAAACTGGGATTGCCGTTATAATAATCTCGCCAGAACCATATACGTGGGGCGCGCCCAGTGAGTCCAGCATTATTCTACACAAGTAAGGCAATGGTCGAAGCCCAGCTGAGTATCTTCAGCAACTCTCCCTTTTTCTATCGCTCTCTTTCTCACACTCTCCCTCCTCCCCTTCTCTATCCATCCATCTCCCCAGCACCATTTGTCAGTGTGACAAATACCACTGGTACCTCAATGTGTCCTGTTGTCCCCAGACTGCACTAAACACCAGTCATGAAAAAGTCATGGGCAACAGCCAGACATCCTGATCCAGCTCCTGTCATGGTAGATGCATTAAGCCTCCCTGGCCTCCTCCTCCTCCATCTGACTCCTGTGGAGAGGGAGTAGGAGGGAGGAGGTATGAGCTGGTTGAGAGCGAGACAAGAGAGGTGGATGGATGGGAGACGAAAGCTTGAGAGAACGAAAGAGGGCAAAGTTCACCGAAGGGAGGACAGACGCTGGGAAGGAGCTGTGGAAGAAAGCTGGCAACAAGACGACGATGGAGACGGAGTTAAAAAACGCAGACATGCTGGATTGGATGCATGCTAAAGCAGGGTAGCACATGGGGGTGTGTATTTGAGAGGGCCTGAGGGACGGCCTCAAAAAGTAGCCCTACGAGCATCCACAACTCCTGATGCTTCCAGCAGCTGTGCTAATGGAGCTCCCCGCTTGTCCCACTACTGGGAAACACATTTTCTCTCCATTTGTGGGGTCTCTCTCTCTCTGTTTCTCTCTGTGTCTCTCTCCCATCATGGGTTAAACATATCAAAGCAGTGTGCCGTAGATCAGGAACACATTGGCCCCCGGGGGTCACTTAAAGAAGTGATTTTTACTCTGTTTTTTTTCACTCCTCTCCTAATTTTCCTACATGCGTCTCTCGCACTCACTTTGTCATCCGAGGCTTCTGTTAATGTTGACCGAGAGGCTTATTAAAGGAGAAGTGTTAAAGGAGGAGCAGTTGTCACATTAGGAGAGAGAAGGGGATGATGTTCTCACTGTGATTCAAGTGATGGATTATTACTATTTTGTCTCGTAACGTTCAGATGGGAGTCGCGGCGTTGCTCAGCAATTTGTCCAGTCTCCCCTTTGGCCAGGCAGCTGAGCCCTGTCTCTGTGAAACCAGGTGCTACCATATATGGGATTTACTTGACTGATATGGGTTGTTAAATGTCAGAGCTGGTCTTTTTTCAGATTGATTGTTATCCCTGGAATACATTTTATTTTAAATCATAATTTTCACTGCTGGTTTCCAATCTTTTGTCCTTAAAACACATCAGTCTCTTAACTATGATGTGAGCTGTGAGCAGCTTCACAAGAGATGACTATTCATTCTCATTGCGTTGATTGATTTGGCACTTTTTACATGCATTTATTTTGAAAAGCATGTTGCTTGTGTTTCTTGAAGACGTTTCACCTTTCATCCAAGATGCTCACACACACACAAACACACACACACACACTCTACCATCAAGGACAATTTAAGGTTCAGTATCTTGCCCAAGGACTTTTTAAGGTGCCAAGGATCAAACCACAAACCTTCTGGTTAGTGGACGACCCTCTCTACCTCCCGAGCCACAACTGCCCAATATTAACAATAGAACAACATTTGAGGACACAATAAAAGAAGATGAAATGTTAGTTTTACTTTAGAAATCACAGAACAGAACTCATATTAGTCAGATTGCATATACTATATACTATATACTGACCAGTAATAAAAAAAAATGCAGTGTATTGATTTTACTAAGCTATATTCCCACAATAAAAGCCAAGAATGTATGAGTGGGTCAAGGATGTCCTGTTTAAACAGAACAATGAATATGAAAGCGCCTGGGATAATGGGGGAAATACTAAGCTAAAGCAAACAAAGCTGCAAAAACACAACTACCAGTAAGTCTCAACCTCAAGAGAGTAAAAAAATCTAAAAGGTTGTTCTTAAAGGCACAATCATCAGCTGCTGAACAGCAGTCCACAATGTTTGCAATTCAAATTGTGGCCCTTGATATGAAAATCTTCTCATATGCATAAACAGGGTTGAGCCTCTCTGACATATTTGAGTAACTCATACCAGAAGAGAGGGGCAAAATGCCACAAACCCTAATATTGGAGGCAGTAACACAGAGTACAAGGGTCTGAGCCATGGAACCTTTACTACACATGTGAGAATACAATGTATTTGGGAAGAGGAGCTGGGAAATGAAAACCAACAGAAATAGTTTCAGTGTACAAGTTCAACTTAGGGTGCAATTCAATCAAGTGTAAATGCAACAGTGAAGAATGAGATATGGTCTGAAATCTGTTCGAGCTGAATTGCTGGGAGCTAACCTGCTAGGTTCTTAAGTTATTCTTGTTCTGGTTTTGTTGCCAGTAACTGAACCGCCTCGGGTCCGTCACCAAGGTTGTTTGGGTGAAGTAAAATGATAAATTCAGATTTCATCTGGCTAACAGAGATATGTCTTTGTAACAGAGATATATTTATGTCGGTAAAGAAGCTATTGCACCTGGAGCAGCTATTGTTCTTTTTTCCAATAGGTAACAGTGCGCCATCTAAAGGAGCTACTTCTTCAAGGTAGACTGGACAATACAGTAACTCACTATCAGAAAGTGGCAGCCATGAATGCTGGAGACCAGTAAAGAAATAGAGTTGGAATTTGAGCTCAACTTTTCTTCTAAATTGGTTAGTGAATGGCTGTTAATAGTAATGTTTTATGTAGCAATATTAAAAACTGGAAACAATTTTACAAAGTCCCTTTAAGTTTAGACAAAAGTGAATTACATTGCATGTTTTTTAGCTTGATACAAGACACTTTAAATTGTAAGTATAAATTTGATCACAGATACAATTTCTAAACAATTTGCTTTTCAATAGTAATACATCCCTACACAGCATTACAATGCCGAAGTAATGACAATGCAATATGGATCAGAAGAAAAATGATGGAGCAAGTGTTGGTGGAAAACCGAGAGGGAGCGCAGCCCCGAGAAGGAGTCAAGCTGTTGACACGCCATACACAGAAAACAGTAATTGGAGAGTAAGTAATTGGACACATCCAATTTTTCCTTAGAGGGGGAAATGGGTTGTGAGGAGTGGTGAGTAATCGAGGTGCACCACTGTGCGGAAAGTGGATCAGTAAAATATGAGAATCTTTCCTCCGCAGCTTTTGCCATGCTTGTTAAGCCCCGCTGGCACTGCTAACAACAACATGTCATCTGACTGCTACCTCAAAGATTATTGTTCTTTCCAATGTCTTCAAATATTACAACATTAGAAGCTGACTATGGTAAATGTTAGGCTGAGTAAGAAGCATGTTCATAACAAAGCCATGGATACTGTCATACTTTTGGCGAGTCAGTAGGAGATATGACTCATAACTCATCCACAGGGCTAATAGCTAATGACTTGTCATGGTATAATGCAAGAAATACATGGAATTAATGTTTTCCCAGCCCTGTAGAGTCATAGTTGAGTACTGAGACCAATTTAGAGCTAGGAATACATGTCAGAAGCCGTGACTCTGCAACCTTCACAGGGCAGCGGTTCTGCCAGCCAACCTGACAACAGCAGCGGTCAAGCTGCTTCATGATTTCCCTGTCAGCAAGGTGAGTCAGGGCATGACTAACCCGCAAGACTAAACCACTATCGAGCTTCTACATCTATGGCACGAGGGCCAGCAGGCATGATGTGTAGCACGGGAGTAATTCTATCTATTCCCCTCTTTCCTCTACTATCCCAGAAACATAAGAAACTCTTTTCTGTATTAGAAACAGAGGGTGGGGTAGTTTTGTTCCCGTTTGCAAGATCCTGACATGAACCTGGAAGAGTTGGAGCCACTGCGGCCAAATGTCTGGGAGCTACCCAGTCGTCAAAGCACCCAGACTGAGAAGGGCCAACAGGCTGCCTTGTGTGGGCCGGGTCTCTCCCTGGGGCTGGGACTCGCAAGCATCCAGATGAAGGGTGGACTGGGCTAAACGTGGACAGCAGTTGCCTATACTGTAATTTCAATGTAAATTGTGGCCTGAACATTGTTGCCGTTTGCAGACGGTTTTCCACCAAAATCCTCAGGACATTGTTGATATTAATTCACTGACATCAAATTGGACAAAACCTCATGTAGAAAATGTGGGAACAGCTACTTTTGGTGTTAGCAGTGGCCCGTCGTCAGTCAGACTGAGGAGTCGGCTGTTGACTTTTTTTCCCATTTTGGACAATGAGACAGCAGCTCCCCTTCGACTGCAGTTTGACAAAGTTGGGATGATTGGATTTGATGGCCTTATTGTGTTCTTTGTGAACCTGTGGAGCAGAAAAGCACACAGAGAACTTTAAGGCTCAACGAAATCTAGTGCTGCCCTGTTTCTGCTGCTTGTGTAAGAAGGCAACCCCTTAGTGCAACATGTCATATCTGCTTTCTGAGTCAATAATACTATACGTCAATATTATATTTACAGATCCGATTTTTCCACTGTGGACTTAACGCTCCCGAAACTTTACGCTGTGTCAACATATGAGGCCTCTAGTCGTATCTGTCTCATATTGTTCATTTGACATAAACTTTGCTTTCATGTTAATCAACACAGCATTCTGCAGAGACCATGTTACTAATCTTGTTTTGCTGAAAAGTCCTCTGAGACTGGAATAGCGCTGTGGTGTAGTGGTTCCTGTATCCTGCTTTAACATGGGTGACCCATATCAGTATACTGCCATGACTGGCTTTCATTCTGCTGCCACTGTACACACAATGTCAAACAACAGGATTTAAGCAGTAGTACGTGTCCTCATTAGTTTCAATCAAGATCTTCCGTATTACAACCTGTATTCCAGCCATCCATTATCTTTCCTATTTATCCTTTAAGGGTCCCGGGGGAGCTGGAGCCAATCCAAGAACATTGGGCGAGAGCCCTAACTGCTTAGCACTACCTTCCTATTAATGTGAGGCTATCATATGATAATAGTTACAATTTCGCACATGCAGTAACCATTTGAACTCCCATCACAGTTGGAAGCACCTGCATTTGTTGATCTGACTAGTATTTTTCTCATTCTGATTAAGCATAAAAACACAATCATAGTGTAGCTGTAACTTTAGTCAACTCTCTCAAAAAACAGGGGCTTCGCTCTCCACAGTTCACTGACATATTGTGACGCTCGGTCACTTTATGTTTATGGTTTTCTGTCTCGTGTTTTCTATTTCCTGTTTTATTTTGTAGCCTCACTTTCATTGTGTCTTGTTTCCAGCTTCTTGGTGTCTCACTTCCTGTCTGTGATTGTCATTTCCAATCCTCATGTGTCTCACCTGTGCGTAATTGCCCCTGCCTTCCTCCTGTGTATTTAAGCCTCTGTTTTCCCTTTGTCTGGTGTCGGGTCGTACTCGTTGTTACTCACGCTTGGTTCAACACGTGGTGAGATATGGTTTGTCCCGCTGTCTCGATCAGCTTCTCCTGCACCTCGTGCCTTGTTCTCCGTGCGCTGTGTCGCCTGAAACTTACCTGTTAGTGTTTTGTTTTGGCTTGTTTTAAGCCCTTTTACATTAAATACCTTTTGTTTTCAACCTCCGCATCCTGGGTCCATCTTCTCCTCCCTCAAACCGTAACACATATAATAAATAAATGCTATTGACTCTATTGTACAGGACGTTGAAAGACCAATTTTCATTCTTATTATCAGGAAATAGAGCAACACATTTGATAAAACGTACATTCAAATGCATTCTGGAAACACCTGGGTGATAGTACACAAAATCAGTTGTGAGTAAAGGAGTAATAAAGTGTAACTATGTCAGTGCTCTTAATGTTACAGGGTAATTATAGAGGTCGCTGTAAAAAGTGATGTTATACTTTAAAAGTAAATAGGCCACTTTAACTTCAAATCACAGCAGCTTGTACTTCAAGCCTGTGTTGGTATGTTTTTTAGTAGTTACTAATACCGACACTGCTGGGCCCCATTACAGTGAGTCGCGAGAGCCAGGCCAGCCACCCAGACTCGATGTCGATTTAAGCAGCTTAACCGCACCAAGCCAGCCAATCAGAAAGAGCCTAATGGGAAAACATGGACCTGGGTATTTAGCTGTCGCAGGGCGGTCAGCGGGAGATGGAGAAGCGACCACGCTGTGGTGCCCCAGTCTGTGATTACGCTCCGCCGCCAGAGGAAAATCAAAGCACTGATTACCCTCTGTAGCTCACTGCGGGCCTGGCCTCACAGACTCTGTGGTCAGAGATGAGTGACACTCGAATGGCAATGGAGAGAATTTACAGTTGTTGCCTTCTCATGTAAAGCAGTGTTCCCTGAATGATCAGGGGTTCCATTTCGTTTTGGGAAACCGATGAAATATGAGGCCACAGTGCAGCCCCCCCCCCTTAATTTGGTTGTTTATGTGCTTCTTCCAGATCTACTGTCAGCCATGCAAGACTTTTAGAGATGCTAAAATCCACTTCACACTCATCTCTACCACTGCATTGATGGAAACACTGATTGCAGTGTAGCTTATTGTGAAATTAGTCCTAACAGCAGGCTGGTCAGCGGTGGCCGGTGTTCAAACAGTAATGGAGAGAGAAAGACATGAATTTTCTTTTCCAGGGTGGTTTTGTTGTCACATTTACTTTAGGTTTTTCAAGCTTGTCCTCTTCAGTGTTCACTAAGTCTATACAGCTGAGTGCGTGTCATGTTACCGTTCATGTAGCCGCTCTAATTCGCTGTGAAAATTGTCTTACCGTGGAAACCATTAGTCATCTTGCATGTTATTTATTCTGGTTAATTATCCTTAAAAAAAACCCATCATTTTTTAAAAGCAGCAATCATAAAAAAAAGCATGTGGTCCAGATTGGGTATATAGTGTAGTGCGGTGTTCGGAAGGTAATAATTTCAAATGCATTTTAATTCTATATAACTTCACTAAAACCCACAGTTCTAAGCTCCTTGGGTCTACTGCATGGAGAACTACCACAGTGAAATAAGCCCAGTCCACCTTTAAAGTGGAAAATGATTGAAGAGTCCAAAATGTGTGGTAACGAAATGGTTTAGAGAGAGATTAGTTTTACTTTACAGCACATTAAAGCAGTTGTTGAACACTCTTTAAGGCATGCTCACACTGCATGGCAGAATCAATCTGCCAACATGCTCGAGGCAAATATGAACTGGGTTAGTATTGATGTCCTGTTCCTCTCACCATCAAATTTCCAAATGTGTTAGCATAAAATCTTAAAATAATATTGAGTCTTAAAACTAGGGTTCCCACATGGGACTAGCTTCAGGTCATGGTCTCAAAATTATCCATAGAGCAAATTACCCTAGTTATTCAGGTGTCTGTGTTTGCTAGTTAATTCATTTTTTGTTTACCTTTCTTAGTATGGCATATTTGAATTGGCCTTCTCGTTAACTCTGCATCTTTTGGTAATTTTGGCTAATATTTATAATGTGCTCTGTACTTGTCAAATTAAAACAAATAAATACAAAATATGAGTATATTTTATTCAACTGAAGCAATTTTCAAACAAGTTATGCTAACTAGCTCATTTTCTCACCTATAGGAAACATGGCTCAGGATAAACAAAGCTAATTACGTACATGCTAGCATCCACCTGACTGTTATTTTATACGTTGGATTGTAACTTGAGGAGCCGCTCAGCTAAATTATGTAGTCTTGTCTTTAAATCTTTCTGTGATGGAATGGTATCAGAATAACTATTGCACAACTTAAAGGAGGGTTAGTTAATTTTGTTGACCTAGAAAACAGCGCAAACATTAGATACCACTCCTTAAAAATGTAAAACCATAAAATACACTGTAGTTTTACAGATAAATGTTTGTAGGAAACAAATCATTGTATAATTTGTCTTTACACTCATCTGAATTAAGTTTATCACTGTTCTAGTTTTCCTTTCCACATTAAAACAAAATCCCTGTGTTTTCTGTACTGGTATAAACATATGTTGACTGAAAACCAGTATCAAACCTGTTAAAAATAACTCCCTCCCAACTCGTACTCCCGTTTCTGACCATCCCTCAAACATAATCCCTGTTGACCCATCCACAGCTGGTTAGCAGCCCGTCAACAACGACCTTCGACCCTCCACCCAACATGGCTGCCATCTCTACCAATTATCAGCAATTGGTCAGGTATTTTCTTAGGCCACTGAAATTACCATGCTGTCAAAGTAAGCAGGCGATAAAGTGTAAACGCTTCCATTTGCAGATCAGAGTGCGGAGAGGTGTGCACACTCACACATGTGGGTAACAGCCTCACACATGCACCCATTTGTAGAAAGAGTCCCGACCTGTCCACCATATTGTAAATCCCAAGTTGCCAGGGATCATATCGAAATAGCTGGAAATTGCCTCCAAACAAAAACCACATTTCTGCGCGAACGTGTCACCCAATATTTCTGTCCAGTGAAAGAAGCAGAGATTTGAAAGATGTGAACTGAAGTAGTGTAGCAGACTGCAGCCCAATTAAATCCCGATACACACTTTCCATCATCGGCTCCAGATTTATGACCCTTTCCAAACAATACGGATCCTCCAACACAGGAATGATTTAGCACTGCTATTAAACTGTGATTCCTGAGAGTGAGGGAAAAGCTGAGACAGACAGAATGGAAGTAACTATAATAGAGCCATGGAGTCTGTGATGGGGGATATTCAGTGACTTACCTTTGTGATTGCTGGCGTGGTGCAACAATAGCACTTAAGCTTCAGACCCTCATCCAGGGATGGACTGTGAGTAGAGGCTCTGCCGTGACTGCAGCACAGCCAGCGCTAGGTTCACAGGTCGGTGTGAAGCTACCTTACACTACTGAATGTTTTGGATGAGAGATAAGTGATACAGTGAACTGGGGATGTTAAGGTTTGTTGATGTGTGACTGGAGTACGTGAGCTTTTGGGCTTTGGTGTCGTGATTTAAGTAGCAAAAACGTTTCTGAATAAACAGCAAATGGAGAGTGTATTATTAATAAGGATGCCTTTTCTTCTCAGTTTCTCCATTTAACCTCAAAGAGTAAAATGTTAAATATATCTACACCAATGGTATTTGAGGCATATTCTGTAGTTCTAGTCAACCTGTTTCATTAGAGTAACAATGAATGAATAACAGGCATAATAAAGTTTCAATTCTTCTTTGATACAGCATGATGTTAATTTAACTAGTACCATCCTATGTGTGCAGGTGTAAGAGGGCTCTCAGTGTCTTCAAGGTCCCAGTAAGACTCACACCCTGCTTTTCCTAATGTGGTTACCACTGGTTTAAAAAAAACAAGATGGCGGTTTCAAGGCATCTCAACGGCAGTTTACAAACAAAGTTCTCATAGGCAAAGGTACATGCATTACATATCTGTTCAAAACTGAACACTTAAGAACACTGGACATGTTTTAGCAACCTTCCAGGTTCACAAATTTGTATTACCCAGATGGACAATTAATTGTGCAGCCAGCAGTAATTACATCTAGTCAAAGATATCTGTACCAGCAGATATAAGAGAAAGTAAGCAGCAGTTTTGATAAAACAAGAATAAAACCTTTTCGAAAACGTAATATTGAGACAGGATTTGGGAAACGTTTTCAGTCTTTTCCTCTCACCATCAATCCAAATGACAATACAACTTCATTTTAATCAGTGCAACTGTCCACACCAGTCGAACGACAGCTTGGTCACCCGTCACCTAAGCGTTATGTGCATCACTGCAGCCCAAAGCATCCTCTAATGACTCAGCTTTCTAGCCAAGGGAGTGTCCGACACAGGTCTGCTTTTGGCTGTCAACGCGCAGGTTGGTGCCACGGACCGCAGAGTCTGGAAGTCAACGCGCCAGCAATGGAGCAAAAAAAGACGAACAAAAGAAATGTAAGAGTGCATTTCAGTTCAGTTCAAAGAGTGATTTGTGCTCTCTCTGCTGCACAGATACCAGTAAATGGATACCAGTGATGGAGCAGGATTCTGGAAACACAGGCTCCGTGGCACTGATGCCCGCGGTTTGTTTACTTATTTGCTTGCGAGTGTGTGCAAGCGAGTGTGGCCTATTAGTCTGAGACTCGTCTGTGTTTATGTTGGGATAAACCTTCTCGTGGCGCCATCTTGCTATTTACGCAACAACCTGCATTCCGTCATGTTTGTGTCTTTTGCTGACAGGGCACAGGCGACTGACGCACAGGAAAAACAGGTCTACGTGCGTCCGCTCCACTTATTTTTCCTCCGTGTCTTCCTCCGGCACCGAACATGCCCGACGGCCTCTCGGAAGGAGACGCCAGGGGATCGGAGTTGGGAAAAGTCCAGTGGAGACAAACGCGGTCGGGGTGATGTCACCGTTGTTACCTTTCTCTGCGTCAGCCTCTGCTAACATGGTAATTTCCTGAGTGATTGACGGGGGTTCATTATGTACGCAGAACCCTCTTATATATTTGCTTGGATAACGTGGAGGATTATCTGCCAACATGGTGTCATTTGTTGACCAAGCTCAATCCTAATTCATGCTGTGTGCGCTAATGCGGCACAAAATAACGCTGCTTTACATTTTCCATGTCGCTCTCAGAGCGTAATGTTCAGGTGAGCAGGATGACAGTTCAGTGACAATTTAAGCCACGTTCGTTTTCCTTCCATACCCTCATCGTCCATATTTGATCTTTGCATTTCCAAGACGCTCCAGCCCGATACGATCAAGAAAGAATACTGGGGAACAAACATGCATATAGCTGCCCTAAATGTATCCATGTTGCCATGACAACTCGGCATTTCGCGCGGACGAGCACTCACGCTTGTGTCCGGCGAAGCTGACTCATGCTGGGGCCGCGGTTCATGAGCCAGGCGCCAATCAAATGCAACTTCTGTGCCACTGAAACCGCCGATGAGTCCACGCCACCCTGGCCTACAGCTGTCACTGCTTGGCAGGGAGAAAAAAAAGAGGAAGAAAATGAAGAAATGTACTGGTCTCTCTGGCACGTAGCAGGTCTCAGACATTTGGCATGGAAATCCAAGAGGATAAAAAAAAATGAAAAAAAGCCACACAAAAAAGGACAGATTTTTCATTGCTGTTCTTGTCGATAAATCAATGTTCTGACAAGAGGTTTGGAGACTTTTTTTTTCTGTTAAGCACGTTTCCCTCCCTCTCCCGACTGAGAACAAATGAGAGGCAATGAAATCAAATGAACGTAAATAGGGTCTGAAGGCAGAGGAAATCAGGAAGGAGGAATAACACAGGGCTCAGGCAGTGGGCTCGCTCTTGCCCTCACAAATCAAACCACATAAAATTGTCCCCGTCACTTACGGCAGGAGATGTTTGGCATGCAGAGCTCTCCACCCAAACACGCACTCACAGGTACACAAACGCACACGTACACACAAATGCACGCGCACATACGTGCATATATACACACACACAGATGCAGAGATTGCGAGCATGTCTCGCCTCAACAGCAGAGTCATAACAAATTGCTACGGTCTGTGCAAACAAGAACAATGTGTGGCAGGATTTGCTCTCTCTCTCTCACTCACTTACTCACTCACACGCACACACACACACACACAGCCCCCCCCCCATCCTCCTCCTGAGTTACATTTATTTATTCCATAAAAAGCAAACCAGCCAAAATCATGTAATAGGTTTTTATTAACGCCAAACCTACAGTATTACATGTCATACCTTTATTTTATCAAATTTCCCAATCCCGTATAAACCTTGCAACCAGCCGTGGAGCAAAGCGTTTCATCAAGCTGTATTTAGAGACATGTCACAGAGAAGTGCTGGTCTCCCCTGATTACCAAAAATAAACAGCAGAAAAGTAAAAGTCACAGTCATTCATCATCGCATCATGGTGACTGACGTTTCTGAGGTTTGTGGACGCCAGGGAGAACGTGCTCAGCGTTTGCAGTGCACGTCTATAGAGATACTGTAATGTCATGTTATGTTGATGTGATGGAAAAGAGCCTGGCTGATGACCTATTGGTTTCCAGTGTAACTGTTACATGTTCAGCAGAAGAGAATGACTGCAATACTGTTATATTTAAGAATTAAGATGACCCAGCATTTCTTTAAGTCTCTTTCATGGTTGAGAGAAAGCCGTTTGTTACTTGCATCATATTACCGCTCGGCCATTGCATTCTTAAACACATGCTAATTATCAGAACATGGACTAATACCTATTGAAATCTAAAGCTGCTTTCAGACATGCATTAAACTCAGGACAGCCTCTGGACTGGTGATGCATAGAATGCAGTTATACCTGCAGACTCACAGTTTAGATTTGATAATAGTATTTCGGTGGGTGAAATAGGCCAAATGGACGAGTCATCAGAGGACAATTTGCTCTCTGTTTGGGGCGAGCAAGGTTATGGATGAGTCAAACATACGTGTGCACATTTCTACTCTGGACATTCTCTGGCAAATGTCCGAGTTGGAGGCTCCAGACTTTCAGCTGACTTTTTACCCGGATGGCCCCCCCCCCTCGTAAAAAGTCTGCAGAATGTCGGAAGGAGCCAGTGTTCGGAAACAGCAGGAGAGCAAGTGGGTTTGTTGATGACGTTTCTGACACACAAGAAGGGAAAAGAATACAAATAGAAAACAAAGATCTCCGAATGGAAAAGCTTTGCCACTTGTAGATGACGCCGATAAAGATGTTGAGTGAGCATTTGTTGATAAGAGCCGTCGTTGCTGTGGAATAAGCTTCATCCTGCCTCTGTCTTCTGTTCCTCACCTGAACGATCCAGTGTCGGTCATGTGGGAAATGCAAACTCCAGAGAATGTGAGGACCCAGTTCTGTGGACATTCTCCGGAGGTCATGTCTGAAAATTGGAAGCTCTGGAGCCCTTTTTAGATTCAAGGTTCAATACTTGGAATTTACTTGGATTGGAATTTTTCTTGGCAGGCTCACCCAAACACAGACAAGGGAAAAAAAAACACACACACACACACACACACAATACATCACCTAAAATTGATGTTAAATCAAATATTAAAATAAATAATAGCTTAACATATGAAATATATTTAAAAGACACTTGCACCGTCGATATTAAGTAGTGATAAGCACAAAGAGGCCTTCATTGGTCTGTTTAATACCTGGTGGTCATACAACGTCAAGTCCTCAGTTATAACCCCTCTATAACCCCTTTGCTTTGAGAAGAGGAACTCCAGTGAACGGTCTGAATGTTAATGTATAACACCAACCCTGCAGCCACTTCACCGACTGAATGTATATAAAAACATACCTTTTTAAACAATACCATTTATTTTCTCAGGCTTAATATATATATATACATATACTCTCTTTAAGGCAGGTTCGGGTTGACAGACTTTTCTTTACCACGGGTGGGCGGATTAATTAATTAGCATCATTAGGCCCCTGACAGTGAAATGAGCCTCATTAAAGAGAATTAGATGAAACACACACCCGGCAAGTGCTGGCATGGAGACGGGGCTGGGGGGTGGGGTGTGTGTGTGGAGGGGCAATAGACTAGGAAAAGCCAGAATAGGGAAATAAAGAAATTAAATGATACATGCATCTGCAACAGCCGAGTCCCAGAGCACTGGCGGCGTGGGGTCCTGACTTAGGGGAGATGAGATATTGCTGTGATTCAAACAATGGCAGGAAATGGAAAGTTGTTGGCCCAGTGATGCGACTCCCCATGGGGGTTTTGCCCCCTCTTGTGGAGCTTAGTTAAACTGTTCCATTCAAGAAGTTGATTTCTCAGACAGAAAGACCGGTCTGGGGGCCTCATGAGACGGAAAACCAGAAGAGAGAGAGTCCCTATAATATTCTAGAGCATTTTCAAATAGAAAGCATCTTAAGAACTTTACATCTTCATTAATCAACAATGAGAGGAAACTGGCCTCTGGGTACAAGGCGGTGAGCACAATTGTTTATCACATGATTTTTCTTAAGTCTGGATTCCAATGAATGGTTTTTGTTGAGGGTGTTTACTCACAAAAAAATCACCCGCCAACAATGAGGAGGTAGTGTTAAGAATATAAGATATAATATTTAAAGAAAACAGATTTGTTGACCCTATAGAAACCTTATTTCCTTTCTGAAAATATTTACTGTAAACGATTGTTTTCTGTTAAAGGCAAGATGCGCTGTTTTCGACCACTAGTAGCACTATGGAGCAATGTTTGGATTATTTCTTTTTTTTAAAAGCACACAAGCACATTGGCAACTCAGAAGTAATTCCTGCCAGCAACTCTCCTGACTGACAGATGAAGTGTAAATAAATGCAGTCATGTACAAACAAAGGCAGAAAAGAAGAAGACTGTCACTTTTTTTAGAAAGTGACAGCCCTGGAATGTGCCCACAATCTATAACGACACCATCATGAATGAATGCAAGGGGAAGGTCAAGTAAACTTTCATGGTTATTCCAGGATTTTAGTTTTTAATACTTAACTCCAAGTTAAATCTCTCAAACCTTAATCCTGCGTTAGCGGCTCCAGTACCTCCAGTACCTCTGTTTTGAATACGCTCAGTGTCGAGGCTCACAATCATCCTTCATCAGCTCCACCAGTCATTTGGCTGGGGGCACCAGTGGAACACACTCCGTCACACAGGCTCATTCTGAGGGGTGTTGTAATTGGGCAGGGGGCCTTAATTGCATCTGGTAATTGGGGGCTGTTTTAAGAAAATCTGCCCAGCTATCAGTCACCTAAATGGAGCAGAGGCCTGTAGTGTCACGCTCTCACGTCTGAGCAGAGGGAAAGGAGACCAGTGCCCAGTGTTTTTGAAAGGTCCACTGGAGTGTTGTTAGGGTCTTGTTGCTCCGAGCCAGCTCTCCTGGTGGTCGGCCAGGACCAATGGCCCTGCCCCACGGGGAGCAGACGACTCTATGTGTGTGTGTGTGTGTGTGTGTGTTTACGCACTGACTACATTCATTTTGCTCTAAACACACTCGAACCTCAATTCAGTTGGAGCTGCACTTGAGTAGGCACTTAATTTCTGAGTGCTTTCGTGGAAGTGGGAGGTCATGACTATTACTGCTGCTCCGACCAGGAACTGACTGATAGTAGTTTTTAAGGCCGACACTAGTACATGTCTGTCCTCCCGAAAATATTATAAATTCAATATAACACAAGACATATAACCTGCGTCTCTTTCTTGGTTTGAAAACGAGCCACATGCTACACCACAACCATTTTCCTATATTTTTCCTTTTTTTAGTTTTTCCCATGCTATTTCCACATGTTGTCATTTTAAATAAAGCAAGACTTTACATTTTGCAGAACAGCAACGGTAATTACGGGATGAGGACAGACTGGCTATCCCTACATTTCCCAGTATTCTCTTAGGTCAGCCTTCATTAAAGTGACCTGACAGGACAAGTGTAGAGTTGGGACATAAAGACGGTCGTCAGTTATAATAGTCGGGATGTAGTGAACCACAGAGTGTGTGAGGAAACTGCCTTTACTCGTGAGGCAACACGCCGCTGAATAGTACAGAACAAGGTCTATTCCTGACACATCAAGACACCACCAATGTTTGGGCTTTCACTGAAAATAGAAGCAAACATAGTTTTGTAGTGTTGTTGGAGGTAGAGCACCCATGCTTGGTTTTACAAAAAGTTTGAAAGGATATTCAGGACCAGGTCAGGTATGTCATCTTGGCTTGGCTGTATTGTTTTTCAAACTGAACATGTCTAATCAGGGAAAACAAGTAATAAACATGCGTGTAGCACTTAAGGCTGATTGATGCTCCTGCGTCGAAGCTACGCCATAGGTACACGGGGAAGAGCGTTCATAGTTGTGAGTAGGTGTGTGAGACATGAGTTGGTAGAGTTTCTATGCTGGTGTTGAGTGTCTTCTGGTTTCTCGTGCACTTATTTACACACTCTCCGGCGTCTCAACAGTTAGAAAGACCACACTCTGTCGGATTCGTGCTCTGCTTTGTCTCAGGCTCAGCGCCCCACTCTAATTCACACATTGGTTTAACTTTTAAAAGTAAGAGGTGGATTGAATTGACTGTATTTATATGGCGCTGTCCCAGTCCTATTGACCACTCAGAGTGATTTACAGCCGTGTCACATTCACCCGTTCACATACATACTCATAAAATGCTTCTATGCTTTTTCTATCACAAACCATTCATAGACTCTTGGCTCAGCCGTCAGGAGCAATTTGGGGCTCAGTATCTTGTCCAAGGACACTTCAGAATGCAGACTTGAGGAGTAGGGGGATCAAACCACAAAAACGCCGGTTAATGGATGACCCTCCACCTCCTAAGCCGCAGTACTAATTCTCCTTGCAGGTTTTGTGTGAGCTTCTTTACAGGGTTACACAGGCTCTTTTTTTAAACTCTTTTTTAAGAGGAAACAGTCCTGTGATGAATATATTAGTTAGAACAGAATCGTTTTCAGCAGAAAGACACTAATGTAGCTATATGACATCGACTCCTGTGAATGATAGTCAAAGGACTTCTGTGGGTCAAACGCATGAACGTGTTTGGAAACAGTTACCCTGCCCTTATTCCTAAACACTGACCCTGCCAATAAAATGCAATCACACCTCACAATAGTCAGGCCAAAATGGAAACTATCATTTCGCTTGTCAACGCCTTCGCAGTTGCTTCTCTTGGCTGTGACTAGGTCCCTGTATGTCTGCCTCTTCAAGCGTGGCTGTCGCTGACCAGTGGAGGCAGCGGCGGGCGGCGGCTGCCGGGGGGGGAGACGAGGTCTGCCGCCACGTGTGGAACATCACAGTCACCGTACGGTCGTCAGCCGTGGAGCCGGAGAGTCGCTGTCTCCTGCTCCCACAGGAATCAAACCTGGAGCGGAGAACTGGGATCTCACTGTGAGGCCCATGACTTCATGTGTTGCTCACCTCCTCCTCCTCCCCCTTCCCCTCCTCCTCCTCACCCACACTCTGGTTCTCATTGACAACATGACAGCATCACTCGTTCGCTCTGTCTCTGCCTCACGTGTACAAAGGAGCTCTGCTTTTGGCCACGCTCCAGTCAGGGTCTTAATTTGATTTCAGTTATTTACATGCACTGTTGATACCTTGGATACTGAATCTGACCCTGGGCCCATAAATAAATAAATCACAGATAGAACAGCCCCAGAGCAAATCAGTTTGAGAGAGCAGCTGCTTTGACCTCCTTTCTTAAACTGGGGAAGAGTTTTCCACAGATGAGGAACACCCAAAAGCAAGAAGAGCTTGTCCACCATGTTGGTAACAGTAAAATGGCATCTGATTGAAGAGATACTGCTCACTTAAATGTGTTAATATCACATTTATTACCAAAGTCTCCATTTATGGGTCAAACATGGCTCATAATGCCCCCTAGTGTTTCAAACTGTCTTGGACCTTGAAGGGCACATGCTTAGTTATATTTGAAAATGTTACCACCCTCTAATCAAAGGTAGGCAGAATCAAAGATGGCAGAATCTCGAAAGCTGCTTTCATTTTCAAATCTATGTTGAAAACCAAACCCCTCAAACCATCACATGGTCTACTACTCCCCAGACGTCCCCCATCCTCTCCTGCTCCGCGACTGTCTTTCTCTAATTGGCCCCTAGATTGTGGCCCCTTTGTGTTGCCTGGTTTCGAAAAATCCTATATCAGCCACAGCTTTACACAATGCTTTATAGGTCAAATTTGAGCCTCAGTAAAGATCTAAATAAAATAGTCCTAAGAGATTATATAAAACACATGGGTTTCATGTGCCTGTTAGGAGCTAATTTAAGAAGACGTGTGAAAATGGAGAAAAATGCCCTGTGACCCCCGGAGCATATTAAATGCTTGGAAGAAAAAGTTCTGTCAGTCTCTACGTCCTCTTCTCACTTTGCCAATTTCAATCATCCTCCGACCCTCTCATGCCACCTCCTGTGAAGCATGTGACACGGCGTGAAGCAGGTTATCCCAGGAGCCGGGGTCGAAAGTGACAGCGTTAACTCACCCCGAAAACAAACACACCGCGACTAATCTCGGGAGTGTTTACCGGTAAATGTCACCGCAGCCGGAATGTTTGTGTGTGTGTGTCCGGCCCTGTCCGGCAACTTCCACCCTCCCTCGCTCCCTGCAGCGCCAATCACCTGGCATGTTTCAAAATGAATTACAGCACCTCAGGAATTATTAATGACCTAAACAAATAATCGACGTGGCGACCAAGGAGGCGTCTCGTATCCTGGCCAACACTACCCAGCCTAGCCCCTCCCCTCTATACCCCATCTGGAAACCGTAGCCAGGAATATGTAA
The DNA here is from genome assembly GCA_038501795.1 of Pseudopleuronectes americanus. Classification (NCBI taxonomy): domain Eukaryota; kingdom Metazoa; phylum Chordata; class Actinopteri; order Pleuronectiformes; family Pleuronectidae; genus Pseudopleuronectes; species Pseudopleuronectes americanus. Next base: position 5,735,113 of record CM076735.1, read on the forward strand.
ATGGAAATTAATTGGAGGGCTCCTTTTTTTTTGAATATATATATTTTGAGTGAAAAACACAGGGTCAGTCATGAGGCTGAGCGTCTCCCAGGCATCACGCCAGGTCCCCAAGGCTGACTGACAAAATGATGCCATTGTCAGTCGGGTCGGAGAATAATTTCACCTCATTACTCCGCAGGCGAGGCAGGTAGACGCAGGAATTATTTTCCAGCAGGCAACTAAGGAAAAATAGAACCGAAAAAGAAAAAAAACATAACAATATGCAGCCTTGACAGCCGCCCCTTCAGGAATCCTTCCTCTGATGTGTGGTTCGGTCAGGTACTAGCAAAAGAAAAGAAAACCTCCGCCCAAACAGCCTCCATCTGACTGTTGCAAGATAATTCAAGAATATGATACACCTCTGCATAAAACCAATGCAACACATAATAACGCACATGCACCGTTCACTCCATCGCCGCCATATTTGACCGCTCTTATTTACCCTCTCTGCCTCTTTCCCCTGCAGATTTATAATGTGGCAGGTACAGTTTAGTATGTGAGCAGTGAGCCGTGCAAACCACATCATGACGACTCACACACAGTGACACGCTGAAGCAGCCCTCATGTCTCACGTACACACACGTGTTGTGGACCAATCGGAGCACGGTGGGGGCGGCAAGGGAGTGCAGGAGTGTCTCTGTGTGTGTGTCTGTGTGTGTGTTTGAGTGTGTGAGACCTTATGTTTGTCATGTGTTTTAGTGAGAGAGCACTGACCCTGCGGCGGTGGTGTTCAGTTAAGTGGGTGTGACAGTGGCATCTTTATCTTCTCTCTTCTCCTCCTCCTCTTCTCGTCATTTCTTCTTTCTGTAATTTCAGACCATGGAAGAAAAAAATATGCAAATTTAAATAGTAAAACTATTTTACAGAGATACGAGAGGAAACTAACTCACCTTACTGCCTCAGGAAGAACAGTACAGTAAGAATATCTGATTAACTAATTATTTCAGTTGATTGACAAATCAGCAACTAATGTGATAATCAGTTTGGGGTTTAAGGCTTATTTTCAATATCCCATTTGTCCTTTTTATACAGTTTTTTGTTCTCATAATGCAATTTATTTGTGTTTTTTGACCTTCACCAAGGAGCTAATGTTTTCATGGTGTCTGTCTGTCATTTAGCAGAGCACCACAAAAAACACTGTATGGTCCAATACAGATCTTGGTGGTATGAATGCTTTTCTGATAAGGAAAGAACCAATTTAATAGAATATGGTGCAGATCTGAATCAATGATCCAGGAATTTTATTTTCCTTACTCTTGGAACAATGGCACTAACGGGAGTGTGCCTTCATAGCGACCACTTGCGGTTACACGCACAACGGTAGCTGAATCTATGAGGTCTGACTGTCTAACTTGATGGTAAAAACTTTATGAACAATAGCAAAGGCAAGTCAGGGATATCTTATGTTGTTATGAGAGGTTTAAAAATGTTCTGGTTCATGGTTAAACTGTGGCAGAACAAATTAGTATATGGCTGACTGCCGCAGTCTAGATACTGAATGGGACTATTATGATATTATTATTGTTGCACTTTATATATCTGCTGTTTTGATTGATTCTACCTTTATTTCCCTTCACCTTTCCCTCTGAAAAGCACTAAAACTGCTACAAGGTTTTTTATTTATAAATTTAATCTTGAATTTTATGTCAGTGATGATTATTTCACTCTCTCTGTCACATGAACTCAATTTTGAATAGGACAATACAAAGACAACCATTCAGTCCCTTAGTACTCTGCCATACACTTCATATCTTAACCTCTCAACATGTAAAAATCCCAAGAGTTCCCGTAACCGCGATTCAAGTTGAGAACTCTACTCAGATTTCCAAAATTTCAAAATGCATTTCTTGGCAATTACCATGCTATGTACCCCGTCTCTGCAAATGGTCCAATTTCTCCACCACGGCAGAGTAATGGTGTTTCAGGGTCAGGCGATGAAGTGATTTTAAACACATCAGACAACTTTACAGCCTAAGTGTAATGTAGTCCATGTATTACTGCAAATTGAATAAGGTGCAAGCTAGAATTAATAGCCCAGAACTTAATTTTATTGATGGCTTTGTCTCAGATGTCACCATAACTCTCAAGGTGTAGCTTTGCAATGCGTTTAAGGATTTGTACGTAGATATCCATCTCACAACATGATCTTTTAACTGTTGATACCTAAAAACGGATTCCCTAATTTGGTTACAGCTTCTTTGAGCATGAGGTAATATAAAGTGATGCTTCTTCAAGGCAGGAAGCCGTGGAGATGATGAAGAGGAGAGCAGGAAGAGAGGAATACAAAATTAGGATTTTTTCATGTGCTAAACGTTGGAAACAAACTCAAACCATAACCGTTACATTGTGAGATAGTGTGTTTCTTATTTTTCTCGCAGATGCAACTCATAATTCATGGATCTTGATCAAAAAAATCTGGCATATTTACACAAGACTGATATCTATGAGTCTCTGTGTTATTTGGTGCAGCTCGATTTGATTTAAGGGAACGGTTTGGCCTTGCTGTAGGTATGTGCTCTCCTGAGTTTACTTTCTGTTGTTCTAATGTCAATATCAGACAAGATGTCAACTTGGAAACGCAACGGGATTCGAGAGTTTTTAGAAATAAGATCTGACGCCGATGTCAATGTGCTGTAAAGGAAAACACTTTTCTTTCCACTGTGGAATTGCCACGTCATGTCCAGCCTCTTGCAAGCTCCACCCAGGCAACACCCCTCACCTGAATGTTCATGTTGCTGTGAACGTGTCTGACCCAGACACTCACCTGCTGACTTCTTTGAAAACAGCTTTAGGCGAGGCCTTTAGAGTTTACTGCTTCCTTTTGTTTGAGCTGCCATAACCTACCTTCATTTCTGTACATGAGCCCAATCAAATGGTTAATTTACATGCTGCCACTACGACAACCTGCTGAAGTGACTCATTTTGTTGTCAGTTTTGAAGAACTACAATAACAATGAAAGCATCTAATCAAGTTTTTATAAAATAAATTATATATATATATATATAGAGAGAACTATTTAATTGTATATATAACTAATCTAACTGTATGCATGTATACAACTAATTTAACTGTATATATGTAAATACCTAAATAATGCTAACACATATATTCCAATATATTAATATTAAATGTAATAATACAAATACAAATATTACTGTTTTTTAAGTCTTAATCTAAATTTAACCTAGATATTTTGCATGTATAACTACCAGGTATGACCCTAAAATCATTCTTTTTTTTAAAAGGCATGTTTTGCTCTATGTCCTTAGGTCTTTACTACAAACACAAACACTACAAACAATAGCTGCCCACATCAGTAATTTAACACAGATGCAGGGTTAACATACAAATCATTGTGCAGCGTTTGCAGTAGCTAGCTGATCCATGACATCACTGACCCAACCTGCCGGTACCATGAGGTCACAGCTGAAACTGACATGCATGACCAAATCTGTGTGGTCTCACAGATAAATAAATGACTGAGGTGGGAAGAACCTGAAACCACAGAGCGTGGAAACACTTTCTATTTATAGAACCTCCTAAATCCATGAAAAATACGTGTTATTGTGAATCGTTGCAGAGGAGAGAGAAAAGACAAGGAGGGCGGAGTGGTTTGATGATGGGATATCATGAGAACTTCCATGATCCTCTGGCTTGATCTCAGCAAAATAGTGAGATGTTCGGATTTGATAAAAGTTTAGGTTACCTTCATCTGACAGGCTGTAAAGAATATCCCTCCTCCATCACACCCCGTGCAGCAAAAACAACAGTAAAATCCATATGGAAGCACTATGCTGCAGCAAAACAGCCCTAAAACATCCCTGTTTTTCATATTTTTTCCATCACCTCACACCCACACACGCACTGTACCCTCTGAGAATGAAATCAATAGCTGTCTGGATTGATAAAGGAGGCCTAATTCAATTTATAAAATTTGATCAGGCAGTGTAATAAAATAGTAGCTCTTGCTGAAACCTAATCGTGTTTCATGCCTTTGTGCCTTCTCTCAAATCATCAGTGTTTGGGTTTCAACCTCCGAGCACTCTGCTGAACCCGAAAAATGTTGAGTGGGCTCTCGCTTGGCGAAACTCAAGCCGATCCACTAGTGGTCTTCAATACACACACACACACACACACACACACACACACACACAAACACATTCAATTTGGTCAACGTAGACTGCTCCTATAGCTTTGACAGGGCTTTTAATAGCCTGATTAAAAGGTGATTAATTGCTGATTTCTGGGCAAAATATATACAGTTGATATGAATCACCCACGGGTTGACATGCTTGGTGCAACAGCTACGGTCAGACCGGGGTAAGCGATAAATATGTGGCTTAGTCAGTCAAGCAGTTAGTCTGAGGATCAAGCTGTGCCCCAGCGGACTTATGTTCTGCCGGGTGTGAGTTACATAGACCCCTCGGCGTCTGTATCGGCTACTGACCCGTTACAGGACCCCTCCTCTACCGCCTGCTAGCATGTAGCACCAGGTTCTGTGGGACACACACACACTCATAGGTGTGACCCCTCGCTCACACATAGCATCTTGTTAAAGTTTATGATCAATTATAACATGGAAAGAGATATCGGCATGGGTTTGATTTGGTCTGATGTTGATTGGGAGCACGCAGCCTCGACCAGTCCGGTCTGTACCACATCCTTCAGTGGTACTGTCGACAATACCAGTATTTGCCTTAAAGAGAGCGTTTTCTTTGCTGCTACATATTAGATAGGTTGCATATCCTGCTAAATGTGAAGCCATAGACAATTAGCTTTGGCTTAGTTAATCAAAAGAAGGATGCAGGTAGCTAGGCTTTCTCCAAAGATATAACATATTCATCAGAGAGTTGTAGAAGTGCACTTATATCCAGCTTTAATAAACTACGTTAATCTGCTGCTGGCTCTGTTTACCAGAGACCGTATAGATGGACAACAAGTCTCCACTTCCTCCCACTATCCAGAAATGAAGCCAAATTATCCTGGATACGAACGCTGCCATCTTGTGCATTTGGAGCCAGAGCCTTCCCAGTATAAAGATCAGGGAATTGAGCTGCAGTCACAAGGTACCACTAATAAACGAACTTGACCATTCATGCTTCACGCTGCTTTATATCTAAAAAAAATACTTGAAAAATAAGCACTTGGACAAATATAAGCTTGATAAGCGCTGCCTAAAATGTCAGAGGAGAAGTGAACTTTGACTTGAAAACGTGTCCGTTTCAAATTGTCATGTTGTTGCATTTATTTGGAAACGGTATAAATTTGCCTTAAATTACGGGAAGACCTAAAAATGAAACATGCATATTTCTGTCTCACACACTATACAGGATGTGTTTTGAGAGGAGGGAGGGAGAAAATAACAGAAGCAGAAAAAAGGAGAGAGACGGGTGGCGTCGGAAAAAGAAGCAAGGCCCCAGCAGCCCAGTGGAAGATTTCAATTAGTCATGGAAACGGGAGTGGCCCACCGTGCTGCAGGAGTGCCACTCGTTTGTCCTCCTGACATATATTCACAATCCTCCTGCTGTGTGCGCTACAGCTACAAGCCCCCTTCCTCTGCCCATCCCTGCTCCCTCCTTCCTCTTCCCTATCCCTCTGTCCGTATTCGTTCTAATGCCTTTATTCTTTTCCTCTGACCTTCTTCTTCGAAAACCCCTTTTTATGTCTTTCCCCTCTTTTATTGCTCCTCCCATGTGCTCTCAGTGACAGCTGAGCCTTGACAGCTTTTTTACATTTTATTTTGCTCCGCCACAGCGAGAGAACAGCCGGGCATCGGGGGCCTTGTTCAAACAAACAGGAGGCTGTGTGGTTCGCCCAGGGTGGCGACACGCCATAACAAACCACCGGCTCCTGGCCGTCGCATGCAGGCACGCACTGCGCTGGGCCCCGCGACGGCGGACAAGGGCCGAGCCGGTTTTCATGGCAACCAGACAGCAACATTAGACGCGACGAGGTGCGGAGTGACGGCGGATGGGAGCTGATGTATTGAACCACCTGGTCAGACGGTTTGCTGATGGGTTACAGGGAGAGGCGTGTGCGGTCCCAAATAGCCTCCGGTGATGGCGTGAGTCAGGATGTGTCAAGGCTGAGTCAAACCATTAGCTGCATTATGGACATGCAACATCCAAGATTGTCCTCAAAGTGCTTAGTCACAAACACAATATTAAGGTTGATGTGTGATTCATTTAGAGTAGTTATTTCGGGGCTCGGAGGTGGAAAAGGGCCATTGAAATACCACGGATAATTATTTTGTCGGGGCTGTGGTTGTGAGATCCTGTTTTTCGAAGTTAGATAAGAAGGCCATGCTAAGTAGAAGTTATAGAAAGCATAGAAGGAGATTGTCCGAGTACAGACGCGATCAGAACAACAGGAACATATTCTGAGACATCAGGCAAGATAGAGCATACAGGAGACATGACCAGATGCTTACATGTTGCCATGGAAATCACATGTTTTTGTTTACGGCATTGGCCCTTATCACCAAATGCTCTCAAACATTTGAGTCTTTCCAAGTTGACATCCTCCTAATACCTAATGCATCCAGTCGAGCGCCCTATTTAAACTACCATTTAATAATTTAATGATATTAAAAAGACTGCTAAAACAAAAAAGTTTGCTCATGCACTTTACAAATGCAGTACATTCAACTTAATATATGACTTAAATGACTCATTTTAGAGAGTCAGTTATTCAAGGTTTTATATTATGCTATATATTATAACCATTACACAACCACTATTTGTTATGAAACAACACAAGGACTATTAAAAGCCAGAGAAGTACGAGAGAAGAAAATACTGTGGCTGCAAATGTATCATCATGGAAAAGTCTCTGAATTTTAAATCAAGGCTAAAAGAGCCATGTCTGTGGGGAGACAAAGGGAAAAGGACTGGACGGCAGGTAGAGGGTGAAACAGAGCAAGATATCCAAACAGTCCAAACAGTTTATGCCATGCATCTCGATAAGATCTCCCTGCCACAAATAAAAAACACATTAGCAGTTTGTTTCCACAAACCTCCCTTGAAACGGCTCCTCCCTGCTTGCACTTAGCATAGCCTTTCCAATTGAGGGGGCAGATCTGCGCAGAGATTACCCAAATGACCGGAGCCTTTCTCTCCGTCTCTTTGACGGCCTCGACCCACCTCCGAAGTCACTCCACCTCTGGACACACAGGACGGACTGAATGGCACCTAATGACCTCCCAAGTGATGTTTTTCTTCCTCTCCTTCACCTCTCATTCATCCAAATTGTAATGGCGTGCAGGGTTTATTTTTGTCGGCCACAGAACTGATTGTTTGCTCATTTAAAATCTTCTGAATCCCTTTCTCTCCCCAATCCCTTTTTTCCGGAGTCACTGAAAGTTATTCTAACATTTAGAAAAGATGCATACTGTGGCTTTCTTTCACTGGGGCTTTCTAAAACAGTTTTTTCGCATTTGTTAACTTTTCTGAAAATTGCAAGTGCAAAATACTGCCTTGAGCCTTTAGGGTTTAAACTCCATCCACTCCGTCTTATAACATAGTTTTGCTCCAGTAGGCAACATTGGGACAGACACATATCGTGAATAAGTCCAGTTCGAGATTGAGAAGTTAGATTACGCACATTTCTAACCTGAACTAACTACTCAAATCAAATCAAATGGTCACTTGAGACCACAAACCTCAGACCAAATGGAACGGGCTGTGCTCGCTAGTTCTCTGTCAATGAAGAATCAATGTTTATTTATATATTTACGTTGGCCAGAAGCTTTTGGAGATTCCTGCATGCTTCTAATTTCTCTTAACCAATAATTCACACAGGTAAACACATTTTCTATAGAAAACTGACCAGTGTAACCACAGTGTCCTTCCACAGCTTCACTGGGACACTGAACCCCTGATTCAAAGTGCAACCTGAACAATCAGACTTTAATTGTGAATGTAGAAACCACAGGTCCCGAAAAAACAACACTGCTATTGAGTTTAAAGGGTGGTGCTTTTTTTGTTACTGCCCAAAACCAAAAGCCATAAACTGTATTCTAAGATGAGCAATGTGTCTCCTCTTCCTCCCACTATTCTGAAATGAGGCCAAAATGTCCTGGACACAAACACAGCCACCTTGTACAGTTGGAGCCAGTATTTTAAATATGATGTATTTATTATATTTAAAGAACTGTTTAGGAGGAAAGTTGTTTTTTTTTGCCCAGTTTAACCAACTAATATCCGCTTAACTTTTCCAAGCGATTCAGTAATATGTCAACCAGTGACCTCTGCATCCACTCCTCCCAGCACTAATGACCTGGCCTCCTTTGTGTTGTTCTTCATCGAGTACATCTCTGCAGTGGTTTCGGTGTGGGCCGTTGGCTTGTTTAGCTGAATAAAATCAGCAAGAGATCAGTCTGTGTGTGTGTGTGTGTACATGTGTGTGTGTGTGTGTGTGTGTGGGGGCTGCACGCTTGCTTCTTAAAAAATAATTCCCACCCCTAAAGTGAGCACTGCTTGGTTCAACACCACTGATTGCACCCCAAGGCCCTGGGAACATTGGCAGCGTTGTATGGCCAGGGAGACACCGAGTCTGATAGATTAACATTAATATGGACTGGGGGAGAGGGCCGGGCATATTAAAGGTCATTTTCCTCCTTGACGGCTATCGGGGGAAAATGCAACGGGCCATTGACTGCAGGGCCACACACGCATGAGCGCATGTACCCGCTCACGTAGACACATGAAAAAAAAAGGACACAAACAGTCCCAGAGATGTAAAGACGCACACGGAGGCACGAGGTGTGCAGAGAGGGACGTAACAACGGGCATAAAACAGACACGTACACCGACACGGACATAAACGCTCCCTCTCATGCACAAACGTGAGGCTCCACATGAGATGGCATTATATACATGTACTGCACTGGTAAACTGGGCCGTGGCGACAGCCTATTAAAAACCCAGTGAATTTATAACTCCCAATTTGGTGATTAAGGATTGCGAATTTGCTTGCTCTTAGCCTCAGGTTCTTGTCACACAGGGCCTGTTTTCTGTCCATAAATCTAGTGGCCAGGAGTCCCCCACCCAGCCCCTTTTTATGGAGACGATTGCTCAGGCCAATATAGGATTAAGTCTGTTTCATGTATATTTTTCACTACCTCTGGGCAAAATATGTATGTGAAAGCTGTCTCCCAGGTACCCCCAGTACATTTCCATTTTGTCCTTGGTTCACTTACTCCCCCATCCATCAGGTTTATTTTCCTCAAATTAAATGGCAATGGAATTAGTCAAAAAGCAAGTTTTCCCATAAGACATTGCAATGGTTCATGTTGAGTATATTTTTTTTTAGAGCTGCTAGAACAGCATCCTGGTTTTATCAGCTTTATTTACACTTAAGCTAAACTAATGTCGCACCCTCAGCCCTGTGGCCCCTGTTCTGTATGTGTTTAGTTTTGAATAGATATACAGTAACTCTTCCTCTTATTTTGAAGGCAGATTACATTTAGCTGTTAAGATTGATTTACTGAAAGTCTTGGATATTCAACAGCAAAGCTTTTATTGATTATATCTAATCGGATTTGAGAAGGCAGGTTTTAAGTCTAAGCAAAGATGGCGTGTTTATGAATGTCATATTTTTGACAAACAACTCGAGGAGAAGTTTTTTGCTGCAGTGGTTGGATCTATTTTCAAAATGTTTTATACTGTCATGTGGTTTGATGCATAACCAAATATGAGCCTTAAACTTGTTGGCAACATGTGGTCCACACACTATTTCCCTCTAATGGAAGCAGGCTCGGTCAGCATCTGTTGTGTGGTGTGGATGATTTGGCTTGTGTAACATGAAAAAGAACATTCAACAATACGATTTGTTTTAGTTGCCTCCTGGACAAAACATATTCTGTTTTTCATAACACATCGCTTTTACTGAACTCCCTCCGTTCTTCCACCTTTAACATCGTGACCTCTATGAATGAGCAATGAGCACAAGTTGAGTTGCAGCGAAGTTATCACACACTGTCTCTTTCATGGCTTCTTCTCTTTTAAAAAGATTTGTTTTTCATGCTTCTTAGAGATTCCCACGGCATCTGACTATGTTTATGCTCATTATTATATATACCGGTAATAGACCTAATTTATAAGCTAGTTCAGTCAATGTCTTTAAAGGAAACTGAAATGCATTTGCTCAGATGTTTCAATGCATTATTTTAAATAAAATGTCATTTCTTTTTCGATTATATTTCTTTTGACATGTTCTTGTGTCTTCTTAACATCTGTTTTCATCTTATTTTGATTTACATTTTATCATCTGCTCGTGTACAACAGCAGGCTAACAGCGGTTGTCGGGAAATAATATAGATGAGAGCGTTGAGAATAAACCAAAACATTAAGGCCCTGGGTTGTAAAACCAAAACAGTGAGTTGAGAAACAACACATAACTTTGTAATCATAGATATTTGATATTTAGTTCGTATAGATATGTTCATATCTACAAATACAGTTCTTCAAAGAGACTTACCGGCAGCTTTAACGCGATCGGGTGAAGAGAAACCGTTTCACCTCAAACTTGACAATTCAAAGCATAAAAGGTATCATTAACAGATTAATGGATATTAACAACTAAGTGCAGCTGAAAGGTTGAAAGGTTCATCATTAATTGCAAAAGCACACAAGCCACTGACCTGACTGAGAACATTTTGTTTGTGATTAATATGAAGTAAGGAGGTACTTCCACACACACACACAGGCGGTCTGAATCAAATGATCTGGGCTAGCCAGCTTTCATTTGCAGGATATTAAGAGCGTCAGTAGGACACAGTTTAGGTTCCATGCCTCTGTGTGCCATGGCCTGTTTGTGTACTTTGGATAAGCCCCGCGTCCCCTTCCAGCAAGGAAATAAACTCAACCAAACAAATGAGGAAAGGCTTAAGGGTTCTTATTGATTGGGATTAATTGCGAGTGGCGTCACGCGCAGAAACAACAAACAGGTTAGTAAAGACTTTATTATATGATTCAATTGCTTTTCTGCTGATCAGGTAGGAGTTGTAATTATTAGGCAGGAGGTTACAATGTGTGCAGTATACAGTCTGTGCCTTTAGGATATGATGTGTAAAGAAAGAATGAGAGCATTAACAATATGTTGGTCCACTGGCAAACTCTTGTCGTACCAGTGAGCTACAAATTATTTCTTTGTAGTCCCATTCCCTCTCTCTGCACCACCACATTAACAAAATAATAGTCCTGGCTTATAGATATATTGTGTTTTCTTTGGGCCCGCTCCAGCCTTCCAAGTCTCGCTTAAATAAAAGCAGCACAGCTTCAGGCATTACCTGTGGAGTTTGGATCTTAACATTATGTCACCATGGGATCGAGGTTCTGCCCCTGCACTTAAAAGCCCCCCGATGACGGACGAAGGCATAATCAAAGGAACTCGGAGGAGAAGACGCCGGCAGGACCTTGTTTGGAGCACTGGAAACACACACACACACACACACACACACACACACACACACACACACACACACACACAGTTAGCAGCCCTGAGTGGTGGTCAACAGAATATGTTTGAAAGTTTTGCAATGGGAACTTCGAAAACCAGTGTAAGCAAGTGAAAAAAAAACAGAACCCCACACCTAAGGTATTCTGAGAGCATCTTTTGTACTTTTTGTTTTAAAGGCTGTGATTTAAAGGTCCAAAGAGGTAAAACTTCATAATAGACTAAATATTTGCAGAAACAAATGTACTTTGTTTGATATTGAGATATTTCGTCAATGATGCTTTTAAATTCATTCTGCAGCAGGACAGTGAGCTCCAACATGGAGTCATAGAGAACTAGACTAGGATCACACGAGGACACTGAGACTAAATCCACTGAAGACATGTAGCAATTTCTTTAAGATGCTTGGAACCACCTACTGGCTGAATTCTTAGAAAAACTGTGAATGGGCTAATTTCAAATTGAACCACGGACAAGTACTGATTTGATTCAGGTTTTTTTCTCTCTGCAATAAGTTCGCTGTCCACTTTCACAACACTGAATGTTATGGGAGCACTAATACAGATATATGTAACATGGCCAGAGAGGCAGCTCATTAACCCCTTCAACTCTGCAATACAAAGGGTCAGCCAGTGCCTGCATTGGTATTTTTGCTACCTATGATATCCTGTCAATATGTTTCTGTATAACCAAAGCCAACAAGTAACATAAGTCAATACACCATAATTAAAACAAAATATCATTAAATATTATTATATTACAATTTTGTAATTGTTATTTATTTAAAAAAGAGAATCACAAAATGTTGCGACACAAACACATTCATCCTGCTGATTCAAACAAATTCCAAGTACAGAAACACACACTCTTTTCTCTGCTCCTGCTCTAGTATGCTCTAGTATGGTTTTTATTGTATATATATTTGAAGATGATCAAACAAACAACTCTACTGTGGCCATTTCAGAAGAAAATCCCTCAACACAACGGACAGTTGTTACCACATTTTAGACTCTACATAACAAAATGTAATGAGGTCGTCACGAGTGTGCATTGAGGTAAGGAGAAAGATAGAAAGAATGGATGCTCCTGCTACTATGGTTTTTTATTTCTGATCAATCTAAACTGGGCCGTCTGCTGGAAGTCTTTTTTCAGAGGGCGAAAGGGAAAAGGCTGCATCAAATACATTTTAGTAAAATCATATAATCACACAACACTGACAGGACGAGTCATGTGGAAGAAAAGACATGGCAGACGCTGACTCAGCATGCAGGACCTGACCCACTGTCTGACCAGTTATCACAGCTGCATAGTTTCTTCACCAGAGCCACCCCAGTTGCAGTCACTTCAGTACAGACAAATAGCCTCGGCCATTTGTCTTGTATTGGCCTCCATGACAAAATAACCTAATTTTATCATAAGTACACACTGTCACTGCTCCACACAGAAAAATGCTCTGGCTTAGTGGTTTGCAGCTCATCAAGGAGAGTAGTGATGCTGTTTGCCCAATTGCTGAGGACGTCTGGGTGGTCTGAGGTTTTCTGGGAAAACGTGTCTCCTCTGCTACTGGTGCTTCACAGAGATGGGATGAATTGCAGCAGGCAAAGTATGAAATATTAACTATTGATTACTTTTGAACAATGGATGCAAACTGCCTTTTACAGGGTGATTTACTGGGGAGAGTCAGTCTTTTACAGAAGCAACCCAATCATGTTTTATTAGCCAGTTCCTAATTGGAATGTTTTACCCTTTGTCTCTGTTGTGTTTCCATGCAAGAAGCTGAATACATGACTAGGAGGGCAATACAGAGTCAACAGGGCAAACAGCATTGACCAATCACATGAGTTCTCCTTATGTTAGCTCTTGATGGTGGGCGTGTCTGACGTCTGGTGCTGGTGTGATCATCTACACAGTCCTTTAGTCAGTGAAGAAGGTTAATTCATTTGTACTGACCATAAACTGTATATAAAGATGGATGACATGATGGTTCCCCAAAAGTGATGCTAAAGCCTTTTGGTTTCCCCCTGGTGGCTGGATGTAGTATAGGTAAGAAATCTCACCTCCTCCATGTTAGTGGATGTGAGAATACATCAAATCAATTGCTCTAAAAAATGGTTTCTGTCATTTTATGCGGTTCTCTAAATTATGTTTGAGTGTACATTTTTAACTTTGGTTTCAATTGTTACTTGATGTTATTCAAATTATGGGGAAACGTCCTGATTACCAGATAGAGACTGACTCAAGATTGGTCAAGCTTGGAACGATCCCTACGGCACAAACTCTGCAACGTTCGTAAACAAGATATCGGGTATTTATTTCCTACATCATTTAAAGAAGTAAACATTTGTCTGTGTTTCCAACTTTCCATTTAACTACAAACTATCCACATCCATGACAACCAAGGCAGGAGACTAGGAGAACGCAACACACATATGCGCCCATCTGCACGCACACCTGAACACACACGCGCGCACACAGTCTCCATGAGCCTCTGTGCTGTAACAAGAACCTCGTGCTGTCAGCGCAGCGCTGTGAAAACAAATTAGTCCAATGATTAATGGAAGGGAATTAGAGCCAGACGATCATCCCGCTGTGAAGATGGGACTCCAAGTGCACCGCAGCATGTAGCATACATGTCTCATACACATGCTCCAACACGCAAATTACTATACCCGCGAGGACCCGTGCTTGAGATATTTATTTCTTCATGAGAGTCTGAGGTAGAGGTGCAGCGCTGAGGGTCAGCCTTAGTGCTGCACGTCTACCTCAGACTCTCATGTTTAACTAAATCCCTTCGTCATATGAGACATAATTAGTATGTTGAAGTATGCAGAGTATAAACATATAAGACTGAGTAGAAAGATGGAGAACACATCTCCGCTTCTTCCCATTATGAACACATAAAGCTCAAATATCCAGAATATAATTTAAACCATTTTGCTCATGCTTGACCAAAGACAGTCTCAGCTGTCAATCATTTCTCCCGATTTTTATGACATTAAATAACCAATGAAAACTAATCCTTCTTGAATAATTTGCATATTTGATATATAGCCAGACTTGGAATGGTAGAGAACACAAACATGGTGGCTCACCGTATTCTATTGTGATGCATTGTAAAGCTGAATGCACCGTCCACACAGACAGTTCAGTGCAGCCCAACTATAGCTGTAGATTGAATCAATTCAGTGGGAAACGCTGTAAATGGTGTTTTTTGAGGCGTATTTGAGCAATTGTATGTTTTAATAGCTCGAAAAATATTATTTGTCTTTTGCACCTTTAAATGGCCACAGAGTCTCACTACAAACCACTGTAGTGTAATGCTGACATGTCATCTGCAGAATAAATCCTTGGACTTCCCATAGGGGGAGATATTGAAGAATAAGATCATTGTAATATCTACATAATAATACAATAAAGAAATAGAATACACTTGTACATGTATATTTGAAGACATAGCAGTTTAAGCTGTTAGATGTTGTTCATTTCTGAGTAAAATCAGCTTCTTTTCAAAAGTTGATGTCTCTTAATGGCAGTGGAGTTATTTAATTTTTTCAAACCCACAAAGGAGCACATAAGTCAAAGCATGACAACCAACATGTTAACAGTTACAAGATGTTCCTGCCAGAGTACATCGCAGAACCTCATGAATCCTCCGATGCTGAGCAGCTGAATATCAGTCCCACTCCCTGTCCCTCTTCTCTTTGCCTCTGTTAAGAGTTTTCAGCTGCGTCCCGACTCCCACACAGATGTGTTTGCTCCGTAACCGTGGCAACACTTTCCGAAATCCTGTGTTGGATGGCGACCAAAACAAGCTCTATGAGTGCTAATCATGCAACAGTTGGATTTATGCTGGAATCATCACATGGAGAAAAAGCTCCTACAGAATTAGCATATTTCTCTTCACCCAGTGAAAAGTGCATTCATGGAAATGCAAAATATTGAATCATACGTTTTGTGATTGATGATTTTTTGGATTGCAGAAAGGACTTCTTTCAACCAAAAGACAAATTAAGTATATATATATATATATAAAACAAAATCACATTTGCAACATTTATTTCAAAAATGAGATCAGTATTGGCATTTTATTAAGAATATAAAATCCCCCATATCAGCCAGTAACATCATTCCTCCTTCATTTAAAGGCAGCAGTGTGTCCCTGCGGTGTCTCAGCCACTCAGCGGGTGTGGCTGGTCACGCTGCCTTACAGAAAAAACATCGCTGAAACAATTCCAGCAGTTTTCAGCAGAGACTCACGGCGTCAGCGATGATCTAAATAATGTTTCAGAGGCTGTATTTGACAAGTAGGGCGTTCTGGGACAAACATGAAGCACTACTTATTAGTTTCAGTGGCAAATGGAC
Organism: Pseudopleuronectes americanus; assembly: GCA_038501795.1. Taxonomy (NCBI): domain Eukaryota; kingdom Metazoa; phylum Chordata; class Actinopteri; order Pleuronectiformes; family Pleuronectidae; genus Pseudopleuronectes; species Pseudopleuronectes americanus. Next base: position 5,750,972 of record CM076735.1, read on the forward strand.
ACAGTGGAAAATACAGACAGTTCTTTATATTTAAAAACAAATTTACAAAAGACTCTACTGTCTGTTTTTCAGCGTTGAATTCTTACCCTGACGATGCTCCATCGGAATCAGCCGCAAGGTTATTGGAGAGAATCAGGTAACTCTCTGCCAGCGTCAAAAATTAATCAAACCCTCGGAGGGAAATGAGACCGGTTGGAGAGATGTGCTAATGAGATTAGAATTATTTTTTCATTAACGTCATTAGTGTGGTGGATTAAGGGGAGGAAGGGCACATTGTTGAGAATAATGCCTTCAACGTGCTCCCCGCTCTCGAGCTGGCAGCGCTGGACAACCAAAGTTAAGACATATCCTTTTTAGAAAAATGATCCACTGGAAGCGATCACCACCAGAGCAAATAGTGACCGCCAATTTGGATAAGTGATAGGAGGGAAAAAATAAATACGTTTTACTCCGATACGCCGACGCTCGCCATCCCCTTTATGTGTTGAGCTACGCTGGAATGACCTGCCGCAGTTTCCCCCTCAACATTTATTCTGGAGCGATATACCAATTATTTTTAATGGGGCTGAAATAAGAATGGCGCAAGGAGCTTGTGAGTAGCGGAAGGCATAAATTGACTGCGGGTGGGACGCCGCAGCGCATGCGATGACATCATGCAGGAAGCCGAGGCCTTCTTCTTCTTCCCCCCCTCTCAGAATCCGAGAGTGATGGGTGATGGGCTACGCGGCCGGGTAGACAGGGTTTGGATCTGGATGTGCCGTTGGCTGCACGAGGCCCTTTGACTGACCCGTGTGCTGCAGACTGACAGGCGAGGGAGCTGCACATGTCTCCACCTGTCAGGGGGTGTTTCGCTATCACGGTGGACGGTGACGGATGGAAGAAGTGGAAGGGAGAAAGGAAGGCCATGTGAGAGGGAAGTTGCGGGAGAAAAAGAGGGCTGAAGAAAAAGAGGAACAGAGGAGAAGGAAAAGTGGAAATATGAGAAGATCCTTGCAAGAAAATGACAAAGGGAAACAGAGGTAGGAGGTCAGAGAAGCAAAGGATGTAGGGTGAGCGCCCTCAGTCCCTCTGGTAGCCGGAGTGGATGTAACCTAGCCAGCAGGAGCAGTTAATGACATTTAATGCAACTATTATGCAATTATTGAGTACACAAGGCCTTTTTATAGCATCCAAGCCCCATGTACATTGGGGAATTAAGTAGTGGAGTGGGGCAGAGGGGATACCAAAAAAAGAGTAATAATAAAATCTTATGTCCGGGCCAAAACCTACATTTTCATTTGGTAAAGCAGTCACGCCTGTGCATAATCCACCGTGCACCACGGGTTTCATATGTGACTGGTTTTGTCGAGTGGCCTCCGCTCCTCTGGTTAACAGGTACAAAGCTCTCTGCGGGCTCGCTTAATGAGCCCGTGCAGCAGACCACCATTCTGGCTGCCGCCTTCCCCTCCAGGCCACACGCCCACACAGTGGAGGGACATGCCCAATGTGCTTGGATGACGAAGCCAAGCTGCCAAAAGGTCTGCTGCAGGATCCTGAAGAGTGGCAAAGTCCCAACTAGAGTGAGCACGCACAAATTAAGGTCACACCGAAGAGAGCTGGAAGTTGCCACCTGTCGAGCAGCAGTGTCAGACCAAGGATCAGACCGCGTGGTGTGAGACAGGTAACAGCCAAAGCTGACAGATTAAAGGTGATAGGGGGAAGAAAAAACATGACGCACTAGTGTTTTGATTCTGATGGTGTTTATTGCGGGGGAAGCTAGCACGGACTCCTGGTGCTCGTTCTCCACCTGCTGATATCTGGGTTCCCTATTTACCTCCACCATGTTATCACCCCTGTCAGTCTCTCCTTGTCAACAGGATCACGCAAACACTAAAGGAAAAGACTTCCACAAAATGTGTAGGATGTGACATGGGCCAAGAAAGAACCCATTAAATGTTGGTGCAGATCCAGAGAAAAGGGCTTCAATATTGCAAGATGTTTGAAAAAGAATCTGACGTACGTAGGGCACTGATGTCTATGATTGTTTGCAATTTGGTGCAGATGGATTCAATTTAAAGGTTTATACTATATAGCACTTCTTCAATAACATCCACGACTAGACTTTGTTGACTTGTGTATTTTTATACAAAACTATTTCCAACAATATTTAAACTCAGAGAAAATGTTACCAATTTTATTCTAGGTAACAGGATCCTATTCATTTTAAAGGTGGCTTTGGCCATCTCTGCTTCTTGTTATTGTTCTGATTTAGAGACCCCTAGTGGCACAAAGTTGCATATTGCATGTTAAAGGGACCTGTTGGACCTTGGCAGAGGTATGGACTCTTCTGAATGCCACCCTAGAATGCCTTTGTAGCTATTCTGCTCTGGACTCCTCCATCCTGCTTTAGTGCTTTTGGACACTATACAAAAGTTATAATATTCCTCTCTATCTGAAAAAACATCAGAAGTAAGTAACCTTTTAAATCTACAAGCATTGGTATCATGTCATAATGCTATTATGGCCTTGTTGACGTCCTTCTCCTCTAGGATCATGGGTCCTTTTTGATGTTTTGAGACATTACCACATCAGAGATGTCGACATAATCACAGCCTCTCGGTAATTATTGCCACATTAAACAACACCTTCAGAACTCTGCATCTAATTCTAGCTCTAAACCGAGCTGCAACTGTAAATCATTTTATTTACATAAATACAGAGTATTTGCTCTCGGAGAATGTCCGAATGTTTATGCGTTCCTAAATTAGTTACCGTGTGTTGCAGGCGTATTAATCACAAGTTTTTCTTGCCAATGGAACAAGGTTGTCAGTAAGAATCTGAGAGCTGAGCTAGGGCTGAAGATCTCTATTTACTCGCTCCACAGCAGCACCATGGGAGCTGCTGTGAAAGCAACCTCTGTCTAATCAGGAGAGAATATTCTGGATCACCGAAAAGGGATGTTTTGGTTAGAGGAGAGGAATCCCCTCCTGACTCACGATGCTCCTATCTGCGGATTAATGAGGAAAAGTTTGATTTTGAATAATTGCTGCAATTTGATTTTTAAGAAGCATATAAAGTTCAGATTCCAGTTCATGTGAATGTTCTTTTAATGATAACAATACACTGGAAGTCCAACATAATAGTCAAGGCTTATGAAACACAATGAGATGTAAGTGGGTGTTACACCTGAGGTTCATCACTGCTTCGAGCTCAAATTTATATAGTGTCAGCCTTGTATATTGTTTCTGTTCCTGCTCTTTTCCGAGCAGGTTTTACAACTTATTACTGATTGTGGTTTTTTTAAATGCTCTCCAAATATGAATGTGTACTTTCCAGGTCATGTATATTATCCTGAATGCCCCACGTGTTCCATTAAACGAGGAGGGAACGAGAGCCACATTCATCAGAGCAAAATAACATACAGTATAATTCAAGTCACTTTTTCATTATTTACAGAAAAGAAATCAGAGTTCTTCTGTGGAACAACGTGCACTATACATGTCGACAAAAAAAAACGAACCAGGAAAAGGCAACTAAAAATAACTGCAAAACCAAATCATGATATTTTCTCAAGGCAGCGTACTCGCGCACAAGGAAAATAGACAACGAGGATTTTTAGAAGTATTTTCTTAAGACCTCACTTTTTTCTGGGTAAATATCATATGTTGTACACTGCGGCGGGGACGTGGACGTGAGAGGAGCAGGAAGTGGACTGAGGTTTGCTTTGGGGAAGCAGAAGAATTCTGTTGTGGACATTGACCTTGAAGATTTTAGTCTCTTATTTCTCAAGGTCAAGAAGGAACCTTAATCGATTATCAAGGTTGAGATTTTCCCCAACTATGATGCCAACAGATGCTGGCAATAAAAGACATGCTATTCTCCTAATGATATGTTTGTGTACCATCAAAATCATTTTGAAGCTGTTTAAAGGTATTAAAAACAAAAACATGATTTAACAGTAAAATCATTATATTAGTGTGCAGCCTCATTATAGAGTGTTTATATACTGCTTATGGTTTGCTTTATATTGGTAGTTTAAGAGAAGTAAGATATGTATCCAGTGTAGAAATCTAGATATTTAATTAAGTTGTCCCGCTAGAACTAGCAAAGCTCATATTCTATCACTGATTCCATCTCCATCCCTGAGGAGCAAATGCCATCACCCGATGAGATATTCATTAGGTGCATGGTTTCCTCTCCCTGCAGCTATGGTAAATTAGATTCAGTTTGTGCTACAGTGCAATAAATAACTTTCTTTCTGCATATTTATCCACTGCAAAAACAGGCCACACAGCAGGCCCCAGCTATCTGCCATGTTTATGAAGCAGCACGTATCTGGCGGGCAGCTCTGCCATTCATTATGATGGCTAAGACTGATGGAGTGCTGACACTGAGGATGGATGGCTAAGGAGAAAAGGAAGGTAATAAAGATGGAAGGTGTGGAGGCTGGCATTGCCACACGGCTGGAGGAGAAGGAGAAAGGTGTGTAAACTGGCAGCGGACCGACAGATGGAAAGCAGAAGGTCGGGGATTGCTCAAGGTGTTTAGGGTTAGCAAAACAGAGTAGCCTATAATGGGGTGTAGTTTGATGGCGATAGTCATGTGTGCACCACAGGTCTTCTCTGGTCCAATGATAACTTGTTGTGTTTGAAGTGTTCCCTCGAAGCCACAAAGAGGCCCTAAGAAATGGTTGGCACATGGCAAGAGCTGGACTGTTCCATCACAAACAGGGACCCGGGACCCTCTCTCTTGAAGAAGGAAATGTTTCTAAACCCTATACCACCCAGTTTACTCTGGCACCGCTCTGGAAACCAAGACTTTTATATGCACAGCTTTAACATCAGGTTTTGGAAACAGAGCAGATGATGGACGAGGGCGGAAAGCTACCTGCTGGTAACAGAAACACCAGGCTTGTAAAGGGTGCACATTATACTTTGTTTGTGACTTGTTGTACCAATTAAAGGATTTGGTAATCAACAAAATACGGAGTGTAGTTGCATTTTTATTCTCATTCAGCCACATGTCGGTTGGGTCTTGATGCCAGCATGTCCATAACTTGTATTTCTGGTTTATGCCTAAAACCACAGATCACAAATATCACTGTTAGAAAACAAAATCAGCCCTGTTAAAGTCTGGTATGAGCCGGTCACAACTGAGGAGGAAGGTAACGTGGGCCTCTCTTATGTTGTTGATCTGCTTATAGAGGCGTGCAGATGTCATTTTTGGACTCTGCTGTAAATGTATCAGGTGCTGTGAGACCACATCCTCAATGCCTCTCCTGCTGTGGGTACATTTGTGACTTGTTAGGTCTGGAACACTGTTATGAAGTTTTTTCTTTGGGCATTTTAAAGAGAGCATAACTTGACCCATCCTGTGTTATTGGACATTTTTGAATTAATAACAGGCAAACGACGCCAGAAGCACGTCTGTCCACAAACTAATCATTGTCAAGTCCAGGCAGCCCACAAAGTCATGGACAGTCTGGACTCTGAACTGCTACGTGGTACCACAACTTACAGGATCAAATGGAAACAGTGAAACAAAGACACAATCCTTGGTTTGGACCTTGGTCTAACCTTTTATAACCTTTGGATCATGTTTATATTTGGTGTCCCGACTCCGTTCTGTCAAATCACTGCTATTTCCAAATTGTAGCCGTACTGCACCAGCATCAACCTCTTAATGTTGTCACTATAGCTTAGTAGCTTTAGTGGCAACTTCTCGCCACTGTTTCTTTATATGAAATACAAATTATTCTCTCCTAAGTTATGATTCTGTCTCTTCTCCCGAACAGTACTTTACAGTTCTTGAGTTCAAACTCAAGATATACATCAATAACAATTCAAGTTCTCTTTGTCCATTGAAAAAAGTCCTGGGAAGGTCAAGTTCATGTCCCCTCCTTTTCTCAAAGTCAACATTCAACATTGATCCTCATCTGACAGCTCCCGCCCTCTGCTTCCACTATAATTTACCTTTAACCCCTTTGTCCCTCACCCCCCCCCTGCCTTCACCTCCTGCATTCTCCGACCTAATCTGCTCTAAGTGTTTACACGCCACTCCATTTCTCAAAGGGGGTCAGCTGGTCTTTCTCAAACAAGCCCTTCAAAAACAGATGAGTGGCACTGGTAGGGCTTTCTGGCAAAAACATTTGTTGAGAAAATGAACACACTTTGTTTTGTCACCCTTTAAGGCAGAGCAACATATTACAGTCAAATGCCCTCCCCTGCCCCCTCCCTTGATAAAGTGGCTTACCCGATGAAGTCGGCCGATGAGCGTTTTATGCTTTAAATCGTCAAAAAGCTGTAGGAGAGGCAGAAATATTAACCGTGGGGCAAACTTGTGACATCTGATATTTAGCAAGCGAATTGCAACGTTGCAAAATGCTCTGAAAGCTCCAGTAAGATGTTATAATGCAATTACAACTTATAAATGTCTACAAAATGTGGGTTAGGTCAGAATACTCCACCTCTTCATTTGATTATTGTTAATTCTGAGTATGACCTTATTCGCATTAAGGTCATCACAAAGCTGTTTACATGGCAGTGTCTTTTTCAGACTATTGACTTAATCAGGTTAATATTGGAATATGTGTCCATGTAAACGTGTCCAGGGATGTTTCTGTACACCTTGTCTTCTTCACCATGCCTTAGACAGGTGTTCAAATCAAATAGGTTCAATCAACAGGTTCAAGATTACAGCAGTTATGGAGAATTCTCACCTTTCTTTTATGTCTACCCAAAATACATGTGTGTTCTTCTTCCGTAACTAAAACAAAAGAAAAAAGAGGGGTCAAGGGTCAAACAACTGGCTGGGGAGTGAGTTAATAGCAGGGTGGAGTGAGAATTTCGGGGGATCACACAAGCAAACAAAGAGCAAAAGGTGAGAGGGGTCAGCTGAGGGAGAGTGAGAAGGGGGCGGAGGGAGTCTAAAGAGAGGGGAGTGTGTGTTTGTGTGTCCAGCTCTGTGGAAGCGATGTATGTTTTTCTGTCTGAGCCACGGATCTATCCCCGAACAGCGAGAGGGGAGGAAACGGGATTGTCGTTGTGATGGGACGGGATTAGAAGGATGAGTGTGGAATTTCAGGAGGGGGGTTGTTGTGCTTTAGATTTCGGTCTTTACCCTTGAACGTGGATCATAAGGAATAGCTCTCAGTCTGTGGGGGTTCTGTGTCAGTGTGTGGGTGAGACAGACACACAGATATAGCAGAATTGTGGGAAACAAAGTCGGAGTCCTACCCAGACTCTTCATGCCTTGCCTAGGTACACAAACTTTGCTTGATTGCCTCTCACTTGAACCGAAACCTCCGACACACACATGCAGAAACAGACACGCAGAGATACATATGAGCTCATGCTAAACACATGCACGTTTTTCTCTCCATATCCTACACAGGCGAACGCTCCCACACATGAGGCGCGCAGTCAAATTCCTCACATTAAGACAAAGCTTGTTTGCTTTTCGAGGATTACTCCAGCATGTTTGAAAGCTACATGTTCAATCATTCTGCCTCCTGAAGCCTACAACCCAGCAAGCCCAGCAAGCCCAGCTCTATCTCTCTTAATCGGTAATATCTCAATATCTAGAATGTCTTCACCTCTCCATCTCCTCCAACCTCTGGTCTGGATGCACTGATCCTCAAACACTCTTCCTGGTCCTCGACTTTACGTCTATCAGTTCATGTCTTCTCTGACACAGACAGACCCACTCTGCAGACCCCCCCCCCTAAACTCTCCCTCTGGGTTAACTCTTGCCTGCCAGGCACAGGAGTGTAATTTATGAGTTGTAATTACGGAGGTGTCAAAGGAACAGAAACAGTCTTGTGGCATAAAGGAGTGACATTTCGACGTCAGGCGATTTCCTGTTTTTTGCACTTTCGACCTTGTTGTTTGACCTATTCGTCTTCGTTAAAAGCATATTAGCGCACACCAACAACCAACAGGAATAAGGTCCACCTTGTGGAAACTGTGTGCCTGATGGCGCTAGGAATTAAATAAATGATGCGCTTTATTTTGAAAGTTGGTGGCTTATTTAAAGCCTTGGATGACTAAATAAAAACATTTCCCAACCTGCATATTAATGTATACAACAATACATACAAATACATATAAGGACACATTATTTGCACACTTATGGTATCGCTAGAAACTTTACACAACAAGGTGTCCGATGTGTCTCCCCCATCTTGAGGCCACACAGAAGCAAACAAGGTCGATCATTTGAGGCAAATTTATTTGACCTATACTTGACATTTTGGTTTGGCTGCTGTCATGTTGTCTATCTTTATTTACAGTCTATGATCATGAAGCATTTGACATCTTTAATGTTTATGTGCATGTCGACAGTGTGAGTCTAACTAGAAAATGTCCTTCCTTTTTCTCTTCCTGTGAACTCTAAGGAGCCAGAACGCTCTCAGGGGGCGTTGTTGTCATGGAGATCAGGATGACAGACTGTGGGGGTCTTGTTGGAGCAGTGGCCACAGATACAGCCGATTACAAACCAGGTCTTGCGGGAGGTTATCACTGGGGATGAGGCTCAAACAACCGCAAGAGTGCCAGGTTGATAAATACGAGACATCACCTGAATGCTGAATTTGAAAATTTGAAATATCAACTCAATGCAGCTCAGAGGTAAATGCATGTGCTCAGGCAGCTGCTGCAGGAGTTTAGTGTGGGTTGTCTGCCTCACGGGTGATGAAGAAGAAGTATCAGTATTAATAAAGTGGAATATGAAAATTAAAAAGTGCCAGACCCTTCCTCTCTTTCTGCTTAGCTCCAAAACTATCTCCAAAACACTGAAATTAAGCTAACATTAGCCCGACTGCTTCGTCCAGGCAACATGACAGCTATAAAGTGGACATGTGGTGAACTCATGCTAGGCAGTAAACCACTGTAACAACACTTACATAAATAGCGTGTTGTGGTATTGTGCAAGAACAGTGATTGGCACACTCCTCCTGGCTCTGATTGGTGATTTAGATAGAGCTAGAGCGTTGCCTTCTTCCAAATTGATTATGAGCTGTAGATAGAGCCAGTGGAGCTAGATTTTATTATCTGCCTAATTTACTACTTTCAGATCATAGTGACAGTTTTAGCTATTGTTACAAAAAAACCTTTTCTTGTAAATATACTCTACTGCACCATCAAATCGTGAGAGAAACTGCAGGACGATCCCGAGAACCGAACAGATGTCCAGTAAATGAGGATTTGAACAGTATCGTTCTGGCTACCTGTCATGACCTACACGAGCAGTGTCTCGTCCAAACCTTCACACGGATCATCACTTGGGCTTCATTGTTTTTCTTTCTGTCTGTGGTGGGACGACACGCTGCGTGGGGGAGGCAAGAGCTGCATCACTGTTTACCTTCTCCACGCTTGGACTGTACCAAAGCTGTGTGTGGGCCAGACCCCCAGTGAGACAGGTCGGTGTAACTACTGTCAGCGGTGTGGACAACACCAATATTGCCTCCCGCTCTACGAACAGGTTCCGCACCATTATCTGTGTAACTTGCTAACCCGAATTCCTCGTGTGCGAGCCGTAAAAGGCCTGTAACGCTTGTCCATTGGTAGATAGTTTCGTCCACGGCACATTGAGTGTACACAGATGTAACTGAGGCAGATGTCACAGGTTCTGCTGCGGGTTTGCCAGCTCTGCATTCTGACGGCATATCTGCAAGTGAACAATGTTTTGCTTGGATCTTTGTTCGGATCCAGTTTCCTTTTTTTAAATGGGTCGTCTTTGGGTTTGTTGAATCCTATTGATTGAGTCAAACGAGTGTTGAAAGAAAAACAGCGTTGGATATACCAGAGTTCATGTACGTCTAAAGATGAGATTTGTTATATCTTCTGGGAGAGAAAATTGAGCATTGGCAGAGATGTCTGATGGTCTTTTTGGTTTTATCAACAGAAACATGTTGGCTTTAGGTTTGGGCGACGTCATTCCGGGGATTTCATGCAGAGTTACATTTAAACAATTGGTTTTCTATCACTCATCTATCAACAGTTCATCATTTAGGTGGTGGTTCTTGTGAAGTGCAATACTGTATAAATAAGTATTTTTTTATTTGTAATATGTTATAATTTGTGATCTGGGAGAGGAAATGCAAACTTCAGAATTCCAAGGATCTTGGCTCAGTCATACCATGATTTCAAACAGCACTATCTCGGTACAAAATCAGTAGAATTTGAACTGTAGCAGTTAACTGCATAGAAATATTTACAATAAATTAAAGAAAATAGATTAAATCCTCATCAAGAAACATTCAGATTCAAAAGGGACACAAAATCCAAGCATAAACAAGCTCTTGATCATGATAGTTGTGCCCAATGAAGGGCATTTTATTACCATAATATCTTGACCACGGTCAGAACCCTGGTTCATGTTTTTGTTACATTGATTACAATTGATGTTTATATGGTTAGTTATGGTTTCACATTACAGATGAGGAAGCACACTAAAGACTTTTGTGTGACAGACGTACGTCCTGTCTACATCACCTACATGGGCTATGTGTTAACCTGTATTTGGCATTGACTGGTTTATAGACGGGCAGTCGTCTGACGTCAGCTTTTTGTCTGTCCTGCTCTTTTATTCACTTACATTTTTAAGTGAATAAAGTGCATAAAAAAAAAGTAGACTTTACATTTGAATGTCCAAGGCACCTTTCACACCTGTTAATTTGGTTTGGACTGACCTGAAAAGTCAGAAGTATCGGATAAAACAAGATTGGTATGAAGCATCCTAAATATACACAAAATGAAACTCTTGTACTAAGGAGAGATTTGCTGCATGCTCAGCATCAACACACAAATAACTGACTTCTGCTGCTTTAATCAAGACATTGCTGAACATTTCTACATTTAGCTTTATTTTTAACACTTGTTTCAAAGGCTAGTCCGCCTTTTAACCTCCTGACCCTAAACACATTCAGGAAACTAAAAACAAATCATTGCCAGTTCCCTGAAATAAACCATCCTCGTGTCAGTGACTTTAACACAGCCACAGAACGTCCAGACAGTGTGTGCTGGGGCCAGGTTCAGGCCTCAGATGGTGGTCTCCCTCCCTGACTCAGTGTTCGCTAATGACCCTGGATCTGGATCCCCATTATAAAACACAGATAAATGTTTACTGACAAAGGATGACATCATGAGAGTTAAAGTCTGTGCAAATAAACAGGTGCTCCGCCGCCCCTCCGCTCTCTCCACTTCCTCAAGTCCACATTGCTTTGATAAAAACAACTCAAAACGCCAGCGTCCTGTGTTCTCATTTGCTCAGCTTCATTTATTTTGTTGGCCGCTGAAAACATAAACTTTTACTTAGCTGTGTGTTATTAGAATGTAAGCTTTTTTTTCCATGGAGGAGGTTTTGGCTGGAGGTAGAGTGAGAGAGAGAGATCATTTGTGGGCATGTCTGTCTCTCTTGACCTAAGCTCTTTTTCTATGTCCTGGTTACATTTGTTTAGATTAAGTATAAGTGACATGACAGTGGTTCTATCAGAATAGGTTTGTTTTAAGTCTTGATTAATCCAAAAACTTGTCAACTCACATTTTGAGAGCTAACAAATGTCAAGCAATCTTTTGTCTAAACTACAAATATATTCATACATACGATAGAGGAGTAAAACTTTTTAGGCAAACAGATGTGCTTCCTTTCTAAGAGCATCTCCACTTCCACCCACCCTCCAGAAAGAAGCAAAATGTTTGAATAGGAATGCTGTTCAAACATGCTCATGCCATCTTCCCCATTGCTGTATCGATGGAGGTAAGGAGCCTGATACATGCATTTGAAGAATTGTGAGGACGTGTGACCTTTGACATCGATTCAACCCTTTCTTTCTTATTTCGGCAAATGAAATGTTGAACTTTAGAGTTTTTCGATGACCCAAGTTTTTGAACCAGGACAAGCTTGCTCTCTCCTCCTGTAAAACATCCTGACAATATTTTATCATTGGAACTCTGTAAAAGAAACCAGATAAGAATATTTTACAAAATGTAAACTTTTTTTGGGGGGGAAAAAGAAGGTTGAGCTGTAAAAGGTAGTCATTGAATAGTTTTTGATAGCTGCATCATTTAATAATAAAACATAGATTTTAAATTGGTCAATGTCATGTATTCTTTATCTAGTCAGACACAACTATTACGACTAACTCTTCATATCTTGCAACCTTTTCATAAATTAAAAACAGTTTTTGGAAATGGTAAAGTATTTTTTTATATATCCCAGCCTAAAGCATTTTGTTTCAAGCTTTGTCTTTCTTTCACAATAATTTCACAAGCGAATGCAAGGTAATTGATTGGTCTTAGTTTGGTTTTAAAACTTTAATGTAGCCTGTCACATTAAAAAAGGCCTCACAGCAGTGGCACTGGAGGCTGAAGGCAGGACAAACACACAACGGCTAAAAAAACGGCTACCACTGTGTACATAATCTTTTCTGCTGAGGTTTCATTTTCCTCTGAATCTCATTGCTGTCACGCCCGCTTCTCAAGCAAGACTGACATCCTCTCTCGTTAGACATTCAGCAGCCACACAGTAACCTGAACCCTGCTCACACACACACACAAACACACACACACACACACACACGTACTTAAATTCACTCAGAGTGACCCACTGCCCCACTGCCACCACACTGCTATCACAACCGGTCTACATCTCGTGGCATAGTTTTGTGCGCATGCATAGTGTGTTTATGTTCAGACAAAGCCCCGTGTACACATTTGCCTCAGTCGTAGCTGACACTCTGTACCCCGGCCGGAATCTAATATCCCCGCCATTGGAAACACATGTGGAAGTCTGACAAATGTTCCCTGTGCCATGTGTGTCAGCAGTCAGTCAGTCTCCTTGCTGTCTGTGTTGTGGACCGTGCAGCGTGCAGGAGAGGCCGTGAAAAAATGCAGCTGTGCTCTGCTGTTGTTGGTTTCACTGCAGTATGGTCGTTTAGTAAGATTGGCTGTTTCACTCACATGCATTTGGTCACTTGTAATAACCATGATGAGCAATGTTTTTGGTGGTTTGATCTGAGCCATAATAACAGATAGGATAATCTATTTTCATTGTTTTTACTGACTCAACTCTGTCTATGTGGAACGTGTTTCTCCTTCATCTTAACGTCCTCACACGTGTATTCTTAGGGCAGTGTCTCATTTGGTGCAATATGGAAACTCACTATGTTCAGTATTAATACAAATTGACTAAACAGGCACTCTATAGCAGTCAGGGGAGGGGCGGGACTGCTTGACATCAGTCTGTGGTGTGAGTTGAACATGTCTTTTTCAACATCTTTGGATAAACTGAGGCAGTGGTCAACAACTGAGTCAAACTATGGATCAAAAATTACTACCAGCACATTTTAATAATAACCTTCTTTATGTCACTATATCTAACTGATGTGTGAAGTGTTGTGGCGGCTGATCTCTTTCATGGCTGCAACATTCATGGATTCACATTTTGTCCACAATGTAAAAGCACAATATTTGTTTTATAGTCTTTATGCAATAACAGAGCTTTTATTTTGTAGATATGTTAAATTGGGTCTGAAGATCGCATCTGTTGCTTAACAGCCCTGAAAACAGCTGACATGTAATTTAAACATAAATAACACCAGGACAGTCAGCATTCAAACTTATAAACAAGACCAACATGTGAACAGTAATAAAGTTAATTTAGATAAATATTATGAAGAACAATAACTATAAAACCTGCATTGCCGATAAACCAGGTATGATGAATATAAAGTTCTCTAAGTGCACTCTGCACCATATACTATTTTTAAAAAGCTCTGCACACAACGTCCAGCACACAAACATAAAACATTAACATTAGACTGTAGACCTGTGTGAGGAGGACTCACTAATGACAAGGAATGATTGTTTAGTAGGCTCGGGAACATTACCACAGGCCAGGGTAACAGGCCATTCCAAACAGGCAGGTTTAGAACAGGCACGGCACTAGTTTGCATAAAATTGACATAATTTGTTAGCTTTAGACCAAGTCATCCAAAATCATTTTGCTGAGTGTACAGTGATGACAAAGTTCCTGCAGGAAAAAGCAGAGGTAAGCGGCTGCTAGAAGCTTTCTTTGCTACCTCGAAACCTTGCACCTTCCCAAAGTGCCAAATTTCCGCCCTGGTTGTGTAGCAGGTTGGCACTCATGTTGTTGGCCTTTGAGAGATTGTGGTCGAGCTTTACTCAGCTGCGCAGATGGCTTGTCTTCTAGCCACAGACTCTCAAGCAGACCTAACCAAAGGTGTCTCAAATCTCTTTTACTGACTGTCCACTGATTTTAATGATTAAATCATTCGCAAAGCTTTCTTGACACTCTGTTTTCTCAAGCGGCTACCAATCAGCGGTCCTTCAGTCAGGGGAAGTAATCAGGTTTGTCGAGGGGCTTTTTGAAATCGAACTCTTTGTGACAATCTGTTTTGGCGCTTTGTCAAACCCTTCTTTTGTCACCAGCACTAGTTTAAGAGCTAATAGGTGGTGAAAAGCCCGGTCGGAGGCCCACATGAGGCAGATTATTTGATGAAGACTGAAGGAGAGGTAGGAGAAGTATCCAAGAATTAGCATGTGTGCTAGCCAGAGTGTGTCCCAGGAGGGAAACTCAAGTCTGGCCACGGTGTCCCGAAGGACATCCTCTGCCGAGGTTTGCATATCCCTGTTTCGGCTGAGTTGCTGAAAGTTTTGTGTGTGACCGTGTGTGTGTGTGACCATTTGTGTGTGTGTGTGTGTGTGGCTGCTGAAAGATTTGTTATTTGGAGCAGTGCATTTTAATGACGTTTGTCAGCTCTAATACGCTGGGCTGCCCAGCTGTGGACAAGACTGGAGTTTTTTCAGCTTGCTTTGAGTTTATTTAAAGGAAGTGCTGGTTTTCGAGAAGGCTACTGCGAACCATGTCTGGAATAAACACACGTTATTTATAGTCAGAGACAGAGATAGACGCCTATATACAGACACGGCCTCCGGGTCAGTGTGTTTTCTAAGGAACTGCAGGAGAAGAGAAGAGAAGTAAGCTATCATCACTTGTCTCCAGACGAAAAATGGTGGCAAACAGCTTATGTCATCATCACTAGTTGTAAGTCTATAGAAGTCTACACAAGCAGCTATTATATCTTTGTATTTTAACTAGGAATCAATCATTATAAAAAATAAAACAGAAAGTTTACCTGTTGTCCTGCTAACTAGCACACATTTTATCAATTCAGCGTTATAAATGGCCTTTGAGTTTCCCACATGGAAGATTGTTTTGTCTTATCAAGCAATTATACAGCCTTAAAATCATATAATATTTTTTTTTAAATTCGGTCAAAGTAAAATATTGTAAAATGCAAATGTTAATATAAAGTAAATACAAAATCTGTGCCCTCTGTTGCCATTTTATAGGAATATGTGACTTTGTGAGAGTTAACTTCATTATTGTACAATTTATCCCCTTATTAATTAAACATAATTATAATGGAGAACAAATGTCTTAAATAAAATCTGAAAATAATTGATGTCCTAGATTTAGCAGTGAATCACAGGTCGTACCCGTAGACTGTGTTTAAAAATGCATGTAGACTCTGGGTCTTGAAAGTGCTTGAAACCTGTCTTCTCTTGAATAACCAGCAGACGCCAACTCAGAAAGGAGGAGTCATAGAAGAAAATGACTCTAGTTCTCACTTGATTTATAATCATTTAACTTTTCGATAAGGAGTTTGTGGCCTCAATTGCTAGTTTCAAGTCTTCTTCAGTACAGCGCGATTATTTTTCCAAGTGTTCCCAAAGGGACAATAAAACCGTGGCATGCATATGGGCATTGACACAGTTTGAGTGACAGCAAGTACTATCCAATTGGGGCAGTTTACGGGTATCGGTGGGCGTGGTCTGCGCCTTTAAATGTGGTTCCTTCTGGTTTATAAAAAAGAAGCAGATGGAGCTGGACAAAATGCCAAACTCAATGCAAGGCTTCAAAACGGCAGTTCACTGTGGTGATGCCATGGTGGGCTTACACCTGGTCGTACCCGTGGAGCTGCTGGAAATGTCATTTATAAGGAAGTAAGCAGTAAATAAGAGAGAGCTAATCCGCCAAGGCTAATAATCTAACTGAATAAAAATGCTGCGTCCCCTATTTATACAGATCAGTTCCAAAATGTGATTGAGTGTTTCTTGGGTCAAGCCCCACCAGTCTGAGAACTTTCATGTTTATTGCTTGACAAGTTTGTGCATAATCCTGATGAATAACAAACTATTTTGAGAATATAGGAAATATTTTCATTGCATCTTCAAAGCACATTATTTTTGAGAAGCCGACAAAAAACTTGAACTTTTTACTTCCCTCTGGATTTAGATTTAGTCGCAGTAAAACCTCAGTCTGAACTGAACACGCTGCATTAGCCAGTCACAGTGTCAGAGGTTCTCGGCTGCTGCTCAAGGCTGACTGCTTACCTCTGAAACCCAACAGGCTGTGAAACGTATCCCCCCTCAAACTGCGAATCCCATAATTCAGCAGGATGGACCCATGGCAACCCCATCCTCTTCTTTCTTGAAAAATTGGTTTCCTTGCTGTCTCTGTACACGCATGGCTGTGTGTGATGTGATACATTGTGTTTGCGCAGCGCTCCACTCTGCCAAGTCTGAGGAGCCAGTGGGTCTTTGTGCCAGCGAGGCCTCTCAGCTGGGTAACACACATAATTGCTCCCTAATTCTGCCGTCAGTGGCTGGTTAATATCTGATTTACAGGTAATGAGCCACGTCCCATTCAGCAAAGCTCCGCCTGTTACTCTGCCTCCATTTATTAGGCCCTGTCTTTTCTTTCTTACTTTTTTAAACAAATTTGCCCTTTTCTGTTTATTTGTCCTGCAGTGAACGCATCGCTTGGCTCGCTGGCTTTCTCTGCACTTTAAAGCCTAGTGCTGTATACTTATTGAAATACAACAGTTTTGATTGATTAATCGAAAACTGCATTATTTTGTTTCTCGTCTAACTTATAACCTGCAATTCTTTTAAATTTCAGCGGCTGCACTTACGTCATTGTTGCACCGTTTTAGCTCATTGTTGGTTTTGTGAAACTGACTACTGTACTGTTAAAGGGGAGAATAGGATAATGCCATTTCGATTGATAGTAGTCTCAGATAACTAAATGAGGTTTTAATACTTTTTGGCACAAACACTTTGTTTCATCGAGACAGTTTGGATTCCTGGTTTACTGAAAATATCATTTTTACAGAAGCCAACCTTCGAACAAACATACATAATTATTAGAGACCGTCTGCAACATTTTAATCTCTATGGATTCTCACACAGTTTTAGTTGTAAATGTTGTGGAAAATGAGAAGCAAAGGGGGCATAACGTAACGACTCTGAGATTACTTAATACACCGTCTGATAGGTTTATAAGCTTGACCGGCTGCCCAAATAGCAATTTCTGCCGCCATAATTGCTCAATTTATGAGCCAATGCTTAGATATGAGAAGTATTGTGCTGGATATTAAAGCCAAAACAAGTAAACTAATCAGATTTAAGAGGCAGTGCAAACTGGAAAAGGTTTTCCAGTTGCATTGGTAAATGATTTATTTAAAAAGGAGATCGGGTGATATTTTGTGATGGTTGAAATAATCTCTTGCAATGGCTGAAAGCCCCTTCCAAAGAAAAGAATACAGTTTACTGACTCATTACTTTTTATTTTTTACTGTAAACGATCAGCATTTGTACATCTCTATTCATGACGTGCGCGAGGGTATTCCTGTCTGCAGATACATGCAGTTAAACTGAATGCATGCTTGCACTTCCACACACTGTATATGTATGTAGAGATAGACAGCTGGATCTGAACCCTGCCCTGGATCAGTTTAACAGTACCTTCCCTTGTGCTGCACCGTGGCCACGACACAATGGTGGAGTTCAGGACTTTTAAAATGACTCATGGAAGAGTTCTTGTAAACTTATTTAAGCTGAATACGACAGAGCTCCAGCATGAATGTGAATGACAGTCTGTGACATTTAGATCTTGGCTGTTGTGGGCAGACAGGGAGCAAAGGGGAGCTCCACAGAGGTCATTGTATGGCACATGGCAGATGCACTTGATACCTCATGTGAAAAGCTTTGGCTTGGAGAGATGTAATTTTGAATGGTTATACCTCAACACGCAGTCCAACTTGTTGCCATGTGTCACTTTTAAAATATAGTATATATTCACAGGGCCAGCACTGTCCCTGCATCCAAAAAAGAGTTTCAAAGTTGATCTGATTTCATGATGAGTTTTCAGTAGAGTTAGGGTCTCCACTGTTAAACCCCAGTATACTGTATACCTCCAATCCAGATAAGCAAGGAAACATTATTGGAGAATTCTGGATATAAAGAACCGTCCCTTGTGCATACTTCCTTTTGGTACCACAGACTAATGAAGACACATATTTGCTTCTTTGGTAATAATTTCTTTGAATGGAATGAGTGCTTTGGATTTTTTTACTTCTTTTGTACTTTTTGTATAAAGTAGAGAAAATACATAGATTTGCTGATATATGTCATGAAGGACAAGTATAAAGTACATGAATTTAAGTACAGATGCAAGTAACATTTATTTAAGTACAATAATGATGCAAATGTACTTAATACGGTACATCGCCCCACTGAAGATACATGCTTGTGTTTGTAAAGATACAGTACACAGCTTGATCTGAACACCTGCCCTGGGCCAGTTTCACCTTCCATCGTCTATGGTGCAGAGTGAAGTTAGAAAACGTTGTGTTCATCCTACCTACATTATCTGCAATGGAAATGTCATTGTCAACCTTTTTTATAAAATGAAAATGAAATTGCATTATTAAAGAAATGTGAAATCAGAGCAAAGAGCCACAAAGCAGTTAGTTAGCTTCACTTAGGTCATGGAGGAGCTCAAATATCCAGTGCTTTCAAGTTTAAACAATTAAACTACTCAACCATAATAATTAAATGTGTTGCATATTGTGTTTTTTTCATATCTGCAGAGAAAGGTACAAATCACTCCTTGGATTTGTTGGGTGTGACTATGTGAAATTTTTGGATCTACTACTAATACACAGTTTTCCAAAAATATATATTAAATGGAGTTGGCCTCAGACAGCGAAAAGGAAGCCAAACAGTGGGAGTAGTGCTTCATTGAAACATCACCTGATATCCCCCAGCCTCTTTCTGCCTCTCCGTAGTTTTGGCCGTCTTTGCCGTCCACTGGGGATTGTAATGTTTTAATGTCTCGTTATTCTAATAACACACTGCCCTTCTCGCGGCCCTCCTTCGTGGCCGTACAGGTTTTTGGAAATACAGGGGTCCAAAACCTGAACTCACTCGGGGAGTTGAGCATTGTCCCTGTTCTTTGTATTTGACGATGGAGGTCAAAAAGTGGATAACATAAGATTTAAAGGAATGTCTGTGGGCAGTAATGCATGAGAAACAGGTTAAAGAATGCACTGAATGACACACACACACTAAAATCATAGAAATTTTAATTTGACATAGGGACATTGTTTTGCAACAGTGAGTAGGTAAAGCTTATTTAATTTAATAGTCTGTCACATAAATAAAATACAACTAGAAAGTAGTAATACACAATAAATAGATGTAATAACAGAAACAAAGTAAAACACCTGGATAACTATATAATGTACATGATGAGAAAAAGGCCAGTGTGAATAAATGTTTCTTAAGATGTTTTTTTTAAAGGCTTCAACAGATATGATAAGAGTATTTGGGATGTGTATGCTGCAGAGATGTGAGAAGATCTGTGTCACCTGGAAACAACCTTCAGGGACACTTGGAGACAGTCCAGAGCTGTTGTGATGAACACCACAAGAACAGAATGCTCGTGCTGTCCTGGGCACAGCTAAGACGACAATGATCTTCAGTCCGAGCCAGACTTGAAGGTGCAGCAGAGAGTGACAGTGTCTCTGGCTTTAGTCACACTAGTGCAGTGCCTGTTTCAAACCTGACTGTTTGGAAGGGGCTGTTCTCTTGGCCAAATGTTCCACATGCCACCAAATAGTCTCTGGTGCAGAATGAAGTCAGAACACTGTGTGTTAATCCTACCTGGTTTATCTGCAATTAAGGTTTTATTGTTATTGTGTTTCAAAGAATGAAACTGAATTTGTTTTATGACTGTTCTAATGTGTAGTTTATTTAGAAGCTTAAATAATTTACCGAACAGGTGTTATTTATTCATACTTTGCATGTCGGCTATTTCCGTTAAGCAACTGACACAACGTTCAGAACAATTGAACTCAATATAATGTTTTCCAGCAACCAAAAATGTAAAGGTAGGACGGATATTATCGGCCGCAGCTTGCAAGTTGTTGATCCCTAATGTAGAGTGATGGAGTACATGGTAGAAGATTTAACTCTTTCTGCAGACTGAAGGCATGCTACCCCACCCCCACTTTATTCAAATGTTATTAATATTGAATATATTGGATGTCCAAATTGCTGAAAAATTTCACACTGCACTTCCTTAAAGCCCTTGACATTACATATACCCAGTGTGAAGATAATTGTCCAACCAGACACAGAGGCAGACGGATGTGGAGTAAGTAGGTAGTATTATGGCGACAGAGACATTTCAGATGCCCACAACTTTTTTGAGTAGAAAGAATGTGAGGGTGACTCCATATGTCAGAAATAAACCCATTTAGAACTAACAGAATACAAATAGAGGGTCGGGGCATAAAATATACATAAAGTGGGCAAAGGGACATATCAGGTATTAATTTTAACTTTTATATTTTTCCTACTTGTAGGTGAGATATTCTATGTCCAGACTATTATAAGAAGCGAGGCCCCCTAACATATTTTTCTTGGACAGGGCCCACCCGCTGCTTACACAGCATACACACATGTCCTCCGTGGAAGCCCAGTGTGATCGGAGAGGAAAGGCGGACATTTTGGGGCACGGGGCTACATTATACTATAGTAGCAGCTTTTATGAGACAGACAACATGCCTAGCTTCAGCGGGAAAACCTCATGATAGACAGGCACTTTACCTGAGCCAAGAGCGGGCAGGCGAGGAGGAGGGAAAATGAAATAAAATCAATACTCGAACATAACTTTTTAAATAAACATTTGCACTCCACGGACATTGTTGGCAGCGGGAGCCGGTAACCTGTCCCCATTGGTGGAACTCAACACCGGACCATTCGCGGAGCACTGGCTCCCATCGAGGTGATGGCTACTGGCAAGATGTGACGTGAATAGTAGGCTATGTTCTGTTTATCCAAGTTAAAAGGGGTTAGAGAGTGAGGGGAAAAAGAGGTAGACAGGTCTCAAATCCCTCAGTAAAGCTGCTCTTTCCCTGAGCAAGGGTTTTCACGGCTTGTTGATCGCGCTAAAAGCTGCCGTAACCTCCGCAGGAGCGATGCCCGGTAGCTTTAAGCTACAATTCTCCTCCAAGAGGGAAGAAATGAGATTAAACTGCTTCAGCCGCAACAGGCCTGGTTCCTCCCCTGAACCGAGGTGGGATTCAAGTACAGTGTTTGGTTTTTGATTGAAATACAGGGAAGCATTTAACGGCAGAGAGGCTGTTGGAATTCAGGTGTGGGGCCAATATGTCTTCAACTGAAAGGATAAACAGAATTAAAACAGCTCTTTTCTGGCAAGAAAAGGAGAGGAACATTTTCCTTATTTGAATTATTGAATTGAGGGAAAAATTGTCATATGCCAGGGATAATGTTTTTAGGAATAGGATAAGAGTCCAAATAACTATGTATTCAAGGACTACCTATGAAAGCTTGTCTGTATTTATCATGTGGATGTTGAATAAGTCCCAAAAGAACTGCAACAACTGGACAGGCATTCATCAGAGATCCACGACTCCTCTACCAATGGTCTCCTTATTAAACTGAAAAGCAAGTTATCCATAAGACAGGGCTGCGTACTGTTTAAATTTATTGCTTAGTGTCTGGTTTGATACCAATACCAAAAAAATATTGTTCGGATACCTTGTTAAACAAATTAAAAAAACTGTTTTTCTCGTGGAGTCGGTTTTGTATTCAAAGAGGAGGCAAACTTGTCAAGTGGAAGTCGGAATCTTGGATAAAGAAAATATAGTTAAAAACGTTTACTATTAGGAAGTACTTTAAAGCTGCACCGATCAGAATTGTTATATCAAAATTTGAAAATGAGAATATAGGTAGATGGAAACATTACATAATTGTCGTAATGAACCATAGTGCGTATATTAAGATAGAGGATGCGTCTCCACTTCCTCCCACTTTCCAGAAACGCAGCCAAAATATCCTGGAAACAAACGCTGCCATCTTGCTCATTTGGAACTGCAATATCAGGTCCGGCCAATGCACTTCACCAATCTTAGCTCAATCTCAACTGTTAATCATGATGCTTCAAGACATTGTTATAGCATCAAATAAGAAATTAAAACTTGCAACTAAGCAAAAATATATTTGGTGTGACTTTCTTTTGTTCCATGTCCGATCCACTAACATGGAGGATTTATAACCAGGACTGCAGCCATCCACCAGGTGGAGATCAAGACACTCTGGCTTCACTTTGGTGAGCAGTCGATGCTGATGAACAAAGTGGAACATTTAGCAGCTAACAAGTAAAAAATCAGGAAAGTGAATATTTGATTTATACCATGCAGAGACACAACTAATGAATGCTGATATTGCTGTGTGTCTGCTGGGTGTGTGAACAGGCAACTCACTATTTTCATCATGTTAAAGCTAGGGTTGGTAAGCCTGGAAAGGTTAGCAAGAGCAGGCTAAGCAGCCAATACATCCTACCCCCTCCCATTGGCCCTCTCCTCAAAGCTACACCCCCAATACACATGAACATGCACTTACTGACATCTGCTAGAAGAAGACTTTTCTTCTGTTTATCACAGTCCTGCAAGGGCACCTGCTCTCTTCTTTTTTCAGACAACTTCATTTATTGATGATTATCAGGACGTAAGGAGAAGAAGTGAGAAAGTAACAAACGACCCAACCTTGAACTCGAGTCCAGCTAAATCAACTGTGATAGGTAGTTTCATCCAATAAAAATGTCAAGACCCAAAGACATATTGAAGTTCGATTATAGGAGATTAAAGACCTTGCACTCGCAGAATTGCAGCCTTCATTAGTTGCCTCTCTCTGACCGAATGTGTTGATCAGCATTTTCTCATATGCCATCGGAGGAGAAGGTTGTGGGAAGGCTGGGACTGAGTGAATTATGACACTTGGTCTCAGATTAACTTGGAATGCAGTGAGCATTGCAGACTGATGAGCAGTGTAAGAGTATCTGAGGGGGATTTTCCCTAAAACAACAATAGACAGTCTGGGACTAATAGTCCACAGGATAAGCTGGGTGGCCTGGCCTGGCTGCCGGTGCTGCCCTGAACTGGCTCAGGTGCTGCTGACTACAGTGGAAAAGACCTCTCACTCTCCACACTGCTGGCTGGACACACACACCCACCAACATCCACACACACACACACACACATGCACTCACACACACAGATGGTTCCTGCAGTCGCCCACCTGCAGCAGCTGCCATACTAAGTTCTGGACGGCGGGTCCCATTGAAACACCTGGAGGCCGACACTCAGGTTATGGTTCCGATCCGACTGTGACTCTGGGATAAAGATCTGTGATCTGGATCTGAAGAATTTTTTTTATAGATTCTATCCTGACCCATGCAGCATCCTTGTACCAAGCTCAAAACAAACAGACACAGATGAAGACGAAACCTCCTTGATTGTTTGAATGGTAAATGGAAATTAGGCAATTCAGTATCTTGCCCACCAGCACAGACAGTTTATTTTGGCACAGATTTGGCCAACATCCCATAGCTGGCGCACATACTGTGTGGAATGTTGGCGCTTGGGCAGTCTGCTCCTGTTAACCGGATCCGGGCCACAAGTAAACCATAGTAATGTCAACCGAAGGTGCCAGCGGCCCGAATTAGTTTAGTGCTATTCGGTCCATATTCACCATTTTGGGCCACTTTAGGTTCACATCTAGATTACACCTTGCCTAGAGCACCACATGTTTGCAAAAAAAGGTCCAACTCTTTCTTGGGACATTTTGGCCACATTTTCTATTTTACAAGTGGACAACTTTAAGCTCAAGTCCATTTAGTTTGGGACATGATAAGGCAAGAACTGCAGCATCACTGCCTGAAGTGACCCACATCTGTATGCTATCCGAGCAGCGACACATCAGAATACAAATTGGTTGAGTTTTGCGCCTACAATTGGGAGTTGTCTGTCTGGCCATGAATTAACAACACTACAGTAATAACTGGTGAAAAGGTTTCACACGTGTGCTTGCGAACTCAAAGTTTGTGCGTGAAGAGTGAGAGACAAGCAGCGTGTTTGTTGTTTTAAGCTTGTGTAACTGGAAGTGAGGGCAGGGTATGTGTTTTAATAGTGTCTGAGACAAGGGCAGACACTGGTGTGATGCTACCGGTGTGGATACACTCATCTGTGGTCTGCACACACACACAAACACACACACACACACACACACACACACACACGTTTATTGGGCCCGCGAACCCACTTGAGATGACACTGAATACACAGTGAACACGGGCATCGCACACGAGGGACATCTCTCCAGATGTGTTTCACAACGTCCTCCTGTCTGAATCGAAATTATATTGGTCTCTGTCCTCCACGCCTACACACACACACACACACACATCCACCTGATTTACACAGAGTTAACACAGTTCATCCCCACCCGGCCCTCCATGTACACCGCTGCGTGTGTTTGTCACGTTAGAAGGAAAATATCCATAAATCTCTGAAAATGTCACGTTCCATTGAGTCCTTGCTCATTTGCTGCCTCAGAGCCGTACGTGTAAACAAAGCTGTCATGTGGCATCATCGTGGACGGAGAACATGACAGTGGATACACAACTCTTCCCGGAAAAGTAGAAGGAGCGTTGAAAAAAAAAGAAGAGATTTAGCTCGGACGTGGATGTGATTAATAGAGATGTCAGACTTGAATTGCGGAGGTTGGGAGGCCAAGAACAGCTGCGAAAACCAGGCCGGTAAAGGGCGTGTGCTGTGTGTGTGTGTGTGTGTGTGTGTGGTGCCCTTAAGCAAGGCACTGTGTAAGGGCTGTGGTTACTGGGCAGCTCCCAGGTGTGACGGTGCGGAGCTGTGTGAGTGTGAAGCAAAGCTAAATGGGGCATATTGTTTTTGAAGGGAGAACGGGAGGTCCACTCGTCCTGGTGACAGAGGCTGAGAGCAGCGGCTGAGACCCAGGACAGGACGGACTCAACGTGAGGCAGGTTTTCATTTTTACTCCTCTTCACTCCGAGTGAGATAAATGTCACACTTAACAAAATTGAAAAGTGACTGAAAGGCTCGGCAGGAAGCTGGTTTTCATTCATGAATAATAAATGTGCTTATGCATTGGATAACTCAAATTGCTTTATATTTCATTCCAGCATCAAATAACCTGAACACAAGGGGGAAAAAAAGGATAACATTTATTAGTAAGTAATTAATGCAAGAAAAGCACAAAAATATTGACTGTGTCGAGCCCCACAAAGAAATAACATCCAGACACAGACATGCAAATGTTTAGTCTGATAGTAATCTCTGTAATCGGATTCTGAATGTGGTTATAAAAAAATATATTCTTGGGACCAGAAGACTTTGGGTTTCCATTTCTAATCCTGAAATAAAACATTTGCCCCAGACCATCAATTCATTATCAACTAAACTAAAAGTCTTACATTCTTTGCCATGTCTGTTTAGCTTTAGTCTTCTGGTATCACCAGTGAAATGTTTTTCATTTTTTATTTCATGCATTTAGAATTTTTTGTTTTTTCCAAGTGTGCAAAGGCTTGTGTCTAGTTACCATAGCAACAGGTGTCACAGATTGAGCTGATTGTATCACAGCAAAAAAGATATGATAGCTTTTCAGCATAGGGTCCAGCTTACAAACTAGTTATTATTTACTCCCCATTTGTTCACTGTTTATTCAACAAAATCGTTAGTACGGCACATAAACTGTACATGAAGATGGATAAAGTGAAGCCAAAGCATCTCGACTGGTTTCATTCATTTATTTGATGCCACAAAAACAGGTCTCAAACGTTATGATTGACAGACTGACATGTAGTGAAGCATCTGTAACCTCTATTTTCCTTTTTAACCCTCTGCACAATCAAAGTTGGTGAACCAATAGTTTAAGGCCCTCGGGAGTGCTACCCCCAGGGCGGGCCAATCGGCATGAGAGTTGTGGGAGAGGGCGCGTGGCTGGCAGCGTGGCAGCAGTGACCGCAGCCACCTCGCGGCTTATGAAGGCCTCCATTCACCTCGCCATCACACAATACTCAGAGAGAGAGAGAGAGAGAGAGAGAGAGAGAGAGAGAGACTTCCCCAGCGAACAAGCCCAGCTTTGAGAGAAAACAATTGCCCCTCCCTGAAAAACTCTTGATAATTTGCTACCGCTGGCGGAGGAGCAACCAGCGAGTGATGGACGCCTGCCCGTCTCGATGCAGTGTGTGTCTCCGTGTGTGTTGGTGTGTCCCTGTGCTACTACATGCCCACGGGCTGCCAGCTACTCCACCAGTCTCCACTTTGACAAATCCCCGATGCATCCTGTTCTGGAGTTTCACTTGTCTAATGTCCAACATCCCCTTCCTCCAAACACTTACCACAAATCTTGCGGTCGAAACTAAATGTTTTTCACATTTTATTTTTTGTTTGTTTTATTGCCTGATTGAAAGCTGCTGGGCTGAAAAAGGTATTTCCATCCAGTTTCATTAATCGCAACTGTTGGTAGCACACATGAGTGACTTGTTACTGTGTGTCAATTGAACATGCGATGCAATATGAGTCAGAGTATAATTTGACTTTCCATATTTGTTTTTCTGACTTATTAGAAATGGTGCTGCTTGTTCAGCAAAGGACTGTGAGGACCCACTGTGCTGCAGGAACATGTTCCAGCCCATGGTGGAAGAAACGTGCAGGAAACCTCGTCTCATTTTGTGTGTTTGTGTGTGTGTCGGGGTAGAAGTGTAGGTGTGTGTGTGTGTGTGTGTGTCCACTGTTAATATGTGTGTTGATTAAGCAGGTGGGCCTCGTCTTTAACACCTTGGATGTTCGTGTTTGTTTGTGTGTGAGGCTCAGGTGTTGGATGATGTGACACAGAGAAATGGAGGACACTGTGTGTGTGTGTGTGTGTGTGTGTGTGTGTGTGTGTGTGTGTGTGTGTGTATGTGTGTGTGTGTTACTGAGGCTGAAGGGTAAAATTGCTGCAGGCGATCAAATATTTCTCCAAACATTAATGGTTGGTTCCGTTTGACCTGGAACGTTGAAATTTCCCATTTGCTGAAATATTAACATAAACATTCCCTTACGTCTAATTTCTGATTTCAAAAGGTGTTGTAATGCACCGTTTGTTGATATTTCAGATTTGTGTTTCTGTAGAAAGTTGTAGATAGCATTAAAAATAGAAGGAGAGAGAGAAGCAGAACAATACAAAGTTTACACGGTGACTCTCTTCTTTCGACACATTTAAACTGGTGGGTCAGACTGTCAGGTGTAACCCCCCCCAGTCCCCAATGGATGTGATGTGATTTCAAGGCCAGATTTTCGAAGCAACGGAAGGCAGATGGAATAAATACAATGTGCTGGAAACAAGGGCAACCATTTATTTGAACCCCGAACACAGTACAGTGCTAAAGCTGCTCTTCAAATAACCACTGGGAACCACTGGGAACCACTGGGAACCGCCTTCCCCGTTCCTGTGTTCACACCAGCCATCACTTCAGAACTCTATAGACTGTGGAGGAGACAAGACTATAACAAAAAGTACACATTATTTTTCTTCTAAAATGATGAGGATAATTTAAAAGGGAGTATAAGGTCACAGTATTACAAGAATAAAGTAATAATGAGATTAAAGTTTGAATTTCAGTAAAAATCTACTGGGTGATATCAGAAGATCAGCCTGTCACCTGCATTAGAATGAGGAGAATTGAGAATTGAGTCTGGAAATTACCCAGAGTTTCCCTTTAACACATGCACAACACACGTTAACAACAGCATCAAATTGAAAAATGGAGGATCTGCGGATTCCAGTGCATGTCTGAAGGCAGTGCAACCCTTAATCAGGTTACTAGTGATTCAAAGAGAACAAATTGTTGAACATCGCTTTGTGTTTATTGTAATTACCTTTAATTGCATCATGCGTCCAGTGAGGTAAATCTTAGAATTACATTCAACAAGCTTGTGAAGTGATCATTTCAGACAACACATGCTTAGATTATTACAGTTGTGTGTCGTGAGCTGGACAGCTGGACATGCTCACATTTACATGTAACATTAGATAAACAGTTTAATCCAGTTCCTAGGATCTTGCTTTTGTTTTTCAGCTTTGTGAAGGCTATGACAAAACACGCCCCACCATCCAAACTCTGTAAAAGCAGAGGCTCTGTCTTATCAAAGCCCCATGCACGATGCTCCTGCCTGCAGAGAGGTCCACAGGCCGACAGGTATGCATCACCCCGGTTGCGTCTGATGAGCTATGATTGGCTGGTACTGTTCCCTGCAGGAGAATTTCGAGCTCAACTGGTGGAATCAAAGGTTAAACTCCTGAGCATCTCTCCCTTCTATCACTTCCCCCCTCACACACACACAAACACACACACCACTAACACACCCCGCACTTCAACCCGCCTAACCCCTCCTACACACCCGAGGCCACGCTCCTCTCTTTCCTCCTGCAGTCAGCTGGCACGGAGAAGAAGGGCTCTTTGACTCATAAGGAGGTGGGGGGAAATGATGAGGGTTGGGGTTCGGGGGGGAGGGGGGGTCACAGTGCCTTTTGGAGCCTGATAGTCTGGCCGGTTGGTCCAGGCCTTTCCTCCGGGGGGTTTTGAGCAGTCGCAGAGGGGGCGAGGAGATTTGCGACGGCACATCCCCACCATGTGGACTGCTGATGAGGCCGCCACCGCTGGATAAAGACAGAGAATCACTCATGCATAGTGGAGACTGAGACTCAGGACTCCTATCACACAGAAACTACAGTTACTCTTCAGGTGCAGTACAAATGACGATACTATAACCCTTAATACCATGAAACAATAGAAAAGTCTTGTCAACGTCAAGCTAACGACCTTGTGGGAACAAGTTAATGTTTGTGTAACAATTTGACAATTTTCATCACTTGACAGTCCAAGAGGAAAAGTTCTCTCCGTCATGGTGGCTGGGTGCATCTCAAGTCCTTAGAGAGTTCTTGTCAATTCTCGCACAAGATAATAGCTGAAAAGGATATTCTTTGTGTGGGAACAACATCACCTGTCAGGACTTAAATTACTCTTTACAGTACAATTCTGTTGTTGTAAATATTATTATTGTGAAAATCACAGTTATCACACTATGCAGTCACTCTTATAAACTCATCAGCTGGTGACCTCCTCCCCGTTCAGGAGCTGCAGACCCCTCAGGCTGACACCTAATCCAGAGTTTAGCAGCCATGACAGTTTCTCAAGGGTCGTGAGCAGAATGCAATTTTATCAGAACAAATGACCGACTGTGTATTTCTAGTTGGATATAATCCTGAACTGTATCATGTGTATCTCTGTTTGTGAGGATTTCATTATGTTTTAAAGTTAGTTGGACCTCAGAGTAAATAACAACAAAATTACAATTCTGCACGATTAACATGAAATATCAACTATTGAGAGGTTTGTTATGTTTTTTTTTCCATTGTATAGGTTTTAGTTACAAATAACAAATATATCTGACAAGACTCAGACGCCCCGTGTTTGCCGACAACTATCGCACTAATGACAAAACTGAAACAATCTGCTTTTTGAATGGCTACTTTTCTTCTTCAAAATGTAGCGATTTGGGACCTAATTTGTCCCGTGGGACGCCACACGCCGGCCCCATAAAGCCACATTAGGGCCCTAGTGGCAGGGATAATGAACATGAGTCAGACAAGGTGCCCGGAGAGCAGCTCCGCCTCCTCAGGACACAAAGCTACAGCAGCTCGCCAAACAACACACACACGCACACACGCACACAGAGATCTTTTATTACTTTTAACATCAAGGTCAGTGTAATTAATCACGCTATAAGAATATCACTTTCATTTGGCCTTAGTGTACTTGCATGTAAATTCTGATTGTCATTACTTTAATTGACAGTGACATCATTTATTGCTTTTCTGTCCTTTTAAAACACAAGATTGATTTCAATAATGTTAGACGCTTCCTCTTTGCATTAATCAGCTCTTCTGTGAATAATGGGTTTACAGGAAAACTTAAAAGCAACACGAGTAAAACCTTCATGTAACAAGGCTTAGAATTAGAAACATAATCATTTAAGAAATTAAAGTATGCTTTGTTTTTTAACCCCGCTTATTTTCACATTTTTTATCTTCAGTAGAACAGTGTATGTGTAAACAAGATGATAATAATATGTCAAACACTGTCTTCAAATATTTGAGAATTTTTAAAGCTTTATTTTAAGCTTTATTGAGTGGTTTTGTCATCAACTCACTTACTACAGCAGCAGATAAAACAGGTAGGCAAGAGAACAAAGGAAGGTATATATATATATATATGTATTACAGATTGACTTATATGGATAGAGCAATGTACTTGAGTATTGTGGCTGAAGATGATTTCACACAAATATATACAGTATTTTTGCATCATGTATGTAAGGGGATATTGACATTAAAGTATATATGTATATTCATAGTTGTCAATTCACAACATTAAAAAACCTTATACTATTAGATAATTCATTTAAATTTATAAATGAACAATTTATAAATATGTACACAAAATATACACACTATAACAAAGTTAAGTGAAAAAGATATTCAAAGAAAAGTCAAACAAATATTTTTCACACAGCGTATAGTGTGTTATTTGGTGAGCAGCATTCTGGTATTGTGCTATTTTACTTAGACAATTTCCACATCCACCAACACACTGAGCTGTCATGAAGAGCCCAATAATACTGTCATGGTCAACACACACAGATACCACACACACACACACACACACATTCTCAGCAGACACAGATTTATATGGTTTTGATAAAAAAAAACTCATTAAACACACACACACAGTTGTACACACACCACATCTGTAGACCCAGAGAGAAGACATCCATCCACACCTCGGCGTGTGCCAGGGAGTTGTGTTTTAAAGATTTATATTTCAAGGTGGCCGACAAACTGTGGCAGGGCTGCGATCCAACCTGCCTCACTGCTGATGTCGACAGTGTTGCTGCTCTGAGTCTACTCTGTCATTGTTCACGTGTGCACACAGACACAAGCAAATGCAAATGGATCACAGAAAAATGCTCCTGAATTATATTTTCTTAGGCTCAAACTTAGTTTTTCTTTTTGTCTCTTAGTGAGCTGACGTCATAATCAAAATGTGACGTCCAAACACAACATGTTACTGACCGGTCAGAGAGAATCGCCACTACTTTATCATCATTGTGCGAAACGAGAGAGTTACCCTTTTTTGTAACTGTACACTGTCTTCTGCAGACCAATACAATCCTGTTATATTGCACTATACAACACATCAGTATGCCACAAAACCACACTGTGGTCAACTGCTTGGTTGCGGATGAAAGATTTCGCCAAAATTTGGATGGAGCAACACATCTTTTGTCATCTTCTCCTCAAACAAAATTTACCTCCTTGCTGTGACAGAATCCAAATCCGCAGTCAACCAATATCCCCATACTTTGTGTTTGTGACAGATTGAAGATAACGTTAAGGCGATGTCATACTATACCAACGCTGTTTGGAGGGGGGGGGGTGGGGGTCAACTCGACTCTACTTGCAAATGGTAAGTAGAGTCGAGTTGTGTTGAGCTGGAACCGTGCAGCGGAAAAGACTTCACTTACAGAAGTGCTCGCCCCATCCATCCCCTCTGATGTCTGTTACCGTTCAGCTCTGCCTCCATGCTGTAAAAACAGTACACAGGACTTGGTATGCTGGAAGCAGCCGCTCTGATTATCTCTCCTGCAGGCTGTACAGGCTTGGCTCCCCATCCATCTTCACTTCCATCCCTCTGTGTTTTCAGCCAGGCTCATTGCCCGGGAATTATATGCTTCGGTTTAGCATAGTGGTCAAATGGATGGAAGCTGTTCATGTGTGTACAGGCTCACATTTGCCTGAAAGGACCCTGCTGCAATCAACCACCTACAACTAGTACAACACCATTAAATACGAGAATTGATGTCCAATCGTTCTCACATTTCCAGATGGGGAAGTCATGTGTACACATACAAAAAAACACACAACTCTGTTTCACTGTCAGTAGAGTTGCTTTCAGACATGCACTGTACTCCCAAAGTCAGGAGGTAACATACCTACAACAACAAGTTGGGGTTACTTAGATATTGTCACATTTCATGAACATTTTAGTTTCCAGAGCTGAGCATCACTTCTCAGACATGGTTTAAAAAAAAGAGATCATTTTTATTTGTCCAACAGACTTTAAGCCACAGGAAAAGCAGCCAAACCAAGGTTTTATCCTTCAATTCTGGCTATTGAGCCTATTTTTTTTACAGTGGAAAACTTCTGCAGTGAGATAACTCCCACCAACTCAGGCCATGGACAGAAACAGGGTGACCCGCTGTAGTCACATGTACAGTATGTTGTGACGGATAGTCCCCTAACCCTATAACTGTCAGAAAAGGCCAATCAGACTTTTAAATTGTTAAAATGCAGTGGATAAACAGCTGAAATAGCTAAAAGTATTCAGTTCACATAGAAACATGTGGAATGTGATGGGTGGTAACATTGAAAAAGTTAATCTGAACCTGTGTGTGTGTGGGGTGTGGGGGGTGGGGTGGGGTATGCCAGACAAACATCAAGATTCAGGAACCACAGATGTACAATTACCCCATAGATTTTCCCATCATTGTACACATAGATAAAGGGGTGTCTTGAGCGAGTGTCAACTGTCAATATCATCCATGAAAAAAATTTGCTTTATTATTTTTAGATGGGTCCATGTGTCACCAACTCCAATAGAGGGGGGGGCACGATTTGTGAATCATACTGCGCTTTGGCATTCTTATATGTTTGAATGCCATACCAATTTTTTTGTTCTCATGTACAATCTGGACAAAATATTAGCAACTGGACAAGAAAGAGCCTCATTTTGGTGCTGACCTTCAAAGTCTCACATTGGCTGAACTTCAGCAACATTCGTGCCTGCCTGTTTCTGTGTTTACAGTGTGAGAAAGCCTGGCACATTTGACTTGGCAAAGGATTCGCACTTAATGGAAATCTCTGCAATGTGACAAACCTTTTAGCTACAGCACACGCGGAGTGACACAGGTCAGAGTAAACGGAGCAGAGATACCTGATCATGAAACACAGGAGCGCGCTTGTGCAGAGCCGTCGCTTCGTAACAGGATAAGTGGTTTAGGTACTAATGTTTCTCTGAAAAGTCAGAGCAGAGCTTGTAAGAGCAACACGAAAGGTGACTGCTCCGGGTCTTTCTACAGTCCTGCTCCAGGCCGATGCCAGGATTGAGCCGCAGGCTGAGTCTGGCTGGCAGAGCACTGCTGTTCTCTGTGGTGGTGGTTCTCTGCACGGGTCTGCAGACTGTCTATCTGACTTCACCTCTGTTCTGTACCAGACCACAACCTGAAAAGCAACAGCTCGCCTGCTTCTCGCAGGCTTTTCTGATTTTACATGTGTCCATGTTTTTATATGTTCAACATGAGATATTTACCATAAGGAAACTGACAAAATGATTGATGGTATAAAAATATTATAAATGATCTTGTCTGGGAACAAACATAACACTTTGCAGAGTTGAACCTCTATATATAGGACAGAATGAATGATGGATGCGTAATGATTTTATGTATTTTTTACCCAATTTCGAATGAGGCTATGGGGCTACATTTATTTAAAAATGGTACATGTGCTAGCTACAACGATTTTGTTTTTTTAACTTCGACATATGGAAACAAACCAAGTTGTTTCTGATGTTGTAGCTGAACAACAACGCTACAAAACCTAAAAAGCAGTTTTTTAATCCGGTGCTGAGTCTGGCTGACGTATCAGCTGCAGAGCAAAGTGCTGCAAGGAGCCGATGATTCATCAGAAGTCACCACACCGAAATGAATTGAAATGTCTGTCAGTGTGTGGGTGAGGCAATGAAGCAAAGGAGGAAGTGAAAATGCTTAATGAAAGTGGTGCCACTTCAAGTGCATCCACAGAAAGATGACGTCCACTGGAGTGGCAGCTTTCGGATGAGAACTCAAACCAGCCATTTAATATGTGTTGTTGATAGTGGACGTTATGAAGAGACATGAAAGGGATTGAAGCGTGTGCACTGTAAGGATAAAAGCAGTCCAAATGTTGAATTCTAAGTGGAATTGAGGAATTAAACTGGCATTTGAGATGAAAGCAGATGGAGATACATTTAATGCATAATGACGAAGAGCTAATTAAATGTAAACTAAGATAAAAGCAGCTTAAAGGACAGTTGCTCCTCCTCAGCTCAAGTGTGAAAGCCTGTTAGAAGTTTGAACTTTGATTGTAGTCTGTGATCTTAAAGATTCTAAACTGTTGGTAGAGAAATAAAATCATGAGTGAAAGCAATTGAATCATCATTGACAATTTCTCTCTCTTGGTACAAGCAGGGACATTTTCAAAGTGAAGGCAAAGCTTGGGGGCCTGAGCTGAGAGTGGGGCCACATCATCAACTGTTTTCTGAGAACTCCCTTATATTCTATGTCAAGAGACTACAATAACACCATGTGCCTCTAGCTTTCTTCCAATAGCTGTGCAATCTTAGAGGTTTGACGAGAATGTCGATCATGTCTCATGGTTTCTTGCGGTGGGCTTGTTCAGTTTGGATCGATCCTGGGCCCTCCGGGTCCCTTTTGCCGGGGGCCCCCCAAAGTACCTTCAAACACCCTTGAGTAGGAGAAGGTCTGAAAAGAGGATGAATCTTTACTCTTTTCTACTTCTACTTCTTCTGCTGCCAAAATACATATTTAAAATTAACTGTAACTAGTAACTGGAGAGCACATCATTTCGCCAAGGCTAATGACATATCTCATCATATTAAGAAAAGGGAAACAAATATCCAGAAATCATTTATCGAGATCCACTCCAAAATGTAATGGATAACACTGATGAAAATGTACCCTTCCTAATAGAGATAATTACACCTAAATTATGATTATTTGATCAAACTTAATTGCCCCCAACTTGTGTCAGAGCCATAGAATGTTTGTTCAGATTCCCAACGCGTCTCCACGTCCTCCCACTATCCAGAATGATCCTGGATACCACTGCTGACTTATTTGAAGCCGTAGCGATCCAGGATGGAGCTGGAGCAGCAAGGGCCCTCTGATACAGAGACTCGACCAATCGGGAGTCTGTTAACCGTTGGGTTTCACACACTTTTTAATAGAATCAAGCAACATATTCAACATAACTTAAACACAAAATACAACCATTGTGAAGAAATACCAGTGTGATGAGAACCAACTAAAACGACATAAACCATCTTCGACAAAAATGTATAAAATGTTTACTTTATGACCTATGCTGCGGCCAGCCACTAGGTGTCAATCAAGATGCTTTGGCTTCACTTTAAGGGGTGCGACATTCAAATTCAAAACAACTTTATTTGTCGCCAGGGGGTACTTTGAATATGCAGAGTACATAATAAATGTCATGTCTTTATTTATAGTCTATGGTCACAACCTTCCCAGGATCCTCCTTAACACACTATTCCCCAGTTAAATTAGCTTTGTTTTATATCCATTTATAATTGCAGCTACTTACCTCGTAAGCAAGTTTGTTTCATCCAATATTTCTCGGTTTACTTTTTGTGGGTTCCGATACTTGTGTGGCATTGCTCTCAAACCATCAGAAACACACACTCATACACAAGTGTCAGTCTTGTTTTAACTGCCTGTTACTGTTTCCCTGCTGGGTTCAACGTCATTTAAAATAACTAATATATCCTATAAAACCCAGCATCGGTAGCCCTGGTCAGGTTTACACAAATAATTAGCTGCAGGCAGACCTAATTATACGCTGAGAGAAATATGACCTGCCAGAGTGCACGATTCAAACCAAAGGTAACGACCTCATAATGTGGAATTTCTCTGTGGTAAACAATCATCAGGAGCCTTTCCTTCAAAAATTTGGTAAAACAAAACAAAAGCTGTGATTTATTGCTTTGAGTAGAGGCCTCGCAACATATCTTTGTCTGGCCTCT
Organism: Pseudopleuronectes americanus; assembly: GCA_038501795.1. Taxonomy (NCBI): domain Eukaryota; kingdom Metazoa; phylum Chordata; class Actinopteri; order Pleuronectiformes; family Pleuronectidae; genus Pseudopleuronectes; species Pseudopleuronectes americanus. The sequence goes on from CM076735.1 coordinate 5,787,152, forward strand.
TCCCTAACCCTATCCCATAATTCCCTCTGTTCTACCTCCACCACATGTAGGCGTCGTGTTTTTCCCGAACAAAACCAGCGGGGTGATCTGTGGCTTTTTAACAGGGCCCCGTGTTTCAGTGCCTCCAGGGGCGTGCGGTCCCTACTGACAGCTTTACAGGCAGCTGATTGGAGGTGCCCATGCCAGCACAACAAGGGAGGCCCGGCCATAATGTCTCACACTGCGACTTGTGCAATAATGTCCAAACATCATTCTCCATGGGACAGTCCACAGTGAAGCTTGATGCCTCAGCGTCAAATGCAAATTGCACCATGTTAAAATAATCAATTGTCTATGTGGATTTGGGTGATTTAGATGTGTAACGTTGGCCACTGAGCAGTGTTGGGAAGACAGTGGTGCATCATGAGTGAGAAGTGTTAGTTAGGATCCATGTTGATCTGAACCCTCATGTAGATTTTTGTTTATTGTTAATATATTGTTGTTCAGGCACTTTATATAAGATTACATACTCTTTGGTGTGATTTACCAAAGTTCACAGATTCGTTGTTCATACAATGAATGTCCTTTGTAAATTGTATGTTAGGAAAAATCATGCAAAAGTAATTTGCAAGTACTTTTCACAAAGAAGGCAAATTTTATGATGCAGAAAAGTTATATTTTTTCAAAGATTACTGCGAATCAAGGCATCAACCATTCACTATTCATAGTACTCAAGCAATTAGACACTTTACCTCACACACTGCCAGCTGCTGTTCTGGGTCAACAGGCAGCACGCAGGTATTTAGCTTTTCTAGTTATTTATTTGTCATACCCCTGGTGTTTAAAGACAAGTAACACATTATCAGAAGAGTGAGGAAAGGCTGGTTTATTTTGGTGGGAGGAGCAGGGTTGCCCAGTACCATAAACTGCATATATAGATGGACGACATGAACGTGCACCAAAGAGTCATGATCACTACCTGGTGGCTGGCTGTGATATAGGTCATACATTCAGCCTCCTCCAGGTTGGTTGATGAGACATGAGCCAAATGAAAAACTCATGTCGAATAGGTGTAAAGTGTGAACTGTGTAAGTTAATTTAAAGTGAATCTTAAGAGATTTGCTACGTCTTTATTTTTTTACTGCACGCTGCTGTACTGTACTCCAAATTATTCTTCCTGTTCTCTGTCTCTGAACGATCACGGAGTCGTATAGACTTTCAATTAGCGCAAATGTTGAAGTGGAAACATTTTCAAGTGACTCCATGCATCAAACTGTGGCACACGGTAAATTGGAGACTGTTTGCACTCAATCACGTCTGTGTGTTGGCTTTGTGTACAACTGTTCTCCTTCTAAAACTCACTTTGTGTTTATTTTGAACAAACCTAAAGTGTCATTCTTCACGTCTTTGATTCAAAGTATACACGTTGATATTTTCCAGCTTTTAGTTCGCACTCAACTTTGGCAAGTTACTCACAATGAGTGTAACGATTTCTCATTGCCTATTAGAATGAATGAACAGTTCCATCATTAGAACGTCACTTACCATAAGTTGTGGTGCATTTTCTGTATTTGGGTGAAAAAACAGGAAACAGTGACCAATGACAGAGCAGGTAAATAAAACAGCTTTGGTGTTTCCGTGGGGATGAGGTTGGAGTCTTACAGGGGAAGGCTCATACACAAACATGGTAAACAAGAGTGTTGAGGTGACACTGAAAATCCATGTAGAGCACCCACACCCACACACACACACACACACACACACACACACACGCACACACATGAATACCCACATAGACAAACACAGAACACATATTGGAAAAGTAGCCATGACATCACCGTCACTTCACCTACCATCGCCAATGCTCCTGTTAATGTGCAGACGGCTGCTGCATGCCACCAAGACATAAACACCCACTGACGTACCACACCCTCACACACGCCCTCACACACCCTCACGTACACACACTCCCTGCCACTCCGCCCCTCACACACCCCATGCCACCACCTTCCCCGACGCCACAAATGTCATTTCACACAACACGCACACCTCAACCTGCCTTAAAAACACAGAGGAGCGCACTTGTGTGTGTGTGTGGTAACGTGCGTGTGTCTGTGTAGTGGAAACTTTCATTGGTCTAGAGGTGTCACCTTCCACACTGACGTCACACGTGCGCTCTCCTGACATTAACCGGTTTCCTACTTGTTGCTGGTCTTTCCCCTCCTCTCTCTTGTCAAACACTTTCTCCTTCACTCTCTTTTTTTGAACACTTTCCCTCTGTTATGCTCTCTGCTTCTACGTCACCAGTACATTTGTATTTTGTTTTTTGGGATTTATAAACAACTACGCAATGTGATCCCTGGCGGGTGTTTTAGCTCCGTGATAATACTTTAGTGAGCACTGCCAAGTGACAGAATGTGACTCAAATCCAAAGTTACAGCAAATGTGGCCCAAATATCCCAAAACAATTGTTGGCCTTTTTTTGGCAAACATGCAGTGCTCTTTGCAAGGAGTGATCTGGATATGCACAACCCAAATTAGGGCCACCTTTGGTTTCCTTGGTATTGCCATGGCTTATTTGTGGCCATGATGTGGCAAACAGGATAGGACTGCCTGAGTGCCAATATTCCACGTGGTATCTGGGCCAGATTTGGGATGTGGGCCAAATCTGGACCAAAACAGTTTTGCCACGTGGGAAGGACTATTTTTAATCTCTGAATCCAATCTAAATGGTGTGTGGCCACTCTGACAGAATTTGATTTAGGAAATTCACCTGAAATAGTAGAAGACATCTCCCTACTTTTTCAGAGGATTGAAAATCATCAAAGCACAAATCAATTTGAAAGTAGGTATCAATGGATCAACTTAACGACATACCATTATTTTGTAATTAAATGTGTTTACATGTGTTTATGTTTAAATCCAGAATTGAGATGTGAGGATTGATATCAATCTTATCTTTGTAAATAAAGAAAGGTATGAAGACAGACATAATTGGAAGCAGAGGGAAATAGCCTTTAGCCTAATTTACACACAAAAAGACAAACAAGTAATCACAACGTAAGTGTTTCCAGGGGACAATACAAAGTGATGCGCACTGCTGGGAAAGGCTTATCGTTGCCATGGTTTTTTAATCCTATTATCGGTTTAAATTGGCTTTCCCTGCACAGGCAAGCGTAATGTTTGCTAGTTGTGTAACATACCAGCTTTGTCTTTTTCAAGTTGGTATGTATATTACCAGGTAACATGACGTTAGCCTCTTCCAGACAGATGGCTCTTGGGAAATGAAGTCCAGAAACGCTGCAGCATTTGAACTTAGCATCAAATGCGGAGTTTGTTGGCATTCATGAGCAGGTATAGGCCTAGTAGAGGAATTAAAGTGACCTCAGACAGATAGTACATGAACAAACAGTCTTGTATATCTATCTGCACACTTCTGTAGGCCTCCCTCTCTCTCTCTCTCTGCCTGTGCCAGTCTCTCTCCCCCTCTCTCTACCTGAGACACTTTTATTGCATGTCCTGGTTTTGGCCCAACTGCTGTGCATGTTTTAAAGTGCGGTCAGCAGAGTTCACATTAAAGTGGGAACATGTGTACAGACAAACACGCACACATGCTCCCCGCTACTGTTGCTACGCGCTCACGCCGTCCCATTAAACTCAACATGTCGGGGCCGATTATTGTCCGAAAGGTTTACCCCTCAGTAAATGCTTGTGACGTGCTCAAAACATAATCGGGAAATGTGTTTTGGTTTAAGTGGTTTTCACAACAAGTTGTCGCGTTGAAGGAATTCTCTGTGTCTTTATTACATTCCGGTCTCCTTTTTTTCAAAGCAGCAAATCTCTCTTTATGTAATTGTTGCCTCTACCCTACTGTTTCTCCATTTACCCACCTCTTGTCCTTCACCTCTGCTCTTCCTCTATGATCCCCCCTGTTTCCCCACGATGTTGTTGCTTCATCCATCCTCTTCCCTCATTCCTCTTGTCCCTCCTTCTTTCCTCCCTCCCCCTCTTTTCGTAATTTCCCTCATGCCTCCCCAATCAGCCTCAGGTCTGGTTTAGTGCTGAAATCAGCCCTGTGATTTAGAGTGACACTGTTAATCAAGGTTCAGCTAAAGTTGGACATGGCCCTCTTCAGGGTCTGGATTATGTGTGTGTATTTGTGTGTATGTGTGTGTGTGTAAATTCAACAAGGCAAACAACTCTTGCGTCCGCCGGCCAACACGGCTGGTGCCACTGTCACTCTTCTATCAGCCGAGTAGATATTTAGAATAAAATACCTCCAGTGACGATTGGTTTCCTGCCAAAATGACTAGCGTTGTGTAACAAACCAGCCACCAGCAAAATGTGTGCGTGCCTGGTAGTAATTTCCCATAGTGGTGTGATGTGTGTGTGGCTATTACAAGTACTACACATACATGTACGTGTGTGTACGTTTGACAGACAGATATGGCTTTTTTAGTGTTAGCACTGCGGATATCTGACAATTCCACCTGGCGTGAGGTATGTTTAGTGGACACACACAACTAAAACTCAGTTAGAAACATATTTTGACTGGATTGTAAGAGCATTTGATGGAGGAGGGCGATTGTTATGAATGGAAAACATCTGTTAACGCCATGCTCATGTTCACAGCTATGAAAGTAAAAGTGTTGCTCACAGCTCAGGTTTTCCTACCCGACTGTGGTCCCCGAATAAGCGGACCTTGACGAGGCATATCCCTGTGACATTCTGACAGAAGACAGTTTCCTTGGTGATCGGTGAAATGCGCATGAAGAAATTGTGTTTTGGTGTAAGAAAGTCGGGAAGTGCACCCCCGAGCTCCTGCTGTTCTCAATCTGTTTCTGGGCAAGACACTGAAACCAAAATAGCTTCCGATGGTCTTATACGAGCAACTTGTGTGTGTGTGCGTGTGTGTGTCCCCCATCAGTGGATGTTTACCAAGTCAACATCAATACAAAATTTTCTCTGAGACCATTTAAGGGTGCAGTTGGAACATACTCGATGTGTTCATTCATTTTTGATATTCACATTGTTCATCTGTTTTTATAAACATGTTGTTTCTGCTTCGAATAAAACTCCAACAGCATAAACAAACTGTTATACTCCATGTTAGATCCATACATAGAGGGACGGTGACTTCTCTTTGTAGCCTACGCTAATTTCATTCATAATGTAAAGGATGTAGTAAAGGTAACATCGTTTGACACGGAAATAGATTATACGCAAAAAGTAAACGTATAAAATCGATTAAGTTTTGATTGCAGGTCCAAAAGAACAACACAGAAAACTAAAGATAGAAGAAGATTGCAGCCATCTATGAAAAAGTAGTCAGCAGAATAAAGAAGTGTTAACACAGAGTGTGCAGCCCTCTTGAAATTGTGTGTGTTTTCGATTCATGTTCTTGAACAGTTTAGTATTTGTTTTTGAAAATACATGTTTAATATGATAGAAATTTTATCAAGAATGTAAAGTAAAACATTACAGGCAGTTAAACAGAATCAGTGGATGACAGTGAACACTATGACATATTCAATAAGACCTTGATATCAGCTGCATCAACTAAAACAAAAGCATCGCTACTTCTTTGGTTCAGCAGTGGCGTAAGGGGAAGCTTTATTACAGCTTTTCACCACAAGCCAGACAGAAGCCTGAACTCCCCCAGCCTTAAACATAATCTGCCAAGGACCGAACACTTCTTAGAAAAATATAAATACCCCCCAAAAAAATGGAGCGGTTTGGCTTTTACCCAACGAGACCCTAGGGCTGAGCTGCAAGACACGAGGACTGTGAATGTTCAGCACCTGATCATTTGTGTTTTTTGGACTTCCACATCTCTCCCCATTCTCATGGCAGGAGGACAGAGACTGGAGAGGGGGGGGAGGGGGGGGGGCACCGGAGTTGTCGCCCGTAGCCCCGGGTTGGACGGATGCGTGACGTGATTGACAAGTCGGATTCTCCCTCAGAATATGGGCTTCGGGGTTTTTTAAAGCCCTGGTCGCACGTTGACATTTATTTAGACAAGGCTCCTTCTGGACTGCCGAGAAGCCACAGAAACCAGGAGATGTCTGACAGAGACAAGCATCAAGTGTGTGTGTGTGTGTGTGTGCTTACGTGTGTGTGTGTGTGTGTGTATGTGTGTGTCTGTGTGCATGTGCGTGTTTGGTCTGAATATTGAACAACCCCTAAATAACCTTCATACCTGCATTGGTACTTAACACCTTATTCAGGGAATTCAAGAGACGTTATGAAAATGTATTTGTTAATAATCCAGTGATTCTATTATTTCTTCACATCTTTATGCTATTCTTCATTTTAGAGTAGAAGAAACAGGAGAACTGTCCGGCTGCACTTAGAGCGGGACAGTTTCCTCTGTCATCACCACACCTGGTATTCTATTGGTTGGAGGAATTTAGACGGAGGATGGAGCAAAGGAGGTCTGTCTAAGCAACACAATATCTTTAGTGCAAGCACAGTGTTTGAGCACAAGCAGAGCAAATCTAAACACAAGCTGGGGCTGTGTGAGTGGGAGAGTAGGGTTTTGAGTGAAAATCTAATCTGAATTTGAAATCAATAAGTCCTGATCTCAAACTGAAGTACCATGATCTTAGAAAACCAGAAGTCCAGGGTGCATCAACAGCGAACACACAGAATATAGAGTTGGTGGGAACTTGTTTTGAAGAAACACTTAAGCGTTGGGAGATGGAGATATGTCCCCACAAAGAAAACTGTAGATGTAGGATGACTGCGTGCTTTTACTTTGAAGTATGGTGAATTGTGACCAATTAATCAAGGAAAAAGAAAATGGAATAAGAAGGGGCCGGCTCCGAAAACACTATGCAAAAGAGTCAGCTCATAGAGATGTAAATATTTACCTTTAAAAGTGTCGTATGAAGGTAAAGGGACAGGTCTTACTTTAAAGATATTGAATCAATGAGGTATTTAATAAACAGTTCATAATTTTGATATACTTTTCATAAGTTTGACACATGCTTATTCCACTTATTTTGTGCAGCATTGATTGTGCACTATCGTAAAGTATTTAAATTAGTTACATTGTTTTTAAATAGTCACATTTTTTCAGTCACTTAGAAAAAGAGAGCAGCTGCATTAGAAGTTGGCCATAGCATATTGAGAAGCCGTGAATATCAACTTATGCTTCTGGTTTGGCTCTGGTGTGACGATGTGTGTGTGTGTGTGTATGTGTGTGTGTGTATGTGTATGTGTGTGTGTATGTGTGTGTGCCTTGGAGACAGATGAAAAGTCAACTAAGATGTAATAAGCTAGCTGCGAGAGAGTCTTAACGTCTTTGGTAAAAAGCCGGGCTCTTGTTTCAAAGTGCAAAATCTGCCATAAGCCCCCACAGACACAGACTAAACACAGCATGGACTCTATTGTTGTTCTGCACTGTTACAAGCCTCCCTGGAGGTTCAGCAGGAGCCATAAACCTCCACGGCCGCGACAGGCGGCCAATCGCCTCGCAGCTTCCTAGAACCGAGCCAACGAGGTCACACCACAGCCTGATCAGGGGCATTACACGGCGCTAGATTGGAAAATGATGGGTTTTTGGTTCTTTTTTTTTACAGTTTACAGGTTTGCCTGTGAAACAAATCCTGACTAGTTTCACTTGGTTTCCCCAATATGAATACAAAGCAGAGAAAGGAATATGCCCTGGTTTCCTTCGGGGTGATAATGGATCCAGCATGTTCACCATGTCTTACCATTGTATTCCAAGACCTGGACAAAATGTTTCACATGTCAATTTTTTTCCACCTAATACATGACTAGTCGCTCCATCTTCAATTTTATTTCATTACTTTCCATTACGTGCAGCTCTGTGGTTTGAAGACCATGTATACACAAAGTTACTGGAAGGAAGAGGAAAGAGTTTACTGGAAGAGGAGGTTCTTTACCGAAAGGAAGGTGCTGGATCAGTGGATAGGTTATAGGTCAACAAACCCTACGCATTTGTTCCGTCCATTATGGTGGATGTATGGGGTGGTTGCGTGTGTTCAGGCCTCTATACATTTGTGTATATAGTTGGTGTGTGTGTGTGTGTGTGTGCCCGCGTGGCTCTGGGTTTCATCGCCATCTTCCACTGGCGTCTGTGAATCATGTAATCTGCCATGTTAACCCAGTGATTGCCTGTCATTACGCGGAGGTCCAGTTTCAGTGACACCATTCAATCCACCGTCTAATCCGGGTGTTTACAACCCGTCAGCACTGGCTCTCTCTTTTTCCATGCCCGGAGCATGAGGCGAAAATAAACATCTCGCTTGTACCCAAAGGAGAAAGAAAGGCCGACTCATACCAGATAGTGAACACGATATGGCTATAATTTTGGACAGAGGTTTAAGTTGGTGTTTTAAAAGGCTACTGTGTCAAACAGCCAGAGCGAGAGTGAGTCATTACTGCATTTCTTGTGTGTGTGTGTGTGTGTGTGTGTGTGTGTGAGTCTGTAAGTCCACAAACTTGTATGCCTAGTGTGTGCCAAATCAGTCTATAAAAGCTTGTTTTATGTACAGTGGACTTGATTTGACATAAAGGTAACCAGGTTAATGTGTCCCTCTTTTCACCCAGTCATCAAGGAGGCTCCAGACATTAAAGCTGGACCAATCAATTCTTTATGCCCAACAAAGGGTCAAATAATTATGTGGAGGAGGAAAGACTCGCTCTAATGAACCCACCCTCTGCAGTGGTGCAGGATCCTTCTTTTTTCTTTCCTCATTTCCTTCCTCCGGTGTGTTAAATGGATGTTTTGTGTATAAAAAGTGTAAAAACACTGCTCCTGAAGCTCCTGAGAGGGATAGTTCACCGAAACATTATCTACTCACCCCTATGCCGATGGAGGGGTGGGTGGAGTGTTTGAGTCCACAAAATAACATCAATAAAATATAACATGCCTCCATTACATGTTAAGTAATCTAAGTGTCCCTAACCCCGACATTTATATTTGACTAGAAACGGTGTCATATAACACTTGTTTTTATCCTAAATGTCAATATTTTTAACAAAAAACGTCCCTTTAACCCGTAATCATTCCAGTTCATTGTGAAAACTGACAATAAATGCTAAAAATATTATATTACATTATACTTGTACACTTATATATTATATTTCGAAAGTCAGTTTATGACTACACACAGATGTTACACAAATCACATTTTTATTAAATACATTTTAATTAAAAAAGCAGGTTAAACATTTATCAGATTCCCTTCTGTGGCACAAAATAATACAGACAAAATGATTTCCATTCCTTCTCTGCTGATCAGGAATTAAATCATTCGTTTTCTGCTCTTCAGACTGAGCGGGTAATATGTGCTGCAGAATAAAGAAATCAGAATGCGGTGAAGTGTGAACGCAGCCGTAGGAAACAGTAGACTCCACTGTAGATCTTACAGGACCTGCTCAGGTTTCTGGGTACACAGCGGGTGGTCGGCTGTCTGGATCTTCTTTAATACGGTGCCTTATCCTGCCAGCTTATGTCCTATAAAGCACACATACGCACTTTATCCCCCCCGCTTTAGTCACCTTGTGAGTCAGTTATTGCATAAAAAAGGGGGAAATCTTGACGTCGGCCCCTAAATGAACACCAGCCCCAGGCGGCATGAAACACAACTCCTGGCATGCTGTAGGGATAAGAGGGAACGGAAGGCCGGGATTAGAGTGAGAGACGGTGGTCGGACGACATGACCATGTCCCATGTACGCCATGAGGTTATGCTTAACAGATGTCCTTTGACCCCCGGGTGCAGAGAGGACCCCTGGTTTTAACACACAGTTAACAGAAAAAAAAGAAGATGTTTTCAGGGAGTTTTGAATAACAAAATATGAAATTACACACAATCTTCTCTTTAGGATATTTAAAATTGAAACAAGAAATTAGATGTTAATTTCTTCATTTTGCTTCCATTTTATTCCCAACCCAGCAAGACCTGGATTTCCACCTCATATAACGTCCTCCACTGACAGGAAGTGTTTGCCTCGGTCTCCGTTGGCTACTTCTTTCTTTTGGCTTAAAACAAACACGTTTAAAGCCCTGGCCGTACCTGTCGCTGTCGCTGTTACCAAGCAACTATAAAAAACTTAAAGTCCTTTTTATGTGTGTTGAACATTAAAGTATTTTTAACTGCTAGCACTTGGCAAGAAGCAGCTGTTACAGAACACTATTGCCATTGAAAATAATGAGGCTCGATGAGGCTAGCGCTAGAAAAACAAGGACAGGAATCATTTTGAAGAGGTTCAATATGTTTCAGAATTAGTAGAAACGTCCCAGGTACAACAAATAGAGCAGGATTTAAAGAGCGAAGCCCAAATGGCGCTTGGTTAGTAAGAGAACATAAAAATGCTCCGTCTCTGGTGACTTTGTTCTCACGATAGCTATTTCCAATGTGCGTCCTACTCATAGACCGTATATAAAGACAACACGTCTCCACTTCCTACCCCTTTTCAGAAATATAGCCAAAATATCTTGTACACGAATACTGCGGGCAAATTGAGAGTCAGTCTCAGCTGTCAATCATGTTTCCCCAGTTTGTATAGCATCAAATAAATTATTTAAACTAAACTTAACAGAAAAAATAGCAATTGAACAAACATCAGTGTAATAAGAACTGCCTTAAATGTCCCAAACAGTGTGTGATAAATGTATTTGTACATGTACTTTGACTTTTTAGTTTGGTTCATGTCTCATCCACTAACATGGAGGAGGAAGGATTTATTGCCTGTATGATGTCATGTTGTCCATCTTTATACACTGTCTCTGATCCTATTGGTGAGACAGTTGTCACATTAAAACATTTTTTTTTGCTCATATCATTGTTGTTTTGTGACCCTGTTGATTCCTGTTGATCCAATTTGTTATGAATTTCCAAACTCTTACTTTGCACTTGCATCTTCAGTTTGTGTTTCTGTTTAGGGATAGGGTTAGGGTTATATGTGTGTTTACCTTGGACTGTATCACGATCCCCACCTGGTGGCTGTCTGTCTGTATAGGCAAAAAAATCCTGCTTCCTCCATGTTAGTGCATGGGACATGGGCCAAACTTAGAATGATTCCCCTTTGGTTCAGCATGTGTATTGGCAGGACCTGGCTCCCCTGGCTACAGTCCCCGATCACTACTGGGCAGACTCATGGTTCAAATGTGCAAGATGGCAGCGTTTGTATCCGGGATATTATGGCTTCATTTCTGGATAGTGGGAGGAAGTGGAGACAGGTCGTCCAACTTTAAATACAGTGTAAAGTGTGCACATTTTAAGTGTATACGTTATTATTTCAATAGTTAAATGAAAATGGCTGCAAAAACAGGAGGAAGTGAGAGAAAGGCTGAGAGGAGAGAAAAAGGTATGCACTGCTCTGTTTTATTGTCAGAATGAACTCTTAGCCTATTAAGTGATTTTGGATGCGGTGTGATCTTATCCCAGTAGAACCTCTGGCTTGGTTGTGTATTTAAATCTATAGCCATGGCTTAAAGTAATAAATTGCCTAAAGACTGGACTTACATGATTACAGAGGAAAATACTGCTTGAGAGAATCGGATGACTACCAAGGAATCACAAGTTTCACCCATTTAATTTCCTTTTCTTTGCTATCTGCACATGGACATTATAAGACATCGACTTTTTGTGTCGACAGCAATGCTCGCTAGGATGCCTTTCCTCTCGTGGGTACTTTTCTGTGCTCTTGCTGACTCCAAATGGTTTTGAGCCTAATGAAACGCCAACGTTTTTCCTCCCTTTTATACATTTTTTTTTCATCAGTGCAAGTGCATCCCCAGCAACTTCAACCAAAATAGTTTCTCCATTTCTCTTAGAAAACAACCGTCAACAACACAGTATTACATATCTAAGTCTCTTTCCTTGACAGTTGCCATGATGTTTATCGTCTGGCTTTAAGAACGGACCACCCTGAAGAAAATACCATTGTATGTTATTTTCTTTAATTTGTGAATAATTCATTTGGATCAAACTGTATACAGCTCCGAGGCCAGACATTCCACACCCCATGTAATTATTTCATATAAAGTATAGCAACTTTTCCTAACTCTGTCTTCCACCCCCTAAAGGAAGCTGTCCAGGCGTCTTCCAATTCCTAATACTAATTCCCCTCCAATTACTATATCTAACTGGGTCCAGTCCGTCAGTGGCTGTGAAATAGCAGACGTGCTGTCTGCTCACAACCTGCTCAAACTTAAAGTTCTGGACAAAATACAAAAGGCACATTAATGAAACGACGGTACAACAGAGACGTTTTGTTCAGAACTGATTTCTGATACATTTCCAGCAGGCTACAGATTCACAAGAATCTTTTATAATAATAATGTTGGATTATTATTATATATCAGTGTAAAAGCACTGTCCACAGAACTAATCAACTTTTGCCTTTGTTGAAAATGACTGCAGGGCTTTTAGAGACTGTTGGTGCAATATGTGTTGCACTGGTCATGATATTTGCAATGCTTTTGTTTTGTAATTCAGCCTTTGATTGATTTGTTTTTTTATGGTATTTAGTATCATTATTTTGTTTCAGATCCCAAATCCAAACTTTTGAATAAAATTGGCGAAACCGAGCCAATTCCTGAATATTTCAGACATGTGACACCAGCATGATGGAACCAAGGGACAACATTATGTGCAGGATTGCGTGTTCATGCTGTTTCCACGTTTACGCTTGATTATTATTATCATTATTATTACTGCAATCTGTGCGTCGCTCGCCATCTCCTGCTTGACTCTAACCAGAGCTCACAGCAGAGGAGTACTGTTAAACAGAGGGGAGCGAAAACCCCGCCGCTCTGCTGCTAATGTGTTTGATTTATTTACATGAGTGCAATTAAGGATCCGACCGTGTTTGTCGGCCTCTTTCTCCTGCTCGCTCAAAGAGGCGCTAAGTTATGTTCTGGCTCAGATCTTTCAGTGCTGGACCACCGCTCTGTTGTATTTAGTGGAGAGCTGGCTGAAGGCCCGTCACATGTACGCCCCGACGTTTGGCTCCAGACGTGGGCGCCAGGGTGAGTTTTAAAATGTGAGCGCAAACTAAGATACATAATTAACGGGGTGGTCTGGCCAGATGTCCTCCCAGAGAAAAGACATTTATCACATTTTTAGATTCAACTCTTTTCATTTGAATTCATCCTATATTGTTTTATCTTGTTACAATTTGTCATGATACTTTTTATATTTAATGTAAAGCACTTTGAATTGCCTTGTTGTCTTGCTATACAAATAAACTTGCCTTGCCTTTTCAAAAATGCCTTTGATAAACACCTAAACTCTTGAAATAAGAAACAGCTACCAGTTTAGATTGGCAATATTGAAGCTGCTATGGAAACCAAGAATATATCAAGAATTGTATGTGACAGAACAGAAAATTACTATCAGAAGAATAGCTATTACAAATTGGAAATTATATTTATAAAACATTAGTCAACATAATATAAGATAAGATAATACACTTTATATATATATATATATATATATTTATATATAAACAATTGAGCATCGTTTAAACGCCAAGCCTTGTTGAATCTGTGTGCTATGAATAATTAAGGCAGTTCTGAAGGCACTAGCAAGGTGTATCTAATAAAGTGGCCGGTGAGTGTATACCGTTTTTTAAGACTGGGACAGAGAGAGGGACAGACAGAAGTTCTCAGTGTATGATGGGAGTTCCCCCAGCAGTCAAGGCCTATACTAAACTAAGGGATGTATCAGGACTCAACTGACCCAGCCCTATAAGCTTATCAAAGAGGAAAATTGTAGGTCTAACCTAGAGATGGTGTCTGCCTCATGAACCCAAGCTCTGGTTCCACTGGAGAGGATAAGGTGGCTGAAGGCTTCCATTCCTATAGACTCTAGGAACCACAAGAGAGCCCGTCTTTAGGGAGCAAAGTGATTTATTGGGATAATACGGTTCTATGAGCTCTTTAATGATGAGGCTTGATTGTTAAGGGCTTTGTATGTGAGGAGCATGATTTTGAATTCTTCTTGCTCCTCTAGTCAAACACTATCATATATTTCTTTGTGTACTTGAATGTGTGTGTGCTTTCTCTGCAGCCACACACTACAGGAGTGACAAACTGATTCCTTCTCTCACTTTAATACATTTTTCCACTTGTGGTGGAGATGACAAATCTTAAAACCTTGTCATTTCGCCAGTGTAGCTTTTTCAATAGCTGTTCATACACATCCACAGTCTGCGGTGTGCAGCCATGGATGGGCCTAATGATGTGCATGTGCGCTGTGTGTTTTACTGTTATTGTAATGAGGATCAGTTTCACAGTCACCTGGATTTGCTATTAGACGGCATTTAAAATCTGACCCCCCCCTGTCTCCAACCTGTTTTCACATCTTAAGAGCCTCAGAGCTCCGTTTCCATCTGAGGGAGGGGAGTGTGTTTGTTCTGTCGGTGCGATGCTGGGTATAAAGACAGAGTGAAAGTATGTGTTTAAAATTGAGATTGTGACACGGGCCCATACGTGTCTCACAGGTAGGACCAGCGTCTCAGTTTGATTTAGGTTAACGAAAACCAAGGGCTGACAATAACAAACATTTTATCAGACGCTCAGGTTTCTGAAAGAGCTGCTCTGGAAAACTGAGTTGGCCCCCTTTGGCTCCTGAATTGCCTTTTACTGTGTTTTGAAAATCTCAAATATTATCACAGCAGACACAATTTGCTGAGGGAGTATCAGATCTATTCCTCAACCGGGCAAATCACGCTGGATCCCAGAGACCAATACGTACAGATATTAACATATGTGTATTTGTGTGTGTATGGGGACAGAGGGGCGGATGACCTCGGCACATACCTGGCTTTGATCCTCACTCGTGGACGAGACGCAGAGGTGCAGGATGCGAGTGCATAAATCATCCGTTATTTACTGCCTGATCGGAGCTTTCCCGGCCATAAAGCACAGAGCGAAAAGTTCATAAAGCCATCAAATGAGTTTAGCTTTGGAGGAATCTGAGAATACGATGCAAATTGTTCCAGGCTCCTTCCCCCAGATGACAAACGACGAGGAGGATTCATTGTTCCTGTCTTGTTCTATTAGAAGAATGACAAATTCTGAGCTACAGAATCCATTTTGCCACATCATAGGGAGAAACACTGTGTGTGCTTGCACAGCTAATATCTATTTTACACCAAAAGCAGCTGGTAAGCAAAGTTTAGAGAAAGTGTGAAAGTGGTAAAACCCACTGAAGAAATAAAAGGCGATTGATCCATTGCCAGAAGAGAAGAGAAGAGTTTGTCCCTCTGTTTTTATTCCCCCCGGGGGAATCATGTTTGTCGTCACAAACGCGCCGGAATCTGAGAAGCTCTCTCACTTCTCTGATGAGTGATTTGAACTAGGGCCGAATACCAGTTGTATCCATTCCCATTGCAAACAAAAGCCAGATGTTTTTTCTTGATCAGTGTAAAAGGGGCTTAATTAAGTCCTTTTATCTGACATAACTTCAAAGCTAGCACTTGTGGTAGCATCTTGGAATAACGCCTGAATGCTCCATTGACCAAAAAAAAGTTTGTCTGCTTGCAAAGTATGAAGCTTTGACAGTATTTCTGCTAATAGGTCCAAAAACTGTTATATATATATATATATACAGTATATACTGTGGTATTATTATGTATTTCCTGACTCAAAAAGAGGAGAGTAATAACAATTCACCTTAACTTTAATTAGTTTAATTTGCCTGTTATTAAATAAGTGAAAAATAATTTCAAAAGTGGATTGGTGGGATCTTTGCACCCCCTATCCCCTCTGCAGCTTCCCTATTTAAAATAATTCCACAAAGACGTCAAAACGTAATCATTAACTTTTGTGAACACTGTGACAAGCAGAATTCTCTCATTTACCTGTCGCACACACGCACACACGCACACACACACACACACACACACACACACACACACACACACACACACACACACACACACACACACACGCAAAAAAACACACACTTCATCTAGGGGGTGTGGGTGGGTCTGAGTCTGACCAAAGAAAAACATGAGCGTTGACGTGTCAGATCGAAGCTAACTGATGTTGTCACTTGCTTCTACTGCTTGGACAAAGTGGTGTGTGTTACTGTGATTGTATTTATACTTGAGTGTGTGTGTGTGTGTGTGTGTGTGTGTGTGTGTGTGTGTGTGTGTGTGTGAGAGAGAGAAAGAGAGAGGGAGAGCGAGAGAGAGCAGTAACGCCCATTAGTGTGCAGTAATGGGAGGGGATATTGGTAGTGTATAGGTGTAATTACCTCAAGCTAACATGGAGCTCAGGCCGCGTGGCGCCTCCAACACAAATATGAACTGCAGAGCATAGATACGACTTTGTCCTCCCTCAGCGCTTGACCTACGGGAGAAAGTTCAACAGGGCCTATAGTTCTTAGACTGTGTGTGTGTGTGCGTGTCTGTGTGTCTTTGTCTGTGCGTGTGGTGTAAAGAGCCCTAGGAAATAAAGATCCCAAAGAAAAGTCTAGAAAAGAAGGGCAAAAATAGTGTAGGTGTGTTGGATGATGTCTGAGCCGAGTGTTATCTGCTCCTCCTGTTATGACTGACTTTCCTCCTGTTGTTCCCCCTCGTCCGTGATAATCTGCAGAGCTTTTTCAAGACCTATCTGTCCATCGATCCACTTATCTGGCACTCTTTGAACGCACCCCATCCCTCCTCCTCTCTATTTCCCTCGACTATCCATCAATCTATCTCCACCTCCACCCTGACACTGGGGTTGGACTTCTCACTATTGTATTTGCTTTATGAGAACATCTGTTTAACTTACTGGCTCAACCCTTGGCCTGGAAAAGCCGCCAATAAGACTTTAACTCAGGCTCCATGTGGAGCCAGCTGAGGGGGGGTGGGGTTGTAGGCAATACTGTATGTGGCCACAGCTCGGCAACTGTTTAAACTCTGCAGAATGAGTCAACTAATAAAGCCTGTGTGATTTACATGTGGTAAAGTGCTGATTGTGAAATGACAAATTAGTTTTACGTCACTAGGAACACATGCAGCGGTGGCAGCAGGTTAGGGTATGTCGGCTCTGTTGTGCTATACAACATTTCAGATTCAGACTAGGTACTTCCCTATCCACAACCATAGAATTGGATTCATTTCTGGCAGTAGCAGTACTGGGGCATAGATGGGTGGGTGAGTGATTGTGAACATGCACCCAGTCCTCAGGTTTGTCTGCCTGCTGAAAACTGTATATTTGATGTTATGCCGAGTCCTGCAGTGGATGGTAAAAACTTCACGAATGTTTTGACGGGTCAATAACTCTAAACACTGTTATTATTTATTTTACCGTAAAGACTGGTACACCTGCTGCTGGTACACTTGGGTTAGTGTGTAGCTTGTCCTGGTTCGTGTCCAAAGGTACTGACAAATAATCTCTTTGGGCTTTTGCAGAAAAATTCTATATATGCTGTAAATATTAATTTCATGGTAATGAATAATTTGTGCTGCAACTTTGTACTTAGAGCAGCTAACAAATCAATGAGCAGTGTTGTGAAACTCAGTTTCCCCTTCCAGGACAATAAACTGAGTAACGCACAAACTATTCTTCTGATAGAAGAGGCAGAGGCGTGCCCTGAGGTCTACCTGCGATGTTCCAACGTGAGGATTCCAAACTGAGAAATGCTACACATGCTGGCTTTAAAGTGTCAGATTAACTTCACCATACAATGCTTCGGGAGGACTCTAGCTTAAAAAAATACTTCTCTCATGTTTAAATTCATAATATGAGGATCATTTCTTCTCAGTATCTAAAGGTATCATTCACTGCTGCTGTTTTATGTATATCTGATCATATATATAACCCTATGGCACAACCAGTCTCGAGATGGTATTTATGATACCATTAAGAGACATGAAGCAAAGTGTGTAGTGATCATAGAGAGGCTCACTGACTGACTAACTTTTTAGAAGTTAGCCAGATGAGATGTGTTAGCCCTGAGATAGTGTTGGGTTGTGTCGAAGCCAACTTATAGCTGTAAGGTTTCTTTTTCCTGGAACAGCTGAGGACGTTTGGACTAAGAAAGTTGATGAGCAATGCTCGTACCTCAGTCAGCTGGAGATCGTTTTGTTCCTCATGTTTGCACTGACGCATGTAGCTGTGCTGGCCTGCTACCAGGTGTGAAATTGTGTTACTGTAAAACAGGACAATGCTGAGAAGAGACATGCGTGCTGCCTCTGTGTTCCAAACAAAAGTTACGATTAGGTCAAAGAAAAACAGCAACCGCAGCAGCGTGGATGAAGAAGAGGAAGGTGGGGGTGGGGTGAGGGTGAGGGGCTGTCCAGAGATTTACAGAGTGTGGTGATGTCATGTTTGTGGTTCGGGGCATTATCTCACACATGGTTTCGATATCAGTGGGCCGCTGCTGGCCTGCTGCCTGAGAGTGGACTGGACCGACCTCCACATTGAGCAGGAAGCACATCCGCAGCTACACACTGACACTGACCTGTTGCCGAACTGCAGTATTGGAGTGTGGCCTTTGTCGGTCAGAAGAACGGTGGCAGAGTATGTGTGTTTTTCACATTAAAGTGTGATCAAAGCCAATTTAGATTCCTTCAACTTTATCGGTCCCCGGAGGGCAGTTGGTATTTGCTGTCCATGCAACCACAATAATAGCAGAATATTTAGTGATTTGTTTTGTTGTGCATTATTTCTATTTTCCATCCTTTTCAAGATGTGTTGGTGCTGTGATGTAAAACTGCTCTCTGTACTTCTCTCCTCCATCATGAAGCTGCAACAACTGAATTTCATTTTGAGAACTTGGGGGAAATCGCACAAATTGTAAACACATGCCGTATTACCATCTATGGTGAACATATGAGCAAACAGTTCCCTATAAACAAACACAGCACAAACAGAGCAAAAATAGCATTCACTGTATTTAGGAAAATGTTTGGGTCAGCCTTATAAATGTAGATCCAATATTCAATCTCTTTAAGCTCATGGTTTAGTTTCTACCGACGTCTGAGGGAAATATCTGGTTCTTCGGCTCATAAATTCTCCACTTTGTTCACCAGCATGGCTAATGGTTTGAGCGATAAACAGCCAACTGCTGTGGCTTTAAACTTGATCAAATATACTAAACTATATACAACAACAACAAAAAAGAGCGCAGGGGAGATGGGTGAGGCTGTTTTCCATCACCCCCTCAACCATTACCATGACACCTTGGTTTCTCTCATCACATCATGGTGTTATTCAGTTTCAATATACTGCTAAGTCCTCAGTGTGTGCCTATGACTCATATTCTGAAAGACACAGGTCCATGAGAAGAAACTAATTCCTGCCTTCAGAGAGTCAGAAAACGATCAGGGAAATTGATGAAGGAAAGGAAAGGCTGAAACACAGTGGGAGATATATGAGATGAGTCAGATGGATGGAATGACTCATGCTACTGATATGACTAAGACAAAGCAGATGATAATAAAAATACACATTAAATGTACAGAATCTGAGTTTAAAAAGTTGTGGGTGTAGGTGCAATCTTTCCCTTCCACTGCGTTGCCACATGCAGGTCACACAAGGATACGGGTGTTATTGGGTCACTTGTTCCACCAAGTAGTAAATTTCAAGGCCATGTCCCAAACTCCACAAGCACATGGCTGTGCACATCTTTAACATATTCTCTTGTTCCTGCATCGAAACCAGGCTTTTGGCACTTTCTCACCTGAAGAGGGAAAGGTTAGCAAAACCAGCTGACCCTCAATTTCCTTGGCTCCCACTGTTTTCATAACCAACATACTCAAATGTTCATGTATGTGCAATCACAGGGGCCACAAACCTCCCCTGCAGGGTTTATCTGCAATGTGTGTGTGTGTGTGTGCACATGGGTGTGCCTTAGTGAGTGTTTGAATATGCAACTGTAGCAGTCATTTCCCTCAAGCTTTTGAATTATGGATTATTGTATTAGCTGAAGTATCATGAAGTCAGACGGAGCACGCTCTCAGGAATAAATGGGCTCGACCTCTAGAAAACCGTGCTGCTCTTTAGCGTTCGAGTTACACGCTCGGCCGCTTGAGGTAAAGTATTTAAAACAAATGAGGGCAAATTAAAACAGTTGCACATTTCACTACATATGCTGCAAGTAAAAGGGCATCATTAAAATTCTGTTCTCATACCGCGGTGGAGGCTGATTAACTAACAAATCATTTTCTGTCTTCCTCCCTCCTCAGTCCTTTCATTTATCAAACATGTTTAAATGTTGCTCAATGTTACTCAGCCTCTTGTGGCTTTGGCAGTTGAACTTTGTATTATTGGCTGGTTCTGCATTTGGTTACAACTGAATAAAAAGAAGAGAGAGACACTTTAGCAGGGTTGCTGTTTCTTCTACGTACTTCTGGTTAAAAAGAGAATGCTAGGTTGCGTCAGCAGGGAGTGCCAGTGAAGGTCATCACAATTGCTTCTTGGTATGAAGCCCTTGGAGCTGTATACAAAGCATTAACCGTGAATCTAAAATCAAATTCTTCACAGTAGCCATCATTATTGCCATTTGTAAACTTATCTAAAACCCCTGAAACTCATATTATTTTAAATTCCAGATTCCCTGGTATTTGCTATCCAGTTGCAATAACAACAACGCAATAATATCTGAATAGTTGCTGATTTGTTTTGTATTATTTCTATGAGATGTTTGGTGCAAGGATGTAAACTTTCTATCGGTCATGGTAGTTCTCTCCTCAGTCATAAAGCAGCAAGAATTAATTAATTCCTTTACAACTTTGGGGCAATAAAACATACTCTAAAGACATACATCTATCAGGTGGACAGAAACATGAGCTTAAATGAATGCACATTTTGCTCCATCTGTTCTGGCTGGTAATTATATGCTATGTCCAATGTTCACCCTCTTTTAGCACAGGGTTTGGTCTCTGCCAACTTCTGAAATATCTGGCTCTTTACCTCCTAATTCTCCGTTACATGTTCAACAGCTGTCTGTTTCCATTAATATCTCAAAGAGATTATTTTCAATCTTCGGTATTTCCCTTTAAGAAATATTCAACGACATCATTACCCAATCTAATTCAGAATGGCTCATTTAGTCTAATATTGCATTTAACCAGCAATTTGTTGGAACCCTGCATCGTTTAAGTCCATGTTTACTTCTCAGCAGTCATCTCCTTTCCAAGTTCAAGGCCTTTATTGGCATTTTAAAACTACACTGGTTAACTACATTTCAAATATGTCATTTATCTTCTGCAATGGATAAAAACAGCCAAATATTGTCATATATTCACTGGTCCTATATAGTGAACATTATCCAAAATTAATGGTTTATGAAAGTACAGGATGGCTAATTTACCTCACAACTCAGAATAGGCCGACAACATATTGAAACAAGAGTCCGAAAAGTCACAACATTTCATCATCATTTAGGGGATTCAATCCAACGTTCAGAGCCAAGCGTCCAGCCCTGTTGCTGTGTGACGGACAAACAGCTCCTACACTGGACTGACAGTATCAGAATCGCACCTGGTCCATTACAACTACGAGTTGCTTGGTAATCACAGTCGATTCAGTGGCTTGTTTTCTTTCCCCAAATGTTGCTGTGTTCCTCTCTGTTGTCATAGAGAGCTGGAGGTAGGTGGAGAAATGGCTCCCACATGTCTGAATAGTGCGTGTGCGTGTGTGTGTGTGTCCGTGTATGTGTAAGTGTGTGTGCATGTTTGTGTGTGTATGTGTGTGCCACAGAGAGCTTTGATTAATTTGACCTATAACTATGCTCTGGAAACACCAGGGTTCGGACCAGGCCATTAATTGTCATAATCTACCTTTTGTTTGTTTCAACTCAACCAGACCTCACCAGCTGTGTGTGTGTGTGTGTGTGTGTGTCAGTCACCTACACTCTCGACAGCACATGACTTGGCTTCAGCATCAGCTTCCTCCTCCGTTCCTCTCTCTGTCTAGACTGCAGCAATACGAGTGAGGTAAAGCATGTTGCAGAGTGAAATAAAGGTAAACAGGGAGAAAAGAGAAATAATATGCTTTCTGCTCAGCCACGTCGTGGCCAGACGTGTGTGCCAAATGGATCCCAGTGGACGCTCTGTTCTAGGTAGATGGTTTAAACTGGTGTGCTGCTCGCTGAGGCCCTTTCAAAGCTTTGCAGCACACAAGGCTTTGCTGATTTTGCATGGCACAAAGCCTTTCACGATGACCTCCTCTCCCAAAATATGGTTGCCCAGTTGTGTCCTCTAAAAGTCTGAATGCATGCTGCCTGTTTGTTCACTTGTCAGTTTACTGTGACCCACTCCTTACCAAAATTATGTAATATCAGACAGAGGTATGAAGAAATATAATAACTATAAAGTTTATAACAGAGCGGGCCTCATTCAGGACCAACACATTTGATTAATCTGGGGCAAAAACAATTCTAGATGCTAATAAACCAGTTAAGGTCAATGTCAGCGAGCCTGCCCTGCTCTGGAATGTTGCTGTACTATGCAATAGAACAGCATCTAAGGCGAACAGGCGCAAAAGGGTTCAGATGAACGGGTCTATCCACATTTACAGGACATTTTCACTGAATGAGTCAGTTCTCCATCTTTGAATCCAAATGCATCAACCAAATACATTATTTGTGCTTCTAAAGCCAATCTGCCTCCAAGCAATGTTTCTGTTGCTAATAATTAAAACCGCAAACAAATACGGAATAATCAATAGTGAAGCAACCGAGATTAGTCGGACACACTCACTGGTGACGGAGTATTCGACTCTGTATTCTCTATTAGCGACAGGATCTCTGTATTTCATCAGCTGACTGGTTTGTTGCAAGGCAGCCAGGTGGGGGTCTCCAACTGGCGTAGAAACAGAGCCTGTTTGGCTCCCCTTCTGACCCCAATAGATAGGACCTCCTCTGAGAGAGAAGGAGAAACTACAACAAGAGCCATTTCTCCTCTCTTGTGCTACTCTCATCTTGTATCACGCTGTTGTTGTTGAATCAGGGCAGATCCTGATGTCCCCTCTCACCTCCACCCCCCTTCGAGCAGGAGATACGAACATCTGTCCTCGTGATGAATGAGAGCTACTTTTGTATTTGCTGGTTTTGATGCTGTGCCACAGCCATGCTGTGAGGGGGAAACATGTGTCCACAGAAAATACTAAATTCAACGATTGCATAGAGTTCTGAAGAAGGTATTGACGCCTGTGTAGGGCAGCATTGTTCACATAGGACAGGCGGGTGAACAAAGGGTTAAAGAGGATACAAATAATGGAGACCTGAAATCCAAAGCAATGTTTGCCACTTTTAATATAGCAAGCAATGACAGTTATGTGGCAAGAATATCACACAAATCTCCTTTAGTGCCTTACATCTGCTTCTGTCCAGATTTGGTACCGCAACTGTTGAGAAAGCATGTGCTGTGGGACAGACAGTTGCTTATTGGTTGATAGTGGCTATATGTCTTTTTTTGGAGGAGCTGGCAAGTTTGAAAGATCAAGAGATCACCAAAGTTATTACAGTTCACGTGAGGGCTCATGAATCTGCAGTCAACAGTGATCAGTCCAGCGGTTCCTGAGTGTCGACCTCTAGCTGGCGCTGGAGGAAAATGTCAGGAATTTATCACAGTCATTATGAAGCATTTTCTTGACAAGAGTGTGGATACCAGACCCAAGCATGTCGGGATCTGATAGCCGCGCCAGATTCGGTAAAAGAAGTTTGACAATTTACTCTGCTTTGGGTCAGGTCCTACCCATTTTTTATGATTTCTGTGAGCAGGGAACACAACCAAAAGCTATGTCAGCATGTCAGGGAGAGGGTAACACAAACCAAGCGCAGCTTACATTAACTGCATTAGGCTTAGGTCAAGTCCAGAAACCAATAAAAACAGAATGCCTGCCGAGTTTGGGTCAGGCTCAGTAGGTTTTCTCTCTGTCTTGAATGGGTTCAGATTGAAAAATGTGCCCCAGAACCAGTCCGAGTCCCAGTCTTAAAAACCATGAGTGTGAGCTGCAATGTGGGACTATCCCCCCCAAAAACCATTCAGCTCTTTCCTGGCCTCATGCTTTAACCTTTTCTCTCACACTTCGCTGTCAAGTTGTGTTAAATCTTGACAACTAATGGACAAATCAGACTGAAACCTGGAGGTAAACAGGGAAAACATGCAGCCATTCCAGTGGTCAGCATCATTTCCTCTAGTTTATTGGACTGTGCTCTGGTCACCCCTCCTGCCTGCCTGCCCTCCCTGCTCTCCCTCTGCCCGACCTTTGACTTTGACCCCGTGCAGTAACCACGAGCCTGCCTCCCGTCCCCCTGACACCTCGTAAACATTGACAACAGCCCTTAAATAACAGCTAATCGCTGGCCTGCGCTGGTGTGGACGGCTGACCGGGAACCTGTAATTAAAACTTTCCCATGAACAGCCAACCGGATGAGGCACCTGTTAATGACGACATGATGTCACACTGTTACCACGGCTACTGGTCCAATTAGTAAACAGAAGTGTTTTACGTGCCTGCTTTTTTTTTGTGAGGACCACCGACATCACTTTCTGACTTTGTCACTCCTGTAACCTGTTTTTCCAAGTAGTTGTTTTTGAGGACTAACAGGAACATAGAGTTACCTCCACTTCTTTCTTAGATTAGATTAGATTAGATTTCTTTATTTATCCACACAATGGGGAAATTCACTTGTTACAGCAAAATAAGAGAAAAGCAAATAAGAGAAACAACCAGCAAAACAGACACTGTGCAAAAGCAGGTACTGGGGAGAAAGTGGAATGATGTAAGTGTTATTGTAATGAAAACAAAAATATTATAAGTTATATTGCAACAGTAGTGACCATGATACAGAAAATAATTAAAAGGTAAGTGACCATAATATAAATAATACTACAAGATAGCATAACGGAAAATATAAATATTGCAATGTAACCATTATAAGTGACCATGATATAAATATAGATGTAAAGTGTTGAATATTATTGTGCATGGTAGTGATCTGAGTAAAAAATAAAAAAATAAATAAATAAGAAAAATAAAAATACAAATACAGCTATGGTGAGAGGTTGAGTGGAGATAGAGATAATAGACAGGGACTACAACATTATCAGGTGGTGCTGGTGTTGTAGAGCCTGACTGCAGCCGGGATGAAGGACCTGCGGAACCCATGCTGTTTTAAATCACATCTGCATGGAAACATATCGGGGGAAATCCGTCGGTGCTCCCGTCTTCACGAAGGCGTCCTCACTGACCCTGATAGAGACAGTTTCAGAGTCTGGAAGTGTCCCCGTCTAATTCGGATACATCCTTAAGTGTAATTTGATACCTTGACTTACTTCACATTAAAAGCCCCCTTATTTTACTGCCCTGGAGGTTATGCTAAGAAAACACAGCACTGAAACTACAAAAGGCCACTAAAGGTTCCAGCTACCCCTCACACATATTGTTCTAATGCTGGCCCTTAAGGTTCACTAGCAGTTCACTGCCTGCTATCCACAGATCGAGTGTTAAATAAGGCATCATAATCTCAGCCTGGACCTCGAGTGAGCCTCTTTAACTGCTCCAAGAACCCTCTTAGCCCCCCCCCCTCTCTCTTTTAAGGGAGGCCAATAAAATACACCTCCATTTTGCACAATAATCAGCCCTTTTAATCATACATATTAGTCCACCAATAACTTTAAACGTCATCTAATCCTCCAGAAGAGGAGAAAAAGCTGGGCCCCCATGTCTAATTTCACCCCAGTGGTTTTAGTCGGGCGCCTGGTCTGATTCAAACTTCACGTGGCCCCAACATGCTGGAGAACAATGTGGAGGCCTTCAGGGAGCAACTACGGTGACGAATGAGCTCGAATAGCCTTGCTGCTCTGTGACTGTCGCTGGGGCGAAAGTGGCTAATCTCTCACGGTTTTAATGTGTTTCAGTGTTTGCGTGTGGTTCTGGACTTATCAACCGGGCTAAACCCCTGAGGTCAATTTAAAATGTACTTTTTTTCACATGCTTGACCTCTTATGAGGAACTTAGGTTAAATTGTGGATAAAAAATAATGATTTGGGCTCTGTCGGCTTTTGTGTTTATGGGTATACAGTGGTAGCGCTTACAGAAGGTACAGAGATACATTCATCCTGCCAACAATGTAATGTACAGTAGTAGATCTAGATAAGTGCAGCATGACACAGTGAAACTAGTTTCTGGCGAAGAAAAAGAGCAAACTCTGACTCTCTACATCATAAGAGTGATGGAACACGAGCCATAGAAAAACACATTCAGCATAGATGCTGCAGAAACTTGGATTCACGCAGGTGTTACGTCTGCTAGAGGCAACTGCCAGAGTGCATAAACATGTAAGTGGGTGGTGTGTTTGTAAGTGTTCTCATTTACAACTGTTCACACATGTGTATCTGAATACATACATATTTGATGTGCCCTAAGTGGTGTTTTATTCTTTCCATTCGCGTTCTCTCTCAAGCAAATAATCGCAGCAGACATCAGTGCCTCGGTCTGACTTCAACCTCTCGTGCAGAGTCCCCCCCTCCCCCCACCCCACCCCACCCCACCCCACCCCTCCTTGGTGTCTCCAGAGGTTGATGTAACCAGCGCTATCTCCCAACTCCCTTACAAGGGCACTGCAGCCCCACTACTGGGCATTGTTTCATTCGATTATTCAGAAACGTGTGTTCATGGAAAGTCTCTCACGAGTTGAGCACATTTTTGCAATGTCAACAAAAGAAACACGAGCATCCTCCCTACAATCGTCATAACGTCCACACAGTTTGATGCATCGTAAAGCTTTAGTGAAAAATACTATATTGTTTCTGTAATTCGAAATCTGTAATTTAACCGCTACACACATCACTTATTCAATCATAGTTTGAAATCCGATCTTTTTTGGAACTATTGCTTATTACATGTGCATTAAACGTTTCTAAAAAACTAAAAGACTAGTAGATATGCACAGCCAGGAATCACATACTTTTTTGATTCATCCATTCCTCTCTGTCGTTCACACCTTTTGCCTTTGACTTTGCCCTCCTGTCGTTACTGAGTTCTCCCACTGTGCTCATGAGGATGAATTTCATCGAGCTCGCAGTCCCAGTCAAACAGGAAAGGGACACACATTCCTCAGTGAATAACTAGATTTTGTCCCTGATCCTCTCCCCATTTCATCTCCTCTCTTTTCCCGAGCTAATAATTAAAAAAGGCCCAGTGCTCTCTCTGCGATTCCCCTGCTGACCTACTGAGCTGAGGCCCCAACATGGAAGATTTTGCTTTATGTGCTTGTAAGATCTTGGCATCAAGAGGAAGCACTGGGTTTGCCAGGGATATAAATATACATGTGTCTTTCTTAAACCACATCTATGCTGCACATGCATACTTGTAAGAGCTTCACTTAGTGCGTCATGAATCCATCCTGGATCATTGCTACGTACAGAGCATGAGAAGAAACATGAGTTTACGATAGCATGAATAACTTGTGTTCTCAAGTAGTATCTTCCTGAATTAAATGTAATTTTTAAGGGAACTGGAATTGTTGTTTACAACTGGGTCATATTCAAACAGGTTTGAATTTTATCCAAAATCAAAATGATGGATCCAGGACCTGTGCAGGTGCAGCGAGCAAATGTTCAACTAGCTGCTTATTCCTAAAAATTATTTTGTTTTTATTCTTCTAATATTGTGATTCTTTTCTTCTCAATTACATCATTATGTACTTTATATTTCGATTTTTTTTCTGAGTTTCTTTGTGAAACATTACATCATAGATATTTGGAGCTTTAGACATCAGTTGCGAGTTCGACTCTTCTTCAATCCATTAATTCCATGTATATAACTAATGAGTATCTCCTGAAGACAGAGGGTCTTTAAGTGAAGTATTTTCTACAACACTTTGCCTGTATAAAAAGTAAACACAACCTTCGTCTTTTGCCTTCTAAACAGTGGAGCAGCTTTCAGTCAATACAGTGCTGCCTGATGACGTTAGGATTCCTCCTAATTCACCTTAACTCAGCTATTTCATAAGGTTATCCATCAGTGTATTTCATTCCATTTTTTATTCCTCACAATTCTATTATATTCTTAACTTATTTTAATATGTTAATAAAGATGTAATCGTTTTATTTCCTTCAACCTTTTCTTCTAACTTTTTTATCTCTTTTATTCTACTCTTTGTAATCTTTTAGTTTTTTCGAAAATTGAATTAAGCCTCTTTCAGATTTTGTTATTGTTTTTTATTGTCCCTGTACAGCACATTGAATCTATCCCTCTCTATGAAAGGTGCTTTATTAATTAAATTGCCTTGGCTCATAAACTCCAGTTGAACCATTCATTTGCAAAATGAGGATCACTTGAAACACAATGGCCATAGCGCTGGTCAGAGATCATTTTTAGTCCAGTTAACTTGTTAGGCAACATTCCCTGGATGCTCAGGTTGTGTCGGATGTTGACTTGTCTCATGCACTTTATGAAAACAGGGCCACACACATCCATCAGCGCTGTCATGGACTTTTAATTTACCGTCTCTGATCACATTCACTGGATGTCTCTTCCCAGGTATCTGCAGGATGAGCTCATACTCAGCCAGACCAAAGCACTTAAGCATGCACTAATAAAAAAATATAACTATTCTCTGGAGTTCCCGGAGCCAGACTGACTGAGTATATATGCTCTGCTTATAGAGACCACAGCCCCTCCTCATGAAAGGCTTTGGGTAAGGATCACCGAGACGTCAGACACAGCTCGTTTTTATTTCAGCATTCATTTGGGATAAATCCAAAGTTTTTTTTCCTCGAAGTTCCAGCATGCATCAGCAAAGTGGAAAATGCTACTTTATTGTATTATTATTTTCATTCAGTCATAATTTATTGTTTTTTGTAGAAATTCCCCCCCCGTTAACTGTCATATCCCTACTCCGAAATCTTCATCTGCTTCCTGCTCTTTTTAAATTAACTTTCTCTCTATAAAAAACTGTACATCTCATTATTCGGCTCATGGAGGTTCTGCTTCAGGCGGCGCTGGGGATTGAGGCAATGGCTCTGATGGATGCAGCTCGGTACCAACGTGATCCTCCCCTCCTTCATGGATGCTGTGAGATTCTTTGCTGCTCTCGTGACTGAGCAAATCCTGCCTCAGTCATTTAGACCTTAGAGTTTCAGAAATGCACATCTTTACTATATCAAAATAAATAGTGCCTACATTACCAAGGAGTGTAAGTGACACTTAGAGGGAATTAGAAAAACGGAGATTTTGAGAATAGGCTCATATTAACGATAAACCTCTCCTTGTGCTCAAAAGACACAAATTGTATTTTGTATTACACATCCCTTTGTTTGCCCATTATGACAGAGAACTTGGGCCATTTTCAAAGTCAGAGATTTAGAGAATAAAGTCGTTATTTTACTCGAAGCAATGTCGTGATCTTTGGCAATATTTTTGATGAAATAACCACACCGATTGTTAATTAAATCTGCCATTAAAAGTTGTTTTGCAGTTTCTCGAGAAACAATGAGATTGGTTCAAGAGTTTTAATCTTCAAGAAACTCTAATGAACACAGGTTTTGGATAAATATTATTTTAATTAAATGACAACTTTTTCTTGTAAAGTAGTATAACTTTTTTCCTAAATCATGACTTTAATCTCATTATATTCAGATATTAAATACAATTAACTGCATATTTGGTTGAACTGGACACCTTTTAAAAATGCTAAGAAATGCCTTTAGACCTGAGGAGAACTACAGTGCTCGCTGATAATTCTGCATTCACATTAGCTGCACTCACTTGATCTATCATTCATATAAAATAACAGAAATTAGGTTTATTTGAATTTCTGTAAGACACTTTTTGCTGAGAAATCACCCCTCTTCACCTCTGATTCTCACAGTATTGCCAAAACAGTCGGTGTACTGTGTGGCAGAATTTATTTCAGGTTGAGGACCAACTGCTACGCACCATAACACAGACTCAGTGTTTCTGCTCACTCAGCCATCAGGCCTCTGTGGTGAGTTGAACAGCAGCCAACTCAGTTCTGCTGGGACTTGCACGATTCCGAGGGTCCCGTCGTGGTTTCTCTCCAACACTGGCTCTTCATTAACCAGGTCACCCAGCAGGACACACACATGCACACACCTCCCTCAAGGACAGCTAGACCCTCTGGCGTTACTGTTTGCCTTTGCGTTAGTGCCGAACGCGTAAAAAAAACAAACTCAGATTCAGCTTTAGGGAAATGTAAATACTGTGTGTGCATTTGTTTTGTGTGTCTGTGTGAGTGTGTGTGTGTGGATTTAATGAGAGCCACAGACTCGCGGTGCTTCAGGGGAAGAGTGGCTTGTTTCTTCTTTTTTTTTCACTTTGAACTCTAATTTACACCACCGTGAAAGCTCATGGGGGATTTACAGATTCAGTGTGTGTGAGATCTTGAATTTCAGAGTCAGAGGGCACATAAACACAGGGCGCCAATCCTTTTGTAAAAAGTTTCCTTTTTCACAGCGTCTCTGCTCCACTTTTGTTTCTTTAACAAATTTATAAAATGAGCTGGATTGTTGTTCGCGGTATTTCATTCCAGCCGTTGTGCCGCTGCAGATCTTTGAAAACAATTTAGTCAATCTGACCCATTCTAACCTCCCACCTCCCACTTGAGCCACACGAGGTGCATGTGCAGCCCCTGAAAGGCTGTGTTGCTGATCTGTTGCATCTTGCTTGCATTTGTAGTTCACGCAAGTGCTGCTTGTCTGTGGAGCTGCTATGTGAGGTCTCTGGTGTAACTACTGTATGTCCTTGAATAAAAGTACTGTCATATACCCAACTAAATACCACGATGCCTTTTACCTTGAAACGGGTACAGGAAGCATCTCAAATATTTATGTTTGTAACATGTTAGACGGAAAGCAGAGAAAAGAAATACAGTGAAAAGATCATTTTCACAGTAAATCTTATTGTGAAAATCACGCAGCACCTGGAGAAAATAGGCAAAGCCTTGAGTCTCTGGCAGATCAGCAGATCACACATGTGGGCAGTGTGCTTGCTCGAACCTGATAACATGGATGTTGAAATGAAAAGTAAGATGCGTTACACACATGCTGTTGGTGTATCGCTTGTGGATCGGGTCAAACTGTCAAGTCATGAACCATAGACTATGAATGGATGGATGAAAGGAAGGAAGGAAGGAAGGAAGAAAAGGAGGAAGGAAGGAGGGAGGGAAGGAAGGAAGGAAGGAAGGAAGGAAGGAAGGAAGGAAGGAAGGAAGGAAGGAAGGAAGGAAGGAAGGAAGGAAGGAAGTGGAATACAGGAAGTTTTTCCCGAGAGTTTTCTTCAGGAGGAGACCAACTAATCTGCCATGAACATTGGTGACCAGGTTTGACATCAACCTTTAATAAGACAGCAGATACAGAAAATTGGAAACTTTATGATGGGCGTCATCTGAAAGGAACATTACAGTTGCGTTCATCAGAAACTGATGCTGTGATTTATTTTATTGCGCTTGTGTCTGCTTTAGTTAATGCTCTCTTATCGTCGAAATCATTCAAATTCATGAAAGCAATCACCAAAACAGTAACAATTCATAATGATCATGAAAAAAAAAGTATTACCATTAAAACCAAGATTCTTGTTTTTGCAGCCGTTACGTCCAAAACAAATTTTTGCTTCTACTTCTGTGCTTATGCAGATGTTTAATTGTTCCTTCGCTGAGCATATGAACATATTGGCTCCAAGATTCAGAGATAATGAGATACCTATGCCAAGCCACTAGTCACCACCAATCAGGACCCAGTGATAAACGAGTTGGTCTCACCTGGATCTGATGGTTCAGTCCACGATGACAGCGAAACAGGTTCCACTTCCCAACCTGTTTTCTAAATTTCTGATTGAATTGTGACAGATTAACTCAGAACTACAAAAATAAAAGCATTTCATTCCAGACAAATGTTGAAAATGTATCAATCATTTTCAGAAGTTATTACGAGTCCCAATGGTCAGTGTGTGTTTTGGGCATTTGACCACTACCGATTCAGTGTTCCAGTAAAACTCATGTAATTACCAACGTGTCAAGATGTGAAACATAAAGCAGACATCCTGTTTGCTTGTTGCTGGCTGTGTTGTCCACTCGGCTCGACTTGTGTGGGAAAGATCAGTGTGTGGATTACTTGTTGTAATTACACATAAGTAAGCAGGAGTGTTCAAATGTAACAGAAGTGACATTTATAAAAGCAGTAAAGTTGACCTGCAGCCACTGAAAGTAAACAGATGTGAGGTAACAGAGTGGTAAATGCAGCTGTCAGAAAGAAGCATATAAAGGTGAAGGTGAAAATGTTACTGAAAAGTGTTGTTTCCAGTGTTTTGGCATTCATTGGTTATCGATGAGTCATTACTGATGGGAACCAATCAGGGAGCGGATGAGGGTGACTGCGTCATTCTATCCATCTGGTCATCCTACAAACTAAAACAGGGCCAGTTGAATTTTTTCAAACTTTCCCCCCTTTTTGATGAATAAAAAAACCGGAGCAAAGTGGATGGTCGATGTAAATGGAGGAACAATGACCTGTTTAAAAAAAAGACTTGTGGATGCAGCCTTGATATGTAAAAACATGTAAAAACTCAGATTTATGCTCATTAAGGCACGAATGAATAGTCTAAGCAATACAAAATACAGTCAGGAGGGGAGAGGTTATTACAGGTTGGACATTTTACAATATATATACTATTGTTCGGACTTAAAAAGTGATGTCTTGAATCTTGCATGTCCCAGGATGTGGTACTGCCTGCAACTCAGGATCGGTGTTATGCTAGCATATCTATTTTTATCTGCTGGGGTTATAGTGCTCGGCCTGCTGGCCTAAAATAGAAGATGGATTAACATATGTTAACCGACTATACTCATCACCTCCCGACACCAACTCATAACTCTGGAACATCTAGAAAAGACAAGCCCTGTCTCCTGTTGTCCTGTTTCGTGGCTGTTTGGTTCACCTGTGTGTTTACAGCAGGTGTGTAGCAGAATTATCTATTGCTAAAGCCAGAGGGATGTTGACTCTGTTATTTTACTGATATATGAAGCTGGAAGACAAATATTGTTGCCTCGCAGGCCTGCTTCCTCGGACTTGGTCAGGGAATGTCTGAATCTCGTGTGGAGCCTTTGAGATGTTAACGAACTGTGGTCAAGGCCGACTGTCTGACTTCAAGGTTTAAATAACAAAGAAGTGGTTGCATCATCAACCTCAAGTTTCCATCCAGCCCTGGACCTCATATGATAGTTTGCTTAAGTCCAGTTCTCAGAGGAAAACTCCCCCTCAGATTCTCTTACACTACTAGACAGGGCAGTTTTTCTTGTAACTGTTGTAAATGACTTTCTTTTGGCTCGCCCATTTCATCTCGTTCCCCTAAAATGCCCTAAAGGCTCTTTACAACCATTTCGATATAGTTAATACATCACTATTTTCTGATAGTGCTAACTATCATTGCTTTTGAGTAAATCCCAGACCTCAAACCAAACCTGTACCTGATGTCATCATGAACTATCCAATAGTTGCAGAGATATTTCACTTTGGACCAAACAGTATACCAAGCAGCTGAAGAGCCAGATGTTTTTGCTCCGGAGTGGGTGGAGAACCAAACTGAATTAAAAGAGTGAATGCTAACTTGGATCAGGTGACCACAAGTATTGCAACCAATGAATGGTTGCAGAAACAGTTGCTCTGTTATAGCTCGGTGTGTAAATAGGTAACTGTTGTCTACAACCTATGTAATAGCAATTTAAAATGATTGTGTCATATGATATACATTAAATTTTGCTAGTTTAAGGTTATTGATGTGTGCTATGAAGCACCATTGTACAGTGGGCACTGAAAATGCCAATTGTAGTATGACCTTGTGAGGTTCCTGTAGAGATCCCTTTGTCTACTGGTAATGGCGCCAAAGACCAAAGCTGGTCAGGATATACAAAACATCATGATTACACATTTTTAAAGGACCCCCCCCGCCCCAAAAATGATGAATAAGTGCACCTCAGGACTCTGTGATGAATGTGTGTGGGTGTGATTACAGGTGCAACAGGAAACACTCTGACACCATGCAGACACAGGAAAGAGACAGTGCTGTCATATTAGTCTCAAAAGGGATAAATGGACTCCATTTACAATGTGTAGAGCTTTTCAAGCTGAGGTGTGTTTAGGTTGCATTGTTTTGCTCAAGGACATATGGACCTGTGGTCATAAGCACACTATTAAAAAGTGTTGGTGAATGTATTTCAAGTGCCCACTCAGCGAATTCTCTAATATTTGACTGGATAGACGTCAACCACTTGCCTTGTCCGCTCTCCTCGCCCACTCACAGTTCTCAGGCTCTGATCCGTGTGTCTGCTGTGTCTCTCCCAACAGAGACTACAAAAACAGCATAATCATTCGTAGGAGGGGATTTTTTTACCAGTACTCAGAATTTGATACCACGCAGTTGACCATGACATAATTTTGTTATGCCTCCATGACAGCAAGTGGCCAGAAGCTTTTTCGGGTTGTCTCTCTCCATCTGTCCAATTCCTGTGAAAATGATAACTCAGGAAAAATAAGATAATTTTCAACTTCAAATTTGGATGAACTGATTAGATCTTACTTGTCAAAAGTCAAAGTTGAAGCTGATTGTGACCTACTGTCCTTGTGAACACAACATCTCAAAGATGCCTTGAGGGAATGTTGTCAGATTTGGTCCAAATGTTCGCTCGGATTCAGGGATGAACTGTTTCACTGGTAAAAGATTAGAGACCTTTGACCTCACTTTCTTGTGTTCATGACATATCAGAAACATTCATTGTGAATTTCATTACTTCCTGCTCATTCACTTCGACACAATTACCTTGAAATCTGGAGGTCAAAGTCAAGGTCTCTGTTACCTCAGAAAACATGTTTTTGGCCTCTTGAACGTTATATCTTAAACCGGTTGACACAGATTCATTAAATGAAAATTAGTGGTTAAAGGTCAAAATGACCTCATAATAGTCTAGAAATAAATGTATTCAGACTAACTGCACTGGTCGGTGGAGGCATACAACCGCAAGTCGATAATTATTGTATAATGGCTTCAGACCTAGGACTGCATGTATAAATGTCATATGCTTCTATCGGGGCTATCTACATGTCTGCCTGCAGAGCATGAAGAGAAAGAAGGTGTGGAGGTGGAATATGCAGCCCTGGCTGGCTAAGGTCTGAATGTAAATATAATTATACAGTAAATAGTTTGAACCAAGTAATCTGATTGGACAATAGTGCAATCAAACTTTGGTGGTAATTCCCATGAAGCACAGCAACGCTTGATCAAGAAATGCCGCCAGGTGCCGACTTAAGTTTAGCTCCAACTATCTTCTTTCCTATTTGTATGATACTCTTACTTTCCTTTTCTCTTTGGCCTTTTTTATTTTTCATTCCTCTTCCTCTGTCCAAGCCCATATGCAGCCACAGTGAACCCTGGGCAGTACATGTGTTTGATAACATCGCTTGAGTAACAGTTCAGGCTGTGGTCTGTGCTGCTTACGTAAAGGCCATAACAAGGCCCATTTAGACCAACCAAATGAGGTAAATTCACCAGAGCCATTTTCTAGTTATGCGTAATTAGACTAATTTCATCATAAACGGTCAAGCAAAAGAGAAAAAGACAGAGACGGCATTTCAGATCTCTTTTGTGGGTTTAGATGTGATTGCAGAACTGCTAGTGTTTGATATTCCCTGATGGCACACATGCAGAATGGCATGGTCACACAGTGCGGCTCAGATGAATGTTCATTTTACAAAATTGCATGTTGAGATGAGAGAAGTTACAGTTCCCGGTTTTCAGGGCACTGAGTCAGTTTGAAAACAAATGCAGCACAACTCATTTTGATCAAGTACTTTCAGCAGATCAGTGCTGTGTGAGGGTAAAGGCAGTGGCTCATACACCATTAAAGCATTAAATGATAAAGTAGGAACAGATTATTTCAAATTCATCCCAATGGTGTCACAGGGTGCAACAACTGCTTCCACATTAGTGCTCAAGCACATGTGGTTTGCACTAAAAAATATGTTTGTATTTAAAAGTGGCATGTACTACCTTACTGAACAATATATAGGTCTGGCTGTCTCTGTATGTCTATATGTGACATCTATATGTGACAAAGTGAATGGTTGATAGGTCATATTAAATTACAAAATAATCAGAAGAATAGATGGAGTATGACAGTTGAATGAATACAACGTGTTTATACATCAGTCCTTGATGTGAATGCCCTCAACTTGCTTTAAAGTAAGAGAAGCATTGTTCTGTAGGCTACACTTGCTGCTATGCTTCAACCACATACATACCTTTTACCCTACAATGCTATATTTTGCAAGTTTAAGTTGACATAAATGATATGTGAGGCTAAAAAGACAGAAAGAGATTTCTGGATTTAGTAGGTAGATGTTTGTGGTTTATAGTGGTTTTATTTCAAATTATGTCTTTACAGAGGTTTAGCATTAGTGTATCTACAAGTGGATGTACAAAGAGATGTATAAAAGCACAATTTACCCACAACTTTAGAATGTTCCTCCTACCTGTTCCCCAAGGCGTCTCATATGGAAACCCCATAATCCTCCAGTATCAATTACATAAAAATATCAACAAAGACGGTGGAATAAATAATCATTTGACCAAACTGTGTGAACCATGAGAGAATACCACGTACTTATGGCACGTGAGTTTTCAAGCAGCATGTTACGACTGTGTGGGTCGGCCCTCTGTCTCCAGCTGAGGCTACTGCAGGTTCACGCAGATCACAGGTGGCTGCATGTCGGGGCAAGCAGCTCCAGATGCTTGTCAAACGACACCTCTCCATTTCACGGTTCTCCAGGAGAAGTTTTCAAGGCAGCGAGAGGGACGGGAAACAGCATCCGAGAAACTCCCTCTTTTCTCATTGTTTACCTCTTTACGCAGCGTAAAAGTGGTTGCACTTTTACGCTGCATTTCCTTATCCCTCATGGGGTTGAGGGTTAGGGTTGCTCATCTAGATCTACAACATAGGCTGTGTGGAATCTTTTTTTCATTTCATTTTCATCATAATTCCAGTCTGGATCCTGTTAAAGTATTGAAATTTAGCGGTACAACTGGAGAAAGTGCAGGTAGAACAAACATGGACTTGTCACTTTGGTCAAAACCTCCTGTTAGATCCTAGGATGCATAAGAAAAGTCACCCAAAGGCCTTTTTTTCTTCACTGTCTGTCTTGCTCTTGAATTTAAACCTTTTCAACGGAATTCAACCTTGGAAATTCCCTCTTTTGTCACTCTGACAGCTCTGGTTTGTGTTGCTGAGGATAATCAGTGAATTCTAGAGCACAGCCCGAACCTGTAATTACAAGGGAAATTAGCAATAGGCAGTAATTTGTGTCTATATCCAGCCTGGGTTTTGACAGGGTGGGCGGTTTCACTCGAAGCTTTCTTGCTAAAAGTGTGCAACTTACCAGGGAGGAATGGAAAGGATGTTGAAAGTGCTTCATAATAATCCTGAAGCATTTAGATCCCCATCTATTACTGCAGCCATAGGTATTTGGCGTTGCAGTTCACATTATGGAATTTATCCGAGATCTAAAGCAGGTAAGCAGTGAACGATTGCAAAGACTAAATTAATTAGCGGTTCCATTTCTGCATCCCTGCATTTTCTCACATCCGACCAAATTATTTCAAGTGACGGTGTTACACATTGTTCCGTTAAAACAGCTTTTGTTGAGCTTTGGATACAAACCTGCCAATTGCTCTGTTCAGAAGAACGGAGACTTGTGCTGGGATGCCTGTAATCTTGAGGCCATTTGGCTTGAGGAGAGCCCATTGCCCAGAACTTGGTGATAATATATTCAGTCTGTGTGGTTTCGAAGGTTCAATTCTCAATTCCTTGTGTTGCTGAATCACTACCAGCTGCCACAGTGAGCATCCTGCCAGGTTAGTCACCCACTGATGTGCTCGCAGCTGGCTGTGACCCAGGCTACTGCTAGATGCTGTTTAGGTTGGTTTAGATGCAGAAATGGTCGGAAAAATAAAGGAATAGTAAGAGCGTCACATGAGGCCCAGTGTTCTATTGTCTCGGTTGTTTGGTGCTGCAGTGTTCAGTGGGTTTATCTGAGTGTTGATCGATTATCCTCAGCAGCAAAAACAAGATCCAACCCACATTGTCATTTCAGTCATTGGTCTATTGATGAGCAGCCATTCATGGGGAAATGTGTCTGAATTTTCTATTGCTGTTGCTTCCCTGTTTAAACTGTATCAGTACATTTTCGCCTTGGCAGGTGAGGGATATGACACAAACTTTGAGATACTGTTAAGGCGCTGTCAGACATGGTCTCCAGAAAAAGTCCAAACTTTTGGGTCTGGACTTTTTGTTTAAGTTTGACCTTTCGCATAGCAGGAGGAGATTGTGCTGTTGGAAGCAAAACATCAACAAAAAAATCTCCAGGGCACTCAGGTGACAGTTTGATATAAATTCTGCACTTGAGATCTTGTTAACAACACATCGACAGGCCCTTGGATGTCATGCTTCGTGCTTCCAAGTTGACATCTTCTTCGGCGTCTTCTATTGGGGTGGTATTGTTCCTCCATGCTGCTCATCTATTCTCAATTATGACTTTAATCCCATAATATTACGACCTTACTCTCTCTTCATTTAAAATGGTGTGTTCATGCACCTGTGCACTTCTTACCTGCTTTAGTGTGGTTAAATGACTTGGGGCAACGTTTTTTGTCTTGTGTTTCGTTCTGCTTCCCACAAGGTTGCTATGATATTTGCGTCAGCCCTGGACACCTGTGTGTGTGTGTGTGTGTGTGTGTGTGTGTGTGTGTGTGTGAGAGAGAGTGTGAGCTATCCAGCTGTCTCTGGGATAACAGCAGCATGTGATGACAGGGCACCCAGGTCTAATTAGAGAGGTCTCCAACTTCCAAAAGCTGCAGTGCTGATGTCAGTGACACTGCAGCTGTGAAGGTCATCTGTGTCTACACACACACACACACACACAAACACATAGACACACACACACACACTGTCTTCCTTCCTAGGTGCGGGGGTTGGAGGGCGGGTGCTGAGGTGTCAATCATTTGCAGTGGCTGGGGAGATTACGTGCTGACTCAGGCAAACAGCTGATCCACAGCAATTATTAGCTCAGCCCGGGGCTTCCCCATCATTGGCTACCTACAGCAATACACCTGTACTCTATATCAAAACCACAGACTTGTAAGATTTACAAGGGTTTTACTTTAAAAGCAAATTTAGCCTTCCAAATTTGTTGTCAAACTTATTTAATGAAATCATTCCCCAAAACAATGGGTGTAAATCAAATTGCATGTAATGGTTTGATATTTCTGGATATGTATTGGCCTTGTGTCTGATGAGAAGGTTGATCCCACTTTCATGTGATTATGGCGATACGATGAGAGATGGAAACAGATGGTGGTTAGCTTAGCCTAGCATAACTGGAAGTACAGAAACAACCATCATGTCTTTGTGTACAAAAACAAAAATATGCCTATACAGTCTCAGTAACACTTCAGTTCAGTTTTATGTATCCTAAATAAGAGGTGTATAAGTATTTGTTTAGGTCAAAGAAAAGAGGGAGACCTTGACAATAGTACTACAGATATTTCAGGCGATATTGAAGAATTAAGATTTCAAGAATAATATTGTAACATAAATAGAATACATTTGTAATTCAAAAACAAAAGGTCACAATACTATGAAAAATTTGATTTTAATGGTGATAAAAGCCATAATATTGCCAAAACAACTTTTTCCCTTGCTCAACAGATTAATTCGTCCTGGATCTGCAATCTTGAACTAATCTCAATGTTTCTAAAGTGGAGCCATATACAGAGGATGCCAACAAAGATGAGGTGATCTGAGCCGAAGCTGTTGTGGATGTGCTGTAAACAAAGATGTGCTTTCTGCAGCAGGCTTTACCGAGACGCCACCCCTCGCCTGGATGGCAATTTGCTGTTGTTGTGAACACATCTGACTCCTGCTGTGTTCTTTTTATGTGGAAGGAAAACTTCATGTCTGACAAGGATTGTTGAGCAACTTGTGTATCTTACAGACGTCCAAGCTCCATGCTGTGAATAGTTTTGCACTCATGTTTAGTGTGTAGCATCTACTGTAACCTGGACTAGTTGCACTGCAGTACAGTGACATGCAACATGATGGACCAGACACAGAGGAACCTCAAACTATTTAAGTCCTCAGCTGCACAATTTGATTGACAGAAATGTTGTGTCCGTAACACAATATGTAATCTCCCGGTCTCATTTCTTCTCAGACAGTGTTTTGTTTGAGCCTCCCACATTGTGCCCGTCTCCACATTCCCACCCACAGAAACCCAGACTCTTGGAACAGCGCTCGGTACCACAGCCAAGTCTCCGAAGACTGACTTCCTCCAAAAACACAGTAATCTTGTTTGTACTGCCAATTTGGGGGCTAACAACACGATTCTGGTGTTTAACTAAAGGCCCTTTATCATTCCTCGGCTGACCTCAACGTCCCCACAGGGGACCTAATGATGACATCATTAACAAGCAGAGAGCCATGCCAGCTGATAAACCTTGACATCATGTACTGTAACTGACGAGGGCAGATTGTGACAGTGGGCCTGAGTGTGAGAGAGGAGGAAAGAGATGGAGGGAATTAGACAAACAGAGGTAATGCTAATAAAAAAGAGAAGCCTAAAGGGTAAGTTCATGTGACAGAGATTCTGAGAATAAAGTCGAAGTATTACAATAAAAAACATAATATCAGGAGAATTAAGTTATAATATTCAAGATACGTGTCATTTTACAAGGGTCAGATCGGAAGATGAGTCTGGTGCCTGTGTTGAATGAGGAAGATTGAGCATTGTGTTGAGTTGTACTTTTGTATCGGGCAAATAACATCGGATTTTTATAGGTATCAGGACTTTGTAAGAAACTGTGTCTTTCATGAAAGAGCCACACAGACTTGAAGGCAATGATTGCCTCGTTTATGGAGGAGGAAATGTTCAGTGGTGACTGAGTGTCATTGGTTACATCTGAGTTCAAAGGGGCTTCACAGTGTCACAATGAGATTAGTCCAGAAGGATTAAAACCCTAGGGAGTACGTGTTCTCCTTGCTGCTTATCCCCCCCCCAACTTTTTTTTATTTTTTTAAACTTTATTCCCATAATGAGTTTCTTTTGAATTGTAAGTTTATTCATGAATATGAGTTTCTTCTCAAGAACTGCTTTATTCTCATAATATTACAACTTTAATCTTGTAATATGAGTTTCTTCTCAATAGCGACTTTTTTCTATTAATAATACAACTTTAATATCAAAATCTCAGATTAGATCTTCTTTAACTTGGCCCTAATACTCTTTCGTAAATTAAAAAAACTGAAACAGAAAAAAATGCTTCATTCCATTATTCAACTGTTTGGCATTCAATTGCATCAAAATAGCAGATTCAAGCAGCGTGTTTTCAGGAATGTGAGTAACTACTGTAATGACACACGTTTTTCTAAGACAGGTTAAAAGTTATTTACACTCTACTGTCATATAGCAACATTCTTTCATGCCAAGTGATCAGATGTTCTCCAGAAAAACATGTTATAATTTCAAGGAACCAATCTCTTCAGCTCCTTCTCTACCATTTGGCTATCAGGAAGGTTTTTATTCAAGGTTCAAGGTTCAAGGTTCAAGGTTCAACTTTATTGTCCCTGTGGGGAAATTTGTCTTGGGCACAGTGCATCATTGCTTTCTTAACATACACAAGAGTACAACAGAACAAAAACACAACCACAAACACAAACACAATCAGACAACCAACATTTCAACATCGAGAACATGGGGCTTGATAGACTTAAACTGCACCTTGCTGTATTACATAGAAATCGACAGTATGGGTATCTAGTGCAAGTTTTTATTGCACTAGAACTTATGGATAAAGTGCTATGTGCTAGAGTGCTTATTTCTAGAGTGCTATGTGCTAAAGTGCTATGTGCTAAGTGCTATGTGCTAAAGTACTATGTGCTAAAGTGCTAACCTATTTATTGCACATCATTCTATTGCACACTGTTCATCAGCTTAATGGAGGCTGGGACAAATGATAATTTAAGGCGGTTGGATTTGCATAGCGGCACACGGAGTCTTTGAGTTACACACATCTGTTTTCTACATAAAGAACAGTTCACAACATTTTGTAAAGTTTTAGCTTTTCTAAAGTTATGGTGCCTGAACATATGGGAGCTCCATCTGACTTCTCTCCTCAGCACAGTTTGAAACAGTATCACTGAACATGCTTCCTACTCAGACGGAGCATGTGTGTTGGTGTGGTGAGTGGGATCTTATCGCTGAGCGTGAGGTTGGCACACACACACTCTTACACACACACACACACACACACACACACTGTGTTCATAGCTTTTATGAATTTCTCAGTATTAAATAAATTAAATGATATGAGCTGAAAAAAGAAAAGAAAACAGCAACAGACTGATAATACATTTCAAGGCCTTGCATGACAGTTGTAGGATTGCGTTCCCTCAGAGGCTGTGTCTTCCTGCAGGAACTGAACCCAAACGTTGTTAAAGCAGAGAAGAAGAGCAGCAGAGAAACTGGGAGCTTGAGGTGCCGATGCTTCTCTATCTATAGCCTGTAATTATCAGCTTCTTATGCTGGACGTGCTGAGACGCACATCTATCAATGCCGAGAAGCAACTGGCTCTTTGTACGTGGTCCTTTACTGCCTCCATCAGGTCATCTAAGAAAATGCCGCACAAAAATATGGTATTTGACATTGTAGATGTGATTCAGAGCTGGCAAAAGTAAATACATTCTTTACTCATGTAGAAATATAGATTCTGATTCAACCTCTTGGCTCAAGTAAAAGTATAGAAGTACAGGCTCTGGAATGTACCTGATTTATAAAAGTATATAAGTACAGGCTCTGAAATGTACTAAAATGATATAAGTAAGAACGTACAACCTCTGAAGGTACTCAAATTGTAAAAGTATGAACGTACAGGCTCTGAAATGTACTCAAAGTGTACAAAGTACTCCTCTGAACGCCGTTTCTACCAGCTGTATCTATGCAGAGCATACCTGCATAGAGACTCATGTCACATTAATAAAATTAAAGGCTTTTAATCTCTATTTGTCTTTTACGTTGTGTTTCGTGTGTTATATGCACTGATACAACAAGGAAACATCTATTCTGTATTATTGTCTTTTAGAATGAAATCTGTTTTGTTGTTCAAAATAGCACTTGATGATTTAAAAAAATATATATCCCAAACCCCGTTTCTTACAGTTCAATGCTGTATCATAAAAAGTATCCTTTAAAACCTATATAAGCTTTATTACTGGACACAGTTTTACTCCAATTCAGAATTATAGAGGAAAGCAGAATAGGGAAAAGAAAAGGAACCAGAATCTGATTTGTTTTCAGTATGTGTGTTGTACAGTATTTCACGCACCACTGCCAACATACTCACACAAATACAAGCTGTCATTCCTGTGCATTTTTTCAGCCTTTCATCATCACTCTCACTGCAGCAGTCCGGCTCGGTGTCTTTTCAACGGTGGATTTCTACCTGTATCAAAGACACAGTGATGACAGCCGCGTGGGATGAGCCAAGACTTCTGGAGAGAAAGCGTTCGACCACAATCATGAGGACTTCAGTGATGGAAAAAGCATTACAACCCCCACCCCCCCAGACCCCTCCCCCTGTGGCTGTAAGAGCCAGCTGTAAATTCAACAGATCACAGGCTGCAGGTCCTGAAGGCCCAGAACACATATTATGTTTATCAGCACAGTCACTATCACACGCCAGGCTCATCCACCTGGGGAGGGACAGAAAATAAAAGTTTAGGAGAATGAGCCTCTGAGTGTGTGTGTACTTGTATATCTTTGTGAGGACCATAAGGTTATAGGGCCAGGTTAGATTTATGTTAATGTTAGATTAAGGTTAGGTTCATGTTAAAGTGATAGTTCACTGAAAAATGAAAATTCACTCATCGTCTACTCACCACTATGCCGATGGAGGGTTGGGTGAAGTGTTAAAGAACACTTTTGGAGTTTCCAGGCTAAACAGCTTTGCAGCCAAATCTAATACAATTGAATTAAATGGGGACCAATTCTTCAAACAGAAAAGTCTATAAAAAAAACACACAAATCCTCGAAAGTGCTCATGTGGTGTCATTCAAGTGTCCATAAGACCCGACATTCAAATTTGACTTGACACTACATCATTCACACCATGTTTCTTGCCTAAATGTCCTCTGTTATCCTCCTCAAGAGCAGACACTTAGGCTAAAAACATGGTGAATTTACATTTTTGGGTGAAATATCCCTTTAAGGTTACGTTTTCTTGTTGGTTTTTAATATCAAGGTTAGGCTAAGGTCCTGTTATTCTTGGTAGTATTTCATTCAAAGGTTGGAGGGTGTTGTCAGAAAGTGAAACACAGACTTTATGAAAAGGATCACATGAATTAGGTCGCTTCTTGAATTACGTGGCTGCTCGAAAGCCGCCATGACATGTGTTGTCAGTGGTTTTCATCAACACTTGAACACAAACCACCACCACACAGTGCCTGGCCACATTTTTTAAATCAGCTCCCCCCTTAAGCGGTATTATGATCTTCACTGTGATGGATTGCCTATTACAGTGAGATTCAAGAGTTGGCAAATGAAAGAGGCAAGCAGCATTCGCTAAAGGTCGCAGGAGTGATTCAGCCTGTGATGCAACAGCAGATACAAGTTCAAGTTATAAAGAATTGCTCTTGTCTGACTGACTGTAAGAGTGGAGGAAGTTACTTTGCACAAACAGCAGACACCAGAAACATTTCTCCCGACTCAATATGACGGCGGGGCGTTATCTGTTTCTTTTTATGCATCCACAGATGCATTCATAGT
Organism: Pseudopleuronectes americanus; assembly: GCA_038501795.1. Classification (NCBI taxonomy): domain Eukaryota; kingdom Metazoa; phylum Chordata; class Actinopteri; order Pleuronectiformes; family Pleuronectidae; genus Pseudopleuronectes; species Pseudopleuronectes americanus. Next base: position 5,831,944 of record CM076735.1, read on the forward strand.
GGACGTTCTTATGTTCCTCACATGTTCCTTAAAACAACGATGCTCAAAATCTGGTCAAGGTGGACGACCCCTCAAAAACAAGTAGAATATTGACAACCTCCTGAGGAAGTAGATGTTTTTTCTCTCTCTCCTCCGACAGGGAATTAAGGCCATATTGAAGAAAATTGGGAGGATTTGAAATATAGTTGTAATATATGAGAAAAAATATGTTCATTTTGAGAAAATAGTTGAGAAGAATAAAACAAAATTATTAGCTGGAGTCCCACTAGTGCTGGATTCAAAATCTACGAAACTAAGACCACTATCAGCATATCCTCCTCCACTAAAGAGCCAGTTTCCAATTTTAAGTCTGTGTGGTTCTTCCTTCAGATTGGACACAATGTCTTGCTCAAATTCCTGATACTTATGATAATATGGTGCTGATGAGACAGAAATTGGAGTGTTTTGGTATTTCTTAAACCTAGACAGTAATAATATTATGAATTTTTCCAAGTGGTATTACAGCTTTATTCTTGAAATTATTATTTAGTCATTGTTCGACAGTTGGCAAATTGCAAGAATTTTGTTTCCACATCAGACCTTTGTTGTAGAATATTAATATTAGATTCTTGAAATAAAACCATGTATTTCTGTAAGCCTAGTATGACATGATTGGATGTAACGAGCCTCGCAGCTGTGAATGAGACACTTTTTAGAGACTGATTCCAAGCAAATAATACAAACTGGACCCCAGTGCTCCGACTGAAACCAGGCTGTTATTAATAATTGAATGTTGGCCTATGTCAGTGTCATTGACCATGAGTTACTCATCAGGGCACCAGTTCCCACTGACTCAAGCTAACCAATGCCAAAAGTCCATTTCATGTTGTGGGGATTCACCGACGGCTGATCACACACCCAGGATAGCCTGTGAGTTGTAAAAGGACTTCTGTTCCTCTGTTGAGTGGCTTCAACAGCTCCCACTGAGTTCTACTTCTGTTTGTTCCACACACTAATCCTCTGCACGTGAATAGCACACACTGACCTGTTGATTTTGTTTGGTTTTGGAACAAGTAACTACTAACCACTAAATTCAAAATGAAAACTAACATTAGATATCTTCCTTATTTGTGATTCACTAGGGTAGTGCCTGTTCTGACCCTGCCTTTTTGGAATGATCTGTTCCTCTTGTCCTGTGTTGATGCTCAGGAGCTACTTCAGAATTATTCCTTGTCATTAGTGAGTCCTCCTCAAACAGTTCTACAATATTCTGATACTTTTTATTATTTGTATGCTAGACGCTGTGTGCTGAGCTTTTTATAAACGGTCTATGATGCAGAGTGAAGTTGGAAAACTTTGTGTTAATCCTGTCTGGTTTATCTGCAATTAAGATTTTTAAATCAATGTTTTTCATCAAATGAAACAGAATTTGCTTTATTACAGTTCATGCGTGTGGCTTATATTTAAGTTTGATAGACCCATGAGGTATGCTTTTCACATACAAATACACAGACTGGCTTACCTGACACTAAATCCAGTTGCCTTTAGATGCTCTAATTGACTGTATTTATAATATCAGAGGATAAGAAAGGCGCATTCCGCTGCTCACTCCAAACATCAGCTTTGTATTTCAGTGAATACACTGGAGCATTTTGTGCCGTCACACTCACTGTAGATCGTTGAGGATAAGAGGCAATCAGAAAACTATCTGAGCTGCCCGAGCTTTATTCCCCCAGTAGTTGGAACAAAGCTGCAACAAAGCAGCAGCTACGCTCAAATCTCCTGCCAGATGAAAATGCAGCGAAACGCAGGAGCAGATGTCTGATTGGAGAAATTTCACGAATTCTGCCAAACCTTCAGGGAATTTCACACTGACGGGCGACGAGAGACGCCAGAAATGAGAAACAGAGAGTGAGATGGAGGGAGGAAATGATGCGGCAGAGACTTGCCAACAAAGAGCGGGGTTGAGTGTGACACTGTCTTGAATAAAAGGAGCTGTTATCATTCGATAGAGCCTGCAGTAACCAGCAGCCATTGAGGAGATGGTTAATGAAAATTCTTTAATTTAAAAACTTATCTGTAAAATAGGAAGCTTGCTGGTATAACAGGCATAACATGTTTGATTAGCATTAGTAAAAATTAGCCATTATAGCAGTTTTTAGACATGAACAATAGGAAAATTGGGTCTGGAGATTGTTCAGTTTATTTTTATTTGTATTGTTGTTCTTTGCACAAGTTTGTCTTTTATCAAAACCAAGAGTAAGCGATGGGCAGGTGTTCCGTATTTCCAGCCAAGCTTGGATGTTAAAGCCAAGAGAGTAACAGGATAACGTTTGGATAAATCGTGGCATTTCCAACCTTTGGAAAATCAAATAATTGAGTTATTTTAAGGGGAATGAATCCCCCCGGGCATTAAACACATCACACACTCAATACAAAGGTTTGGACAGCTAACTAGGATGCCATGTTTACTTCCAACAGCCTAACCAAAACCTTACCCCTAACCAGGACCTCACAAAAATGAAGTTTTGCCTCATCAAGACCAGACTTAGCTTTCCATGCGGTCTACAGATCCTGAGAAGGTCAGTGTTTATACTGGAAAAGGTCCTAAACAGATAAAGATTTAATCAGCTCGTTTAACATGTTCATTGTTGTTATTTTACTCTATGTCGTAATTTATTTTTAGGATTTTAGCAGTGCGATTTTCCCCACATTAATATCAATAATTATATATACATATATATATGCTTGTTCTGCTTTGAGGCCTCCCTTTTGTGGATTATGTATGTTGCTTTCAAAAGCTTATTCTTCAAATAAGTTTCAGTTTGTGCATAATTCTGTCAGAAGCAGAAACATTCTCTGCCTCAACATCATCTATTTTAAAGACGCCATTTCATTCATCTTCAGGCAAGATGTTGTATTAATGCAGCTCAGTATCCCAAAGAAATTCTAGGTTTCAACATTAGCCAAGGCAGGATGTAGCTTTCCCTTCACGTGGAAAGAGAGAAGGTAAGACATTTTTATATACCATTCATTTATAAGAGAAAACATTTGTGTTGCTGGCGACCTGATGACCTACAGCCCAAAATACACACTCCTGTATCTCTGTTTTGGTCTCAACCAACTTCTAGGGACGTGTTTGCCTCCCGACATTGCTTCTTCAATGAAAACTGTTTCCTGCTGCTGCTGGAAAGCAGGCCATGGACCATAATATCAAAACAATGAGCTAAAAGAGAGCAGAGGGGGGCTTGCAGGTTGGATAATAATTGTCCGTGGATTCGTCACTTCTATTCATTCGATACATTGTCCGTATAAAAATAATGATGTGGTCCTGTGTAAACGTTTTTGCACCTTACATCCCGTGTTTCAAAGTAGGGCAGAACACCATAATTGACTCATATATAGTCCTGACTGGTGCAGGCTGCAGAAACTTTTGGAGTCAGGATCCCAAAAACCCACTGATTTGGCCAGAGCAGGGTATTTGGAAGAACACACAGAACTAGTGATGAAAACAGGCTTCAGGCTGCATTTGAGGTACAAAGCACAGGAGCAGAAACGTTGGTGTATCACATGGATCGACCAGCACTCTGAGGAACCCACATAAGCACAGCACCATACCATAAATAAGCAAAGCGCAGCCATAAACACAAGTGAAGTAGACATTAAAATAACAAGAAATGCTGTCCTGCTACGTGGCGTCCACACTGTCGGGCCCCGGGGCTCTTCTGTTTGTCTTGGACCAGCTACAGCAACACATTGATGACCCCAGTAAACTCTCTTTAGGTGGATAGTAAAAAAGTTAACAAGTATGACCTTGCATAATCCATCTAGCAGACATAGTGATGATGGCTCTTTGTTATTTGGACAGACTGTAGGCGTCCATCATATAAATGATAAACGCATCCATCTATTATGTGCCCATTATGGAAGAGTTACAATGTGTGATGAGGTGTTCGGTGTTATCGTTAACACAGAATCTTCAGACTGAGGTAAGACGTTGTAATTAATCAGATCATAATGATTCAGCAGGGTCAACTTAAGACTTAAGATAAGATAAGGTAAGAAGTTGAAAAAGGCAGTAGAGTAAAAAATGAAGTATGATAAATTGAATAAAAAAATCGAAATTTCTATAGAATATGCCTCCTTCAATAAAGAAAAAAAGTTTGTATTCAAAAGTACTTGAGTAAATTGGTATCCAAAAAGAATGAGTATAAAATACTATGTACATTCATATGTATATTTACTGAAAAGAGACTGGACGTACACCAATCGTAGGCGTGTGTGTGTTTGTGTGTGTGTGTGTGCGTGTGTGTGTATGTGTGTGTGTGTGTGTGTCTGTCTGTCGTCCAGATGAGAATACAAAAATTACCACAAATGCTCCAATAAGCAAGCCAAAGTTTGTCTTGCAAAATAATACAGGGTGATATGTAGGAGTGCTATTTATGTATGAATAGGTTAATGTTGAGTGCTCTGAGTGCTCGATGAATCTAGAAAAGATCTACTCTATATAAACCACTTTAATATCTCACCAAGTAGGACTGGCATTCTGACTTGAATCATCATTTACGAGTCCAACGTGTCCACATATTTTCCAGACAATTGGACAGGTCATTGAGCATCAGTGAGATCTGTTGAATCAATAAAACGATGATATAACTCCGACGTCTCCCGCTCTGCTTGACTCTGCGTCTCCCAGCCTGTATCTTAAGCCGTGCTTCAATCTAGTTCAGTATTCACTTTTGGCATAAATCGTACATAGCCAGCAGTGTCAGGGAGAGTAATTCAGCAGATCTTCATCATAAACACAAGACTCTCACCCTCTGCACATCTGTCTTTCTCACCATGTCTCTTTTTATGTCTCTGTCTATGTTTATTGGTACGTCTCTGTGTCTTTAGCCTGTCCCGAAACTCAGATTCTCCATTAGAAATCAAAACGAGGAAGTCGAGGAACTCTCGAGGAGAACAGGACATTATATATTATTATCATTATATATTTTGAGCCCTGGCACTACTGTGTACCATCCTCGTCTTCTGCTTTTCTGTGAAGGTGGAGGTTGGCTTAATTTTCACTACTTCTTTTTATATTTCGTCAGCAAGATTTCTCAGCAAATTATGAACATGATTGGGCTGAACATGGGCAGCTTGTCTTTTGGCTTGAACATTAAAGTGTAGTGCTGATGATTTTTCTGCTTACTGCTATGTGCTGGTGGGAGTCCAACATCTGGATCAGCCAAGATGTTTACTCAACATTTATACGCTCACATGGTAATTTGTTTGAAATATCAAGCGCAGAGAGAACGACAAACCTTTGCAGCTCAACCTTCAATTGACTGCTTTATCTCATCTGATAAGTAGCATCAACAACAGACTTGACCTTAGTGTTACCCCTGCTGACAGTGTTGACTGCAGGCTCCTGACTTAAATACACCGACTACCCCTGATAAGGCAGGCAGAAGCCACAGCACATGAGAAAATGGAAGCAGTAATGTAAATAGTGTATTAAAGCAACTCTACTTATCTCTTGTCTAGAGCTCTTACTGTGTACTACTCAGTGAACTGAAACGCAACTGGGCTGTGGATATTACCCATGATCCCAAGCTTCAGCTCCTTCAGTAACACATACACCGAACTCAGCTTAGAATAATTTATATTTTAAAAGTATCCTGGCTGAATATTGGAGATAAACACTAGTTTTTGATGATGTCTGACTCTTTTTAAACTGATCTACATTTCAGTATTATTCTTAGAGTTAATGGGCCTGATTCTGATAATTGAAGCTGCGACTATCAGTAAATGACACACTTCTCACCGGAGATTGTACCCACAAGAATAGACATTGAGGGAAAGGAGTGGGAATAAAAGGGACACCATACCCAGATAGCATATGGATTCAGGCAATGATGCAACTAGTCCTGCCTTCTTGTGGCCAGAAGAAAATAGATGTGACCCTAAAGTGGCCCATTATTTTAATGGTAATGTGGCGTTAATATCTCAAATGAAACGTGAGCATTTTGCCAAACATACAGTGCTATCGCTAAGGTTTAATCTAGATCTGATTTTGAAACTGCTATTACAAGGTAAAAAAGGAATTGCATGGATTTGCTTGAAATCAACTGAGCCTCTCCCTCTATTTATCACTGCTTGTGATAATACATGATAATGGTCCAAGTGGCAGATACAGATACCGTTTAACAAAAAATAAACGGTTATGTTTGATATAATGAGGCCTGGGTTGATAGTGCTTTCTCAACCACCCAAGCCAATGCCAAGTCAATACTGTCGTATAACTGGTCACTGAGTATTCGTTAGATAAATGACTGGTTACGAAACATCCTGCGTATTCATGCAACACCTGCTTTCATAATGTCGCATTCAGATGAGCTGGTGCCTTGGGCCTCAAATAATCACTATGGAAGAAATTACATGAGGTGAAAATTGTGAGGATATCAATTTAATTAAATTTTTCGATTTGCCTTATCTGCTAACGCCACTGTGGCCTCAGATTTGGCCTTGATGCAAACAGGAATAATAAATCTTGGCACCCAGGATCATTTTCTCTGAAGCCGGTTGTCAGGAAAACAGTTGTGGAGATCAAGACCCTGTTGTAACGCCTAAGGCGTTTTCTTAAAGTTGAATAAGCGCAGCAATCGACAGGCATTGTAGTTTCAACAGAGAAGGAACTGGTGCTGCTCAGCAAACAGATTGGTGATAAACATTCCCACAATGTAATTATCCATTAACGAAGCAGTAGCTGTTCCAAAACCAGGCCTCACACCTCAGCCCAACTCATGTACGTGTTTCTATAAAAAAATTGTGTTTTTTGGTCACTAATTCATTGTAATTGTAGTCAAACCAAACCGTTATCAGCTTCTCCTCAAACAAGCATCTTGGCTGAAACTCAAGATCCTTTTCTACATTTGGCATCATCCGCCCTCGTCACACTTTATATAAACACTTTATAAATCCTTCCAACGAGTGTCTACACACACACAGTATCCTCCAGTTCCAAGCAATTGAGGCACTTATTTGTAAATGAGCCCTGTCTCAGATTATTCAAGGAGGCTGTGCAACAAAACCGCAATCTGAGTCAAGTAAAACGCCAGAGAGGTAGAGAGCTCTGGCTCTGATTTTTTATTTTTTTTTGTCTGAAGAAATGTTTAGTTTTATATGTTCTTTCATTTCAACCTTTTAACCAACCAACTCATCAAGAGGAATATATTTCCCCATGTTAAGAATGTCAAATATTAAATGTCCTGCAATAAATCCTTGTTTAAAATAACCACGTAGGAATCAGTGATAATTTGTAATATTTGTCATCTTTGTATTTAAAATTTCCCATTGACATAATTCACCCTGTGGCTGGGTTGTGTTAAGTTCCCATGGTTTCTTGTAGAGCGACAAAAAGCTCTTTGAACATTTTTGTCAATATTGCACAAAATGAAGCCAAACTATCCCAAATACATTAGACGTCATTTGGAGCCAGTCTTTGCTCTTGTGATTATGATGTTGATCCTTGGTGTCATGGTCTAGCTGATACATACAGTTGACCAATCATGATATGACAGTGAGATTAGAACCACTTAAAAATCATAGAAGCCACCTTTGGGAAATATTTGTTTAATTTTTACTTTGACTTTTTAGATTGGCTCATGTCCCATCTGCTAACAAGGAGGAGGCAGAGTACAAGACAAACACTGCAGCCAGTCACCAGGGGGCAATATAGATGCCTTCTTTATATATAGTTCTGTATGACCTCTGTCAAATCATGTAAATCATATGATTCTGTGGTCTAATTATTGTCTAATATAAAATACTTAATAACCCAACTTTGATTCGTTAGAAATACTTAACACTTAAATAAATCATAAAATACCATCTATTTTGACCCTCCCTTGAATCCTTCGACTTCAAAGTTTCTGTTCCCACAAAGTAGAATAGTTTTTACCCAGACTTGGCCCACTCTGTCAAAGTGACAAACTGTCATCCCGTCCACATAATGTGCAGAATGGTTGCCCTTTATTGATGCACTTCTTTTAAAACACAGCATTGGTTACCATAAATAGGCTCACATTTGTTTTGAAATATTTGGACCACATTTGCAATTTTACAAGTCGCCAACTTTGGGCTCACATCATTTTCCTGCTTGCCACAATAAGGAGAAGTTCTGCATCATTACCTGAAGTGACTCCTATTTGCATGAAACTAGATTTTATAAGTAGTTAAAGAGTTTGATAGTTTCTTTAAGCTATGACCCGATCTAGTTTAAAGACACTTTAAAAGACAGGGGCAGTTCCCAGACCTTGCTTAATGGGTGAAAGAAGAGGATGAAAGAGTACAGATCATTTGGCGAGTATAAACTGCCCACTGGTCAACCAGAGTCCCATTACTAACTCAGCACAACAATGGAGAAAGGAGAGGAGGGTGATGATGAAAAATAGACGTATGAGGTGGATGGATTCCATATGTTGCTTTCCTCTCAGACAGGGAGCAGCAGACCTGGATCAGGTTCCCCATCCCAAATCCCAGTCCGAGAAGCATCAGTGAGAAAGCTCAAAAACTGACCACAAATCCACATCTAGGATTTCTTTATCCTTTCCATCAGGGCCTTTATATGTTACCGTTTTGCATAGTCTTCATGTTTTTACTCAAGATGACATGCAAAGAATGCACTAAGGTTGTGTTCGAGTTCACATTATTGAATTTGATTAACCATAGACTCCCACACCCCAGGCTGATGAGCAGCACATCCAGATAATCAAATACAAATAAAGTTCACGTGTGTTTAATCACCTGAGCTTGACATTTAATAACTTTTTGTCTTATTTCAAAGACCGATGAAAACCTGATTCTTTAATACACTCTCGTTAACATTCCTCATAGCACTTCTTAAGTATTTACATCGCATTTGTCCTTCGGGTTCTTCGCCTCATTAAAGGTGCGCTGTAATAATTTTGCCGGGACTAATGCATAACATATATCTGCAGTGGTGTGCAAGTGATGCCGATCACTGCCAGTCTTTGTTGATTCGTGGCTGCTGAAATGTCAAGTTGTCAGACGGTCGGAGTCGCTGCAGCTCTGTGTACTTGATGCTCCAGACTCCCAGGCTCCCCAAACTGCTCCCTGTGTGCACTTAGTTCAGCTCCTCCAAAGCCTGAGTAAACTGTGGCATAACATCTCGAAGGTAGCAGGGTTTAGTTTAAAAGGCTTAAACACTGATGTGGAGTTTTAGTCAAACAGCTGAGGGAGTCTGGGGACAACACGTCCAGCCAAAACCTCATGTTAAGTTGTTGACTGCCAACAAGCTCCTGAGATACAAAATAAATATATCATCAACGATATATCTGTTTAAATGGAATTGGAAAGTGCAGAAGTATTAAGTTGCTGGTTGCCAAAAAACAGATAGGAGAATTCAGACTAACACATTTTGGGAAGTGGGGCGGAAGAACAGTTTCCTTTTTTGTAGCCTTCGAATCAACAGTTACCCCTTAGGCTAGGATCAGTCCGTCAGTAACTCTTAAAAAGGCAACAATCAAACAAAGCAGTAGGGTCTGCAGATGGATCGCCTCACTGAAAGAAGGTTGCTGGTTTGAATCCAGGTTCGGCTGGGGTCTTTCAGTGTGGAGTTTGCATGTTCTCCAACGTGTCTGCATAGGTTTTCTTCGGCTTCCTCCCACATCCCAAAGACCCGCAGATTGGGGTTAATTGAAGACTCTAAATTGACCTTAGATGTGAATGGTTGTTTGTCTCTGTATGTTAGCCACGTGATACGCTTGTGACCAGTCCAGGGTGCTCCCCGCCTCTGGCCTGATATCAACTGGGATTGGCTCCAACTCCCCCCCGCGACCCTCCAAGGATAAGAGGATAATAGAAAATGGATGTATGGATGTATGAACACCTCTTAAACTAGTTTTTCATTTGAAGTTTTTTGTAGTGGTCTTTAATGATCGCTAGTACCATAGCCCTGCAGTGATTTATTTTATTAGAGCTGTGGTTAGTATTCCTGAAAAACTAGAAAGAGCAGGCTATACTTTGAAAAAGTTAAACCAATACATCTAAAAAGCCAACTTTTCCGTGATTTGCTTGCTTACTTGTGGCAGGCAGGTCAGGTTAAAAATGTCTGAAAACTTGCCGTGACCTAAATCTATATGATAGGGTTCATATTCCAGACTATAGGTTTGATCCAATCAGGGTTTGGTCAGATCTTGGACTGTAGCAATAAGACAGAAATGGAGAAACCCCATTCCTGTATTTTTCCCTCCAACTATAAGCTCTCAGATTCTGCGGTGAAAGGAAATGGAGAAACAAATTGGAGCAGATAGGCACAGCGCTGCTTTTTCCACGCATCATTTGTGATCAACATTTATCAAACCCGTGACCAGTTCATGCAAATAAAGAAGACAAAAGGAGAGCGGGAGATGTGTGGTTCAGATAGCAGACCTCAGTCATAATGGGCCGCTGGTATGATGTATGAGCCAATTTAAATAACATAAACCTTCACTCCATCTGGAAACTTGCATGCTAACTCACACATGCGTATACATGTATAATATCCAAGTGCACACACACACACACACACACACGCACACGCACACACACACACACACACACATAGAATTTTACAGACCATGTGGCGTTAACAAACAAACATTACCCTTTGCTTCTCCACGTCCCTGGAGCCGCTGGAGCCATAGCTACAACAACTGGGCTTCTTCAGTCTATTTGGCTCGTCCACCTTAATCTACATCAGTCGAGCTATGGGAGCTGCAGGATGCTGGCACACAATGAAAAACAGTGTGAGAGAGGGAGAAGTGCAGAGATTTCCTCCACGCCAACCGTTCAATGCTTCAATTTTGGGGGTTTTATCGTGAAGTTTAATTCGTCTGTCTCACTCGGGAGAAAAAAAAGATGATGGCTCATTTGGCTCTCCAGCTGCTAAATGTTCACAGGCATGTCGCTAACTTTGTCCGTTTGCCATCTGGTGCTGGGCAGGTAACAAACAGTGAGTAGTCCAAGCTTAATGCCACCAGTTTCCTCAACGCTGGCCTCCGTCCCAACACTGGCACCAGACTGGCTGAGCACATTGGCACTGGTTCTGTTGTCAACACTCGGGTAGCTGATTTTTATTTTTTTGTAAGGGGTATGGGTTCTGACAAACAGGAAGTGTTGCATTTCTACTTCGTAAACAAAAGACGAGGAACTGGGCTGTGAACTCGGTTCCGCTCGAATTAAGTTTGATTAAAGGTGAAGAAAACATAAATAAATACATGGATGAGAGCCTGGCAACCAAACTGTAAAGCTGCTTTAAGTCATGCACCCAACTCCAGATAATGTGACATTCTCCGATGGGGCTTGTACGTGATAATGTCCGAGTTTTTTCATGTGCACATGATCTTTACAGCGGAGCTTAGATGTTTCATCCTGCCTCTGCCTGCTGCACCTGCCCCTCCTCTGAACACTGGAGCAGAATCTCTCCTGCTGCTTTGTTCATGCATTAAAGGAAACTTCCAGAGAAAGTCCAGACCCGTATGTATGTATGGACACAGACGTAAAAAAAAAGACCTCTAAACAAAAAACAAAGAACTCCTGGACTACCACTTACACAAGCATGCACACACACACACACATTCATAGGTAGAAACACTTCAACAAATACGAATGGAATCATAACCATTGCAGGTGGCCGACCATGATAACAAACAGCTTAATTAGGTACAGGTAAATGTTACAAGGCACTTTCTATTATCTGGACTTACAATAATATGCCAGATGAAGTAGCGTCTGGCTGACTTAATGACAGAGATGGGGGGTCGCCATGCGGAGCAGGGGGGGAAGTGGAATGTAAAAAAACACAACTGGTTAAGAGCCACATACAACATCACTGCCTCTGGAGTGTGAGCCAAGATTAAATGTCCTCTACGTTTCTACAAATTAAAGCTATGCTTCGAATGAGAAGAAAGATTGAATTCAGATCCTGGATGAGCAAATTCAGCACTGCGGAAACCAAGGGATCGAGCGATAACTTATTTTCACCGCTCTCTACGTCTGTCTATTTCTTTTTTATGACATGCAGATCCTGACATACAACCCACCATGACATCACCAAATGGTTTTTGAAGCCTCCAGTTTGCCATTTTGTCTATCTTGATTTTTGGAAAAACCAGGGGTAACCACATTTGCTGGAGAAGGGGAGGGAGCCAGACTTAGGGCTTTAGGACACGCCCAACTACACCTGTGACCTGCGTCCACTGGATGGTACAAGCTGTCAATCATATGGTATCGATGACCTCATTGCATTCTGTGTTTTATCCCCTACTATATTATAAATAGGAGCATCATTTTCAAAATGACCATCATGTTGTATTGAAGAAGACTAGACATTGAGACAATAAACTCCTCAGTGTTATAGATCAAGTGACTAGTAGAAACATTTTCTCATAGACATCTATAGAAATAAACTTATTTTTGCAAACAGTAGAGTCGCCCTCCGGTGGTATATTGAGAGAATGCAGATTTCAGGTACTTAATAAGATTCTACTTCCACTTTTATATCTAGTCTTTGATCAAAACAGGAGTGGACAGGTAGTCATGGTGTTCTTAACCCTGTTAGTTGTTGAGATTTACACTTACTGGTAGATGTCAAATTAAGACCTCCTACCAAAGTAATGAAGAATGGAACTTTTTAGTGTTTTTGTTTTGTTAAAAAACTTCAAAAAATATAGAGAAAATGTCAATGATATTGGTGTCCATACACTTTTCTTATACAGGTGTCATGAACACATACTGCACATGTACTTGATTTCCTCCATCGTGAACAAGACATTTAAATTAAAGCCAATTCTTCATTCACTGCGAGATGAAGCAGGAAGTCGTCAAGTCTCCGTAGTAACTGACCAGCACATACATTTCTGCTCTCATCAGCTCAGCTTGGACTGAGGAGGATATCCACTCATCGTCCTAATATCTCTGGTGAGTATGAATCTAATACTCCTGTCTGAAGTATGGCAAGGGAGGCTTAGAGATACCCTGGCTACTTTAGTGCAATTTTTTCAGTTTTCCTATGTCTCGCTCTTTAACTGTCATCTCTAATCAATTCTCTCATTGGTCCCTTTTGGCGTCGCTTCCTTTAAATCCCCCCGATTTCAGCTCATCTTACTGCAAAATGTACAGAGAGATGTTTTTTATTGAAAGAGATGAAGGAGAATTTTAGGTCTACATTGACATTGAAGGAAGTAAATAGGGATAAGGACAATGTGAATGATGAAAGAGCAGAAAATGAAATGATACTTATCTTTCAGTCCTCAAAAGAAGCAAAGTTCATGCTGTTCTTTTCCTCAGATTCAACACAGCTCTTTCACAACCTTTTCAAAGATGTGATGCTGATGAGCCAAATGATGAAGTATTTCATTATTTCTGAAACCTGATCTTTAGTTTAACTTAACAAGATGATCCACAGTCCTCACTGTGACAGACGACTGGCTGATCTTCTGATATTCCCCCTCTGACATGACATGCAGACTTTATTCTCATAATATTTTGACTTAAATCTTGTAAAATTACTACTCTTCTCTTTTTCAGCTTTCTGCACTATCCACCACTCCATTCTGGTCGAAACTACTCTATGGATGACACATCAACTTCCGGAGCTTCTCAGGCAAGCACCAAAACTGGAAGAAAAGAGAAAGGAAGTTACAGGTGACTGAAGCCATGCTGAGGGAACTGTAAAGCATACTTATCAGTATCACAGAGTCACTCCAACCCCTGAGGAGGTTGATACGTTGAGAAACTGTATCACAGAGTAGCCTTGGTAGTGTGATAAAACTGATGATGAGTTTGCAAATATGAGGATCATGCTCAGTGACTTTGTCGTAGGTTTGAATCCTGGAGGGTGCGTGTTCTCCTTATCTGGATGTTCACCCTGTGACACTGGGTTGAAGCATCGCTTTCTTCACAGTGACGTACCTCAAAGATCTCTGTTTCTATTCTTCTCTTTAAACTACATGTACATCTCTCGTTCAGGTTATTCACTCTTGCATTGTTACTCGTCACTGCTACGCTGATGATGCACCGCACTCACTGCATCTGCCCTTCCCCCCAAATGATCGAGCTGTCTCAGCTTGGATCTCATCCTGACTTAGATAAACCCTTTCAGAAAGATACAGAGGAGGATGTCTGCACGTTCTGCTGAGTTTTCCCTTCACACATGATTCGCTTGATTTCTTTGTTGTCGATAAAGCACAGAAACGCTTGCATCAGCTTTTATCGTCGAAAGCTCTCTTAATATCTTTGTAGGTGTCTTCTACATGTATGGCACCATTTTTATTGTGTGCGTCTGTTGCATGTTAGAAACGTGATCCACACCCCCACTTGCTCACTGTGAATACTGCAGAGGATCTCCGACTGTTTTCTCAGATCAGCTCCTTCTGGACTTTCTGCAGATTTTATACTAGAGAACTGGCCAGAGAAAGTCTGCAGAAAGTTGGGAGGCTCAAACTCAGAGCTCTCACTTCGGGGCTGTGGAGTTCATTGCATGTCTGAAAGCAGCTATAGAGTCTTAAATTGAACGATGACAATGTTACCCTCAACTCTGTCTCTGTCTCTGAGCGGGACCAAAAAAACGGTCGTCCACCAAGCATCAACCTCTTGGTTACAATGGGCATTTCAGACACCTAATGGGCAGCTGACCCCGTTTGGATTCGGAGGCAATAGAGATAGAGTTTTTTAAATCGCATTACACTGTGGCTCACTCCGACACCCCTGTCATGTGTTTCCACTTTTGCCATGATTGTATTCCTCTTCATTATTCATTCAAACAGGGTTGCAAGCAGTGGCCAGCACTTGTAGCAAATGCCTTCCATGTGTCTCTAATTGCCTCAGTAGAGGTATTTAACACAAGGTGAAGTCATTAACACATGGACTCACTTGTCAGATGTGGAGCCAGGCGGCCGTGGGTGAACGAGTCGACCACAGCTCACTGAAGCTTTCTGAAAATATATAGAACTCAGTTTACTGAAGTGTAACGTAGAGAAAATAATGAGTCTTTAAAGGTCTCACCGGTTCGAAGGTTGGAGACTTTTGAAATATTTAACTTGCAATGGATATAAATAAATTAACATACTGGTTAATTGCCGTTCATTAATGGTAATTTTTGTATAACCTGTTGATCTTTTTCATAACAACTTTTAGCTGTTAGGGTGCCATGTATTTATCGATTGATACAATGCACACGACAGCCACTGCATTTATGAAGTTTTTCTTGAAACTGTTGCTCATTATTTTAAAACCAGGGGTCAGAAATATGATGTTGCACTTAGAATACCCTGAAATCATACTTTAAACGTCGTTAATAAAACTGGGTATTCATGCCTAAGCCAATAGTGCCATCTGCTGTCCAACTGAGAGCTCTGCATCCATTGAGTTGCATGTAAAAGCAGAGGTAGTGATGAACAGATAATCTGAAGCAGAAGATATGCAGACTTCAGTCTCCAGTCTGCTGGAGACCTGGCAAAGCAACGCTGAGGTTTTGGCACCAAGCAAAGTGTAAGTGAATTGTCAGGGTGGGTGTGGATGTGATGAGTGTCGAACACAGAGGGAAATAAGCCTTTTTCATAAAAGACGATACGACATGTCACAGTGGGAAAAGCAGTTGTTCGAAACAAGTAAAAATGTGTCGGCCTTGAGCGGCTTGTCCCATTTGTAATCTGGACAAATGAAATGTTAATAAATCTTGGAGAGGTCCACACTCCAGAATCAGGCTACACATTAATTTACAACGTCAGATTTTGAAAACAAGTTGTTTTCTTCAGTGAGTTCATAGACTACCATGTAGTGTAAGATATATATCAATAAATTCTAAAGGCATTTGTGATACCTTGACATTTCATCTCTAAACTGAAAAAAAAATTATATCCAATACTTTAGTTTATGAACAATTACCCTCGAAACTGTTCTTGTTGTTGTTTAGGCATCGGAAATGGAGATTCACCTGCTGCGTTCTTCATATAGTAAAAAACAAACTTCTTGAATTTTTTTGGGAGATTATGTCTGAAAATGGTTTTATTCTACTACACTTGTATTAAAAAATCCACAGGGTATTTGACAGACTGTTACACTCACTCCATATGTCACAGGCTGTGGTCTGCCCCCTGAGCTGTTATGTGAGGCTCTGCGCACATCCACGTCAGAGGGCTTCCCTTTAAGTCTATCTGTGATCAGCACATGGTCAGTGTAAACACTGGAGGACATCCCACAACGCCCAGCTGTGTCGTACACATCCACGTGCCAAGACATCACACACATATACACAAACACATACAGTACACACATGTGCTACACAAACATTACTTGTGTCTAGAGAAGGAACTCAGTAACAGGTGTTCAGTTGGACGAAGGAACAGCTTCCACAGCATCTCCTTTCCTGAGGTTTAGCACTGATCATAAAGAAGCTTGAAAACCCAAAGGAAAAAACTGAACATAGTGAAAGGCAGGTGGGATCAACACAATTTTTTCCAAGTTCACTCTGCACCATAGATTGAATATAAAAGGCCAGCACACAAACAATAGAGTATACTATATTTTAGTAGAGGACTCACCAATGACATGGAATCTTTCTGAAGTAGGTGCAGAGCTTTTTCAATGGAAACGCAAACAGTCCATTCCAATCAGGCAGGTTTAGAACAGGCACTGCATTAGTAATAATAATAGAGATAGAAGAACAATTTAAATCAAGAATAAGCCTTTAAAAGGTTTTTCATTCCTGAGCCTTTTGGCCCTGGTGCTCTGTCCCTCTAGTTTCAGCCCATATTCAAAAAGTGACAGCAGACCCCTGCCTGAAGATCACAAGCTGTACTGAGGTTGAAAAGGAATAAAAATATCAGAGATAAGGTCTTGGGACAGATCATGAAGAGCCTTATAGGCTACATCCATACGTTTTAGTTTAAAAACTGCATTTTGCTCACGTACACTGGGCATGTGCCTGTAATTCAGTAGTAGGTTGCAGAACTGTTGCAGATTGTTTGAATAGCAGCTTGTCTACCAGGCATGTAAGATGTTGGGTCATCGTAAAATGCAGAATTTCACCGAACGAGAGCTGTTCGCAAAGACAGCAGGGTCAGCAACCCTATACATGTTCTGCTCTGGACTGGTAGCTGAGGCTCGTGCTGGTGGTTTTCTTACGGAAGGGGGTCATGTGATTGGAGCCTGACCAATGCGAAGGCTTCGCCGTGACAGAAAAGACCCAATCAGCAAGCGGCGTGAGCGTCTCCATCATCCGGTGCACAGAACGCCCTTTGACCCCTCCGAAAGCAGCTTCGATTTCACACACTCCTGTTTCATTAAATCAATCATCATGTGATCTCCTGCTCCAGTTGTTTACAGTGTTTATGGCCATAATCTATCCTGGGGCTTATCTCACAGTGTAAGCGTTACAAGAGACGGGGGGGCCCATTCATTGTGGGGGGCCTTAAAACATGAGTAATGGCCCCTAAATGAGGGGATCATCATCCCTGTGTGATGGCACATGAATTTGATTAACAGCAGCAGGGGGGCGACTTGGCCATTGATCAGCTTGATGATCTTGGGAATTTGATCCCTTTTGTTTGGAGCTGAATGAGTGAAGATGATCTCAGAGGAGGAATAATAATAATAATAATAATAACAACGGAGGAATAAACCCGTCACGGGGGGTCTCGGTGTTTACTCTGAGTCACTGTCCCGTGGGGAGGGGTGGGGTACGGTGACCGGAGGGGACTTGCGTTTCAGAAGGGAACGTGCGCGTTAACTGCGGCTTTAGAGAAAACGCGCTCTCGTGTGCGTCACGGCTTTGGGCTGTTCGTTTGCTCTCCCGCGACTGGGCCCGTGCTGATAACACACAGCTGGGCCCAGAAACACATGACATCATTATGGGATAACTTTGTTTGGTCGGCTATACAAACTGCTTTCACCCTCCCATCGATACTCACAGATAGGGGCCAATCTTTAAATCCATGCGATATTTCCTCGCACGGCATTTACTTCACTTTCTATTATGTATTCGCTTTCGAAAAACACCATGAGGGTTTTTCGAAAGCGTCATTTTTTGTATGGTAGTCTCCATGGTGACTCCTGTCAGAGGGGTTTATCACTTTTGTAAATGATCTTCTAGCGTCCATATCTCTGCAAACATGCTTTCTGATAAAAGTCTGTTTGGTTGTGAACAACAGGGCCTCTCACCTCCTCTAACCTGGACATACAAATTAAGGGAAATTGCTCATGTATTTATTGCTACCTTTATGGCTCACTCTCGGGTCGTTTTCACCTATCTTTTGTGTGTCTCTCCCCATATCATCGTCAATCACGGCCCAATCATCTCCCAGTGTTAGATGAATACAGGGGGGCAGCCAGTCTTCAAATCCAACGCGGGGGTCGCACCCTTTATCACCCACCGTGCGCACACAGGTCCACTCTCTGTCTAACAAAAATGGCTGCAGGAGCTCTGAGCATCTGGCTGCTCGTCCTCGCCCTCCATCCCCGATGTGTCACTCAGCTCGCCATCCCGCAGCGGGGCAGGGGATGGGCGGCTTCGGACGAGACGAAGAAGACGGCCAGCGAGCACCTGGACGCGCTGCTCCAGCTGAAGGAGTCGCTCCGGGGTCCGGCGGCGGCGGCCCCTCACAAGAAGGCCCCTCAGTTCATGGTGGATCTCTTTAACGCGGTGTCGGTCACGGACGGGAGGCCAAAGAGCCAGAAGGAAATTCTTGAAGGAAACGTTGTGCGGAGCTTTGTGGATAAAGGTGAGTAATACTAAACCTGGCCACAGGATTTGACGCCTGATTGTTTGTTTTGAACGGTTGTTTAGTGAGACAATAATTTATAGAAGATAAGTTTAAGTTTAAACGCGTGCGTAAATGTCATCCAGGCGCGCAATTACGCACGGATACGTATATTTAACAGCGAAATGCGGAGAATTTACTCTTAAATCGGATTATTTCATCGCTTGACTGTATGTGTGCTGGATGTTTCCCCGCCTGCAGGTCATGCTGGAGAGAGGTTCCACTTCTTCGACCTGTCGTCTTTCGGCAGAGAAGAGAGAATGATCAAAGCGGAGTTTCGCTGGTTCAGGAAGAAACAGAAGTTTTACATGGGAAAGTCATACGGGCCTCATTTCTATAAGGTAAAGGCTTTAATTTATATGTGTGTTTAGTCCTGATGTGATCTTCTTCCAACATGGTGACTCATGTTCCTCAAACAGTTCACCTGCTTTAATGTCTGCACAGACTAGGCCACATAAGAATTTAGAGTGATGAGGTTTGAAAGTGACAGTGGTGTGTTCTGATCGTCCAGGTGGATCTGTACGAGGTGTTGGACAGCCGGGTGAAGCCTTGGAGAGGAAACCTCATCACCTCCAGACTGGTGCCCCTCTACACTCAGGGATGGGAGGTCTTCAACGTGACTCAAACAGTAATGACCCCTTCATTTTGTTTTATTTCACATATTTAAAATAATTGAGCATTAATAAAACCTCTTCTTTTTAGCACTTGTTTTCCTGTCACCACTCACATGTCTTCATTTGATTATACCAAGACATAATTTGTTCACATGATGTAGTTATTTACCCAATCTAACAAGTAAAAGTATATTTCCCAATTAACAATTGTTTAATCTTGCTCTGACTGACAGGTATCTAAGTGGATCCGTAACAGCCAGGAGAATAACGGCATCCTGATGGTGACCTCCCTCCCCTCTGGGACCTGGATGGAGTCGGCGGTGGCTTCATCCAAGCAGAAGGCAGAGCTGACGGAGGCAAACTCCTACCTGGTCATATTCTCAGATGATGTGAAGACAGGAGCGTTCAACCAGTCATACCTGGGTAAGGGGCAGGTGGCAGTGTTGTGTGTGTGTGTGTGTGTTAATATGATGGTATATAGGGACATGAGAGAGGCATTCATCTGTGTTTGCATTTGTATTTCAGTAGCTCAGTTGTTAAAAAAGAAATATTAATACATAAATTGTATTTATTCAGTATAACATTAAAAAGAACTCTAACATATTAATATGAATGTAATATATGTATATATAGAGAGGCGGTAATTGCAGGGTAACTAGCAATAAGAAACCCGAAAAATTGCGATAATATCACAATACAGCTATTGTGCGATGATTGATATATTTCGAAGACAATCATTTAACGATACTTCACGATATCTGTCTAACTGAAGAAGAATGCAAAATGCCCCTGAAGATGTAAAGTGCAGGATTTGTGATTTTATTTAATGCAGTTTGGTTTCAGTTTGACAGACAAAAACAAAACAATGCTCACAAATCACACTGTAACTTGTCAATGTGCTCATCATTGTAAGTATAAACTGGAAAAAGTCCAAACTATATATATATATATATATATATATATATATATATAAGTAAGTAAATATCAATATTTAGTGCAAGCGTTTCAATAATTGTATCTTATGAATCAGGACGATTATATTTTGTAGGAACAAAACTTTGTCCCACCCCCACTGTAGTGTAATCATAATGACTGATGGAGTTACACTAAACTCAAAATAACTTTAATTAATTCCACAGTTCAAACCCAATTAATCTATCTATTAGTGCAATTTAATTGTATTTATGCATGAATATTCATGTCTGCTTGCATCTTATTTGTCTAAATACTCAATATGTGGATTTCAGTTGAAAAATGTAGACTTTAATACCTACATAGGACACCACAGCATTCTGATGAATAATACATTTCTCCAATCTGCTATGCACTTGTTTTGTGTTTGGTCTGTATGACAACAAAGTCCATCTTGGGTCTTCAATCTAACGTGATGGTCTTTCCTTCTCTTTCCAAAGGACAAGCTCAACCTGCAGCAGCAGCCCCTGAACGCCGCGACCACCGCAGCCGAACGCGACGAGCACCTCTCGACTCCTCGCCCTTCGACCAACCCCAGCCCTGCCAGCGGGTCCCCCTCTTCGTTGACTTCGAGGAGATCGGCTGGTCGGGCTGGATCATCTCCCCGCGGGGTTACAACGCCTACCACTGCAAAGGCTCCTGCCCCTTCCCGCTGGGGGGCGGCCTCAAAGCCACCAACCACGCCACGGTGCGCTCCATCATGCACGCGCTCAAGCTCTCGAGTGACGAAGTGGGAGCGCCCTGCTGTGTGCCCGACAGACTCCAGTCCATCAGCTTGTTGTACTTCGACGAGGAGGAGAATGTGGTTTTGAAGCAGTACGACGACATGGTGGCTTTAAGCTGTGGCTGTCACTGACCGCCTGTGAGCTCGTTGACATCAGGACAATGCTGAACGGGGAGGACCGTTGACTTGAGTTGATTAAAACACTGTATTTTTGTGCATATGTTTAAAATATTGTATTATTTTTTAGAAATAAAATTCCCCAACTATTGAGCAGCCTTTCTTTACTTTAGTCTATGGATTCCATAACATTTACATTACAAAACAAAATAGACTTTAGTTGATACCAAACTGTTTTAATGATTCTCAGTTGAGATGAGAGGGGGAGTTAATTCAGTTTAAACCTGGGTCCCCATGTCAATCTAATAGCCCAAACCCCGAAAATATGAAGTTCTCAAGAATATCACTAGTAACCAGGTGATTAATTGCAATTGAATAACTTTACATTTCAATATTGTGTTCATATCAACTCTGAATTCTTTGAGAAGTACTTTGCTGAGTGTTCAATATTGTTTGGATCACTTTCAAAATGCAGAGAGGCAGATTAGGGAAGTGTGAGTCATCAGCATTTTAATCTCACTGGATTCAAGAAGCTAAAGAGGATGTAAACTAGTTGGCAGTTTTAACAGATATGAGTAATTGTGTTTAATGTTTTCATTTAGTTTTACGAACACCTATAGCAACAGGATGGAACAGCTCAACAGCCATAAAATATGCTCCTGTTAAACGTAGGATACTGTACAAGCTGAATTGACCAGCAGATGGCAGAATAGAGCTGCAGCTGAACACTACAAACAATCCAATGACAGTCTGCACAGAATAATTATACCCTCAGAAATAAATACGTAATTTTCAGTTAATCAGTGAATTAACTACCTCACAGTACTGGATATTAAGTTTCTCTGCAGGCCCCAAGTTAATACAATTGTAACATTAAAAGTTTGTAAATATAATGTTACTGTTAATATAAACTTAATAAAACTATTCATAAAAATGTTAGATGTCAGTAACTGACTAGCCACTATTTGGTGATTGACAAATAAGGTATCAAATCAAAATTTTATTTGTTGTAGAGAACTTTGGTGAACATGTTGGGAGTTTCATGTATTCTTCATTTCGACTGTTGTGCTTTAAATGATCAATGAGTGGAGTGAATGAATACCACTGGTACAATAGAAGTCTGTAAAAACAGTTTGTTTTTATTGGAATGGATCACAGACACAATACAGCCCTGCTTTGTTCTAGTTTAGAAAAATGCCAATGCAACAAACTCGCAAAACCAATTCTCCTTCATATCCTCTGCTTATTAAAAAAAAACATTGTTTTCAATAACGCCAATTCAAGCATTTACATGGTATACATGAACTCTGTGTTGTATCAGACATCTTCCACGGCAATATCAACTTCAGCATGCAAAGAATCTGAACATTTAGTTGCGTGAAAACAATAATAATTAATATCAGTAACAAATTAAAGGTTAGATTTTTTTAAACAATTATCTTTATTTCAGATATCTCTATCTTGAGTGACTGGAAACTGTCTGGTGGAAAAAGATTCTCAAGCAACAACCTTTGCAGGTAATAAAACAAAAGAAACGGCACAATACCTGAAAAGTGGTAGAGATCAAAACACCACTGTAGTTAAATATAACAAACTCAGCATTTACAATAAATATTCCACATTTACATTCAAGCTTTCCCTCTCTGTTTACAATTAAATACATGATGTACATGGATTATCCACATCCATCACCTGTCTCGAAAATTGCACATTGTCTTCCACAAATCCTTAAATTCATATCCAAACGATAGGATTCAACAGCAAGTCGTCATTCACCCAAAAATTCATAAATTGCTCTCGGTTTACAGTCAAGTCAAAAAGAAATTCTCTGTATAAATAGCGATAGAACTTCACAAAGCCCACACTAGCTAAAACACAATGTCCTTCTTGTAACATTACAATTTTTTTCTCAGTTACAACTTCGTTCTCATAATATTACAACTTTATTCTCGAAATAGTTTTTCCTCATTATGGCTAATGTCACTCGATCGTAGACAAACAGCATATTATTAATCTCAGAAAACACAGGGGCTTCATTACATTTAACATTCAACTGTCAAATGTCAAGAACTTCAGTAAAAGTGTACAAAATAATTCCTGGGATGCAATGAACACAACAATCTGATGCGAGAAAACAGCATATGATGAGGTTGGGTTTTTCCTCTGGAACTTCACGTCTTATCAGCTTGGACAGTCCAGCTCCTCCGTGCCCATGAACTCCCCTAACATGTGGTCATGTTGACCATAGACAGGCTCTAAATACTGATGTCCCTCCATACAGAGCATTTGCCTTGACCTTTCTGGGCGTCTCTGCTCAAACTCCTCTGGCTCTATAACAGTAGTTTGAATGATAGCATTCTGAGCCATGGGGGACAGAGGCACTGGCACAAAGCTGTGGTACACAACCAGAGGCGGGGTCAAGACCTCCATTGGGGAAGCCTGGGGAATAGCACCCTCTGGGGGCTGGACTGGCAGCTGCACGTAGCTTCCTGTTTCGGGATCAAAGAAGGTTTTTGTCTTGACCTGTACGGGCATGTCGACGAAGAAATACTGCCCCGATTCTGGATCCTGGAGGAGCTTGCGTTGGGTCATGGGGAACGACTGTGCGACAATGGCGTGCTCGATGCTGGACTGGCGTGAAAACTGGCTGTTGTAGCTAGACTGGCGGGACAGAGTGGGAGGGTGAGATGCTTCAGTGCTGTACGCATCAATGCTCTGACTCCTCCTCGACGGGTTGTCTCTGCTCGCCTTGTCTCTGGCTCTGCCTCTCTGCTGGATCCCGTCCATGATGGATTTCTCAATGCGCTGCGTCCGTGGATCAAACCTCTCGTTCGCTGACATATCGGCACTAAGCCTGCGTTCCACTTTGTCTCCCAAGTATCTATCAATGCTCTGCGACCGTTGGAATGGCCGGTCCGACATGGGGCTGACTTGAGCTTTGTACACAGGTACGTTACTGATGACCCTGTCAGTGCTGTAATGTCTTTTGGACTTGTCCCGAATGTGTCTGTCGCTTCTGCGGCCTTGCCTTTCGGTTTCAACACTGGGTAGTGCTTCTTTGCTCTGCTTGTTGCTGTCCGGCGACTTGTTGCTCCGTCTCGTAGTATTGCGGTTAGTCTGTGTTCTGTCTGGATGGTTGTCTTCGCTGTTGTGAGCTCTGTCTTCATGGAGTAGTTGCTCACTTCCTTCACGGTTTGTTCTACCAGGGGGATCTTCACTCTGATGGTGGTGCTTTCTCTCGATGCTCTTGCTATTCTTACCGCTGCTGCCACTTTTTTGCTCTGATTTGTCAGCCTTGTGTCTGTCTGCTCTGTGCTTGCTGCTGCTTTGAGTTGACTTGTTGGGGGACTTCCGGGCTTCCTCCTTCTTGATTCTTCTATTCGTCAGCTTAATGGCTTTGAGAACAGCCTTGTCAGATTTAGGCAAGACAACGGGGGGTTTGGGTACCCAAGTTTGGCTTTCGTTTCCACTGTAGGTGGATCCGGAGCCTTCGCTGAGAACCTTGGACACATCACGCTCTCCTGGGACTCCTGCGCTCATTCCCATCTCAGCCGTGCTGGTTGTTCCGCTCTCCACACCTTCAGATGATGGACTCACTCCTGACAACCTGTCCTCCTCCTGTTGGACAGTGAGGAACTGTCCAAGTTGGGGTTTCTTAGGGATTTCATTTAGTAGATTTGAAGGTGAAAGCAGCAGACGAGGCAAATTATTGGTTACAATCTCTTTAGGGGTGAAGGTTTCTGCTGGAGGTAAGGTGGTATCACTGGTAGTGGTCTCATTAACAAGTGTGAGCTCTGGGTTTTCCTTTGCTCGATCTTCTCCCCTCTCTGAACCACCCAGACTACCTCCAAGTACCCAAGGTTGTAGTTTCTTCTTCGACTTAATATTAAAAGTGTTGTCTTTGATTTTAAATAAAGACGGGATTGCCAAAGTTGGTGAGAACGTGTTAGGGGGTGATATTGGTGTCACTGGAGGTTTTTCATCTTGAGTTAAACTTTCATCTGCAGTGATGTTGTACTTCTCCTTGCTGTCGTAGGCGGGCACTTCTGCCTCTTTTTGAAGCGCTGCTATCGCTCGCTTCATAACCTCTGACTCACTTTCATGATCACTCAAAGAATAATATTCCACCTCAGTCCTGTCCAAATCGTGTGTTGTGTTTTGTGGAACATTCAGCTTTACCTCCACCTCTCCCATCAAGTTCTCCAGTGAGTGGTAGATGTTCGACTCTGTCTCATGGTTTCTGTACTGTGCACTATCTGCAGAGAAGTAAGAGGATTTTGAGGACAAGCTAGCTTGATCAGGTGGGCTCTGATTGACACTAACACCATTCACCAGTAGTAAAGGTGATATTATGTTTCTGGGCGTTTCACTGACGGCCTCTGTATCTCCATTTACTTCCTCAATGTGTCTATATGTTTTGTCCGATTCCTCTTCTGCAACTGTATTCCTGGTTACTTTCTCATCTGGTGTGATTGGCAGACGGTCCGGTCTTAAAGGGGCCTTTCTCTTTACCTTGCGAGCTTCCTGTGACTTTGCATTGCTGTTTTCAAATGCAGTTTCCCCTTTGGCCCTCACTGTCTGTAAATCAGTTGGCTCGTTTTCATCTCCCTTGAACTTTGGTGACAAGTGCAAGCTATTTTCAGATTGTAGGTAATTTGAAGATGAGATGGGCTCACAGACAACTGCATGAGGAGCTTTGATGGTTTTTGAATTTGCATTAATTACCAAATCCCACATGTCTTCATCATAAAGTGTTTCATTCTGAATGGGCAGAGTTTCTTTTGTGAACTGGTCACTGTGTCCCTCTTGTTTTCCTGAGCCTGTCCTCCTCCTCTCATCCAAGCACACCTCACCATTTTCATATTTCACAACTTCGTCTGAGGCATCCTCATCTACTGCATCATTTGAAATATTGAGTTCCATAGTAATGCTGCTATCTCTTCTATTGCCTCCTTTTTTACTCCTCGGAGGAACAGGTGGAGCATCTAACTTTGTGCTTCCGATTTCATTACTCAGACTTTCACCACTGTCTTCAGACACCTGTCTGGTTACATGTCTGAAATTCTCCACCTCTGATTCATAGCTAGGATTATAAGTTTGTTTAGCAATTACATGTTTAGCTTTAAGGAGTGAGTCTAGCTCATTGCCAACCTTTTCCATGACAGGTAGAGCTTTCCTATCACCCGGTCTGTGAGTCTCCCCATGCCTAGGCTCGGTTAGTGACAGAATCTGCCTCACGTGATTGCGGTCTCTCAGATCATTTAACCTCTCCTTTAGATCTGTCTCATTTAGTGCAGAAATGCTGCCATTTTGTCTTTCCTTGCCCTCCATCATTGAATCATTCATTGCGTTTTTACATTGCGGTCCCCTTGTTACATAACTTTCATCGCTAGCGTTCTCATCAAATGTTGAATTATCGTCTTTGTCGTCGAATTTATTCCTTCTCTTCTCCCTCTCTGAAATGATCTCCTCAAGTGCCATTTTGGCTTTGTCATAATTGTCATTTAGAAGTGCTTTGTTTACCATGACGTTAGTGACTTTCTTTGTGAAAGCCTCCTGCTTTCTCTGTTCCTTCTCTGTCTTGGAAAACACATCTTTCTTAGCTGATGTGTTCCCTCTCATAGATAGCATGCCCTTCTTTATATTACGAAGCTCTCTTGAGATCAAATCATTCTTCGCCCTGGCCTCCTCATCAATGTTAATAATCCCAAATTTGTTCCTTGTGTTCTCAAGTATGCGATCACCAAGCTTTGCCCTCTGCAGCTCTTTCAGAGCATGCAAATCATTCATAATGTGCTCGCTGTCTCTCGTTTGTCTTATTGACATCACATTCTCATCCTTCTCTGACCTTGTAC
This sequence comes from Pseudopleuronectes americanus, assembly GCA_038501795.1. Taxonomy (NCBI): domain Eukaryota; kingdom Metazoa; phylum Chordata; class Actinopteri; order Pleuronectiformes; family Pleuronectidae; genus Pseudopleuronectes; species Pseudopleuronectes americanus. The sequence goes on from CM076735.1 coordinate 5,859,011, forward strand.
TCTCTTTCGGATCAAGCTCCTCATATTCCTGTCCTTGATCATCATCCGTCACTGCACATCTCTGAGTTTTTATGTAATTGTTCTGTCTGGCTGAGAAGACATGTTTGCTCTTTGCTTGTTTTGGAAGAGATTCAATTTCCTTCTCTGGTAAATCTAGTTTCGCATCCACTGAATTACACCTACTGGATTTTTCAAAATTATGAGTCTCATGTTTGTCAAAAGCAAATTCAATATCAGATTTTGCAAAATTTCTCTTTGGAACTGGCGGTGGCTCTTTCTTGACAAGATTTTTGCCAACCAGTGTTGTACCAGTTGATTCATTTCTACTTTGAGAGAAAACATTGTTGTTTTCTGATAATGAACCCTCCCTCTTGTTGTTAACCTTTTCCTTTGAATAAGCAACCTTCTCATCTACTTCTCTGTCTTTCATTTCTTCTCCGTCTGGAATTGTCTTATTGATGCTCTCTGGCTGAGTCGCAGATAGAGCTTTGTTTTTCGCTGCATTGATTGCTTCCCTCGCTGCTCTGATCACATCCATTGTACTTGTGGTTTGGCCACTAGCCTCTTTTTCCTTAAAAGCAGTCTGAACTCCAGAGTCTATTTCTTTTGTGTCTTTCAACAGCTGTTTTGCTTTGTCTGGTAAATTTGTGAGTCTTTTCCCTACCGATAAGTTCGATGACAATCTCTCTTTCTCAATGGCACAGGGTGAAATTATGGGTGATAGATCTTTGCTGACATTTAAAGTATTTGGTAAAGGCCTTGTGTTTATTGGCAGTGCTGTTGGGGAGAGTTTGTTGAGCATTAGTGGTGAAAGTTCATCTGGCACAGTTAGTTGGTCTGTGTTTGCAGGAGCAACACTGCTTGCAGGAACTTGGACATATTTCATATCACTATCAACAGGGTTGGTTTTCTTGTACAAATTCAGAGAGGGGTAGTTTTGCTTCTTACCCATAGGGCTCCTGTTCTTATTTGAGCGTGTAAAGGGGGACATCGGATTCTCCTCACCATTACCAGCCTCCCTTTTGGTTTGCAGTAGATTTGATAACAAATAGTCAACTGATAGAGGCCTGTTAGTATCGTTGTTTGTAAGACCAGCAGTTGGGCTGCTGTCAGGTTCCAAGATCGGACTGCAAACGGTCTGTCCACCTCTAAAGATGGCAGGCGTGCTAAAGCCAGATGCATTGCCCTCAGAAACGGCGTGTGGATGCTTATAATGATCAGATTGTGGAGATTGGAGGCCACCATCAGGCAACTCTATAGTTTTGAATTTAGGCGGGCTGTAACGGCTTTTAACCCTTTTCCTGTTGTCCTTGAGGTTGAAGAGGATGCTAGAGGCAAGTGATTTGTAGCTCTCCCGCTTGACTGGAGGTTCAGGGGTCACTTTGACCTCGGAGTGTGGTCTAAGTGGAAGGTCAAGGTCATAGGACGAGAAGACTGAGAGGATCTCTGATGTGTCCGTTGGTTGTCTGGAGGGAATGAGAGGAGTCAGCAGTTGGCAGATGCTGAATGGAGTAGAGGCCAAAGAGCTGACCTCCTCTATTGCTTTCACCTCCACAGATTTAAGTTCCTTTTTGACCAACAAAAGAGTTTCATCAATTGTCTTTGAATAATTTTCCTGACTTGGTGTTTCTGACTGATTGACTGGAATTGCACTTCTTGCCCTTGACCTGTTGCGCCTCCAGGGGGCAGTAATCCCTTCTCCTCCCTCCGAAGAGCACCTTTTCTCCGCCGGAGTAGCTGAGGGCTTTGGCAGGACTTTCGGTGGAGGAGGAGGAGGGATGGGTTTAGGAGCAGTGGGAGGAGGGGGCTTAACTGCTGCTTTCTGGCATGACTGCGCCTCCACTGTGTGCAGAGTCTCTTTTTTGTGTGCATCTGTCAGTTCCTTGTAAAATGGCAAGTTGAACCATTTAGGGATATCATCGATGGGACGAATAGATGTCACTGTCTCCTCTTGGCCAAAGGGGAAGTGTTTAAAATCTCTCCAAGTTTGGAAAGGGCTTAACTCACTGTGGAGGAAACAGTTTTTGATGTTAAGTTTCTTTAATTTGACAGTGGTTTTCCCGTTTTTGATCTTTGAGGATTTCCCTGAGGGCAGGGCAGCATCCTTGCCTGTTTTGTTGGATGAGCCACCACCAGAGTGATGTCGATGATGGTTCTTGTCATGTCCCTCCCTCAGATTGGGGTGATAATCCGTGGAGAATTCCGATAACTCCTTTTGGATGCTGCGAAGTGCTGACTTATCCCATGATTCCCCATTAGAATCCATAGTACCTCCATTTTTGATTAACATCCCCTCACAGCTTTCCTCCGTGGCACTCAATGCCTTAAGGAAAGAGGTCATGTTGGACATACTCTTTTGCTGCTGCTTGTTCCACGGCTGGGCATTGTTTTTTTCACATTTCTTTTGCCCGTGTTTTTTAGATTCCTTATGATGAGTCTTTTTAAGGGGCTCCCCTGCCAAGGGTTTATGGCAGCTGAAAGGTGAAAATCCATACAGCACCTCATCATTATAAACTGCGTCATCTCCAACGCAGAGACTTCGGAAGGCTCGGTCAGTGAGAGTGCTGACCTCCCGGTCCGTCTCATCCATGAACAAGTCAGTGAAGCCATTGGGGAAGCGATGGTGGAGCATGCTCCCACCGCGATGGTTCACATGTCGCTTTTCCACACAGCTCATGATGGCAACAAGTTTGTTTCTGTCTTGTGCATCACCAGTCTTGTCTCCTCTACAGCTGCTGCAGCTCTGCAGCTCTGTAGGTCTTTTGTTGGTTTTGCAGCTCAGGTTGATGTCAGGGAAGTCGTGGCACATGCAAACCTCCTGAAGAGAAAAATAAAGAGTAAAATCAGTAACAGCAGTCAAAGGCTTTGGCTTTACACATACTCACTGGGGTGCACAATAAAAGCTATGATTACATGAACACCTCAATGGTTTAATGGCATGCAAACGGTTATGGATTGATTACTATAAATGGTTTTGAACCCTGTGGTTGCCCTGATGACCTTTATGTACATGACATGTGCCGACTTCAGCCGTGGTGTCACTATGCAGGCAACAGACAAACACTTCATACCATGCACTTGTCTATTTTTAACACTGTGTGGTACCTTGAGCCGTGAGTACTGTTTTTTAGCTATGAAAACAATCCTGACTCCATGTACAGGAAAAAACTTCATGAAAATAAAGTAGACATTTCCATTGTTTATGTCCTGTGCCCTAGATTGATGCTGGTCCCCTTCAAATGCCTTTATACCTTTTTCACATCCAATAGAATTGTGTGGTTGTTATAGAGACGACTCTTATGCAAAACTCTCGAGCTACATTCATGAATGTTAACTGAGGTGCAGGAAATGTAAGTAAATCGTCACATTGGTCACAGTGTACCTCAACAGCAGCTGCTCTACTGTAGCTCTCTTCAGCTATCTGGGTGACGGCCTAGAATAGCTCATTAACCCATTTATATGTTCTGACCTGGGAGCATAGTCACTGGCATATAACTCATCTCTTCAACAATCCACACAACCACGACTCTCCTTATAAGCGGATGGCATTGACTGAGATAAATATAAATATAGACCTTACATGATTTGGAGGCATATTTGATTGTGTGCCTTACATTTTTGTTTTATATAGTTTGTTCAGTACAGTAAAAGTAGCCAAGCTGTCCATTTGCCCTCATGCTGACGGTCAAGAATGATTTGAAGCAGCAAAAACATATTGTATGTTATAATAATAATATTGTCGATTATTATTTAAAATTTATGAGACCTTTTGTCTTTGCTGTATCTTGCTCTTAGCTAACAGAAGGCTTTCCATCAGACTTTGGGCACAGATCAAAACGAGCAACCCAGGTTAAATTACTTGAACCTTGTGACTTTACTGTCTCTTTAGACTAAAAAACAATTTTCCAGCTTTCACAACAGATAAGTCAGCAAATCAACCATCGACATAAACTATCATTACTATCATTGTTATTATTATTGAAACCTAACAAGGGAGGTTAAATTGCTCGAAGCTAGCCATGTGACTGTATCACACGACTAAAGTACAGAATGCTCTGGCTTCCCATTAGACTCTGGTCCCCATTAGTCTTCCAACTCTCATAACCAGAGATAAGTTAGCAACCACTTGCCATCATTATTATTATTATTATCGATAAAATCCAACAAACCAGTCTAAATTTCTAGAACTTGGTGTCGTTACTTTATCTTCCAACTAACTTACAGTATTTTGGCTTTCCATTTGACTTTGTTTGCCAACAATCTCCCAGCTCTTATAACCACAGATCAGTTAGCAACCACGGTACTTTCCCAGCATCTGCTCGTGTATTTATACCCAAGGAATGAAACACCCCAGTTAACTTTACTGTATGAAGACCACCTATTTGAACATAAGTATATCATTTCCCCAAATATTTATTGGATTATTACTGTACAGTAAATTATATGGCAGTATTCATGGCTAATGATTTAATAATTCCTTTAGGTGCAAAACATAAACCTTTAACTATGTTATACTCTGTCCAGTGGCCTTCAGTACTTTCCTTGTCTTTGTAAACATTGATAGCAACACACTGCTCCCTCACCTTGGTGATGGGTCTCTCTCATTCTGAGGGTGAGGGTCTTATCTAGACTCGGGTATCAAACAAATCCTCAGCGTAGAAACAAAAAATCCAGTATAGTACCACCTGCCGACCATGAAGAAATCCCAGTTAGCGGTTGTCTTTCACGGTGAACAAAGTTTTTCTGTCGAATTAATTGAACAAAGAAAACTCACCAAAGTGAGTCAAGCCCTCAGATCCATGTTTAAAAGTCACTGGTGTGTGCAGGCTCCTGATAGCAAGCTCAGAAGATACCAAAATAGACGCACAAGTCGCTGTGGCCAAACTGAGCAGCAACACTGGACGCTGGTGGTTCGCTCACATTGGAAGAAGCAGAGGGTGTCGAGTGGCAGGGCAGCAGGATGAAATGGACACTGTCATTGGTTATTTCTGTATCTGAGCAGTGAGGGCTGATAGGTTCCCACATGGACCCTCTCTTTAGTGTTTGGCATCTTTGACAACAGTGGACCTTCATGTCAGTGACGATGAGGCGTCTATCAGTTGAATGTTGGTGGAGACAGCGCAGACGGGGTGGGGTACTCACCTGGTTTCCAACGCTACTGGCTTACATTTAGCTCCAGACACATTTAGCCTTTGTCACCCAGGGAAACAAGGTCTCTGCTAATAGCCCATTGCATCACCCATCTCCAAATTAGTGGGACAGTCCCCGAAGCTCAACTTGGGGGGACGTCTGTGGACTGATTTGACTTTGGTGGGGATGGGATAATTATTGTTGCTCCAGCTCTGTTGACAAGGTCATGTTGCGGACATGAACGTGCGTGACCGGGGATGTCTAGTTTTAGGACCAATGCAGCTGCTGTTGCCGTGAGATTGAGTTGAAATGGAGAGGGCATAGGAAGTCAGTGGATGAGGTCACATGTGAAAGATGATGTTGTGCTTTCCCTCAATGGAGAAAGTGAAGTGATTAAGAAACCCTGTGTGGGCTCAGCTTGTTTTTGTACCCATCATAAGAGAGAAGGTGCTTATTTACCATCGCTTATCCTGCAACCTCTGTCATAACATGAGTTGTTAGTTCATTTGTTCTATATTTGTAACTTATATGATCAACAGATTCATCAGATTGTTTTTTTGTATTACATTGTTCCGTTGAGACATCCTGGCCCCAACAGCTACTCCATGGCTGTGTCTCAAACTGGATACACTATGCATGTAGTGTGCTGTATAAAGAGTAGAGCATTGTCAAGTAAAAAACAATTACACATATGAGGATGGGCTTGTCTAAAAAAGTGCTTCAACTTCTTTTGCAGTAGATGCCAAGTTAACAGCAGAACTATTTTCAGCTTCTGATTTACGGTTTGTTAGGTGAGCAGTAGCTATCTGTACCGTAATGGTGTCTTCACACTAAACACAAACATGAGGTGCTTTGAGATTACATACAAAGTCAATGCAAGACACGACTAGATGGGAATTTGCGTGGAGAGCCCCGGGCGTTGTGTTTGACACAGCGTGTCCGATGCGAAATATGTGTACTCAGGCCTCTAATTGTGTGATGTGATGTTGCGTCATCCAATCAGTGCTGAGAATGAAACTCAGTGGACTCAATCCTGGCACCGACCCGAGCTAGAGGGTCATCAAACTAGTCCCACATTCATACAGTGCATCTATGTGTAGCGCTTTCTCTGCCATACATCACTCACAAACTGCCAGGCAATGTAGGGTTCAGTGTCTTGTCCCAAAGCATGTGGAATTGGGGCGACGTGGATTGAACCTCCAAAATTGTGGTTAGTGGACAACCTGCTCTAGCTCCTGTGCCCAGTCCATTGTTTTAGCCTCAACTTTTTTTAAGTGCACCTCGTTGCGCTAAAAATATCTTTAAGGTGGCCGGGTGTGTGAGACCTGTGACCACGGACATGTGACTTGGCTGTTTAAGAAGAAAGATGACAGCTCAGGGGACAGCATACAAGGCTGTATTATTGTGTTTTGGGATGTTCGCCCGCAAACACGCCAATGGCTTTCCTACTTGAAAGGATTCTGAACATGGGATAGAAAAGATCTATCAATCTGGAGAGGTAACCGATGTTTCGTTTTCATTCAGTTAGCACTGCTAGGTGTACTAACAAGTTTCCAGGCACATACATCTACCTCACCAGATAAAAGCAGCGATAGACATTTAGTTTGATGATCTACTACTGTTTGGGTTTTAAATGAATGATCATCCCAATGTTCTTCTCTGGTGCTTGACGGATCATTGATGGAGACTTTATCTCCACCTACTGGCCCGACATGCTTATTTGAGCCTTTGTTGTTGTTATCATTTTTGTCGTCTGGATGGAAATATTTAGAAACACTAATATTGTGTGGATGAATAACGCTTTTAATAATGCAGTAGCTTAGAAAAAACCCTCAGTAAGTGAGTGAGCTCCTCTCACTCTTCTTTGTTGATTTATCGGTTCAGTTTAGTGTGTTCCTGGCTTTGCTTTCTATTGTTATCTATTGTTCCTGTTTTGTATCTTTTGCGTTTGGACTCTCAGCTCTGAGGTTTTCATCAGACACAACTATCTGTCTTTTCAGTAGAGCTCAGGGTTAAAAGACAAATCACATGTGTCCTGTGCATCATGGCTCATTCACACAAACCTTAAAATATAACAGTTTACAGCACAATACATGAGACATGTGTCATTGTGCACTATGTCCATCAGTTTAGCCTTGGCCTGTAAATACATGCAGAAATAGAAATGAAAAAAAACTGATTTATAATTATCTGTGAGAAGACATGTTTGGACAGTTGACCCACAACAGACACCCAAGAATGAAGCCAAGCACAGCAGGCACAATACCCAGCATTTGTCTGTGCTGCTATGACTGACACCCACATGTGTTTTGTTTGGCTGCAGAGCCACGGGGAGCGAGCCAGCAGGCTGGTTCATGCCCCCCCATAACCAATGAGAAATGGGGACAAGCAGGCAGAGGCAGATAACTGGCCTCAAGCAATGACAGGCCATTAAACCCAGGTATGGGAACTTTGGGACAGCTGAAGATATGAAGAAGTCCATGACTGTGTTTACATGGAAAGCAATAGTCTGAGTCTTGACCTTATTTTGAATAAGATATTATTTTGATTATGATGTTTACATGAGTTGCTAAACGATAGTTCCATTCATATCCCTCTTTACAAAGCATAGTCTAATTATGACTTATTCATGTTACAGTCATCAGAACCTGCTGTTTACATGGGAGTGTTTTATTCAGACTATTGTCTTAATGGGGTTAATATTGGAACATTGTTTTCCTTGTAAATATATATTGTAGCTTCCCAATCAATGGATGCTATACCCTCCTCTTAACAGTAAATTTCACATTTAACTTTCTTTTCTTGTTAAAGTGATAAAAATTGGCTTTGCTAAATTTTAACGATTAGTCAAGATGTTAGCCATGGAGGGAAATCCGTTGCCAAATGAAAACACTGTTAGCTTCAAGGTATATCATTGCATTGGATCCAGCTGAGTTTGAGTGGAGCAGTTGACCCATGATATTCTACGACAGTAATTAATCTATGTAGTGTCATGTTAGCTGTTGCGATATGTGACCACTAGAAAGTCAACACTGGTAACATGTATCTAAGAGTTTCAGCCAGTATCAGTGCCAAGCGCTCGCCGCAGCAAACAGTAAACAGTCCGTGCATGTAAAGCGTAGGAGAAGCTTTGTGATCTTGATACAACAACAAGAGACGCAAAAACTTATTGCAAAAGTCCAAGTCGTTCCTGGAAGACGTGTTAACTTTCAGGAAAGGTGAAGGAACAACCGTGAAACACACCATGTCTTTTGCAACAGAGCACTCTCCTACTGGACACCAACCAGTAAGTAAAAGCTTTCAGCCAACACTTAAATCACACAAACCTTCTGATACAAAATTTGTATCAGAGGAGATAAATACAGCCCACAGAACAGTTAAACCAAATGCAATTTTATTAATAATTGAATAGCATTATCCTACAGAACCAATACACTGAAAACCTAATCTGTAAATATCTTTTCTGTCTTTCTTTAGCAATTTTTAAACTTCAACCTTGTGAAACAATCGTTTCAATCCCCTTTCTCCAGGCCCTGATCCCCACATTATCACATCTCTGTTATATTTCCTCTACATATTTATGTGGTTTATAAAGGTTTTTGAAGTTCTTTGTGATTTGATTTCTCTTTGTGTTGGAATCAGTTGCAGAGCTCGGCACTCTGTGTGTTTTACTTGGTCTGTCTGACTTCTTGAGGGTGGATCAGCTGCTCCATGGTGACTGAGTGGTGACATGTTAGAAGGATTTGGTTCTCTTAGATGAGTGTCATGATTCTGATTCAGTTTAACGTCTTTGAGAACTTTTGATTGAACCTCTGGGATCTGGAATCGACAATTTTTTCTATTGCAGGTTCTGTAAGTTAAGTTATGTTATCATCCTTGTGTATCTCTGACTCTGTTAAGGTACCTTTAGTTATCCCTCATTTCCTGTTTTATTTTAACCTTCACTTACTGTCTCATCTTGAGCTGCGTCTCAATTCAGGGGCCACATAAACTGTAAAAAAATAACAGGAATGAGAGGGTCTTGTCTACGGATGGTAGAACTTTATACATCTAATGTGATTGTATTTATGTTGGAAAGACAAATTTGTATCAGAGGAGATAATTAGAAAAAATTCACTTCATAAGGAACTTGACATTCAACAACAGTCAGAGAGATGCCAACCTCTCAGTTGGCAGCAGCTTTGAAACCCACAACCTCAGGAAACGGCTTGGTGTTTTTATTCATGAGAAAAGACTCTGCACTTGAAGACGTCGGCAACAAGTCATGAAAGCATTTCAGCCGTGTGGGTGTTTGTCAGCAGTGATCAGGGCCGTCCTCATCCCTGGTGAGTAAAACTGTTTTTCTGTTTATCATTAAATAGTGAATGATGCTCCTGAACATGACACAGTGATTTAAGTTGTGATGAAGGGATCAAAGCAACACATGAACTGGATATTGTGCTAACAGTTACCTGTGAGCTTTTTGATTTGATTCTCGAATTCACAGTCTAATATTAACACAAATGCGAGGATAATGCAAGGATTTGCTTTAGAAGACGAATAGCTTTCAAGTGAACAGCCAAGTAACAGCACGGCAGTTGTCTTTAACTTGTGTGAATTAGACAATCAGGGCTATAACAGAGCACAACAGCAGCAAGAAACTGAAAAATATTTAAAAGAGAAGAGCTTTATTGGGAATTCAGCTGTTTCAAATATTGTACATGTGGATACATGGGTGAGAATCAAAGATGAAGCGGCTGATACTAAACGGAAGGAAATACGATGACATCGTGAATTCTTCACATATCCAGTCTCATACCAGGTTTGACCTGGTCCCTTTTAACTTTGACTTTGAGTTCCAGCCCCAGTGACCGGCCAAGGCACATTATGTAAGAGGTCAGGTTGCTGTAAATTGTATCTCTGCGCACTCCAGGACACATTCAGCTGAAACGACCATTGAAATAGAGATAAAAAAAAACATGACTTGTCCCAGCTCAGGATGATCAAACTCCTGCCTGCGTCCTTTATCCAGACACTTAACCTTCTCATGCTCTGGGCCTTGAGCTGAGATGCATGTTTCTGCCTACAAAAGTAAAAAAAAACAAAGAAATCAGATCATATCAAGCCTGAAAAGGTCACAGCTTTATATTTTTCATTGTTTATTGATCAGCTGTTTTCTGCTGACACTGTATTTTACTTCCGTTCTCATTTCGCTGTAACAACAGGACAGAGCTGACGGAGGAATGTACTCACTGAGCATATGCTCTGTCTCAACAGCACCCTGCTCCACTCTCAGTCATACCTCACCTCCCACACTTCCACTACCCTGTGTTTTGGCTTTTGAACCGGAGCAGCTGAGTGCCTGGCTCAAGGGGCCCTTGGCAATAACTCAGATATTTGGATTCATCCTTATATGTGGCCCTGTTCAGACCTGGTGTTAATTTTTTCGGGTACAATATGTAATCAAAAGTTAAGAGCTCTAAGTACAGGTTTGAGTGAGCCGTATAATTGCTTTGTTATATCCTATACAAATAAAACACACAAATAAAAGTATATAAAAAGAACATATTCAAATAAGAACAGAACAGAGTCATTAAAGAATGCACGAATAAAAGCACCAAATGTGTCATTAAAATGAAGCAGGAGATCAATTTACATAAATAAAAACTAAAATGAGCTAAATTGTATGATAGATATGTGTTTTAAGCTTTGATTCCAAGGAAGCTACTGACTTAGCCTCCTGTATTTCCTCAGGTGTTCCAGAGCCTCTGAGCTATTATATTATAGTGTCTGTCAGTCTTATATTATCTATTCTGAAGGAATATTGAAGCATGTAAACCTGCATTCAAGAGGCATGTGTCTGGTTAGGAAATGAGAGGCCACAGCGGCTCCAAACTGGGCACACATTATTAGATTGTAAATGTTAGAGCTATATGTGCTCTACCTAGTTGTTTAAATAAGTCTGAATGTGTTTGTCACACAAGGTCAAAGCCTCTAAAGGTATTTATGACTTAATGCGTTTCTGTACATTTTGTGAATTGATTGTTTTCTTTTTACTACTTCACACTGAAAGTGCATTAACTAAAATAAATCTATATGTGCACTGGTATAATGCCTCCGTCAGCACACTTGACATTTACTGTTATGTGAGACGAGAGCCAGAGGTCAGAGGTCGGAGGTCAACCACTCTACACTTATTGCTGCATGCTTCATATCTCCAGTGGTCAAAACCTAAGGCTGGGGGACTTTTCTTATTCTGCTGCTGCAGCCGTTTTTTGCAGTGGGCAGTTTGAGCTCACTTTTATTTATCTGATGTAACTATTGGAAATATATAACCTATGTTAAAACAGCTTATGGAATTTGCAGGCTACAACTACAGCTCAGACATTTTAAATGTTTATTGCAGCAGCAGAACAAAGTTATAGAGTTAGGAGTCTCGGCTCTTCTGTAAGAGCTGCTCTCTATGTGAAAGTTACGTGTTTGTCGTGTTGCTGTGGTAACTCATCACAACAGGTTTAAAGCAAAATAGTATTTTATTATACATTTTCTTGCCAAACTACAGATGCAAAGGGCTTTATCTCTACAGTAGGGCATGTAGTAACGTAGGTAGAGTTTGCTCGCTCTCATCTGTGGTATTGCCTCCTTCCTGTTGCTCTGAATAATCTGTTTCTGTGGCCTGAAGTCAACAAACTGTGTGTTTCAGCGTTTCTGCTGACGAGCGTGAGAGGAGATGGAGCAGATTCTGAAGAAGGACTAGGTGAGTCGACAGAGGAAGCACCGAACAAAACCCTGATTCCAGGTGACGTCATCACCTGCATATCAGATTGGTGACTTCCTGTTGAAACGCTTGTGCAACAATAATACTACTGTCATGCAACAGTCAATTTCTTGTTTCCTTAAGTTAAGTTTTTGCAAAAGAGAGCAAAGCTGGAAGGGAGAAAGAACAAAAAGAGAATTCACTAGATGGTGGAGGCATCAAACCACACTGCAGCAATTCCAAAAACTTTATGGATATAAATAATGAATGTCATGCTCTGGCATATTTGTGTTGTGACGGCTTCCAACCCAGCAGGGCCACGTCCAGGGTGTTTCAGGTTGTAGCGTGAAATGTCGTGACGTGTAAAGCGGGCGATGATATGCAGTCTCATGTCAGCACTGGCTCATTGACAAGCAGTAGTTCTGCACCCCACCAGACGCTTTCTGGATGTCCGGGATTCAGATTGCAAACACGAGTGAAGCAATTTGACATGTTGAAAGTGGCGTGACACCCCAGCTGACCCCTTTATCTTTCCGCGAGTAAACAAGTTTTGAAATCAAACATGTCTTGCTCTTTCTTTTCAAATCCCACCCCTCCACATTCTTGTCATACAAAGACACACACACGTGCTGCTCAGGAGGGCTGCAGATTGGCCATCCGATGTTGTTTTCCATCTAGTTTTGTTGTTTACCATTTCCTGTCCCCTGATTTTTTGCATTTTTTTTGTCCTTTTCTTTTTCCTTCCAGACATTCAGTACGTTTTGATTGGCGCTGGCATCGGCCTGTTCTTGTCTGCTGGATTCATCATCAACAAGGTCTGCATGATCAGGAAACATGTGCAGGACAACAGCACAGGTGAGGCTAGCCACAAGTCAATATTTCTAAATTCTGCCTCTTGGATTGTTCTTGATGGACTCTTGTATATTGCTATGTGTTTAAATCCCAGTAAAAAGACCGTACCTTTATTCATGTCGATGTTGTCCCGTGTCATTCATACAGATGCTACTATGAAGAGACCTAAAGAGGTAAGATGATAACCTTCCAAAGGTTTTGATTATGATATACTAACATGACAATACATTCAAAGCCAAAAAAAGGTTGAATCCCTTGTGATCCTTTGTCTATTTTGTCCTCGACAATTGATGAATCCTTAATATTTCGTAAAAACAACGACAAAAATCACATTTCTGACTTCCTTGTATCTGAACACAAACCTTAGCTTGACTTTTCTTTACTCTCAACAAAGAAATTGAGCCTTTGCTGCTAATCAGAGAATCCCGTGCCTGGCGAAGTCTTCAGTCACCCGATGCAGGACGATGTGGACCCTGATGAGGTGGCCTCTGGGTGAAAGGTCAACCAGACAGCCCTGTTTACCCCTCGTTTTGTCTGATAAACATCAAACTATGGTTTTGGTTTAACTTTACATAATAAATGTCTGAAAATAATGAGTCCCAATGGATTGCTGTTAAAGCGTGATGTTTAGAAAAGCTCAATAAACAACCTTTACTCACTGAAGAGCCTGACTGTGTTGATCTGTTTTTTTTTATTTATCTCCTCCACTGACTCACATGATGATTGAGTACCACTCAACAAAATAAAAACACCTCGGGACAAACTAGCACTTCATAGAGCGGCCACGAGGGGGCAACATTACCTCAAAATAAGATAAAGCTTTTCAATGATTTGTTGTGCTTTGTTTACGTTTATTTCCGTCAGATCCTGAACAGGACATTTCTGATTGAGAGTTGATAACATATATGATTTTTGTGACTGTATCTGTGTGCTATGTTTCCTGGGACCGGATCCTGAACATCTAAATATTCTTTACAATGTTTCTGCTCGTTCTCTTATTTCACCTGTTAGTGTGTTTCTTACTATTGAACAATACATGGTTATTACTTGCATTACAAGAGAAGGTGATGTTCAGTGTGAACTTATACAACAGCAGATATGGCAGAAAAGTATGAAAATAACAGGACAGCTGGAGACTTTTTGATAATTTTATTTAGTTTTTAATGCAGAGAAAAAGGACAAATAGTGATACACAGTTTAGAAGGAGGCAGGAAACCCAGTGGGGTTATTTTAAGGCCTCAATACCTAAATATAAAACAGGTGAAAAATTATATTTTCTACCTGATTGGGCCCACTTGGACATTTTGCATTTTCACATAAAGCCCCTCTGGACTCCATGAACGTCTGCATGCAACTGAATGCTTATTTTGTTTACTGTGTTTGCGGGATGAGTAAATGTGTAGCCATAGAAACTGCAGGGATTTGTACAAAGTTATGTTTTCAGCTTTGTATTTCTCTTCAACTAAACGTCCAGAAATGTGATGCAGCTTATAGACACAAGATACTTTGCGCCCCAAAGTCTTGTCATCTGATTAATAAGCAGGGAAAATCATGCACGTCTGCACTGTGTCGAGAGAAGTAATTTGTTAAATCCCACAGCGTTTTGCACACTGGATGCTGTACGTCACACAGCTTTTGTAAAACGGGGACTTCTTTGTGGATAGATCAGTTTCATTTGTCGGACTGTCGCCAGACTGGGGGCACTTACGAGGCCCGGCGAGCAGCCTCGGCTATTATCTGCAAATCAAAAGTGTCCCAGGTCCCCACAGCGCTGCTTTCTGAGGTTTGATAAAAGCCAGAAGAAGTGTCGCAAAAAACCTCATTGTGGGATCCAGTTACTTGAGAGCAAAGATGATGGGGGATAGATAGATGAACATTAACCCTTGGTTGCAAGGGCCAGTCTTCATTACTTCGAGCAACCACATTGGTCTAGCACTTGCGGACACTCTGGAATCCTGAAAATGACTCACTTTAACTGCCAAATTTGATCTATACAATGATTTTATTAATGTGTCCTGCCTAAAACAGGCTGCATTATTCAGAAAATGTACTAATCAAGAAAGAAAGAAATGGAAGCATCGACAAACAAATAAACAAATAAACCATCCTGAAGTTTTTTTCCAAGATTTATAAACAAAGGTAGAAAACTTCTAATTAAGCAACCACTTGAAATTTGTGGATTTTTAACAGGTATTTCCTTTAATAAATATATTCTTTAGTCATCTTCTATTCTCAATTAACACAGTTCACATTACCCTGGATATTTTTTAATCGAATTACTGTTGTTAGCTGTTCAACTAAACACCCTGGACTCCTCTTTAAGTTTACTATAACATGAGATTCTTGTAATGTTGGTTTAAAAACAATATCTGTTCACCATTTTTCTTCAAACGTGGCAAGTAACCTTCTTCTAACTGTTTCCAAGCTGCAGGATAAATCATGTCCATATACATGTATTACAATTTAGCAAGAAACTGCTTGAAGTTTTGTGTTATGCAATTTACTCAAGAGAAAAACTTTCTAATTGAGCCTGTTTTCAGACACATGAAGCAACAATTTCATCTCCATCACTTTCATTGACAACTGATTTGCCCACACAGACTGCTAACCCCCATCCCCCACCTGTTTCAGCGTGTGTGTGTGTTTCAAAATAAAACCCCTGGCTAAGGTCTGCGCCCACTCACCTCCACAGCTGGAAGTGTGATTTGCAAGGCGTCTATCTCAACGGCACACTCCTCCCCTCCGGCTTGCACAGGAAATTACATTTCACACTCACTCGCCGGAAGTAGACGTGTGTGTGTGTGTGGTCCAGTTATTCCTCATGTTGTGGGGACCTGAATCTGTTTATAGAGTCTCATTATCAATTCTCTGTAACATAAATCCTTACATTTCAAGGTGAAGACTTGAAGTTTAGGTTAGTATAAAGTTTAAGGTTAGGTTTAGGTTTGATAAGGCTAAGTTTAGTTTAAGGTTAGGGTAAGGGTTAGGCGAGTAATAATTATACGGTTAAGGTCAATGTAAGTCAATGTAATGCCTTCTGAAGTCATGGAGTCACGATTATATGTGTGTGTGTGTGTGTGTGCGTGGGTGCGCCCTCCCCCATGCCCACTCCTCTTTTGTTTCTGTCTGCTCCGTGTGCATGAGCATATGTTTGCGTGTGCGCACGTGAGTCTGCCAAATGTGTTTTCACTGTGACAGGAGGGGGTAGGAACGAGGAGGAGTGTCAAATGTTTCATATTACACTCCTCAGCTAGGAGTGGAAAAAAAGAGAAGAAGAGGAGGAGGAGGAGGAGGAGGAGGAGGAGGAGGAGGAGGAGGAACCCTGGGGCTGCTTTTCTTCAGTGGCATTTAAGTTAAGGTTTATTGAGGCAGCAGCCGTGGAAAATGAAGATCTCCTCTGTGGTGTTTGCTCTTCTGACTCAAGCACTTTTTGGAGGTAGGAGAAACAAGTTTGTTTTTTGCATCATACAGTAACTGGGTGGAAGTGGTGGAGAGAAAATGATGTCAGAAAGACTTTGCAGAAAGGATCTGACAATCAGGGAGGATGTTGGGGTCATGGCTGAGGAGATGGAGAAAAACTTTTTTGCTTGATAGGACTGCTGTAAAGGTTTTCAGTGACTGCTAGATTAAATATGCTTACATTTTGGAGATTGCAAGAGAAAATGGAACGTTTTCCAGAGTTGCATGTGTTTGCAGAGATGAGAGGGAATTCCAAAGGGAAAATTGGTGGTTTTCCTCTGAATGTTTGTAGGTAAAACAGTTTTCAGTGTTGCAACAGTATTCATTTAAAGTGATTCCCATGATGTGCTGTCAAAACAGCGATTTAACAGAAGCAGAAGGACACTTTTCAAACCCTTTATTTCACCCAAATGAAAGACAAAAACTTCTTACTTGACAGTGAGATGCCTTCGATTCGTGGAAAATGTGGAGTAAGAAATTGCTCAATGCTGGAGAAACAGATGTTTGATATATATTTTCACACAACACATTCAGCTATAAAACTCGTTCCCTCGGTATTCACCCCACGTATGGCGTCATAAGCCAAAGACAACAAGGCTGTCAGCGTGAGAGGAAAGAGGACTATGGAGAAACAACACTCCCTGCCAGCCCCCGCGCTCAGAGGACGTATAGCTTCCACACCGGGAACAAACCTCCGATACATTAGTCGCACTGGTTATTGTTCTTTCATGCTGTTTGGTTGAGCTGGAGAGTTCGGGTTGCTCAGCGTGGCATCAGCTGCTTCTTCTGGTGACACTCACCATCTTTAAACCATTAGGCTGCATTTAACTTCACTGTGATCTTCAGGGACCAATTGGAAGTAGGCTGAGAAGTGTTATTAACTGTGTCAACACAAAGTTTCATTTTAGGAAAACATTTACATGAAACATTTCCTTACGGGTGAGTTTTTCCCCTCATATTTCACACAGAAAGAAATACAACCTGAAAATCAAATCTAAACTCCATGAGTATGTGCTGATTTCTAAACTGAAGCCCATAACTTTGAAGCTGTTCCTATTTCCCCAATTGAATTTGAAATTTAGGCAACAATTAACAGTTTAAAAGTACTGTTTTTAAAGGTCCAATGTGTAGGCTGTAGTGACATCTAGGGGATAAGTTGCATACTGCAACCACGTAGGAGAACTTGTCGTGGCGTAATTACGTGAGAGACCCTCTCGAGAGTGACTTCTTAGCTTGTCAATTATTGGCTATGGTAGAAACAACATGCCGGACAGGATCTGCTATTGATGTAGATATAGAGGGCTCATTCTATGCTGACAATTATTACTTCCATCTGATTTTAAACTTATGAAAACTTGACGATGATAATTATTCTGCCCTGTTTTTGCTTAATTTGCGAAACTGAGATTTAAATTGAGTAGAGATTATTTAATTTGGCATACAACTGCTTGGGGTTAGGGTTAACCTAGGGTTAGGGTAAGGGGTTAATCTAACCCTAATCCTAAAGTCCCAAAGTAAAGGAAACTCCTCTCCTCTAAAAAAAAACACTGTTCCCTAAGCTCTTGAAACACTCGATTTTCCAGCAGCTACTTCCCCACCATTGTGATGCCCAATGACATCCCAATGCCCCACGTTTGCAAAATGAACATCTAGGTTAGTCTCATACGCCCCCTATCAAAGCCAGGGACAGTGGGAGCTGAGGTCAACCCTTCCCACTCCTGCTGTAAGTGGTTGACCAATCACAACAGAGAGGGCCAGCTGGCCAATCAGAGCAGACTAGGCTTTATCTGGAGTAAAGACAAGAGATTAAAACAAGAGTTTCAGACAGATGCTGAGTAGAGGTGCAATGGACAGTATGAGGAAAGTAATGCTTTCTCTGGACAGTATTAAAAAATTCTGAGGAATATGAAAAACTTTTCAGCTTTCAGCCCAAATATAAGTATTTAAGAAAAAATATGTTTAAACAAACATTAAAGCATGAATCGGGCTTTGTGTTAAAACCCTCCTTGTAACCCTTCTTCCCTCTGATTTAGAGTTTCGGGCAGAAAAGTCTCTGTCGGACAGAAAGATATCGCATTATAGCCACCACCTGGCAAAGAGTGGGCATGGACTATAAACACAGCCCATTCACTCTGCGTACTTCAAACAGATTTCCCGCTTTCTACAATGACTTGTCTAAATCTTGCTTTTTCCAGATTTGTGTTTGGCTATCAACGTCACCATCACCCCATCCCCCTTCACAGTGGCCCAGGAAGGTGAAAATGTCACTCTCACCTGCGTTGTGTCCCAGCGGCGCCGAAATGCCGCTTTACCTGTCGTGAAATGGACCTTCCTACCAGCGGGCACACAGCGGTCGGAGGACGAACTCTTAATTGCCCGTGTCAACATGAGGAAGGCCCGGTTCTACAGCAACTACACCAAAAGCTTCCCATGGCCCAAGCTGAAGCTGACGGTGGTAAAGCAGGGAAAAATCTTTGACCTGCTGATCTTGAACGTTTCCGAGGGGGATCAGGGGCTCTACATGTGCCGGGTGCAGGAGTTTAAAAAGCACCAGAACCGCTGGAAAGCCTCGTCCAACTGCACGGCCGCTACTGATCTCAGAGGTGAGAGCTACATTTATTTTTCAGTTTTGTCCTGTTACAAGGCATTTTCAAAGAATGTACTGTAGAGCACACAAGGAACTCAGACGAAAACCACTTTAATGGAGATCCAAGATTATGGCCACATTGAAGCTAGGCAGTGTCTCAAATGTATGCTGCACCCAATGTCTCTATAGTATTGAACACTTGTCTGGTAGCCATAAGCTATTTTAAGGCAGATGGAATAGACAGCTTTAATTTCATGGATTAATCACCAATGGATAGTGATGAGCTTTGATATCAGAAAAAAATATATAAAAACCTCCTCAAACCATTGACCACTGACCAAACACAAGCTATGTTCAGTATGTTCCAAGACTATTTGGCCAAATGACTAAGCCAGAATAGGGAGGGTCAGACCAATGGAATATCAGGACATGGGTTGCTCCGGTGACCAGTAACCAACCAATCCTAATCACCTGTTCGGTGGTGTATGATATGACTCAACTCTAAGTCAGTCAAACAAAAATGTAATTTACAGAACCTCTTGCTTCCTGTCAGCAGATAACACATGATCTACTTTTTGCTAGTCATCAGTTGGATCTTGTTTAATTTATTGAAAGTTTTACCTAAGGTTGCCGGACAATAGAGGATGCATGAAACTTTGTATACAAATAATGTATACATTAATGTACTTCTTTATCTCCGAGTGTGTTTCTTCTCTCATCTTGACTGGTGAAGCTGAGCGGTTTGCATTTTTAAACACGCTGTCATAACTATTTATTTGACTAGTTATTAATTCCGGTCTGTATTTTGAAAAGAATCAAATAGCTAAGAAATATATTTGTTTTGAAAAACTCGGGTTAAGATTTATCACAACTAAAACCGAGGTCTAAGAACCCCAGCATTAGGCTGCTGCCATTTCTTTTTTTGCAGAAGGCCCCAGTAGCTGTAGCCTAGTTTCTAACATAATGACATCACTGCTGTTAATAGTGCAGGGCAGAGAGTCGACTAACTATTTTTGCAACCACAACAGAAGCAATGACAAATGCTGTTTTGATAATAGTAAGACCACAGATAATTTAAAGCAGATGAGCGGTTGGACTACACATATGTTCCATGGCCAGCAGCAGAAAGTGTGATTGTTTCTGAGCAGCGCACGACAAACTGTTTGAGGTTTAAGTTGAATGTTTTTAAAGGAGCGTAGATGCCCTGTTAAATCTCTGTCAGCCAGGATCAATGACTGAATTTAACCTAAAGGCTTAAGGCTAGTCAACCCTTTGTGCCACCACTCATTTGTAGGAAATCTATGAATTCCACAAAAGAATGTCACTGTTCAAATCAAAGTGTCTGGAGGTCAAATTACAATGTGCTAACAGCTCATGGCAGATAGAAGAGAAGACAGAGCAGGGCTGCTTCTCTTGTAGTAGCAGTTTTCCTGACCACAGATGAATGATGTAATTCATCTGTCTGAGGAGTTCTTGAAGTGGTTTACTGAGGAAAGGCATCGTCCTGCTTTTGATTTCACAGGGGAAATGTTGTTGGTTGGAACACGCCTGGAGATAAATCGATCCTCCATAGCAATACATTACAGCTTTGACTGAGAAGATGATATTGGAGTAAGTGCAGAGAGAGTGTGAGGTTCACTCTGTGAAATGGATGAGACGTCCACTGGTGCCACATACGGCACAGAAATCCCTCCACTTTCATGGAATCACACACTTGATTTGAAGATCAAATGCTGGTGCCATTCCCTAACGCAGGATTCACATGTTGGCTTTTAATACAATGCTAAAGTGAAGTACACACAGGAAACAACTGATGATTGACAGTATATTTGCGTTTGTGTGGGCAAAATGGTGGAGCTGTGCGCATGTTTGATGGGATCTCTCTTCACCGCTCTGTGTGCAAATAAACACGACCGTCATTTGTGTTAGTGAGAACCAAATTATGTTGTCTGTACTCAGTCTGGGTTTACACATGTGTCAGATGAAACTTTGTGTGTGTGTGTGTGTGTGTGTGTGTGTATGTATGTGTTTGTCTGTGTGTCAGTGCTTGAATGAGAGAGGAGGGCTGAATAAAGGAATGAATGTGCGCTGCTATGAAGAGGAAAATAAACATATAGCCCTCCCAAAAAAACAATGGTGGACTCAGCCGTTTTCCAATAAACAATATATATTGGTCCAATCACCCAACCCTAATCAATCACCAGCCTCACCAGCAGATGTTAGGCTAAACTCTGACAGCATCCAGGACCGGTTTCCCTTTTAATGTGACCTTTAACCCAAAGATTTATTGATGGAGGCTTTGGAAATAACACTTGGCTACCACTGGGTTAGTAAGATCGTTAAACAGACATCTTGACATTTGCAGTTTACAGCGCAGATTCATGATCTGTGTAATCCATTTCTTAAACTTGTCTGAGATTGAGGAAACAGGTGTGTGTTCATCTTTGGAAAGGCTAGAAAAGTAAAAACGCTCTAAAAAAGCCTAGTAGGCCTATTGCTCAGAGATGCAGCGACCACACTGTCTAGGTGAGGTGTTTGGTGAGGGATCTTATCTCAAGTGCAAATCCAAATCTCTAAATTTATTCCCCTCTTACTGCTGGTGTTCCTCACGTCTTTGAACAACTGCAGACAACGCTCACCACATTTTCCATGGAGGCGTTTCTAGAGCCCTGTGACTTTCAGTGTGGCCACAGCCAAGTCTGGGCTCAGGCAGACACACAGTCCCAACCAGGAGCTGTTGACGTTGGCCCAGACGAGGAGTTTCCTCTCCCAGAGAGAATGTCCAGAGAAACTCAACAAGAGATAATTGTGCTGAGGAAGGTGAAGTTCGCACGTTTGTCTGCAGTGACAGGCGAGTGGGCAGCTGGCTCGATTCCGGCGCTTACCCTTCCGTGGTCTAGGATGTGGTGAGCTACTGTATTTCCATCCAAAGAAGAGGTGGCCCATTATAGTTTCAGTGAGGATCACAAAGTCCGCTGCAACATTGTTGGATTACAACTGCAATAGTGACATGAATGGCAATAGATGTAGAAAATACAACTACACAATTTATTTTTAAAGACAGTACAAGTGACAAGAACCCAAGACTGTTTTCTCCACCTGCCCTTGTGTGTCTACATCTGAGTTATGGTTAGTACTGAAGAACTGAATCCTCCAAATCTGAATTAGATTCAGAATCTCATTTGTAATACAACCTTTCCTTGGATCCAACCCCAAAAGCCTGTATGGCTATTTTGGAATCTGGATGGGTAAAGTGAATAATTAAGCCACTTACACTCTAACACAATATAAGTTTACTGTAGCCCTTTAATATCGTACATCCATCAAGTTGGAGAAGAAATGGTTAATACTCGAAATGAATGTATAAGTGGCTATGATATCCTGACTTCTAGTTGCTTTTATGAGTGAAGCATCAAAAGGACTGCATCCTACATTTCCCATAATGCAATGCCAAATGAACTTTTCCCAGATCTTTCCTCTATGGACACATAAAGCCCACAGCTTATGTGGCCTGTAGTAAACTTGTAGTCCATCGTCTGAGCTAAGTAACTGTTATATTAATATCAGACAAATACTTTCACATGTTGACTTGTACTCTCTAATGAGTAAACTGATCTGGAACATTTGAGTTATGGGTCATGAACCTGTAAAATTTGACTCTCAAGGATGTAGGTTCAGTGATTGTAAAGATTGTAAAACTCAAACAACACAGGAAAGCTGTTCTATTTCTGATCCTTGGACCAGCAGGTACTGGTGTTTGTGTCCACACGAACAGTTGACAGCTATGATAAACATACCATGATAACAAACCATATGAGGGGTGAAAAGCCCCTCTGGGACCATTACTACTGGTTTCCACTTCAGACTGGGCACGGCAAATGATGGAGATTTCATGGTGTGTGTGGGTGTGCGTTAAGTTAAAAAGACTGAAGGTAGAGCACAACCTCCTCTCGGCGTAAGCGTATTGATATGTTTAGGTTTTTCTATAACACATGTGTAAAAAAGTGTTTTTTAGAATTGCACAGTACACGGATGTGGCGTGGGTCTAAGTATAGTAAGAACACAGGGTACTCTACTGCTACATGGAAACAAGAATATGATACCAACAAAATCAGCCTATTTACACAGAGATGCTAATTCTTGCCGGGACACAACAGGAAGTTAAAGGGTTCCTTTTTTAAAGCTGAAGCCGGACACAGAAGACTGTACGTACATTCATCTCCAGCCTTTTATAATACAGCACATTAGAGCATAGACTGAGTCAGTGGATAATGAAGTCACAGAGGATCCCTATTCCCTCTAGTCCACGTCTGTGTATTGATGTTTACAGTGTTGGGTTTGTTGCAGCACAAAAACGAGCCACAAATCTGACACAGAGTCAGCAACTGAGTGCAACTCTGTGGGTCTGACAAACAAAAAGTCCTTGTTGAATGTTTCCACTTAGTCCGATGAAGTCTTCATCCATTCAGAAGTAGCTTTGAAAAAAAAAGACATTTTGTAGATGGGAATAAAAAGCAGATTTATGGCAGACAGTGTTCAATTTCTGATTATTCCAACATGTACATCTGCCTCGCTGACAGAGCTACACCGAACCTGAGGCAAAAATGCCAGATAAACGTCATGGATGTTATCAAGATTTACACCGTGAGTAATTTACTGTGGAGGGATAGCAGGGCTTTAAATTGAATCATCTCCAATTTGAAACAACTGAGAAAGTCTGTTTTAAATAGTGTTTGAATTCATGAGTCATAGTCTTACCACAGATATGACAGTGTGTTGTATACACCCATGCGTCTAAAGTTTTCACAATGAACAAACATTATTTTTTATGTGCCATTTATTTTATGCACTCGTTTCCGACAATGCATGTGTATAACTGGTCACTCACCAAACAATATATACCACCATGCATTGCGCTCGCGCTTTTCTTTTACCAATGAATTGACTTTATAGTTCTTCATATAGAAGACCCTATATAGTAAAGTAAGAGTTAGTGAATGAGGGGGTGATTTCGGACACAACGGAATGTGAGAATGGTGTACATATTTTGGAAATCAAAATAATATATTTCCCTAGCATGACGTTAGACAGGATAAGAGGTTGCCTGCAAAATGCTGCCTATGACAGATCAAGGAAAGTATTGAAATATGTCAATCAACTTGTTTTCACTGTTTAAAAAAACCTGCCCACTGAGAGCCAACTACCAAATGATTTTTACAGTCGTCCAAACTGGACAAACTAACACCTTCTGAGTATTTATGACAACTGAAGGCTACCACATGTTCTCTTTCATGTTGGGAAGGGGAGGGTGAGGTGAGGGCTGTTCAGCTGCAACATGAAACTTCACTTCTTCACTAAACTCTACACACTGAACCTTTAATGGAATAAGCTTTAAATGCATTCTATTTTTCTTCACAGAATAAAATAGCTTTTCTCCCTTTCATTCACCTATAGATGTTGTAAAGGTCTCTTTTTAATGTGTGTAAATGTTTGTTTGGATTATTTGACGCCTGCTTGCGTGTTTGTCAGTCAACATGCTGTGCAGCCAGTCTGCCTGTGGGAAATTCTCCAGCCGACGTGGTGGCGAGCCTGCTTGTCAGCTACTGGAGGTTTGGGGTGTTCCAAGATGCCCCTGATGGGTGTCGCCTCACGCGCTTCCTACCACAGCAGCTCAGCAATAGCATGTCGTCGTTAAGACGACTGTGGTCACAAGGGCTGGACAAATGAGTGAGTGAGGTGACATGTTGAGTATGGTAAACATACTCTCTGTCATTTTGGACACAAGCAGCACATAGCTAGGATTCTCATTCCGGATTTAGAGTTTTGATCCACCACTGGTGCTCATGTTAGATTTAATTTAGAGTGTTGGTAATTATCTACTGTGTACAGGGATGTCAAGTCACCTCGACTATATTGGAATCTTGAAAAAACTGTTTAAGTTGTATTGAGATAATAAACCCCTTATGTATTTTAAAGTTTTGCCTATATCAACAGTTCTGGAATCACACCCCACATCAGGAATGTCCAGTCTATCTATAGCAGCCAAAACAACGCAGTTAAGTTTCAGTTTGGTTCAATTGGCCCCCAGTTCCCTTTTTGCCAAGGGCCCCAAACTCCCTCTAAATGCTCCTGCCTGAGAGCAAAAACAATTTGGGTCAAAATTGGGTCAAAAAATATTGAAAAAGTTTCCATCAACTGAGTTACAAACTGATCAACTAGCTAGCTAGTTTATCAGTTCATTTTCAAATTACACTTTATAAAATGAAAGGTTAAGGATGGTGAAGACAAAAGCAGACATGACATCTTGTTGCGATACCCTAAAGGTCCTTAAGTTCACAGTTCAAGTCTTGGCTGGGGATCATTGAAGATGTTACACTACTCCCTGCCTCCTCCACCTTCACACATTTAGAAATAATAAATTAATTCCATTAGTTCTCCATATTGTTGTTGAGCAAAGCTGCTGTGATTTAGCCTGGTATATCATGGCAAACAGGGAAGCTCGAATGACCGTAAATCTATTTGACCAGGATCCAAATGTTCTCAGAAACATTTTAATGATCATGTAGTTGACATCACAGAAAGAAATAAATATGTCTGGGGTGAAGCATTCTCAGCCAGTCTGTGAACCAAAATAGGCAAAAGTTGTTTAATTTGTTTCACCACATCTTTTATGAAGGTGAAAGAGATGGTTGGGCCCAGCACGTGAGAGGAGGTGAGGGGAGATTTTAAAGTGATGTATACACCTCCAAACCCACTTTCTGCATTATTGTCTGAGTTAATTAGCTAGTTATCCCTTTTCATCCAGTAAACTTTAAGGTTGAGCTCTCTGGACAGTGAATCAGAGACGATCAGGCTGGGAGGAGGCCCACCTCGGCTCGTTGTCTTCCTGCAGTTGGGTTTATTTAAACTGTGCCTAGTGTGTAATCAGGAGGCAGGGAAGCCACAGTGACGACTGCGACCTTCACGTGTTTCTCTTCTGTCTTTCTTTCTCCATGTAGTGCATGTCCTACCGGCAACCAAGGCCAAAGAAAGCCTGTGGAGCCTATTTGAAGGTAAGTCGTAATATTTTTAGTGTGTGTGTGTGTGTGTGTGTGTGTGTGGTGGACAAGCTGGCTCTGGACCGTCCTTGGCAGGCAAAAATAATCCAGACCAAAGGATGTACTACAGTGCTTAAAATAGCTCTTTTTTTCTACCTCAAGATTTTTTGTGTGCAGTGAAGCCGTGGCATGTGGCCGTGTTGCCGTTGTACTAATGTGTGTCGACATTTTTGTATATTTTAGATGTGTACCTGTGTGCGGTGCTGATCTGCTCAGTGGGCCTGCTGTGCATGTGCATGTTCACAGTGACGGTGACCTGCCAGTACATACAGAGGAAGCAGAGGTTAAAAGGTGAGCAGCGGCACCAAGGTTGTTGTGTTCAGTAACGGAATTGACATCTGTCCTGAGAGATCCGATCCCAGTGGACATCTGTGTGTGTGTGTGTGTGTGTGTGTGTGTGTGTCTGTTCACACCTGGGATGTTTGTGAACACTGTGGACGGATGTTAATACAAGGTCTGAAGGGGTCATTGTCTCAGTTTCTAAATTGTGCTATATCTATGCAGATAACTATCATCTGGTCAAAAGCCCACAAAACAGGTAAGATCTCACAGAACAGAGCCTCATACTTAAATCAAATTATTTTTTGTGTAAATGAAAAAGGTAACTTAATTTGTTATTACTGCAGCTCTGGAGAGACAGTGACCAGTCTCGTCAGTTTGTCTCCTGCTCTGCCTGAAAAGTCAAGGAGGTACCGGAAGAAAAGGAAAAGAGACCATCAGGAGGACTTACCACCTGAGATACCAGCTAAAGGTAAAGCTATAATGTCTGATATGTGTTGTAAATGTTTTCGCAAACTAATTCAGGCTATCCTGTAGCTTGCATTTACGTGTGTTTGCATGTTATTCTCCACAAAGAACACCAGCAGATGTAGCAAAAAATTATCACCAGTCCCAACTGAGTTTTATACCCTCTTCAAATTCTTCTGTGTGGCTTTCCAAACATGAATACACCCTGGCATGCGAATGCCTCATTATCTCTTGAGTTAAGGGGTTGTCTCCTGAAGTCGACAGGGAAAACGTTCTCACCCTTAACGAACCACAGCTCAGTCCCAGCAAGTCTACTTCCTAATTAGCATGTGTAATGCATCTTTTTAATGGAAGCAATGATTCTACAGTGAGTTAATTACAATCAGTGTGTTATGGTCTATGTCCCAAATCACTAAATATCTTCCCAAATCACTGCTGGTTCAAATTTAAGTGTGAATTGTCCTGACAAGGAAATCCTGCTGCTTTGTGGTTTTGAAACAATTATGGACTCACACTTTGTACAAGTATATTTGCTTATTATTTGTTTTCCTTCTCTTGAACCCCCTCCCCCCAAAAAAAGCAATTGTGAGCTCACTGAGCGTGCTAAATCTTGTTTGGAATAATGTCAATTTGTTCTTGTGTAGTCGACAGACATGTCCCATTAGAAGAGAGTGACACTAGGGCTTTGAAATATGTCCTATTATTCTTTGATCTAACCACCATGTGAAGGGGCATGTCTGTATCATGTAAGGCTGTGATACATTCGTCTTATCCAGCATGTGTATTATATTTACTGAACATATCTCTACCAAACCACTAACTCTTGTTTTTTCTGTGCAGTTCCCATTGGAGACAAAAGGAAACCCAAACTTTTAAAACCACAGCCAAGGAAAGTAGTGTTGGTAAGCGCCATCCATGACCTTTCTCTACAAGATATTTGTCTTTTATTGTTATCAGGTTATCTGGAATATATCCAGTAATCCCTCCTGTTTTTATGTTTAAGTAACTGTTATATGTACATCAAATAAAGGCTACATCAACTCCTTAAGGGATAGGTCTGGTGAGTTTTAGAGCCGCTAAAATGAAGAAGTTTGGAAATGCTGCTTGCCCCGCTTTAGTTTGAAAACTCTGGGGCGGCATTTTAGTCTGGACAGGCAGACATAGACACTCACAACTACTCATCGATTGGGTCTTTTTGGTCACAAAGTAGCCTTCAGTGACTCGTCAGGCTCCTATCACGCAGCACAAAATGCTGCTATTTAAATTTGCCAGCCTCAAACCCAGGAATCCTATTTGATTGCTCAAGTTTACCGAATCGAAGCCAGTTTATAGAATTTCTTGTCAGTATTCATATCTAACACTGCAATGTCATTTGATCAAACAGCATTTTCAACCCTGTAATTATCTTAATGGAGTTCTCGTCTGCTCTCACCATTGATACCACTTTATTCCTTTGCCAATTCCATCCCCCCCCATCCCCCCTACCTCTCCATCTGTATCCACATCTTTAGCCAAAGATAGTGGAGGAGAATCTGACCTACGCAGAGTTGGATCTGGTGAGGTCGATTCCAGAAGCCAAGGCGTCACATGGCGGGACCGTGTACGCTCAGATACTGTTTGGGGAACAGGAGCTATGATTCAAACACACACACACATCACTAGTAACTGTGCCTCATGTTAAAAGTATTGTCTATTTATAGCCTGTATTTTGTACTGAAATGGTTTGTGAAGGTTATAATGTGCAAGAATGTACAAAATTGTACATATGATTTTATACGAACTTTGATATAATTTTCTTTTTTGAGACCAAGATGCAAAAGAGAAATATTTTGTATGCTGATTTTTTTTTCCGCATGTTTGAATCCTGTGTAGCTCAAACTGGGAACACAATAGAACATTACCATGCTGAATGAGTCCATCATCACAATAAGAATGGAGACCGGAGGCTAGTCAGAGCCTCAATCCCGATCATATCAGACATGCGCCAGGCAATATTTGCAACGTAATATCTGCATTCCTGTGGTGTTTTGAACATCGAGTTTAGTCTGGGGTCACTGATAAGGGTGTTGATACCCTGCTTATGTCTGTGCTTAAGTACATGTATACAAAGGGGAAGCAGCGGAACACAACCAGTCGGCCTGTAGCTAAAACTCAGCAAGGCCAGTATAGGTTATGTACTTTTAGATTTTCCCTGCTTCTCGAACTTTCCTAAAATAAGCTAATTAAGCTACATACTTGATACATCAGAGGCATAGATCTTCTCATCTTAACTATTACCCAAACCATCAAACTGTTCCTTTAAAATAACAAATGCTGTTATATTAATGAACTAAAATACATGAATGAATTCATGACCTATACCGCAACCCTGCCCCTTATGCCAATCAAGACGTTTTGGCTTCACTTTTGGGGAGCAGTCATGTCATCCATCTTTACATATACAGCCTATGGTTGCACTTCATGTAGTGACATAGTTATATCCTGGTCACTATGAGTAAGAAGATCAAGGGACAAAATAAATTAGACACCTCCATTGTTATGAATGTGAACTAGTGCATTATCTAATGTGATTTACTTCTACTGTGTTCCCAGCATTATCTGTCTCACAACATCTGTGTTCATTCTGTTTATGTGGGTCAGGCGGCAGTTTATAATGACCACGACTCCACAGAGTTGATATTAAAGTTGCGATTAGCCCCTGACCTCTGCCTCACAGGCAAGTTTATGTGAGACCCTTTCATCTGGTGCCAAAATCAACTTTACTGGCTGTTAGCGACAAATGTATGTTTACACACATGCAAGGGTGGAGTTGCATGCAGGAAAAACACCCTTGTAGACTAACACAAAAAGGTGCATACTGTAAATCCAAATAAACAGCTGTGACTGGTAACAGGGACAAAACTGAGACCTGTGTTTGGACTATTTCACATTAATGTAAGTCACATATAAGTTGATTTTGTGAAGATAAGAGCCATAGGCCACATTAGCTGTAATGGCACATACCTTCGCTACAGTCTACTTGCTTTCTCCCTTTCCGTGTTAAAGTGCATAGGAGTCTTTTTCCATTTAATGATCCTCTGGATTCTTGCATGGAAGAAGCAAAGGAAAGTGAACATGACCCCCAGACACAAAGGCACCGATTTCCAGCTTCCCGAAAGACTTCCACTATCGTATAATAAGTTATCTGTGCAGATACAATAACACTGTCTTTATAATGCTTGAATAAGTCTCTGAACTCCAACTCTTTTTTACTGTTTTCAAACCAGCTAATTATCTGGTAACTACTAGTATGCAGTCATTCCTTTGTCAAACTTTCAAGAACAAGTAGCTTGTGAAATTATAAAGAAAAAGACAGTACTTGTAGCATAATAAATGTAACCAAATATTAGACCAAACATATTGAAATATGCTTATTCTGATGTTTACATACAAAAGTCTTAAGCTTGAAACATGAAAGTTGATGTTAGATCCTGACACTGATATGTTAGCATGCCGTTTCCGATAATTTGTTTTTTTTTCCATGTTTAATGGATTGGAACCTAAGGAGAGTTCTATCAATGTTAAATAATTTAGGCCAAGCAGTCCTCATCAGGTTGGACGACTTGTCCGCACAATGAGAATTCGGTCAAACCGAATTATTGCTACCAACCAATCAACCATTTAACCGGGACAAAAGCCCCAATGTGCTTGGACTTTTCTTTTTCTTCTAACTTTATATTACGTTACAATGCAAACCACTGCTGACCCCTGCATTTTTGGACTTTTCATTGTTCTCTTCTGTTCAGTTGCAAAGTGTTTATTATCCCTGTATAACATGACTGAAACTGACCCTTCAGTGGTGTGTGGAATCGTCTTAAAAATGCCCTCAAACTGTGAAATGTAAAGTTTCTTCCAGACCACATCATTGTCCTTAATGGGAGTTTGCTAACTAGAACCATATGTATGACTGGTGCCTCTCCGCTCTCCCTCTCTCTTTTCCCCTCTTTCTCTCTGCCCACCACTGACCTATGAACATTCCAGCGTTTTGGCACTTGTCCATTTTGTACATTTCTGATGTGTTTATATCAGCAAATTAAATAAATATGAAAGTTGATGGAAGCATTATGCTGCCAGAGAGTGTTTTTAGCAGTGATATGGCTGCGGCTCTATGGATGAGAACATTTCAGTCAGTTGTTCTGCATACAGTAGAGGGCAGAAACTTTTGTTCTGACTTTGAGTGAACCTGCTTACCATGCTAACATCAGAGTGGTAGCACTGTCTCTGTGAGCATTTTGGTGTACAGATATTAGCATTTAACTCAGATCACAGGAACCAGAGAATTCCAAAGATGGACGATGCATCTCCACTTCCTCCCACTATCTATGAAGCCAAAATATACTAGATTCTGCCAACCTCTCTGCAAAGGAGCGATTGAACATACAGTGTTGGTGAAGAATTGCCTTAAATTACAGAAATCTATTTTAGATAAGTTAATGTGACATGTAATTGGAAGTTTTAGTTTGGTCTATGTCCCATCTTCACTTTTCTCCCCCTCTGTCATAGCAACCATCTTTATAGAGTCTATTGCCACAGCTCTGAATTATCAAGCCCCTCAAGTCGAAATTTCCACTCGGAAGGTGGGAGGAACATACAGTGGGGAAAGGAAGGCAGATAGACTTCAGAGGTGTGGGATGAGACAATGCTATAGTCGTCTGTCTGCGAGCACAACAGCAGCTGCTCCTATAAAAAAACAAAACAAGTGATGTCACCGGCAAATCAGCCGAACAAAACCTGTTGTTACAGTTAATGCCCTTGTGTGTGTCTGTGCTTGTTCCCTCCCATGCATGCCATCATGTTAGTCCATAGAAATACAATGAACACAGTCTACAAACAACATATCCTGTGTGGTTACAGTAATACATAGCTACACTGGCCTGAAAAAAGAACGTAATGAAAGACCTCAGCAAGTGGAAATCACAGGAAGTAGGGATGAGAGTCAGGCACCCAACCGAACGTCTTGTAAGCAACTCATATCCAGTGTCCAGTGTGGAACTGTCAGTCCCTGTTGGAAAGTTGACCTTGTCCTCTGTGATCCCTCCTGTAAGTATATAGCACTGCTGGTCATGTGGTCTGAACCAGGCCAATTGGGACAGTGCCTGCTGGCCTCCAAACCCAATAGGCTTCTAGCTGTTTGGTCCTCACTTGTACAGAACGACTCCTGTTGGGAAACAAACTACTGCCTCAAAAGAAGCAATCAATTCCCCCTTTTGAGATTTGTGACAATAAAGAGTTCTAGCACATAATAGCTCGTCATAGCAAACTCGGAAAGCCTGGCTCTTGTTTTGAATCCTCCAGCTTTTTCATCTCAGTGTAGCACTTAGATGTGTTTGACAGACATGCAGGCACTGATGAGGCATTTCATTATTAGTCTGTAGCAAACCTGACTGTCGTCTCTCAATGCTGCGTTTCACTCCACTGTCGTATTGGAGCTGCAGGCCAAGCAGAACTAATGAGAAACAGCCAAGTTGAGGCTCACCGGATGGATGCCTCTCACCCCTGTTGGCTCCTCTGAATGGTGACATCATTTAACTGTGATTTTCAAGATGGTTGACAGTCAGTGAGGCGAGTGGCGATGGTGCAAAGCTTTCAGTGATGAAGTCAGAATGAGTTTTCCCTTGACTATGGAGTTATGTTTTGTTTACATTGTGACAGACAATATTCTTTTGCGGAACTATAACTTTTTGTATAACTGCTCCAGGGTTTTCAGAACTTCCTTGTTTGGTCCAGATCTTCAGACCTTTCAGTTTAGTCCAAAAACAAAAACTAAAAACAAAAACAAGCCTAGAAGCCCACTGGAGGTGGCTAAACTAGCAGATGAAGCTATACAAGGGTGTGTCCGAGGGTCAGTTCTTTAGAGCGCTCCCTAAATTGCAACGTGAAACCAAATCTAACCTGATAAAAATTAAACAATGTTACTAAGACATGAATCGTTGTCTGGACTTTCTTAAAACGGCACAACACTTTTACGAACAGCTAACAGAAAGTCAGGAAATACAAAACTGCTGCAAAACAATTGAACAGCACCCAAAAATACATGCTCAGGTAATTTATCATTCCAACAACCAATGAAACTTTTGAATGATCCAGTCATGGAGACAAGACAACTCAACAGTCTCTAAATGAAAAGAAAAAGAAAACCACATCCACTCGAAGCTTAGGTAAACACATAAATGCCTCTGCCCTTGTGGTGCCAGATTTCCTAAACATGTTCAACAATCTATCACTCATCACTGTTTTGAATTAGAAAGGCTTAACAATAGTGCATAAAGAAGACACAGTGTGCAGTAGCCTGCAGGGGAAGGAGAATCACAAAGTCCCCATGATGACTAAATGCTGGAGCCTGCACACAGCGCTGTGGTAATTTCCATGACCCTGAGAGGGATGAAGTACTTTTTTATGTCCTAAATGTAAGTTAAATATATCTTCTTTAGTTTGATCTATGTCCCTTATATCATGAGCTGTGTGAATTTAACAGTCTTGAGTCATAAATCTGAGCAGGAAACTTGATTCTTTCATTATTAGTATAAATAATACATAGTGAACAAGACACATGGGGGATGTTTGTGTACAATTACATGGTGGTAGCCAGCAGGAGCAGCTGGGAAAGAAGACAGGAAGGAAGGAAATGAGTGACTGAAAGAAAGACAGGAAATCCTTAATAGTATGAGGACAAATGACATCAGTTCTGGAGGTGTTATTATTATATCTATATTTGTATAATTATCTGCTGCTATTTCTGTCCTTAAATGTTTGATTCTTTGTCACTGGCCTCCCTTCACAGTCACGCTGTTTCCAACTGCTGTGTTGTTAACCCTAACCCTAACCCTAACCCTGGTAACACTTTACTCTAACCCCCTTATTCAGCATTCATCAGGACACAAACATTTAATAATGCATTGTAATATAGTTTTATACAGCCATGGACATGCACAATTTGTCAACTTATGGATGCCTATTTCATATTATTACAGTTGTGTTTTACTACACTTTAATATTATCTGTATTATGAGCTGCAACATGTTGTGTTATAACATGTTTATAAACTGTTAAAGCTGGATAAGTAAGCGTGAAAAGAAACTCAATAGTGTCGCCAAAAGTCAGCTTTAGTTATTGTTTACGGACGGGTAAAAAAAGAAATCAACACTTCAAGTGTAGACATGGGCAAGTTGCCAACTAACAATGATAAATCTGACTTACTCGTGTGTGAGTGTCAGGAAAGATAGTGAAGGTGTCATTTCAGAAAAATCCTCCATTAATGCTTTAGCTTGTTAGCAACTGTGATAAACAGCTTTTTTTATGACACTCACTTTTGATTTCATTCTAAAGAAATGCTCACTAAAAGATCAAAACATAAAAAAAAACATAACATCGTTTAATTTTGTTAACCCAGTTTTTCATTTTGTTTGCTGTTACAGTTAAAACCTGTTCAGAGAAAAGAGAAGCCTGAAGAAAATAGAAAAAATTTTCATGTACATTTTGAAATAAATATTTGTCTCTCTATTTTCTTTATTACGTTATTTCTTTGCCTCTCTCTCTCTCTCTCTCTCTCTCTCTCTCTCTCTCTCTCTCTCTCTCACACACACATACACACACTCTCTGCTCACATGTCTTATCATTGGATGTAATCTGAACTGCAGCGTGTGTGCAGTACCTCACTCATTTATAGGTCAGCGCCGTTTCCTCCAGTGTGACCTGCATATCTGCCGACCTGTAAGTCACACTGCTGGGGGAAATGACTCAGGCCAACAAGCCATATTATCCTGAAACACACAAAAGTGAAGAAATAAACAGACAGGGCTAAGTGGCGAAAAGACTTTGGGTTTGTCTGTATTTTAATATTACAAAAGACGATGGGAATTTGTTGCCACTTATTCCAGACGCTACAATACCATGGCTGCCTTTACTCTGATGTTGGAATCGAAGTGCCAACCCAAGCAGACTTTCTTCTTTCTGTCTTTACTTTTGTTTTTACATGCTTCAAGTCAGTCTCTACCTGCACATAATCATTAAAAAGATTAGAATATTTACAATGTTTGAGCTAGCTTGCTAACTCTTATCTTAACTTTTTACAAGTAAAATGATGGTAATTGTCACAGACTATTTTAGGTCCTTGTTCCTGTTGTCTCGACATCAAGCCCCTGATTCAGCTTTTAGGAAACCGCCCTCTGCCCAGTCCTGCCCTGACCCTATTGGTGGGTATAGTGTGGGTCAACACTGGTTGTCCTTTTTTGGGATTTGTATCTTTTTACTTTGTTGAGCGATAACTAAACATTGAATTTACCTGCAATCTTGGTGAGAAGTAAGCCCTTGAAGCATGTCTTTGTGTGAACCTTTTTGATTTCAAGCTAGAGCAACATGATTTCTACAGAGTTACCACCACCTGCTGGCAGGTTGGAGTTACTGTGTTACTGCGTTCATATTTAAGAGTAAGTGCTCATATGAAAGGCATCAGACTAATTGAGGTCACCGCTGAGTAATGTCTGAGGTGATGTGATATATTATACTCACTGTTGACACAAGTGTGTACGTGTGTGTGTGCGTGCATTGCAGTTGTGTAACTGCTGTATCAAATCAAAGATTTCGAAATGGGTCACACTGGAAACTATTTACGATCACAGAGGCTGGAATAAAAGGGCAAAGGTTGAATCCCTGTTTGACTTGTGGAAGTTACGAGGTTTGTATATAATTTTTTATTCAATTCTACAATTCTTTACCGTTAGAATTAGTTTTTTAGTTTAAATACACTGTTCAAGATAAGCAATCATTTTCAGTTTAAAAATGTAGTTTTTATGGCTCCGCACCGGCAACAGCCAGAGGCTGAAGGAAGTAAGTTGTTGGGTTGTCCATCCGTCGGTCTGTCCCATTTTTGTGGATCTAATATCTCCCTAACGCCTTGAGGGAATTTCTTCATATTTGCTATATACATTCACTTGTCCTCACGGATGACCTGATTAGATCTTGGTGGTGAAAGGAGAAGGACACAGAGGCCTTACAAAATATGTGTTGGTCAAAAAAAGCTTTGACCAGTTGTCACTTGGACTCAGAAGATTAACTTATCAGATTTCAGTGGTCAAAGTTCAATGTGACCTCATGTGAATCTGGAAAAAAAATATTATTGACGGA